>JAVJGI010000060.1:25857859-25890058 GCA_035590275.1 Ibycter americanus
CGGCATCCCCTGCACGGCCAGCCGCGCCGGGAGCGGCGTCCCTGCGCGCCAGGCTCACCCGGGAAGCGCGGACGTCCCGGCCGGCTCCGTGGCATCCGCAGCCTGCGCGCTGATCCACAGGATCGATGCTGCTCCACAGCATCCACGCTGCTCCGCACCATCCAGCCTGCAGCATCGCCTGTGCCAGACAGCCCCCCGCTGTGTCGTAGCGCGGGAGGCATTTCGGTGCTATGGAACTTTTGTTCTCTGCTCTGGTCCATCACCTGTCCCTCCTCCAAAATCACCTGAGCGCTGCCTTCTCCAAAGCATTATTCTGGTGACTGCAGTGTGTCTGTCCCCTCCCAGGTGCGATCTTTCTTGTGTTAGTGACAACTCACAATAACTTTCACTTAAGGATAAGCAGTGTTCAGATCATTTGTTCAGCCACCTATAAAAGGTATGTGGCCATGGCTCTTCCAGAAAACAGAAAAACAAGGACTCTGTTAATGTTTTTTTCCCATTTTAAAACCTCCTGCTTATAACCAAAGAAAGAACGCTGCTTGGCAAAGAAGCATAGATTCAGTGAGGTGAATGAATATACTGGACATACTTTGAATTTGTTCTTGAGAAAAGATACACTGAGCATGGTTTGCCACCAGCCCGTGCAGTTCCAAGCTGCTCCGTGTGCGTGCCTGTGGGGCTGCCTGCCTGCCTGCCTGCCTGTGGGAAAACGAGGGGAGCGGAAGCTGTGAAGAGTTCATCCAGACTGTCCAGGGCAAGCCCTCTCCAGGAATGCTTTTTCCCCCGGCATATTTGGCACTTTGAGCAATCTGCCGTTTTCCAAGTGCAACAGAACAGGCTTTTCAGATGCACTTTTGTCATAGCTAAAAATAAGTTAACTCCAGCTAGGACAGCATGTTTATATCTGGGACAGAAGGAAACTCCACCAGAAGCAGGGCCACCAACTCAAACTTTCCCTAAAGTGGCTGATGACATTTTAGCAGTCAGCTACCCGGAGCTTTTCCCAGCGTCAGAGACCATTCGTGGTGGTGTGTTGGTATTCATTTTCACCAAAGTTTCAAAGCTTCGCACATAAAGATAGACTCCAACATCTGTGCGTGGGCACAGACAGAGAAACAGCCTGGTATCCAGAGGCACTGAAGTACTGAAGCCCACGAGTGCCCAGCAGCTCTGGAAACAAAGTCACTATCACAGAAATGCCTAAAAGGTGGAATCGGGACTTTTTGTTGATATAAATTAAAATGGTGACAGTTACTGGCAGGGGGGTGAGGGGAAGGATGGACTGTAATGTTGATGAAAGCAAAACCAACATGTGTAAGATTTAAAGGTTGAAATTGCCTTACAGTAGACTCCAGATAATACTTGAAATCCTGAATTACTCCACCAAACAAAATCTGCAATCCCCTGTAGATCTGAAACAGGCAGCCAAGGGTCTAACTGTTCTCCAGGGCAGATGCACTGCACGTGGGTGAGCGAGGCAGCCTAAAGCAGGGCCAGCAGCACTGCTGCTGTGAGCCCAGCAAACCCAGTGCACCCAGCAGCCCAGCCGCGCCTTGGCAGGCTCTGCCTCCCAACAAGACTCCCATGTCTCTGGTCTACCCGCTGTGGACCAGGGTCTGCACAGCCTTTCTCACTGATGTCTTTCAGCCTTCTGTCCTCCTCCTTCATCCCAGGTTGGGGGCAGCCCACCAATAGCCCACTCCTGCCACGAAAGCCCAGGGCTGCCATCAGGCAACCTGATGTTGGGGCAGGGGACAGGTCTCTCCGTCCGCTAGCCAGAACTGTGGTACATGTCCCTGCTGCATTACAAGTCCCACCATCCGCCTTTTGAGATTAATTAGTTCACCACAGAAAGCTCACAAAAAATGCAGAGTTCTAAAAGGGTAAATTATGAAGAGGTGATGAAAAACATTTTCTCATCAAGGGATTGCCTGTCAGTATCTTATGACAGTAACACACACAGCTGTGTAACATCATGCACTACAACAGACACACTCCACAAAATAAGTAAGATTGCTTCCTGTACAGATCTGCAATTTCCCACTCACTTTCATAACACACCATGCTTGATAACACCAAAAAGCATGGAAAGAGATGGCAGTGCTGACCCATTCAGGACTCCTTCTGCCCTCATTCTCCTTAGCTGGCCACCAACACTGGCCATTGGCTTTTAACTGGCATGGAAACCTAGAGTTTGCAAGAGAGAAAAACCCTATTTATTTTTTCATCTGTTTTCTTATGCGCTTATTGAAATGTTATGCACAAAGTGTAGTTAACACTGAGTTGTCAAGTTTCTTTTACGGGAAGGAAATCTATTCTCACTTCTCCAAGACAAACCAGATCTTTCCTTTCTTCCCTCAAGCAGACATCTGAAAGAGACAAAGCAATGCTCCAGTCAGCCTTGGAGGAAGGACCCCTTTCTTCACACGAAGACCTGTCGAAATACAAGCACATAGTCTTCTCCTTTCAATCCACAAAGGCAAACATTACCTCGTCATGCAGCAGCGACTGTCACAGACTGAATTCAAGATGTTTTCTAGAAGTCCTGACCACCAATAAAGAAACTAACAGCAAAAAGTCAGAATTCAGAGAGCAGGAGAACACATATTGAACACTGCTGTATACTGGATCTTAAGTCTGTATGTATATATGCAGGCATATACACAAAGGGAGAGGAAAGAGAGAGAGAAAGAGAATCCAGCGTGCTTTGCTCCAAAGCTGCTTTGCCACTTCCAAAAATATCTGGTCTAATAAGAAGTATTTCCTCCTACTGCAAGCCTTGATTCTTTCTCTACCTAAAGTAGCCATGTCATCACTTCTGAAATGTAAAGGCAAATTGCTTCTCAGAAAAGCCTAGCTGAGTTCTGGAATCGTGTGTGTAGCTGAAGCACTCCAGCTATTTGACTGCCTACTTGTATTTGAATCACAAGTTTCGTGCCAGCTATATAAAAAGAATAACAAATGGCTGTTAAAACTAGCAAAAAAACCTTGCTCTGCTAATTGAGCAGAGATCGTTACTTCTGAAGTAGGAAAGTTTAGCCTCCACTCGGAGTAAAACATACAGCAGGGTATACAAGGCAGTAGACACATTTGAACTGTTACACTTCAAAGGGTTGAGCACTGATTGATCTGTTATTATCTGAAGATGGCAACCGCTCAAAGGCAGAGAGAAACTGCAAAAGTTTTGAGTTTCAAGCTTAAACTTGGAGTTCTGAAGAGTGTAGCTTTGCATCGGCTGATTAAAGTATAAGAATGCAGTAAATACAATTTAAAAGTTAAATTACCATATGGTCATAGCTAGAGGTAGATTTCAAAAGTAGCAGATGTAAATAGTTTCTTGCTGTCTGAACAAATAATTTTACATTTAAACTAAGTCATTTGGTAACTGGTGCAATTGATTTCTGCTTGTAGTCAGTTACTGAATGGTTCTGCAATTCATTTCAGTAGCCCCAGGATGAAACTCTGTATCTGCCACGCATATATTGTTTGGTTGATAAATTTTTTTTTCATACAGTTAAAACCAAAAAAAAAAAAAAAAAAAAAAAAAAGAATGAGCCAGGCACTAGGTTCTGCTAGCTATTAAAGGAAATTGCCATCTTAAATGAAGGAGTGTTGCAAAACCTGGAACCAAGTTTGGCATCTTTAATCCAGAGTGCCATCTGTGCTGGAAGAGCTTCGGAGAGACAGAGAGCAATCCATGTGGTCCAGAGGCCCTCCAAGGAGTTCAGTGCTGTTCAGTGCATTCTGTTTAGTCAAGTAGGATTTGAACTTTGGAGTTACCAAGAGCACTGAAACAGTCAGTGAAAGGCTGGACTAGGATGGAAAAGTCCCGATTATGATCCTCTTCACTTGTTACCGAATTGCTTCTAGGTCTATGCAGGCTATGGGAAGTTTCTCTTTGGTGAATTCTTCCTAAAGCACAGTGAAAGTTCCTATGTTTTTGCTTTCACTTTCAACTGTGGCCAAGAGCCAGAAGCAGTACAAGCAGGAGAGGAAAACTTCTTGCCCTTAGTACTCTGGTCCTGTGATCCTTAGGAGACAAAGAAATCCAATATTCTCAGAATGAGCTCTCCTTTTCAATAGGGATGTAGCATTTCAAGTTCAGCCCACAACCAACCCCCCCAGTAAGCCTTCGTCCTGTGGCAGTCATGGAGCATGCTAACTATTAGCCCTGAAAATTCAAGCCCCTCAGTTTTTACAAATATCAGCAAGAAGATATTACATGGCAAGCACTGTTTGGTGGATCCCCATGGATGCACATTTCCCATCCCTGACACAGATGGCAAGTAACACAGAATCCTCTGTGACCCATTTTCAGATCCATTTGTCACCTGTTTCATATGCTTGTGTAAAATGAGAGATTTCAAGCTGAGAAAAAGCTTGCCATAGTTGTTACTGGATTAGAGGGAATCTTTTTCAGCTCATACAACAAACACATTTTCTGCCTTTGAAGAGACCCAGGTTAAGCCTTAGTCTATGGCCAGGATTGTACGGAGTCTTTGAACCTCCGCAGTGGATGGAACATCCATGATTTGACGGGGGAGAGGCGTCCAGAAAACGGTACAGGGTGACTTGGATTAGGTAGTTGCAGTTTAAAGGTCAGGGACAATACAAAGGTGGGACAAGTCCCAGCAATGAGAATAACAGGATTCTTCACTTACAGAGCAGAAGCAGACTGTGGCATAGGCTACTGAAGTTGCCCACTCCAGCGGATTCACTCACTGCCTGAGGAGATTTGTACTTTCCATTTTTGTGTGTGTGATTTGGGTGTACAGAACCCCAAGACGGAATGGGGAGTGGAGGACAGAAAGCATTTTGCTTTCCTTCTAGAGCATGTATCTGCACTTTTCCTCCTCAAGAAGCATCGCAGAAATTTCGCAAAGCCAAAAAGAATTCTCAGTCTTGCCCTTGCCATAAAGATCTTTTTTATTGCAGCAGAGCAAGGGAAAATTTCAGCCTATAGGGCTTGAGTCGTAAGAGTTATCACTTGTAACATTCATCTATTTAATGCTGATTAAGTACAAGGCAGTTTAAGTTGATTTTTTATGTACTTCACGGAAATCAGCTAATGACTCACAACCACAAAAATTAAAAAGGGAAAACCCAGCTCAAGATAGGCCCATTTCTGGGTGAGCGAATGAGGGACTCAGACGACCCAACGTTTTTTTTTCACTTACAATGCATAGCCCTGGACTACATTTTTCTCTACTTGGAACATTGTTTCTGAGCACAAGCAGGTCAGAACGGGTGTGAGGCTGTTTAAAGCAGGGATCTTTCTAGAAAGAAGTTGTTTTAAGAAGCTTTCCTGAGAAATGGACGTTAGTAACAGACACCATACGCTTCCTACGAGGCAAGGGCACATGTGAATTGTCACATGGCTGTAAAGCGGGATGCTGAGCTGCTGAGGGCACTGGAGTCAAGTGCAGCATGAGAAACAGATTTGGGCTCAGCACTCTGATCAATATTTAGTGGTTGGGATTCATATTGCTCCTGCAGGGAGGCATTGAATTCAGAAGAAGAATCTGAGTCTGGCCAGACAAAGGAGGCATTCTCAGCTTGGACTGATCTGAATCAGTTTAATTTGACCCTATACTCAGCCTTCAGATTTGGCTGCACATTGCTCGATGCAATTGTCTCTTGGAAGTTTTTATGTCAAAATAAGAACATAGATTAAAGACCCCAAGTCTCTTCCGTATTCAATTTCAGTTGGTTTTGTTTTCTGGGCATCTCTGAGCTGGAATTCAGTAGCAGTTCTCTCCTAAAAGTAACTGGTTTGTATATAAGATCTTCTGGCAACCCTAGTTGCAATTGAATTGCAGTCACTGCAAATGGTCTGATACAATCAGGCAGTGAGATAAAATCAGGAAATCTCTACATTTATTCTCTGATAACTGAGCAAGCTCAATTTCATCATGGTGAAGTAGAATCCAGTGGTTACAATCACCTTTCTTTCCTTTCATATATTTTTTAATATTTGGGTTTAAGATGGAAAAATTACAAATTAATAAATCTGCACCAAGTCGAGTCAAGACACTGTATAATAATATTATTCATATCTCTATGATTAGCAACAGCTGGAATAAATTTTAGCAAAAATATTAAAATCTATGTAGAATAAACCACATGGAGTCACTGTAATTTCAGGAGGGTGAAAGTTTCCATGAAAGCTACAGGGAAAGGAATCTGACATACTTTTTTTTCAGGTGACTTCTTTGGATTTTATTTTTGCAAGCAGCTACAGTTTTATTTTATAGTGCTTTACTTCCTAGTGTTTAAGTTGAACAAGCACTCCAGATAAAACAACGTATCAATCAGCCACTCCGGGCATGGCTTCTTCTCACTAGTCCTCTTACACCAAGGTGCACTGAGGAGCTCTGGCTGTGTTAAAGCAAAGATAAATTCTCAAGCACAATTACAGCAACCTAAGCCAACACCGGTGCTACTCTAGCTGGAAAGCTATCACACGGGTCTGCTTTTCCCCTGCAAACATCGCCAAGTGCCAGCTGTTGTTTTCCCAAAGTGTTTGAGAAGTTCAGAGTCAGCTAACAGATCACTTAAAAATCAAAGCAATAAAACCCTGCACAGCTTCTCAAAGGAAGCAGTTTGAAAACCCCATTGAGAAGGGCAGTGTCAGGAGGAAGCGGGATGGAGGAGGAGGCAGCTGGGAATTATTGGAGTAGCTTTTCAGTGCTCCCTTTTCCCTCTCCATCTCTTCTGTAGACCTTGCATCTAAGTGACCCTCAGACTGGTGGTAGGATAAATTGGACCCTCCCCAGTGATCCTTGCTCTTCAGCACTCATCTGCACTCCTGTGAGTCTGTTGTGCACAGGTAAAATATGTTGCAATACTTGAGGAATTTTTAGTAAAAATATTAAGCCCATTCTGAATGAAAGTGATTATCTAAATGTAGAAGCACCAGAAGGACCAGTGTGTGAGAGTGGTAGGTGCAGATGGCACATAGGTCATGAAGATGCCAGCTCGTCTAGGTGCAGCTTACCAGAACCTCCCTAAACTCCAGACAGACTACACTCAGAGCAGAACAGAAGACAGACCATAAACCAAAGCTCTAAAGAAGTGATGCAAGGAAGAAAAGAGCTAGAAGCCATCAAACACCTAGGCAAGAAGAGACAAATAAACCCTAATCCAGGGATGGAGCAGTATGAAGAACACATGAGAGTGCGAGAGCGGGTGCAAAACCTGTTCTGTTTTGGGTGAAATCACCTTTCCCTCCCACGTTAGCTCACTTTGAGCTTTGTTACATTGTTGCTGCAGTGCTGAAAAATTAGTTTTGGGGCTACAAACCTGGCAATGTTAACGGATTATGAGCCCTACCTGCTAACTGTACTTACCACCTTTTATCCATGCGAATGCAAACTTTTGGCTTGCCTGAAATGCTCCGGGGAGACATAAGCACCGTTATTTCTCAGTTTTCCGCAAGATGAGTGCACACGTGTGAGTTCATGTATCATCTTACGTAGGTTCAGCTCCTCCTGCTAACAGGGACCACAGGACTCCCTCCTCTCAGAGGCTCTCTCCAAGGAGATGAGTTTCTCTTGCTTTCTTATACCCATTCACACTGCCTTCATGTGTTTCAGCTGATTCCTCCTGCCTGGTTCCACTCCAGCTTTTCTCCTCAGTTGGTAGGAACTTGTAACCTTTCAGTTTCTATGTTAAGCAATTTTAAAAATGAGTTACTGAGCTTTGCCTAGTTTGGAGCTTACAAAGTTTCCCATGGCTTCAGCCCAAAGCCAAAAGTCATCTGCAGTTTAGCTGAAGCACTCCTAGGATCCCTGTGGTAGGAGCCTGGAAGCTTTCTGGACAGCATTTGGAGCCTGGAAGGTGTAGAAACCAAAATAAGCTACAGTGTCAGAGCAAATCTAGCGTGCTCACTGTTACCAAACCTGCTCAGCGACACCTCCCTGCAGGGTTTTCTGTCACCTCTAGCAGAGCAGTCCCAGCGCATTACACCTGCCCTTTTGTTCCACCCTTGGGACATCACATCCAACTCAGGGCTGGCTCGAGGTTCATCGGGCATCACTGCCACGTCCTAGGTCCTTCTTAGCTTTTCCTGAGGACTGTCAAGAGGCTTTCAGAGACGGTCCGTGGCTCAGCATATCTTAACCATTACCAAGTTCACGCCACAGCTCTGTTCCTCTGGCACAAGGCAACCTTTTCTTTTCTAGGTTAGAGGTCATGTATGCTGAGACAGAGCTTCCCTGGAAGCTGCTTCAAGAATAATGAGTGGTTCTCTGGGAGACCCAAGGATTTTTGTGACCCTTATCATCATCTTCTCAGTGCAAAAAGGCCAACGCTCTCCAGTATAAACAAAAAGGATAATAATAGCAAACAAACTGCTCTATCAAACCACGATACACCTCTGTACTCTTAATCCTCCCTTGGGAAAAGATGGAGAGAAAAACGTTAATTACCTGAGAGCCAACATCATTTATACACTACTGCTCAAACACACTTGTTGATGAAAAGGGTAAAAACATATCAAGCTTGCTCTGAATAGTTTTATAAGGGAAAGGACTGGAAAGGATCCTGAAGGAAAACTCAAGCACAGCCCAACTTCAAAGTGCCGCAGAGATCCACACTTTGTAATTTGGGCCTATTTCTACTTATCTCTGTATTTACATAGATTGACAATTGTGAGGAAGAGAAGAATCATAAAGAAGGGGTTAGTCTTTTTTGGTATGAGGCTGGCATCTGCCATGGGAAATTAATCCATGCTAAGCTGCAGTAAGCTGAGCTGCTGAGTTTGTATTCATGTCACTGAGACCGCTTATACTCACTGCTGGTCTATAAACTCTTATTAGTCAGACTTGACAGTGGGTGACATCTTGATGAAAAGAATAGCCTATAGATCACCATCCATTCAATAAGGGGTTACAAAAATGATATTAAATGCACCATTTTTCCTAAGACCACATACCAAAATATTTTGGGGAGATGAATAAAGTGATACTGGGGGATTTTTTTTATGTGACTTTTTTTTCTGGAAGGGGAGTAGAAGGTCCCAGGGTGCTCTGGCACTGAAATAACCACATCTGTCAGCTAAATTGGCAGAGCTATTATATTTAGTTTCTCGAAAGAGTTCCTCAGACACTGAGATCTTGGGTACCTCCCAAAAGATTTGCTCTCTGGACAGTTGAAGTGAAATAAAGGCGGGGGGGAACGGGGAGTAGTTCACAGCCGCAGCTAGCATTTTCATTTTTTCTGAATATCACATGGTTCAAAATGCTGATAAGAAAAGATGGGCTTATGAGGGGTGACTTGACAGGAATCACATTTTAATTTCCATCATAAATTTTTGCAAGCCTTTCTCTCTCTCTGCAGTGGCCACCTTGCTATTGTTGCCTTTTGGGCACCATATGATCCTCCCTATGAGGAAAAGATACGCCAAGGCTTTTCCTGTTTTCTTTTGCAAGATGCAGTCAGAGGATCCCATTAAATTTTTTAATTTGTTTAACTGGCTTGTAACTTTGCAGGCTCCTGTCATGCCATAAAACTGACTGATGAATGACAGGGCCCTACTAGGTTTGGCTGGGGTGTAATGTGAGCTCCCAGGCATGGAAACAATAAAACACAATTTTCTGAGAAATGGGGTTTTGCAAGGGACGTGCTAGCCCTGATTTCACCACACCCTTTCATTTTGTTAGCTCCAGTTAGGCAACTTATGGTTGGATTTTGTTACATTGCCTATCATTGTGAGCCCTCTGTTCACAAAAGTAGGAGAGGATCATTTGGGTAGCTCAGGGTCACTTAGGAAGAGCCTTGATGAGTGCCACGCTGGGAACTTGCCCTGCATGTATGGGAGCCAGTGTATGGGTTGAATAATGACGTGGCCAAGGCTCATACAGAACAGTTTGGAAGAGAGAAGAATCTCAGCTGAATCAAACAACAGCCTCTCCCCTACCACACTGACTTTCTTGGGAGCTGCCCTATGCTGAAAATCCTCTTTCCATCTATCTATACATTTCCAGAGGACTGTGGGTTGAAAAGAACAAAGACAGGAACATTAGAGTCATCTTTTAGCTATCATTGTCACATGCTGGCTTTGGAAACTAAGTGATGAGATGTTCATGCCACATTTCAGCTCACTGCTCTTGACACAGTCAGGCTGTCCTGGAAGACAAGCTTCCTCAAAACCCAACACCACTTCCTTGGCATTCCAGGTAAACCCGATCAGATCTGACTCCCTGCTGCAGAATGTCCTCCTCAACACCCAGGTAAGGACAACGATAAACATTTTTGCCTTCTCAGGCTGCCTGGAAGTAGTCTAATCAGATCTGGAACATTTTAATTTGCAATGTATTGGTCCATCTGGCTGAAAATGTCACTAAGCAACCACAATAGTGAGCCTCCAACTTTGTGGGCCACCCTGCCAGCTGTGCCATCAGCTGCACAGACCCTGACCTCCCACCGGGACACCTGCACCCAGGCCTGGCCCTTATTAAAACCACCCACAGAGCTGCAGTCCCTCACACCTGCCCAGTGAAAGCCTCCTGGTCCCAATCCAGGCAGGGGAACAAGGCAAAGAAATGGTGGAAGAAAGCAAGCCTTGGCAACAGGGTGAAGTAACAGAGGTATAGGAAGCCTGGAGCTAGAAAGGAACTGAGGCAGAAAGTACAGGCAAGAGGTGAAAAACCACCTCTGGATTGCAAAGCCATCTCCTGCCCCCGAGGGCACGCGAGGACTGGGAAGAGAAAGATCTGCATGGAGCAGAAAGGCTCTCCACTCCAGATTTTGCTGGCTCTTGTGTTCTGGTTTGAACTGGGAGGCAGCAGGAGTGAGGAGAGTGGGCATCCCTGTGCCAGTGCTTCTGGGAAGATCTTCAGCAGTAGCTGTTCTTACAGGTCTCAACAGAGCCAGCGATTTCTCTGCCCTGGCCAAGCACCACTACCATGCACAGGAGAGGATGGAACAAGGCTCCCCCAACATTTCTGAAGTTTTCATATAGACTTTTTCAGTCTTTGCACTCCAGGATTTTGAGACAGGAGTGAGACAGGACTTGCTTGGGAGGCAAAATCCCATGCTTTCCCGCTGCTGACCTCGGGACATGATTATCAGTAAATCAACCCTAGAGCAAAATCCCTAATGGGGAATATGATGGGATGTCACATTGCTACAGCATCTCACAGCAGCCTATGCTTGTGTCAGAGCCTGAGAAGCAGGAATGCATATGCCCTTACAGTGACAGCATAGGAGATTTTGTTTTGGTTTTGAATAAATGATTGATAGAGTAAAGGCAACTGGGGGAAGCAGGTCAAACACAACTAATGAAAAAAAGACCCAATCGTCATCCTGTTCCATCACTTGCTAATAGAGTAGTGCTTAGCAATAGCTTGTGTGTTGTAAGGCTTAAGGTTATCAGCAGAGTGACTGCAGAGAGCTAGTTAGAATTCATCCTGCATCTGTGACTGTAATCCAGCAATTTAGATGAAAACATGTACTCTGCACAGGTGCATGACACAGACTATTACTATCATTAATATGGTAAGAGTCATAATAAATCACATATTGAGTGTTTGTTATTCCGAGGAAAACTTAATTATAATATCCAAGCTGGCAGCATTTGATTTACTTTTTGTTATCTCTGAAATTGTATAATTAGTTCCCAAGTTACAACTCCTGCAAAGTATGTGCCTTGTTGGGGGTAGGACATTTGGAGTTACAGCTGCAGCCATCACTCTGGCAAAGATAGCTTTCCCTTGGCAATATTAATTTTCAACATAAAATTTAAAACCGCATAAAAGTCCCCTAAAGAGGGAGAAATGCTTGGAAGACGCCTCTCAGGGAGCCTCCCCTGGCATTGCTGAGCTGTCTTTGGTAAAAGGAGCTCTCTAGTGCCCAGTTGTAATACTGCAGTTCAGGAAGATGCTATGAGCACACAACCTAATCAAATAGATATGCAAATGAAAAGCAGAGGTCTCTTAGCTACTCAGTGCTAATGCGTGACATGCAAAGTACTGCTTACATATCACTGTGTTTGAGTTACAATACTGTACTCAAAAGTTTTAAGGAACGGCACAGAGGTCTCATTCATTCCCACCTACCATTCCCCACCTGTTCCTTAGAGAACTTCTGCTGCACTGATGAAGTGGCTCCTGCTTTGTCTGTGGGGCAAAGACGTGTGCATGCCTGCCAGCACCCAGGCCATGAAAAAACAGGTTTACAATTTTACTGTGCTCCTCTCCAGAGGCAGCAAATCCCCTGCCATTCAGGGATCTAAGGTCATGTGCGCATACTGGTTCGAGGGAGTATATTTAGTACAAGTGAATGCCTAATTGCAACTGTTGACTTCTAGTGCATGCACCTGATTAAATGAAATTGTCTCGTGCCAGACAAAACAAGCCCATGGTCACTAATCCTAGCAAGCAAATCACAAAAAAGATGCGTGGATAATAGTGTACAAAGCCAGATAGCCCCTCTTTCTTTCTAGAGGGAAGACCTTAACATTTTAATTGGCAGTTATCATGCAGGTTTCAGTGTATGCTAGAATAACAATATATTGTCTTTAGACTGCTTTTAATGCTCGCATTTTGTTATTTCAACATGTTAGTGATGCGCTTACTAATGTTGACAAAAATGTATTTAAAAAATCTATTTGGTTATCACCGGATATCACAGATGCAGAATAATGACTTGACAAATTTGCAGACTGAGATTATCTGCAAATATTATGAGAGACACTGGAAGCTCTTATAAAACACACCATCATTTTTAATAGCATTTTGCTATTATGGTACTTCCCTTGTGGATACTGTGGTTTAATATTGCAAGTATGAAAAACGATGCCATCATTGAAGTTTTGCCACTGAAAAGCACTATCTTGTGTTTCCTAAGCTCTGCTTCCCACAGCGAGGCTTATTCTACAGTAGAAAATAAACTAAGATGTACTAATTAACTAAATGTGTTTCAAAGGCAAGAAATCACACGTGGCTAAGTTGCTCACCTTTAATCACTGCAAACAAAATGATGGTAGATTTCCTGCAAGTTACTGTCAGCCAGAGGTTTAAACCTTTTGCCTTTAGATGAGTTTGCAGCAGTTTTTTCTTCTCCTGTTATTGACCCTCATTTTCTGAGCTCAGTTTACAGGGAAGCCATAGTTCTAAGTAGCTGAAAAACAATTTCAAGAATATAAGCTACAAACAACAAAGAATCCTTGCCAGATTCAGGTCAGTCATGACAATAATAGTTTTTCCTTCACTTAGTATTTCAGCTCAGGATTGAGGGGATCACTTTTGATAAACGCAACACCTATCAGTACATTATCATGTCTAAGCACCCTATGGGATATCTAAGATCCAGCAGTCCATTTTCCCTTTATTTTTGCAAACCTGTAGGCATGGTAGCAATGGCTTTACCATTCATTCATGGCTTTTTTTCAACATAAACCAAACTCTTGATATTTTCAGACCAGAAAACTAAAGCAAAGTGTTTCTTGCCTCGTCAGACAACTCTTTTTAGAAAGAGTCCTCTGATGCTTAATCTCAAAAATGTGAGTCCCTTTTTCATTGAGATTTAGGTTAGAAGGGACTGTTCAGATCTTCTTGTTTGAACTCTTGCATAATGCAGGTGCAGAATTTCAGCAAAGTCCATGACTAATTTCAGTTTTATTTGCAGTGTTGGGTCTCTGAAATGCACAGAGCCTTCGCTCTCCCCTGCTGAGAGGGTTGCTGTTGAATTCAAGTGAACTGGAGCAGAGCTTTAGAGAAGAGAGTGGTTCCTGGAGTCCTACTGCCATTTGTCACGTAGAACCTGGCATTTTACACTGTATCATCTTTGAAAACCATAAACCAGAAGACGTGTAAGCAGTGTTTTAACAAGAAGAATAAAATCCATAACTCAGGACAGCACAGGAAGCACCTGGTTTTATGTTTCATTTCCATTTTTAAACATAGAAGAGGCTCAGAGAAGCATCTGCTGAGCTTCTGAATGGATTTGGATCAGCCGCAATTGCCCATTTGCCAATAGCAAGCCCAAGTCAGACTTGAAATCAGGCAAATCTCAGTGACACTGGGTCAGTTTCACATTTATGTGCCAAACTGATAGCAAGTCGGGACTGGTGGCGAACGTACATGACAAAAAAACCCCCAAAACCCAACAACAAAACAAAACAAAACAAGCAGAAGTTTTTCCTGTCCTTCACAAGATGAGATTCCTAAATATCAGACAGTTGCAATAACGATGTACCTAACACTTTTGAGTTTCATTTCTGTTTTTCTTTCCCTGCATTTATGGATGCAGAATTATGGAAACCTCCATTAGATGAAGATTAGATGAAGTGGAGAAGCATATTTTTGTTCCGTGAATAGTTTCAGTGCAGTAAGGACCAGAGTCTGGGCAGGGTCACAGGCCTCAGATCTAAGGGGAACCACTGCAAGTACCAGCCCAAGGCACACTAACAAAGGGCCAGCAGGAAATGGCCATTGCTGCGGTTCCTTCCTGCCAGCACGACCACCACAAGAAACGAGAGACTTGTGGACGTGGGGTGACGCTGCTAAATGCAACACCACAAGTATCTTTTTTGGAAATGCACAAGTCATACAGGGTGCATCTGTGCTGTCACAGGCACAGAGATGGCACAACACCTCCAAGGAGGCTGGCGCAGCCCAGGTATCAGCCCTAGAAAATCAGCAGAGTCATGCTGCCCCTGAACCCACCATTCCATCTCACCAGGGCTACTCAGTGGAGGCACATAGTGCGTGGGTGCAGCCACAGCTTCAGAGCTGGTTTGGTCTCTGCTGTCAGCCCTGCTGCTGAGACAGAGCTGTCTTGCAGAGCCCTGCAAGGTGTTTCTGCCCAACACTTCCCATGGCTTCTCTTCCCAGGGTGACAGATATTTGCAGGTCTGTAATATCTGCCTTTGCCCTAAGTGACAGCAATACTTTGAAACAGGCTTTAAGCTCCTTTGAGACTCTCAGCCCAATACACAGTTATGCTAAGTGCGTTGCCACACACACACATAACATGTAAACAACATTAGCAAATCCTGAAACAAGTGCAGATGCTTTATAATTTATACTAACTAGGAAGCCACTTCATAGAGCAAGAAAAATGTGAATTGGTCTGCTCAGACCAGAACTTTGGCAACTAAATACACAGGTTGAAAAACGTAATTTCTAGTTAAAAACTAAATAACAATAACAAAAGACAATCCAACTAGCTGGTTGAAAAGTTCTCAAAAGAATTGTGGAGGCTTTCCCTTGCCAACGAGCTAGACACAGCAGCACACCCTTTTTAAAGCTTCTGCCCATCACCTTGCGAGCTTGCTTAGATTTTCCTGTGCTGTTGTTTGGACTTGCTAGGATTAGTGTGGGCATCACATCTGAACACTTGCAGTCCTCAGCAGATCTCCCCAGCCAGCAGCACTGTGGTGTCAGGGTGGATTTCCTACTGTAGGATGGTGGGAGATACCAAAAGGCAAAGGATCAGGCCTTGGTGCTGGTGCCGGTGTTGGCAGTGAGTCACCCAGCTGCCTCTGCTGAAAGTTACTCTCTCTCTCTCTCTCTCTCTCTCCAGTCCTAATGAATATTTATGAACTTCACAGCATCAAAAGAAGCAAAGGCAGTACAGCTGTTTGAGGGGACAAACACTTCAGTTCTGGATTGGGAAAAAAGAGACAGACAGGGGAGTAGTTGTGATGAGCCAACACAGGCTTCTCCCTCATTTGTCAAAAAGTGATTTACAGACACACTTCCATTCACCCTGTGGCTGCCAGTTTCCACATCCTATGTCCACAAATCTCACTTGCTAATTGGATAGGCAATATGTGGGCTGCCTCCTCTATAAAAAGCTTCTCTGAACTGGGACGATTCCCAGCTCATTTTAATAAATCATGACTGTAATTAAATTCTTTTGCTGCATATTTCTGCAATAAAATCTGTATCATTCACTTACTGGCCTTCTTTACTGTCCAGCTATCATTTTGTCTTGCTTCTGAATCTGCCTTTCCTGTCCGGTCATTTGAAGAATGCCATTCGCTTTGAATCTCTGACCTAACTCAGCTGCTTTTTCCTTAACTTCAGAGCCTCCCCTCGTTCTGTCTACTCCAATAGCCCTACTTATTCCTCCAGCTACTGTCCTGCCAACAGTGACCAACTCAGTCATGATAGTTCTGCTCAATAAGGCTGTCCCACTGCCTCAAGAGCCACTTCCACCAGCATGCCAGCAAGTGTGTCTGAGGCTACCCCTTCCCAGCGGCCAGCTGGCAAAAGCACTTCTTTAGATAACAAACCCCCTTTGTCGATTGAATTTGTTCCCCTTTTCTTCTTTTGGGGAAGTGTCTGTTCTCCCCTATGGATTTTCACAGGTTTTAACACACTACAAGGGTTACTGTGAAGCAGAGTAACCACCTCTTCCCAAGCAGAAGACTGTCCCAGAGCTTTGCCAGACTCTAACAAGAAAGTGCAACCTGGGACTGCATTGCCCTCAGGGCTGCCAGAACCTGGAGGCCACAAGGTCTTGTAGTGAGGGGAGACAGAGCTCCTGAAAGACTTGTGCTGGCTGCTGTGAGGAAGAAGTCAAGAGGTCAGGTTTGCCAAAGTTCCTCATAGCTGTAATTTCCCTTTTATGCGGGCAGAACATGGGGAGGAAGCCCTGAGATGGATGCTTACGTTCCTTTTATGTTTGGGGAAGAGCCAAGACTTGGAAGAACCTTACCAGCTAGGCTGGCAGCTGGAGTACCAGCTAGCCAGCTGCAGGCTAGAGCCATCTCAGAGCAAATGCAACCATATCAACAGGGCCAGTAATGTCAGTCATGATAGACAGGCACTGCTTTGACTAAGCAATATTTTTCATTATTCATTTTGCTAACTTACCTGGTCAGAAGCAAAAAATCCATGCGTTTGGAAATTCTTCCAAATTTCTTCATAGGAGCTGCAGTTCTGAAGCCTCAGATGGCCAAGGGTTCCTGATGGATTACACCTGCCAGGACACACCACACTAGCTGCACCCCATGGCAGCCAAGCAAGGGGCAGATCACCAGTGAACAAGGGGGGGTTTGTTCAGGTCCAGACTCTGTCCTGTACTGGAGACTGTGGCGTGAGGCACTGAAGTCACAGCTCTTTGAGACATCACAGTGATGGTCCCCAGCCAGAGCTCTCAGCCTGCTGCAGCTTTTAGCAACAAATTTGAAGGACTGGACAGAAATTTATTTTCTTTTGGGTTTTTATCACCAAAGTCAGAATTTCCCATGGAGAGAAAAATATTTTCTAATCAGTTCTGGCAGCAAAGACTTTGAGGCATCAGGGCAAATTGAAGTGTAGATGTTTTAAGCAATTTGCCCACTGGCCATGGCAAAAGCTGTGGGTGCAGTTGGGAGAAGAACCCTGGAGCCCCAACCCTCAGCTTTAAATCTCAGTTGTTGCAAAACTTCTCTTGGTTTTCATTTTTCTAAAGTTTCTGCCAATCCTAGCATCCAGAGTTAATAGGACTGATCTTAGGAGCCATGTATTGGGAAAAAAAGCAAAAAAATAAATTACAAAGAAGAAATAAATGAACTGAGAAGCTGTATGGGATGTGGCTCAAATAAAGCAGTGTAAATACCCAGTCTTTTCTGTGCTTTGAAACAACCAGCATTTCAAAGACATGGATGCGTGAAGCAGCATCTTCTTTTGCATTTCTTCAGAAAACTTATCAACTTTTTATTTTTTAAACAGGGTCATTTTTAAAAGGCAGAGTTCTTTGTCTTTCACTGCCACAAAAGCATAATGTAAAAAGTTTTAATGTGTAAAGTTACACTGTAGTTACAAAGTTGGCTTTATACTGACACTTAGTTGGTTTCAGATTCAAAATAGGTTGAGATATGTCTCTTTTTTGCATAACTCCAAGCTCAGCTTCAAACATGTAAGTGGGAAAATTGACTCCTTAAACAGCAATTACTTGGAAGTTGCAGGGCATGAAGCATTCAGATGGCTCTCACTCAGTGACCCAGTTAAAATACACAGACCAGCACTGCAATTTGGTTGCAAGCATTTCAGAGACTCAAGGATGCGGAGGCTCTACCCTGCTCCTAGCTTAACTCTACTGTTTGTACTCTAATGCAGTCCAAAGAAACAAACAGATGTTCAAAACACTTTTCCCTCGAATGCATTTCCATTAGATTGTGGTCTTTCTCAGGCTTTACGAGGGAGCAAGAAAATACTTGAGATTGCAGGTGAGCTTTACAGAGATACTATCATTGGTAAGATGATGTAGGTACCATGTATACTGGCATTGAAATGCAGCTGCTGTGCCATGTTATTATGAAGAAATAAAGTATTATATCAGATAAAAGAGAAACAAAATCTTGGTATTTTCTACTATATAAGCACAGATGTGTTGAAGGAGTTATTGGCAAAAGTATCTAAAGTCTAAGAAGACAGAAAGTTCCCCCCCCCTCCCTCTATTTATTAGAAAAGGCATACTCTGAATAAACTAAGCAATGGAGTGAGCGAATATAAAGCATTACTGTGCTGTGTTAGTATGAAAGCAGAGTGTCCTTGCCCCGCAGAAGAGCAGCAGAGCACACAATCAGTGTGAAGGACCTTGTGAAACTTTGCCCTCAAGATCCCCAAGTTCCTTGACTTCCTCCAAGAAAATTCACAGATAGTTACCGAGGAGGAAAAAGTGACAAAGCTGTCATCTTTTCCTCTCTGTCTTTTGTCTCCTTGTGAACAGTCTTGCTATTTTTAAGGGAAAGTGCAGGAATGAGGAAGCTTACAGACACTGTAACATCCCTGGGAGGGGAACACAGGCAAGGAGGGACTCCAGGAACTCCAGCCTCAGACCTGTCAGTGAGAACCAAAGCAATAACCTCATCAGCTGACAGCAACAGCAAAGGCTTGTTTTCCCTGTGGATTATCTGCTAGGGGAAAAGGAGCAGGATGTATTCGGCAAATGTACACGTCCTCAATACAATAACACATCGTGGCTGCATTCCCCTTCTTTTCATTACTGCTTCAGGTTTCATTTCTGTTTTTCCTTCCATATTCATTCACAGCTGCTGGGCAGGGTCTGAAGGAAGCTTAGTGCAGCAGTCACGAGTGTGACCTTTCCCGTATCCCAGCAAGGATGAGCTGCAGCAGAGATAAGCAGCCTGATGTTCTCCAGGCATCTCTGCTGCAGCTCTGCCGCCAACATCATTAGGGGACTAATGCCAACACCTCCCGACAGCTCCTGGTCACACTCATCCAAGAGCCTGCGCTCCCCTCCCTCTGCTCAGCAAAGCAGGCTCTTGCAGTATGCTTTTTAATTGCCTTTGTAAATGACAGATTGTCTGACACAGGAGAGAGTTGTGAAACAGTAACCTGCCTGCTGATGTTCACGTGGGAAAGCATTCATCAGCTTCTCCTTCCATGGTAGTTTGAAGGTGTTCTCACCTCTCCTCCGGCCATCTACACCTGGCCCTCACCACAGGGCTTTGCCCTTTCAGTCAGATCAGGGCCACACAAGCAGTTTGGCACGGCTGAGGTGACGAGGGTTCCTCAGGGGAGCAGGGGTACGCGGCGGGGCACGGTGGCTCACTGGGAACTGGCCAGAGCAGTTCCGCAGCCTTGATGCTTTTCAGCTATTTCCAGTCTCCTCAGTAGACATGTACCATACTCCTGTCTACTGTACCATGGACTGGAAGAGAAGTGAAGGAGTGGAAAGCACTAGTGAGGGAACAGTAACAGGGTTATTTTTTTGCCTAAAATCAGTTTTGGGAATCAAATGGCAATTATGGTTACAAGGCAAAATGTACACACCTCATGTGAAATGTATATTTAAGGAGCAGCCATACAATGCTATAAGGCAAAAGGTCACATCCAAAAGCTCTCATTTCTGTAAAGATTTAACTTTTTATTCTGTAAGAAAGCCCCAATGTCATCAATAAAAACTAAATATTAAGGGCAATAAACGCAATCTTTCTGAAGCCGCTGAAGACTGAACCGTTGCATTCAGTGGGGGCAGGACTGCACATACCATGCATAGCACCAGAACGTACCTAGGTGTTCACAGGCTTAGGTCTACACCTGTGCTTCAGGAGCTGTAGGCCACATATGTTTCCTTTGTAAGGTACCATGAACAACTCAAACTTGAGTATGTTACAGTCTGATAGAGAAATTTAATGAGCTGGGAAAAGACAGGGCCACTAAATACAAGTGAAGGATAGAATAATAGGGACAACCTTTAGTCCAACCATTCCATTCAAAGCAGGGCTACCTTCAAAATTTGCATAGGTTGCTCAAGGCCTTGCACAGCCAAGTTCTGATAACATTCAGGGCCTCCAGCTCTCTGGGCACCTCTTCGGCTCTGCATCTTTCTCTGGGGGAAAAACTTTTTCTTAGGCACAGTAGGAATTTCTCCTGTTAGAAGCTGTGCCTGGTGCCTCTTGTCATTTCTCTCTGGGTACCTCTCAGCAGCTCTTTTGTCTCTGTAACATCCATTAAGTAGCTCAAGGCAGCAATAAGGTTCCACCTGAATCTTCTCTTCTTAAGGCTGAACAAACCCAGTTTCCTCAGCCTTTCCTTGACCATTACGAACTCCCACACCCCCCCGCGACCATGTTACTGGCCGTCCACTAACGTTGCTCCAGTTTATCAATGTCTTTCTCAGACTTTCTGGGAGCCAGAACCAGATTATGCATTACGCCAGATGTGGCCTCTCAAGTGCTGAATAGAGAACAATCACCCCCCTCGACCTGCCAGCTGTACTGGTATCGGTGTGCCCTGTGTCGCGGCGGCTGGCTCTCATTGCTGAAGTGGCACATTCATGTTCAGCTTGATGTCCATTAAGACCTCCAGGTCCTTTTAGGTTAAGCTGATTCCTAGCCAGCCAGTCCCCAGCTTGTCCTGTTGCATGGGGTTATTGTTTCCCAGGTGCAGGACTTTGCATTCACCTTCTGGAATTTCACGATGCTTCTGTGGTCAAATTTCTCTAGCTTGTCTGTGTCCCCCTGAATGACAGCAGCCTTGTCCTCCAGCATATCACTACTCCCAATATACAAAATAACTGGAAGTAACATCATGAAAGAGATGATAGTCAGCTTAATGGTACTGTATAAACTCAGAATGAAGCAGGATTGACAGTTACGCCACATTCATCCTACTGGAAAACACCCTGTGCTGCTGTCCTTCACGGGGTAGTTGATGCCCTTACTTTTGAAGACGAAACCAACGGATGAGACATTTTACAGAGGGAGCTTACAAAATTCCTCTAAGAAGATTTAGCAAGGACTAGTAGAATTAAGGTCCTTTTTTCTTTCCACCTCCAGCTGCAGATATCAAAATTATCATCATCACCCCGAAGTATGAAGCACATCATCTAACCGGGGAAAAAAGATGGACTTTCCTGTGACCTTAACTCAGTCATATAGGTCAGGCAGCAAAAATGAGCTGCTTAAAATAACATCTAAGCTGCACTTCACTGCTCCTCTACATAGGTATTTGTACACAGGAAAAACAAATAAAAAAACAAACCACCAAACAGCTATATTTCCTCTACAGAGCTGCTTATTCATTCAGATAAAAAGAGAACAGCTAAGTAGCAATAAGCAAGAGTGAAAGGGAAGATAATGCTGCATTTTTAGCCATGCAAAACCTAAATACCAATTCCTTAGCGTGAAGGGGAAAATGGTTCTTCTCCATGAACTGTGCTGACAGCATTATCTGCACCTTCTTTCTCTTTTCACTCTTGCACATACAGCAGCAGCTTTTACTTGGCCCGCTTGGATTGTCTATTGCAGCATGTTGAAATATCATGCAGTAAATCAATGCAAATAAATTCTTAAATCTGTTAGAAAGAATCAAGTGTATGCTTAGAAAAATCCACAGAAAATTAGGAAAAACTTACCAGCTCGAAGGGAAACACAGGGCAGCTGCCACTGTTAAGACCTGGGTGGCAGGAAGAGCAGTTGTGAGGACTCACCTGTCTGAAGGCGTGGGTTGACAACCTGTCCTAGGGATGGAGATTCCTGCTGTCACTGTCCTTTCGATAGATGGTCCTCTCTTGAGAAGGGCTCACCTCTGTGCTGAACTTCTCTAAGCCAGGACACTCAACGCCATTTCCTTCGATTTCAGCAGTTTTCTGGATCGAGGTCCAACATAGATGTGCCTGAATCATCCACAACAAAGAGCTGTTGGAACAACACCAGCTGAGTTAGGCTAAACATGCTCCCTACTTGCCTACAAACTCCCCAAAAGAGGTGCTGGAAATTGAATTTGGGGGAAATAAACAAACAAGAATTTTTTTTTTTTTCTCTTTCAGAGAAAGGGTACTCAAAGCTACTTCCCCCTTCAGCTCACACAAACTGAAAGGGCTCAGAAACCTGAGGTGAGCTTAAAGCCCAGAGCAGAACATCAACCCTTCCTGGCCAGCTCCGAACACCTCACTGCTGGAGGGTGGGGGTGGTATTTTGAGACTTTCTTGTGAGGGCTTCTGGTCTATGGAAACGTGTTTTTCAATTCACTGATGGTGCAGGGTAAGGAACAGACAGGAAACGAAGAAAGCCAAGGATGGTAACTATGCAGTTAGTAGAGAGAGAGAGACACAAAGGAGGTAGGACACAGAATGAAAGCACTTGGTAGTGTGAAGAACAGTCATTTCATAAAGCAAAGGGCACAGGGAAATGTTGTACCATCTAGCAAGAGGAATAGTATGTGGAAGGAGCTGTTTCTTAGCCTGGTAAATGCATGCCCAAACAGTCTTTGAAGTGGGACATGTGCACCATTACTCCACACTGCCCTTTCTTTTCTCTCCCTCTTTCTCTCCCAGAGGATGCAGAGCTGGGGGAGGACTCCCCATGTGGGCATAACTGCAGGACCTCAGTGATTGCTCTTGGTCAAAGCCTGCAGGCTCTGGAAGTGGAGCACTGGTTTGGGAAATCACTGCCTTCCGCTGCTGCAGGCCATTGCAGAGGCAGCCAGACATCACCCTGAGGGGCAGCAGCTCTGAGTCACCCTCCTCTCTTCCCCCTCCCCAGCCTTCTCACTCCCATGGCTGTTAAGCTGAACTAGCCAGGAAAATCTTTGCACTTTCAAAGCAAGATCACAGCTTTTCCTGAGCTCCAAACCAAGTAGGCACCTTGGATCCACAATCTCGCTGCTATGAGAGAAGAACTGCATCAGCTCCACTGGGTAGCTCTGCCTCCACAAACGGCAGGGACAACCAACTATGGTGCTCAGGCATCTGGAAACCCCGCAAGCTACGTGTCAGAAGACCTTTGCAGTCATCCAAGGCAGATCTTGTCTCTGCAAGAAGCAGACTCTTGACATCTGCCTCCCACTGATTTCAAGACTCAGCAGATTCCTGCCTCCCATGGCACCTCTCTGCTGTGAGCAGAAGCTGCTTTTGGCTGCCTGCTCCTGAAGTTGTTTCTAGCTAAGCCTGAAGCCACGTCCCCTCTCCAAGGCTCCTCATACTAGCAACACTGTACAATGCAGGGTAGGACAGAATGAATAATTTTGCTGCTAAAAAGGCAATTTCAGTTTCTTTGAAACCCCAGGACATCTGCAAGCAGTTTCCACCAAAGAAAAATCATAAACATCAATTTCAGCTCCATCAAAACAAACTCTTTCTCTTAGAGGATCTCCACTTGCGACAGCTCTGGCCAGCAGTCAAGAAAGGAGATGCTGCCACAGACCATTTCAGTGACCAAGTGTTTCACTGGGATATGGAAAATCCCCTTCCCTGAATTAGGGCTGGACCCACAGACTCTAATGTCATTGCTGCACTTGGTAAAGGGGGAATTTTGGGGATCTCCCTGTTTTGTGGGACAGAAGAATGCTGCTGGCACAAAGCCCGATGAGTTCCTGTCCTGAGATTTAATAAGCAGGAGCTGGAAGGTTTGTGCTGTCTTTTGAGACTGTCTTTAATATACAGCTGCAGGGAGTCATTCCTACAGTAGGAAACCGTCCTTCTGTTGGAGTCAGGATCAAAGCTCAAGTAGTTTTGCTCCACTGTTTACCCTAGACCATTTCCTCAGAATAACACTTTTGTGTATGGTCATTTCCTCGGGGTTCCTGCTTCCTTAAATATCTGAATATTTACTTTGCTTTCCAAAGAGCATCTCTCTTTCTCTCCAGAGGGCAAGCTACCCTGCTCATTTCTTCATTTTCACTCAGTGAGCCATTAAATCCAGGGAACAGAGTCTGGGTGGTGGAAACTCGCTGAAGTGCTGGCTGCTAGACCTGCCTGAAGGGTATCTTTTGTCCCAGGTTAGCTGCTAGGCCCACTTTATTCTTTGGATGCAATGTACACCCCATGCAAGTGCTGTTGGCTTGTTATCCCTGGGACAGGAAAACAATCAGCCTCACCAAACACAAATGATATATATTGGCTTGGCAGGCATTTCCTCTCCTCCACAACTCCTTTTGTTACAAGAAAAAAGTGCCAAAATGGGAAAGAAAGCCCTTGTTTATCTTTCACGTGCAGCGAACATGAGCTCACTTACCTGCCAAACCTGCAAGGATACCTGTGTGTTGTTCCCTCCACTAGCACAAAGCTTTGCTTGGTCTCTGCCTGACAGCCACCCAGAAGGATCCAAGGCAAGGGGTGGAGGCTCAATAAAATAGATGTCGTGCCTCACTCTGAAATAGATACGGCAAGATGAGCTGGCAAGGAAGAAAGAGTCAATTTGTCTCCGACCCCTGTAAAACCCCAGACTGTGTTCTCAGTAAGATGATCAGATTTGGGGCTAGATGATCAGCTTTGGCAGTTCTGATAGAGTCTGTCTGCCAGCACTGTAATTGTAAACACAACCAACATCTGAATATAATAACAATAATGATAAAAAGTAATGTTACCACGGCCCACACCCACTGGGACGTCTCGTTTTTGCTTTGGCTTTAGGATAAAGGATGATGAGGATGTTTGGATCAACAGCTTCATTTCAGCCAGTGTTTCTGATAAGTCTGTCACCACATTTGTCTCTGGAAAATATTAAGCACAACATAGAGCTCGTTCCTAGATGATATACAAGCAGCTTGTTTTTCTCATTTCACCACAAATCTGATTTATATATACACTGCAAATAGATTGATACCACACACAGAGCACATCTATAGGGTCTGATTTTCCAGTGTTATATTAGATTTATGATCTTGTAATTCCATAGACTTTAATGAGTTTTACCAGAATAGGGCTGGTTCCTGAAGAGAAAGGATATATTATGAACTTGCACATATTACTTGCATATCCACCCAGAAACGTTAGTGTAGGCAGACACCTGGCACAGATGACAGCAGTTAAATTTCCCTCATACTCCATTTTATAAGACCCTGATTTCAGTTGCTTGCAACTGCCAAACATTCAGGGTTCAGGCAGAAATTTTCCATCTAATGGGCTTGCCTCAGGCTAAATATTTTCAGACAGTTCCAGCAAAATTAGTCCAGCCATTGAGGATGAATTTAGGGAAAACCACAGTATTTCACCAATATTAAGAAAGGCTCTAACTGCCTTATTTAGAAGCTCTTGAAGCTTTGAAGCAAGGCTTCAAAACACCGAAAGGAAGTAGTATGCTGTATCCTAGAAGTGGATGTGCTGCTGCCTTGGAAATCTGTCCAGAATCCAGAAGAGACGTGCCCAAAGCCAGCAGTTCACACTCAGCTGTTGGCACTGCACCAGACCCTGAGTTACCCATGTGGGCTTGCACTAGCGTGCTCTGTTGCAATGGGAGATGTCTGCACTCGCAGAAGGCCTGCAGCAAACCCGCAGTGGACGTTTATAAAATCATTTACAAGGAGCTGATCAACACCACGAGCGTTCTGCTACACAGCCATGTCATGTTGGCTCTGCAGGCTTCAGCAAACAGAGGCTGGCTGAGTCCAGAGGGTCACAGAGATAGCAGGTGGGCAATACGGGCGAGCAGCAGACTTTAGAGAAGAAAGGGGGAATGAGAAAGCTGCCCAAAGTTAGGGTTGTGGATTTTGGTTTTGTTTTTCATAAACAGCTACTGGCAATGCTCTGGTAAGCACTGCCAAAAAAATCCCTACTGTTGTCTTTGCTTAGCCAGGGCCACAATCAGTTCTGCTGCTTATCCCTAAGCAAATGCAGAAAATTCTGCAGAACAATGTGCTTTTCTCGGTGCATGAGCAATCTTTAGACAACACAGAAACAGAAAAATATCGGGTGGACCAGGCCTCTAGAGTGAAAAGTTCCAACAGCCCACCACCCAATTTAAAGCAGGGCCTAGGACCAAGCAAGGCTTTTTCTGTGATTCTTTGCTGCTGGGGACCACTGTGGCATAAGACAGAACATCAGCATGCACAGATGGCACCTCTCCTTCTGTCACCTCACACTTGGTGACAACACCCAGGTTGTGCAGGTAGAAGGAAGCGACCACCTTCACAAGCAACAGAGTGAGAGGCAGGGGCTGAGCCAGGAGGTATGCCTGTGGATGCACTCTTCCACAGCAACTCAAATCAAAGTCCAGGTTCTTCAACTAGCTGAAGAACTCCCTAGCAAAGAAGGTCGCCCACCTTCTGCTAGCAGTTGGCCATACAGACCAGTGGTTCCCAAACCCTGCAACCCAGTGGTTTACAGGAAACCCACAGCATGCCCTATGCTTTTCAAATAGGGCATTCCACCTTTAACTTACATTTATTTTGATGTTTAACACAACTCGTGTAGACTATCTGCTGACCACTCACCGTGGCCACTGACAGTTGTGGGCTGCAGACCACCCTGCCAGAGCAAATAGCTCTTCAGCGCTCTCGCTGCACACTCTTGACTCAAGTGGAGGTCCCTGCTAAACCTCAGTTTGAGTAGCTCAGCCATTTTGCTGACCCCATAAGGGTACATATGGTTCCATATGGTGGGAAAGCTGGTTTTTTTCAATTTGCTCCTAAGACCAAGTGTAGGAAATTATATACAAACCAATGTTAAGTGAATATTAAGGTTGCAGAATCAAGTAGTTACAAGCCAGGAACTGGCTGACAAGGTCTGAGTCACGTAAAAGAATGATCTAAATAAATGTGTTTCGATAGCCAAAAAATGCTCTCTGAAAGACAAGCTAGATAAATAGAAATGAAAGAATGAGGCTGCTTTGTTTGAGAACAGCTGCTTAAATCATGATCGCTCTCTTATCATTTCCTTCTCTCCTCTCTAAACTTCTGACAAATCACAGCTAGGTTTAACATGAAGATTTCACAAAAGCTTAACCTTTGCACTTGAGAAGGAAGCAAAGTTTGAGCTTCAGAAGTTATTTTCTTAGATCATTTTGAAGAGTTATAATGGTGTAAATGGACTACCTTAAAAACTTACCACACTGAAAAGATGCAGCACTAGATAATTCTTCCTGTAATTTTTCTTCCTCTATAAAAGTGACATTCATCCCTGTGGTGGGTCAGTTATAGCTACAGGTTAGACTTATCTAGGTGAAATCTGCTTTCAGCAAAAGGAGCAAAAAAAGATGTCCAAGGGATTTTGCTTAGGGTTGTGCAAACCATCCTAGATTCCACGCCCTGCCCCCCCCCCAATCTTTGTCATCAGAGACATCCCAAAAAAGTGCTGCATTTGTTAAGCTTCAGTAAGGGAAAACTATTTCCCATAAACCCAAGGGTGCTTGCTGTGAGGCAAACAGAAACCTCCCCAGGGCAAGCTGCACTTGGCTAGGAGAGTGGCTAGCAGCTGGTGAGCCCCGCAGGCTGCCAGGGCTGAGGGAGGCTGACCAGCCACGCCATCCCACCACGCAGCCATCCCACCACGCGTCAGCCCAGCGTGCACCTGCTCCTCGCAGCCCAGTCCACATGGGCGGCAGATGTTTGTGGGTTGGCACTTGCATCCCAGTCTGAAGCGTTAAATCAGCTCACGCCGGGGGAGAGGCAGGATGTTGCCATCTGGCTCCTCCGGTGAATTCCGAGCAGCGTTGTGCTCAGGGTCCTGTTGTGAGAACAGGGATGAGGGCCTGAACAGAGGAAAGCAAAAGTCACACGGTAGGAGATATCTTTGGAGCCAGTGCGAGGACCTGTCAGACCCCAGCCTACGGGAAACACTAATCAAAAGGCTTTGACTACTGGGCGACACCAGGGAGGATAAAAAAAAAATATTTAAAAAAAAAACCTCAAAGAAAGAAATGTGGCAAAACAAACAAGAAAATAATATGAAATTAAAATAAATTCAAACCCTTTTCCCTGGGAACTCCTGCACACGGCCAGCCCTGCAGCAGCCTGTCTCCAGCAGCTACAGTCACAGGCTTCGCAGAGCCTTACCCGCAGGTCGGAACGGGCAACTGAAGCTGACAGTCCTGAAATCTGGTGACACCTTTCACACAGATCCTGTTGAGGAGGTGAGCAGGATTTTCAAATGCCAATCAGGTGGAAAACTTGTAGGGAAAATGAGCATGGGAGCAGACCAGGCTGCAAAAGTCTAAACCTAAGAAGACTGAACTGTAGGATAGCCACAGCTTGAGGCGGGGATGGGAGTACAAAGGAGAGGACAATTAGTAAAGGCAGGCCCATTTAAACTGGGAACAAGTCTTAGTCCTACCTGTCAAGTTCAGTCTTTCACTGGTAGAAGCTAAGCTTTTTTTTTCTCGGGAGCATTTTTACTAGATCCCCAAAACTGCAGACAGTGCAGGCATGCTCACAGCTCTGGAGAAGGGCCAGCAGAGCTCAAAGCCCCTGGTTGGAAACCAAAGCAACACTGACAAGCACCGAGGGAAAATTTATGAGGTCCTGACTGCTAAAAGCATATGTTTGGGATATAAAAAAGTAACAATTATGCCACCCACACTCTTTATCCTTTTCTTACGTGTGGAGCTTTGGGCTAGCATGTTGAAACATAAAACAATCCACGCACTTTTTAGACAGGATTTATGACATTCCGGAGCTGACATTTAGGATCGTGGCTTGCAGTTGAGCATACTATTCAACAAGTCACCTGCCTCTATAAATGTCACTGTTTGGGCTTGGTTTATGTATAACTCAAAAGAATTCCTGTTCTTTCAGTTCCTGCCTGTTTATGGGCAAGTTTCATGGCACACAGCACTGAAAAACACAGTTTGTAGAAAATAAAAGTTAAAGTCTTGTGTGATTTACCTTGTTTGGAAGCAAGGAAAGGGGCATGTGAAATCTGCATTCCAGTAAAGATGCAAAACTGCCCACAGAATAAATTTGGAGTGGCTTGTGCAACCAGGAACCCTGTGAGAAACACAGAGACCGACCCACTCACAGTGAACAGCAATGGATCACCAGGTGGGGTGGTGGGTGGCCTTTGGTTTTCACATGTGGGGATTCCTGAGCCTTTCACAAAGCACCAGAGCTGCCCGAAGGGGCTCTGTCTGGCAGCAGGGATTCTTCTTCGGTGCAAGTACTGCAGAAAGGTGGTCATCCAGCCACATTCATGGTGGCAGGCAGAGAACCAAGCGTGGGCTGCAGGGAGGCAGAGGTCTGTCAGGACTGCCACAAGCTAGTGTTCAGACTGCACAGTCGGCCACACCACAGCACAGTCCCAGAAACTATCTCCAAGTGCCTCCATGCTCATCAGGAGAAATGGAAGCAGCACTTGGAGACAAACCTCTGCCCGAGAGCAGCTGCGGCAGCAATGGCTCCAGCACCTGTGGTATAAAGCAACCCTCGATTCTGGCTATATGCTCAGGCAGCTATATTAGAATCATGGAATAATTCAAACTGAAAGGGACCTCTGCAGGTCATCTAGTCCAACGTCCTGCTCAAAGCAGGGCCAACTAGATTAGGTAGGTCAGACCCATGTCCTTGTTCGTTAGGATGAAACATGATGCCACAGTGAATCTGTTGCCTCTTTAATCACAGAGACATATGACCTAGACACGTGCTCCAAAACCAGAACATCTGCCACACAGTCGTAGGGTGGGGATCCTGCTGGGCAGAAGAAGCCATTGTAAATTCACTGCATAACATCATATCACAGTGGAGCATAGAGAGGGCTCCATCAAACTCTCATTCCTTTGCTAATGCAAAACTGGCAACTTACTGCTTTACAGGGAAGAAAAAGCACATATAATATTTTCCTGGGTTCTAGTCACACCAGAGACCAGGGAAACTAGGAGGTGAACATCTCTGGAAAAGGAGGTGCTACACATCTCTCTCTCTAAAATCTCCATATGAATAATCAGGTCAGAAAACTAGTATTTCATAACAGGGACATAACAGACATTGCTCTGCTTTAATGAAGCTCTCTTCCACTTGGCAGAATATGCTGGCCTGACAGAATCATTTCTTATCTGGATTTAAATGTTTTGGTGTCTGAATGTATCTGATATCTTTCTGCAACCGCCATCAATTCAGCTTTGAATACTGTAAAGAAGAGGGAAGCTAAGCCTACACCTGTCACCTCATGCAATCAAACTTAACCAAAAATTTAGCCTTCTGGGAATGACAAATTGCTAAATAGGTGACATACAGAATGAAAATCATCTTGATGGCTAGCTGAGCTCTGCCTGACCTGATCTTGGGATGAAAAATCATAATGATAGAAGCCCCCACACATGACTTGCAATGGGAAACACTTTTTGTATTTTGTTACAGGAGGTTTAGAAATGGTTGTACTCCACTCTTGGCACTTTTGCTCTACAGTTGACTTTTCCTATGCAGAACTTTGACTTTTCCTGCAGGCAAAGACTGGGTGGTGGCACATCAGTTGCAGAAATGAGTTTTTGCTTGGCACAGGCAAGATGAGTAGTCTCTTTTGTACAACCATTATTTGAACATGTGGGAAAAATGAAGCAGAGATTTCTAGAATCATATGAACTCTAATATGAAATGTAAAAATGTCCCATGCTAACAATAATGCTGAGGACAAGCCCTCACGCCGAAAGCAAGACTGTTGCAGGCAGGGTGTGAAGTTGCATCTACAGGTGAAGGGAGCAACACATACAGAAGTAAAGCTCTTGTACACTGAGAGCTGCAAGGCAACTTTGTGACTCATAGAACCAAGCTTTGCCACTCTGGAGAACTGCATTCCGTCATTCCCCAAATTACACAGAAATAGGGCCAAATGCAAGACAAAGGTAGGAGCAGGAGGAAAAAGCATCCTAGACCGCTAACAAGCACTTTTCAGAAAACTGACAAGAGATGCTTGATAGTGGTTACAGCATCAGAAATCACATGTGTAGAGATCTAGGATCTTCTCCTCTCAAATACTCCTTCCTTGGATGCTCAGTTGGCCTGGGGAATCCAGGTGATAGTGGGTGTGGAAATCTCTTGTTCCTTGAGCCTGGTGGGCATACATACTCTGTGGGAAGGAACCCACAAACACATCAAAGTGAAAAATAAATCTGTCTTTGTTCTAAAAACATTAAATCTTTAAATGTTAGTCACCCATAGAATGGTACAGCTGAGCCCAATATGATCTTCTCATGGACCCAAAGGTTCCTGTAGAGCAAACCACAGTGTCAGAAGTATGTAACAAAACCTACAGAAATGTCCTTTGCTAACAGCTTCCCTAGGAAATTCTGGACTTGAAGCAGCTCTCCAATGCTATCAGAGAGATTGCACCAATTTAAAAAAAAATAAAAAAATCACACTTCGCAAAGAGCTTTTAGTACTACAGAACTCTGAACCACAAACTGATGCAACAAGTTAGGTAAGTAATAAGGGACCCTCTGTCAATTTCACCCCTGACTGTCTCCCTGCCTTCTGTAGCAAGTCAGGCACACAGTGAAAAAAAACATCTTTCAAGCCAGTGGGTGGCATCCCATATTATATGCTGGATGTGTCATTGATAGCTTGAATATATCAGATATTTTTAGCTACTGTAAGCAGTCCTAAGCAATCAAGTATTGTAATCAAGAGCATACAGAAGCTCAGCTATATCAGTTCAGTCAGGATTTTAAGGATTCAGGCTTTGCAACTCTGACAGTTAATGTGTTGGGATGGTACGAGCAGAGTTGCTCCTTGCTTTGGTGTAGCACAGACATTTTCTGAAGAATGATCTTCCTGAGAACTCCCCACGGTGCTCAGCTTAGCGGACAGTTATTTCACTAACAGCAGCTTTCTGCAAGGAAATATGAAAGGTAACTCTAAATACCTCCACGCAAGGCTGTGCGCCACGGTGAAAATCTCTGGGTTCCAGTGGGCCACAAAGCCAAGCTATTTGAGAAACGACACGGAGGGATTATAGACAGGACGATTACAGAGCAGCCGATCTTCAGAGCAAGCAGGAAGCCCACAGCGAACCTGCGACGCCCGCCCGGCCGAAGGCTCAGCCCCAGCGGCAGCAGGCGGGGCCCCCAGAGCGCCCCGCGCCTTTGCGCCG
>JAVJGI010000060.1:25890574-25947057 GCA_035590275.1 Ibycter americanus
CAGGCAGATGCAGAGGAGCCGCCGGCGTTGCTGCCGCGCTCGGGTGCGTGGTGGCAGAGCGTGTCTGTGTGTGACACGCTTCGGCTCTGCGTTTGGTACCGGAGGGAAAACTATTTCCCCCACAAGTGACAGCAGGAGTCTGGGAGAGAGTTACAAACGCGTTCTAAAATGCTGTGACGGAGAAATGTGGGCTCTGTAACTGCGTCAATAGCTCTCTACCCTCTCCCTAAACTTCCGTATACCCATGTGCTCCCTCTTCCTCACCGCCACGTTTTTATCTAGACCTTCCCGCAGCCTGGTCTCTCCTATCTGGCTTTCCAGTACCTCCATAAAGAGACAATACATCTGCACCTCTCGTTGATAGGTCACTGCAAAGAAGCTAAAGTTTGATGGCAAAGCTTGAGACTGGAAGGCACAGCGGTGCTGGCTGCGCACCTCTGTACTAGGGTGGTTGAGCAAACAGTTGCAGGGTCAGGAATGTGCCTCCACTTTCCCCTGCAGTAACATCAAGTGAATGACTGCAGGTGCCTTCCTCAGCCTTCAAAGGCTAGTGTTTCCCTCTCTAGCCTTTTCTCCTTCACCAATATGCTTTGTCATCCTGGAAAAGGTTAAGAACATGGGGGTCACAACCCATCTCCTTGAAACCTCCGGAGATCCTTCCATTCATCTTGTTCTCCCATGCTTACATCCTTTGTCAGTGAGATGCTTGTTCTCCTCTTGTGAATAATAAGCCACCTGCTTCCTTCAACAAGAAGAACCTAGTAGACACCTGTTGACACTTTGCAATCCAGGCAGACACTGATTTCTCCTGTAAGTTCTCCTTTTGTACCTCCCCCTCCCACACAACTCTGTAGTTCATGATAACACAGAACTCTATAACTCATGCTTCAGCTTTTGGACTGCTCTGAGGAAATTACATACCCTTGCAACTGAAGCTAACACTACTTCAAGCAAGCTGCAGTTTCCAGTTAGAAATTGCACGGCGGTGGGACTCATGCCTAATGCTTATTGCTTTTTCTGCTCATTTCCGTTCAAATGCAAAGTGTAATTATCTTCTGACTGTCTGAAGCAGAGCCACTTCATTAAACATTATTGCCATTATCACATTTTGAACAAGTCAGACACCTGCCCTCCTCATCATCTCTGCCCACATAGCCCAGCCAAGCCATTCTGCCACTGCTAACCCTGAGTTCCCCCTGCTCATCCTACAGAAAGAGCAGCACGACTGACTGGATAAATTCCTCAGCAATCTTCTCTGATCTCCAAGATGACCCTGCTTTGGGCAGCAGGTTGGCTAGAAACCTCCTAAGCTCCCTTCTAACCTGAACCACTCAGTGATTCTGGGTTCTCAAGCAGGGATAATAATAGAAATTTATGGAAAATCCAGCTCTGTAACACACCTCCCTCATGGGTTATATGTTTCCCTTCTTCAGAGTTTTCCCCTAATTCTAAAGAATGGGCTAATGGTCACCACATGCCCAGGGGCTTGACACATTCAGTAACTCATAATCAGAACCTTACCTACCTTCAGGTGCTTCTGTTCAGCAGATTTCCAAGCTGTTCCTTGCTGATTGCCTTTTTTCAAGGTCCTACAACTTTGACATTCACAGATTATCTTTCATAGCACTCACTGATGAGCTGCTGACCTGAATGCTGTCATATCAGTTACTTGGGTTAGAGCATCCACAGTAAAAGACAAAAACAAAAAGCACCAAAAATGTCACAATAGATGGCGTAACTAAGGCAACATAACACACTGTAAAACAGAAGAGCTCAGCTCCTGGGCAAGGAAAGGCTGCAATTTACTGTAGCAAGATAAAACGTACGCATCAAATTACTCGTGTTTCAGTCTCTCCTATGTACAAGCATCAGCAAAACTGACTATACACTTGCACACAATCAGCAAACAAGGAGCGGAGTGGAGACTCTTCGTCTCTAATTACTGTTGGTTATAAACCTCCTGAGTGTTTCTCTTTCCTCTCCAAATAAACCCACCGAGGGTATACTTGTATTAGCAGAATTACCCACCCAACCTGGATGGCTCATTTCCCTGAGCTTGCTTTATATGAGAAGGAAGCTGGCTTTGCCAGAGGCAGATTTAAAACATTCAATGGCTTAGGAGCACAACTCTGGCTATCACCCACTCTCCTACAAAAACCTAAGATAAGCCTTCTAAACTAAATTGGGTGCCTAAAATCAGGTAGTGTGCCTATTTTTTTCCTTATCTCCCCATTAGCACTACATGTACTAGTGCTCACCTGTGTGTCGTTAAAGGTCATATACACTGTTGGTGATTTTTTCCGCCCTATTTTTCTTCAACCAAAGAGGGAATATTAGAAAAAACAGTAAGAAAATATTGTACAAAATTACATTGTGAAACAGAAATCGTTCAGGAAAGTATAAAATGCTTCCTAGTACTTTATATGGCTTTGGAAATTCATTAGATTATGAACTATTAGTGTCCTGTTAGGCAATCTCCTGCAACAGAATAAATCTTGGACTCAGGCATCCCATAACACAAGCGACCTTGGATGAAAGCCACAAAGATGGCAACAAAACAAACTAGCACATGTCCTTTGAGATTAAATAGCGGGTGCTTTTTTTCCTGCAGCAGTACTGTCATAAAGTAAAACCTGGAGTTAAAAGTCAACTACAACTCCGTATCCAAATGAAAAGTAAAAAGAAAATTAAATCTTTCCCCCCACCCCCCCCAGATCAGGAACAGATCACGTATATGAAGCTATAAACTGACTATTTACAGTTTATAAATAAAGCAATACTCTTCTTTTTCTTGTCATAGTTAACCTTGGATTTGCCTGCCTCATGTTTTCTGTATCTCCCCCAACCTGCTGTATAGCTACAGAATTCCATTCAATCAGGATTTGGGCCCTGATTCAGTAATTGGGCACTGAAACACTGAAAAAAATTGCTCAAAACCTATCTAAAAACATTTTACACAATACTGTATCTAAAGAAAGAATAGTAAGATAATCTCATGATTAATAATCCATGCTTTGTGGGACTACCCATCGACAGAAAAATCTGGCATCACTCCACAGTTCTTCCTAATTCAGCAGGTCACAGCCACAAACCCCCAAGAGGTGCACGTGCGAGAGCAAGACTGAGCAATCCAAAATCATGATGGAGACCATTTCTTTGTTTACAACAAGCAGAAGGTGAAGGTCTAAGGCAAGATCCTGATGCCCTGGAAGACCAGTGCACCCTAAAGCTACAGAACAGACAGCAAAGTGAGAGGGTAACAAAGCCTAGTTAGAGCAGATGGAAGGCAAACAAAAGCACTTTCCCCCACCCTTCTGTGACAGCAGCCAGGCATGATTTGCCACCACAAACAGCTGCTACTTCAGCCATGCAGTGGCAGTGGTTTTCAGTATGTGCATTTCATTAGAAGAATATCAATCACTAAGTAAAAGAAAATCCCATTAAACAATCAAACGTCTTCACAACAGTTAGAAAGAAGCAACCACAAGAACTGGGGCAGCCTGAGACTGCAGAATTTTCCCTCCTTGGCAGAACAACCTTCGGCAGCCAGGAATGTCCTTTAGATCCTCCAGCCCGGTGGCTCACACAGCCCTGGGTGCCGCAATCAGCCATCCTTACAGATCAGAGGAGCACAACGGGAAAGTATTTGCAACCTCTTTACCTTAGTCCTACCTTCATGAAATCAGTAAACCTTTTGATTAAATATTCTGTAACTGCACATCAGGAGTAGTAACTCTTCCTTGGAGCAATTTCCGTGCTTGCTCTTCCAGTGCAATCAATGCTCGGGGGACTTCGTGTGCATGGACTCTCTCTTGGCCAGGTTGATTCCCTTGCCCCCCCCAAATGATACAGACAGATCCTGTCAGTACTTCTTCAAAACAGTAATACAAATTGAGCTAATTATGCTGTTCACCCTAACTGAGTTGATTCTTGTCTGGATTCAACAGCTATGATCCTTGTTGTACTGAGGAACTATATTTCATGTGTCTGTTCAATCTCACTTCACACCAACACACTTCTGAGTGGTCTACACACAGGAATGGGTGGTGAGAGCTGGTTCTGTTCAGTGCACGTTCAGATGCATTGCTGTGTTCTCCAATTACTCTTGCTGTTTTATTTAACCGCTCCCCCTGCATCCTCCAGAAAGACATACTTATGGCAGGAGGAAAATGCGACACAGGGTATGTTTTCTCCCCACAGACATTGCTCCTCCAGAACACAGCCACAACTGCTACTGAGGCCCGAGCGTCAGCCCCACAGCTGTGGTCAAATCCCTGCACAAAGGTGCAGCCATCTGGCTCCGTTACTGCTCCTTGCACAACAACCTGTCGAGGCAGTCAGGTGCAAGGCAGGGTATGTTGTGCTAAAAAGGACAGTACAGATTACTGATGTTTAATAGGGAGACTTCAAAGCCGCTTAAGGCACCCTCATGTGTTGCAGTTGCATACTCTGCTCTACAAGGTGCTGAGAGATAGGAGGCAGACATCTTTAATCAAAAAGGAAACCATCCATTATTCATATATGGATACAACCTTTCCAGACTCTATGTTACTCTGAATCTCATTTGTATGAGTATGGAGAGTTTTCCTGATGTGCACACAAATCCATGTAGCTTGAGCTCTGCCAGAAAAACCATAAATTCAGTAGGAAACTGCATGGGATTGGTTGAAGTCCCAGTGATTTAATCAAACAGGTAATTAAATTGTTTAAATTATTCATTTAACATGCCTGATAACAAGAGAAAGCAAACAGAGATCATCTTTCACCCTTGCTGGCGACCGACCAAAAGACATGACATTTTTAAGAGGTTTGGAGTTAATATTCAGCTTAAGAATGTGATTCTAGCTAAAAGATCAACTCTCTGTCAGAGGACAGGAAGCAGCATAGGAGCCATACATTTACTTTGGTAAAAAAATACACTCTTTAGAGCCCGTTAAATGTGGCAATCACAACCTACACCTTCACAACTGATCCAGCATACCTGTTAATACCTGCAGAGAGGCTATAAGCTTCCCAACACACTGATACATGATACAGAGGATACCGTGGGTTACCTGGAGTTCTGCTCCCACGTCATCAGGTTCACTTCAAAGCCTCAAGAGGAATTAGCAATCGGCATGTCATTCGTCACCTAGCCGAGAACCATTTTTCTACAGGAGAGCTCGTCATACCAAGCAACCCACACAAGATACAATTAAACAATGTCACTGCTAGACAGATGAAAATTGCAGCTCAACAGAAGAACTCACTGTTACTAAGCGATTTCATCAATTAAGTATGTTCTGGCAGAGCTGCTCTGGAAGGTATTAGTAGTGATCCAAACAACTAGGACTGAGCAAATTTCTTGGGTGAAATCCTGGCTCCATTAGAGTCAATGGCAAAACTCCCAGGCACTTTTATACAGCCAGAATTTTAATTTCTCGTGCCAGCTGCAACACACTACTATGGCTTTGGGCAAACTACACTAACTCAACCCCCCCAGTTATAAAAATGGGCCACTAACCACTGCTCTTGGAGGGACTGCGAGGGATTCACAGAAATGCCCCATACAGAAAAGGGCAAGCATTATCAATCAGTGCAATTTAGCAGTCTACTTCAGCAACTCACTGTCAGGGAAATACTCCACTGATACAAATATCAGGCTTACAGTTTCAGCAGGATTGATCTCTTGTCCTTTGGAGGCTTGGTAAAACTATCTTCTGTATGAATTCCACACACAGAAGACTGGTCCCGGTTCTGGTGCAGTCTCCTCTCTCAGGACTGCAAGATGACTATCTTCAGTAGTTTGATATTCTGAGAATTGTATTTGGATGATCTGTAATGATCTTATCTACATCAAACGTCAGTTATGTTCTTTTGCAGGCAAAGTGTGCATGTGAATAGTTGCCTTCACAAGTCTGAGATTAACAAACACCCACTGCTACACAAATGCACATATTAACTCTGGATAATACACACATTTGTTTAATTCTGGGGTGTTCTTGCAAATAAGCTTTACAGCTGTATGAGGAGAGGCTATAAAATGAGACTGGGGTCCTCTGTAGGTGGCATGTTACATTTTTTTCAGCAACATTATTCCTCCCATATAAATACACAACAGATGTAACATTCGACCTAAGCAATAAGATTTATTACTATTTTTAAAGCAAATTCAGCACAGCTTAAGAGAACACTGTACAGAATTCTTTAAGCTAGGAAGAGGTTCTTCTTGTCAGCAATGCATGTTTTGCATTTGTCAATTCTTGCCCTCAAAGCCAACCCACAGTTCACTATTTTAGGCTCATTACAAAGGTGATGATCCTGCAATTCAATCTGCTAATGTAGCACATAGCAGTCTCCCCCTAGTCACTGCAGGCATGGGCTTATATCTTTGCCTTTCATATCAAAAGAAATCTGCATGGCCTTTTTGGTCTCTTTTTGAGCTCAAAAACATTTCAGATGATTTATGTTAAGCGTACTACTAACAGCACATGCAATCAAAAGCAATTTTTACACATTGTTTGGCAATGGAAAAAAACATTACAGCTGTGATCAAAGAACAGAGTTTCGTTTATATTGTCTTATATTCATTTCTTTACCTCATGCACTTTTGTATAAATATTTATTGTTTCAAATTTTCTGCACAGACCATAGTTGTTCTGTTTTCTAAAAATAACCTGCTTATGCATAGTCTGCTCTTTTCAAAGCACTGTTTTTCTTCCTTTCATTAAGTTCATTTCCAAGATCTCTGTGCATAGAAAGCAGTGGAAGAGGGCTATGTGCAGCTTTACCAACGAACATGTTGAAAATACCTAAAAATGAGGAACAATTCTTGGATAACCACCTTTGATGGTAAACAGTCCTGTGAAAAATCAATAGGCCCATGTCATGTGGTAATTTTGTATTTTGCATAAGGGCAAGAAACCTGACAATTAAAACATAACTGAAGATAATATTAAAATCTCATTTCCAGAAAACACTTTTGTTGCTCAACAGCTTCAACTATCAAGCAATTTTTCAGTTTTTGCATTTCACTTCATCTAACATAATCCTGGATGGTCCAATAGGCAGCCCCTGACCAACACTCTCCATTCACCTCAGGTCAGTCCTGCAGCTGACACTGTTGTATTGACATTGCAGAAATCACTGCATCTGAAAGTTCATCTCCTACCCCACCATACACATAGCCAAGCACTTAAAATTGTGAACCCCTATACAGCCTATAAAGAGAATCCTACCATTAATATACCACTTTCATCTCGTTTTTCTAATATGGACAACTACCAGGTTGTAATCAAAATTGCTTTCTGATCCCAAGTTCAAAGCATCACACCAAATTTAGGGCCGCCCAAGCACATTCTCTTCCTGGAGAAAGTCATGGAACAAAGTTCTTGAATGCTCCTCTAGAAGATCCAGGCAACATCAGGAACACTGCAGATCTGTGATCATATCAAACACATCACCTCAAATTTAAATGGATATTTTCCCAGTTCATCACAATACATACACCTGCAGAGTCTCTCCAAATTGCTGATCCTCAAAACTCTTTAGTCAGGGAGTGTTCACCAGTTAGCCCCCTAGACATGGAGCACTCTAGGCAGCCCTTTAGGAGGAGGTATGCTGACAATTTTTAAGAAAAGGTTGTAATCCCACTGAGTGTCTCCTGTTGGTGATTGCTCATCAAGAGGTTCCCAGACTTTTTAAAGGGATGCACGTTTTCTATTAGAGAAAAATCACATTAAGTCTTTACCTCTCATTAATGGCTGTCAGATTCAGGGTACTGATATCCACACAGATGCTGCATATTCCATTTGAAAAGTATCTGAGTGCATTTGCAGGGAGTATTGGGATTAGGGTCCACAGGCCAGGGAAGCTTCTACCTGTCTAGCGCACAAGCACTGCTTTAGTTCTCTTTCATTCTACATTGGTTTTGTTTGGTTGGTTTTACAGAAGCAGTAACAGCAGAAGAGATGTCAAAAGCAAGCAGCTTGGCCTGTTCACATATCCTCTTTACAATATGGCTTTATGCTAAGACTTTCTGGTATCTGGAATAGCGTCTGGCTTCCTTTAACAAACCAGGAACATCCATCTCTACTGTATCCCATCCATTTAGGGTAAGATTTGACATCCAAGAGAAAAGAATGCTATTTTCACTCATAAGATCAAGAAGTTGATAGCTATGCCTGCTCTATGCCTTCCCGTGATGAGGGAAATACGATTCTCTGCCCACTACACAAAGATACAGAGTCTTGTGGACTTGAAGAATATCCTCGATCAGACACGGAGATCCTTGAGGAACTGACCATCAGACTGTCAAACATTATCAAAAGATTGACTAGGGTATATCTCAGAACTAGGACTGGGCACCCCATTACATAGTCCATTTTTGCCTATCCCTTGCACAAATTCCAGTACAAGGTGTGGGGATTTCAAAGTACCCATATTAAGAAGTAAATCACAGAAAGGCTCATCAAATCACAGGCACAAGTGAGGGTTTTCTGTAGTTTTGTATCATCTACATATGTCAAATGAGAGACTTTGTTCTATAGATAGAAATGCAATGGATAGGTTGCATTGCTTCAAGAACAACAGGATTTTAAAAAAATTGTTTAAGCTTTACCTTTTCAGGTATTTTGAATATCCCCTGAAATATCTGATAACAGAAGGAAAGGAGAGAAGAAAAAAAGCTGAAAAGTATTCCGGAAACAAAAGACAGTTAACCATTCATTTAGTCTACAATTCCTTTGGCTCATTAAAGTCTCAAGAAAGACTCTTGCTTAATAGTTACCAAAAACCGCAAAAACCTCTGCTGTCCTACCTTCTCTCCTCTACAATGTATGATGGAATCCAGAGTCACAAGCTGTCTGGACTTCACAGGCAAAGGGCATGTCCTAAAGCAGTTCATTTCATGTCTCTCTGACACCCCACAGGCACCCTTTCCCCCTAAAGCAAAGGATCTCACAATATCATTTTGTGTAACATTCTTTACGTATTTTGACTTACACTCCCAAAGCACATATATTTCAATCACATTGTGCACCTGTGGGTTTTGGGGGATTGTTGGGGTTTGGGTTTATTTAGCTTCTTCCTTAGCTTGATGTTCGGCACTTTTCTTGGAGCTGGCCATTTTGATTGAAGATTTTGCTTTGTAATGAAAGCAAACCAAGTATTTCAGCTTTGAATGAGGGAGAGCAAAAAGAAGCACCCAAAACGTGTGGTGATTCTTGTTTTCCTTTTTAGAGTGACAATACAGCATATGCAACTCAATACCCAGGATTAGCTGATTTTTTTCTGAAAAAGCAGCTTATGTAAGTTAACATTTGCTATGATTATAACCTACATAAAGCTGACTTCCTATGTAAAGCCCCCATGGTGCCCATATAAGTCACCTTCATACTTCGGGAACATGGGCATGGGGCAACATAGGTCAGCAGTTATCAGCTTTTGTTTTATTTTACGATACATTCAGGATTTTCTGTACTTCCAATGGCAAATACATCATGCTTGGTTGGCTGATGCTGGTATCTGATATTCCATGATTACCTTGGCTTCAAAGTAGACAGTAATGCACATCTGTGTTACTCTCCCTTTAATGTAGTACAAAGCTGGACACAGCTCAGAAAGAAATCCCTAAAATCCATTACCTATTTATGATCATGTACAAACGGATATTTATCATGTTAAAAGAGAACCATATGTTAAAGTGGAGGCTAGAGCCCAATAAATCTTTTTGGATGAAAACCCTGTTCAAAAAAAGGAATAAAATAATTAACATTTGCTTTTGCCAGTAGAAACATTTGATCATGAGTCTCTTGGGAAGGGAAGGGCATTTAACCTTTTTACATGCCATTCCCTCAGACATCTCTAACCCCCACTGCAAAATAGACAACAAAGATTCCTGACTCCATGCTGCTGATTAAACCCCTTGTAAGAAACATCTGGATGAAATTTTCTTGGCAGTTGATTTGAAAAGTATACAAGAAGCAGAACTAGGGAGCAGCCATAGTTCAGCTGAGTGACACAAAGATGCTGCTATGCAAAAGCAGATTTTTCCTTGAACACATTAACTCCTAAATATCAGCTTGTGACTGTGCAAGCAACCTCATTAGCAGAAGAAAAGTAAATTCCTCTTCTGCTCTGCATGCCAGTGTAAAAAAGGCTTTGAAAGAAAACCAACTTGACAATCTCATTTTTTAAAAATAAAATAATACAGGGCTTGAACAGTTTACCTGCTACTTCAGTTTGTCAGGTAAGAGAGAGATTGACCATGTCCTTAACTTCCCAAAAACATTTTTTTAAATTCATGAAGGATTTCAAAACTTCTGTGGCTTCTGAGAAACTCAAACTGGATGCAATGCCTTCCAACCACCTCAGTCAATACACCCCCAGGCCTAAATTAACAAAAGTGACTTATAATTTTCATGGACTGACCTTCAAATAAAGGATGTTCCGTCCCTCTGCTGCTTGAGCTTAAAGAGCCTGTCCCATGCAGCTCAATGCATTGTTCCCTTTTGGAAATACAGACCCTGGAATTCTCAGGTTCCCATATGTACAACAGATCTAAAAGAGAAATTTTCACTCTTGCTATTAAGTGACTAACACCAGTGAAAAACCTACATGAACCAGGCTAACTTTACTCTGCAGCTGCTGGGGGAGGGGGGGTGGGGAGCGGAAAGGAAAAACCAAAGCCAGCAGCAGCAGAGAACAGCACCAGAAAGAGTCTGACACATCGGGGCAGGAAAAAGGGAAGCAGCAGGGAACCTTCTGCCCCACAGCTGCCAGGCTAAGGAAATTCTAGGGGATGGGACAATGAACAGGCAGAGACACTTTGGCCTTTTCCAGAAGCCAAGGTATAGCGTGCTGCAGATTTATCAGACTGAATTACAATTACTCTGACATATAAAAAATTAAAGGTTCAGCACAGTGCAGGGCCAGCAATCTGTAATTCACCACAGTTGTTGAAAACTTGATGGGGGTATGGGAAGGGCTGTGACTTCTCAGTTGAGGCACTGTTTTAAAGAAAGACATTATCACTATGTGCTTAAATAGTTTTAAGTCATAAAGAAATTAACACATAGAGACAAAATCTGGTCTCAACATTTTATCTCCAATCCAAACTTCACATTCTAAAGCACCCCTGCTTATTTTGGCTACACCACTGCGATCCCAATAGATCTAAAGGAGAGGCACCTATTCAAATTAGTACTGTTATCAGTTTCTCACTAAATGAACATATTCACAAACACCTTGTTATATGTGTGTCAATTTATGAGAAACCATTCTTTGAAATTTAGGAAAAAATCTGTCAGATAATGAAATTTCAGCAGGGGACAAGAAGAGCCAAATGGAATGCAGACCAGAAATACAATCACAGAAGTGTAAGAGTAAGAAGAAATAAGTTCGGAGCTGTTTTTCTTCTATCAAGATAAATAACATACTGTAAATATTTTGTACCACATTATTCAGTACTACCACTGGAATGGTAATGAATGAATAAAACCAGAAAAGAGGTTTATAGAATCCCAAGTAAAATTCAATATTCATCAAAAATAGTGGAAATAAAAAAATTGTCATGTAGAACATCTACATGCGAGGGCCACAACACTTGTCCAGGCAGGAGGTAATATCAATGCAGATTTAGGGTAACCACCTGCCATGCATGCCATCATAACTTAAGCGAGTTGATTTCATGGCTAAGAGAAATAATTTAATACTACTGCATCAAGGGAAAATTGCAATTTCATTACGATCCTTTGACGTAACCAGTGTATGCTCTGTAACTCCAACAGACACCTCCCTCTACACATTTGGTCTGCACCAAATAGGGAAGATTGGATAATATTGTGAATCCAGCAATGTGTATGCAACCAAAGAACAATGAAACCGAGCAGTAAAAAGCAGGTGACTGGAAAACATGGAACCAAGGCTTACAGTGTATCAAGAAATGTCCTTACACTTAAAAAATTATAATGCACTCCAAAATCCATTTGTTCAGGCAATCCATGTACAACAGAAGGCACTGTTATCCATATGAATCTATCAATTCTGCACAGCAAAAACCTGAGAAGTACAACGCAATTAGATGCAGCCTGGCCCCTCCCCAGTCATTCAGGTTCCTTGAGGACAAATGTTTCCTTTCAGTCCATCAAATTATAAAAACACCACAAGAATTTGTACATTACAGTAGCTGGTTAGAAAAAGCATTCTGGTGGGGGAAGCACACTGCTATTTTCCAGAAAAGCTTCAGCAGCATTAAATTACCCTCCCCTATCACTCAGAAGTCACGATGATTTCAAGAAAATGTAATGATGAGACCTTTCCCATTGACCTTTGTAGCTGATCCTTCAGTTGCCACCAGGAGTACTTCCAGCAAAGTTAAATGCTGTAATCAGTCCTTTGTTGTCAAATGTGTAGCCACTTTGTTGTTCTATTGTTTTAGACTCTAGAATTCAAAGAAGGGAAAGGATAAGAAAAATAGTCTATGAAGAATGCTTTTGCCATTATAGAATACAATGCTATTGTATTCTATACAGCACAGCTAAGAATGCAACGTTGTAGAAAAAACTCTCAGTTGAATCAAAATTTCATTCCCTAAATGCAGTGACAGTAATAAATTACACTGAAATTTTCTCTAAATCTGTAAACACACACAGCTCTACAACAGCGCTGAGAAATTAATCCTTTACAGATTCAGTCTGTTACACTATTCTGCATGCTTTTTGATTAAATCTGAATTTATTTTCCATGATGAAAGCTTTCTAAACATCTAAAACCCTGCACTGACTGTGAAGGCAATGTTAGTGGTTAAAAAGTTACAAAACTGTTAGACACATAATAATCTATAGTAATCTTCATCAAATGCCTGGCTGACAGCTAGGTATTGCCTTAATTTGCTCTTCATTTCAAATGTCAGATTGTGCAAAACTAATTCATACACTCTTCAAACAGCAGCACACGTCAATGAGAACGCAATTAATTAGAAGCAACAGTAATCTCTCTAAATAACACACACTTCCAGGCAAGGAATAATATAAGCATAATATCCTGCTCACACTACTCAGGAAATGTTAATTAGCGCAGAGATTTACACTTTCTGATGTTACAGATTAGATGCCGTTACAACATCCCTGAAACAGGTAAAACAGCCCCAGAGAAGTGACTTACCTGCAGCATTTCGCCGGTGTTCTGCTAATGTATAAATTTCCTGCAGCTGTTTCTTCTGATCGTCACTCAACGGTGCTGTCAGCGAATGGTACCAGGCTGCATCTCGGCTCTGCACCGCTGTCAGAACAGGAATGGATGAAAAGCGATTATCAGGTTACATTGCAAGTTAATTTCAGAAGAACAAAATGAAACACACAGAATCCCTGGTTGGTTTTAAAACAGATTTTGCACTGCAAAACAGGTTCAGTATTCCTGTCAGTTTTCTTAGCACAGAATCCCCACTATAATAGAGGCAATTATTTTGGGGAACTTAATTACCTCCTCTGCTTTCTGAAACAGAAACCACGTGGCCATTATTCATGAGGTGAATCTTCTAGTTTAAAACTCATAGCAAAACTAAAAGCAACAGGATTAGGCAAACAGGAAAGGGACAAATAATTTCTCCATTATGACTTTAACATCTAGAAAGTGACAAATATTTCTACGTGTAAGAGTCCCTCTAGTGACCAAGTCCCACTTATTTAGGCTGTGTTTGAAAAGTTCTGAAAGAGAACATGAAAAGGATTAATCTCTGGCTGTATTTGCTACCATTTGTTTTTTGCAGTACCTGTAAGCCAAAAATTCTTAGGACTAACATTAGAAAGCAAGATCACATTTTCCAGTTTCAATAACCTAAATTATTACTTGTAACAAAGAAAAGGGTTTTTCCTGGTGATCATCAACATCTCCAGACTACTTCATTATATCATTCTGCCAATTAGCAAAAACATACTTAAAAGTGCTTGTGTAAAAAACTGGTATTCATCAACACCATTTTCAAGGTCAAGAGGTGTGCTGAACCCTTCAAGCGCAGTTTCTTCCAATGCATCTTCATCCCAGTCATCATCATCATCATCTTCGTCCTCTTCCTCTCCACCTCCACCACCACCTCCTCCTCCTCCTCCTCCACCATGGTTGTCTTGCATCACCTGGCTTACTTCATTTGTCTCCTCCTCATCACTCGGTATCTCTTCTGCAAAAGAGCATTGAGGAATTTTGTAAAACAAAGTTTAAAAAGTTTAAGGAAACAATGACTTATGAATGAAGAACAATTAATAAGTCTAGGGTTTGGCTCCCTCTGTTAACACCATTCCCCCAAAATCTCAGAAGGATTAGAAAAATGAAGCCGTTAAAATGCTTCCTACATTCAAGATCAGTTAAACTTTTGTTTCTAAACACACCTGGAGAATGTGAAACTGCCATCCTTTTTCTTCTTTCATTTATGCAGTCACTGTGCAATTAAAAGATCCAAAAATTTTGAGGAATTGTGTCTTTGACAAAGTGTTCCATCACTGTGCACAGACAGAGACTTGCATAGACTTCACAAATTGATACAAAACAAAGAGAAAACCAGATGTAGGCCAAATGTCTGCCTGATACTCTTCAGAGTGCTTCTTTATTTGAACAAAGTTAAAATAGCATCTTTCGCTTAGCTTTACCTCTCATTCTTCTTATGAAACAACTATTATATCCTGAATTAAATGCAACTCCAATATGCAATTCCAAACACTGCTATTTGTTACAGAAAAAATATTTCTGACTTATAAACAAGATAAAAAAAACCCCTTTCCAATTCCAAACCTTCAGCTCTTCCTGTGTTAACAGTTTAGAAAGAATGAAGATGACTATATCTGCCACAAGCAGGAACTGAATCACAGGACAGAGATTTGAAAATTACTGTGATGTTTCCATACTGTATTCCTATGCACCGAGAAGAATCCTTAATTCCATTACAGAACAATCACATGTGAAATGGGAGTGTATTACATACTCTTCTTACATTCAATGTAATTTCCAGACCTCAAACCATCTATCTCCTGTTTCAAGTCAAATACAGTCACATAAATCTCTCTGCAATGCTGTGTAAAATTCACTCCCCACAATTCCCCCCACAAGGTATTCTTTGATGTTTTTTCTCTTCTGGCAGACACAGCAGTAAGAGGTCTGTCTACTCCAGGAATCTCAGCTGTCTCAAACCCCACTTAGCAAATCACTTTCCATTTGGACAAAGACTTGCTAGGATTTCCTTCAAAGTTCAACCAAACAGGTCTTTCAAATAGTTGGGTACTGGGAACTACTTCCTTTCAGGGACCAAGAATATAACCAGTGCACCCCTGGCAAACTCCTGCTGCCTGTGTGAGAAGATGGAGCATATGCACAACCCAGAAGACTGGATTTGCAAGTTTTATTGTTACTCTTAAACCAATACTACCCTTTCACAAAGTGTTAGCTGTTATACACTGAAACATTTTGATTACATTTTGGGAGGAAAAATCAATTCCTAAGATGATCTTTCAAGCACCCAGTAAGTCGAGCTATTTTCAGCAGACTAATGAGTCTTGAAAATGAACTGCAATTTCTTACCCCCTTTAAATTAAATCCAGACAAAATCCACAATGTGAAAAGGGGAGATTTTACCATTATCTTCTGCCACGTGTTTTTCATCTTTAGCATGATCCTCATGTTCTGTGAGTTCTCGTGAGGCGCAAACTTGTTTTAAGCCCAAGAAGAGGAGAAGGATTGAAGGGACAATCTGGGCAGCCACAGCATCCACTGCAGGCGGTCGGTTCTGCAATTCCATTAGGATGCTCAGTCCTATTATACACATCTTTCTGTCATGGAGTCTGAAACAATACACACTTGTTAGACAAAAAGCAGATTTTCACTGCAAGGATATGTAGAGAGCATTAAAATCCTAGTGCTTGACATGGCAGAAGACCATGTCACAGAGACTATGGTCAGAGTCTGTGCTGGAAGATCCTAAACACATTACTTCATTTGTTCTGAATCCAAATTCCCCACTGGAAAGTACTTGTCCCGTAACATTTAAATACCTTTCAATAACTGGTCAAATTCCTGGAACAACTGTTTCTGGTTACCAAATGCAAAGTTTGGAATGCTGAATAAATACTGTTTAACAGTTATGTAGAATATCTTGTCTGTAATAAAGCATTTGATACAGATTATCATCATTAAATAGAATGGAAAATTAATTTGCCTTGGCTTCGATAGCAATACTGTTGCAGGGATTGAAATTAGCAAAAGACTATTAGTGAAGAGTAATGATAAGAAAGAATGCACTGAATTGCAGGGTGCATTTATGGAGTGCCACAGGGTTAGCTGTATTTAAACATGTTTATTAAGAGTCCATCAGAATGGCTGTATTATACATCCAATTTCTGACACTAACTTGAGATACGCTGCTAACTTCAGAGAAAGCAGGGAAATAATTCCACTGTATCAAGAATAACTGGCAGTACACTCAAACAGAGAACTTGCAAATGCGTAGCCCTTCAGAGAAACAAAAACTGTAGATAATTGAAGGGGAAAAAAATCATGAAACTAGTAGCAAAAAGATTTTTAGCTGACCATAGCCAGGAAACAAGGTAAGAGCCTATGCTCTTAAAAATAAGAATTGATTTTCACCTCCAGAAACAGAAGCTATTTTGCAAACAAGACAGGGAGAAATTCTCTAACTGCCTCTGCAGATACTCTTTGGTCTTCCTTTACTGAAAACACCAGTAGTATTCAACTCTCCTCTAACATTATGATATTTTGCTGTTAAGGGCTTGAGAGGAGCTTGTTTTGTTTGAACTGTTCAATTTAATGCTGACAGCTTCTATGCAAGCCTTCTGCAGCACAAGTAGTTCCAGCAAGAAGTTTCAGCAAGACCTACAGAAACCAAGCAAACCTCTAGAACTGCCAGAAAACGGCCATCCTCCAGACTCTTGGTAGACACTTCCATTACTGGATCAGTTTTATTTTGGAATGAAGAAGATACAAGTTGAGAGAGAAGAAACTAGTAAGACGTGCACCACAGAGTACAACAAAGCTTACAGGGGAACAGTCAGCTCAATCCACCACTTCAAAAATTGCTATAGAAATACAATTTCAAAAGTGCTTACAATTTCATTAAAAGATCCCAAATAACATGCTATTGAATTATAATATTCTTTAAGTAATACAAGTGATAATGTATTACAGTTTTCTGAACTTTACATGTGCTTAGACAAGGCTGGGGATCTGGAGGGATTTTGTTACACCTCCCACTTTGTTAGTCCTGTTAGAACTGTCTGAAGTGATTCCATTCTCAGAGCAGTTGACAACAACAATAAAATATATATGACCACGTGAAACATTACGATCACAGAAGACCTTCCAAGAAAAGCAAAGTCAACTAGCATATCAAATGACATATTTTGTCATGTTGGGTTTGGCTGCTCCATTACACGTGTTGAAAAATGTACCAAAATGCAAGTAGGCGAAGAGCATCTTTCCATCACTGCTAACTGCAATGCCTTCTTTTCAGAAGGAATGGGGCACAAAAGAGGGCATACAAATCAACCAAGGAAATTGAGTCAGGGGAACAGGGTCTGCTTTCACAAAAAAAACCCCCAACAAAACAAAACAAAACAAAACCCCAAAAAACCAACCAAACAAAAAAAGACCTAAACTCCTTACTCCTGTCAGTTTTTCTATGTTGAAAACAAGCTCATCACCATTTGCTCCAAGTTAAAGACGATGCTACCTATGAATGAAGCATAGCTTTCCTGGGAGAATTGTCTTCACTGCAAGTACAAGAGGAAAGAACTTCCTCTACCTCCTCTCTCTGCCAGCACCGTCATCCAAGTTTGACCAAAGCTCTGTAATCTATGCACAACACTTCTATCCTGCATGTTGACACTGAGAAGCCACAAAAATTTCTTCAAGCCTCAAATGCATAATGAAGCAATTTCAGTGTACATGCCAGAGTTGTTAATGACACTTTACATTACCTTTTATAATACATTTGAAAAAGCTATCATTACACTATGTAAACTGCAAAATGCAACACAGTAGAAGGTAAAAAAATCCTAGTAAGTAGTGGCTTAGCTTCATACTACATCATCTTTTCTGGACAGCAAACAAAAGTGCGAGAATCAAGCACTGCTGTTTAAAAGGGAGTCATCATTAGGAAGCAGCCCAAATGGCCAAAAAATACAGCATATTTGTCATACTCCATTTTCAAGCTTCTAAGCAGAGAAGTTGTAAGAATGAACATGTCTTCAGAATATGCATGTTATTAGAAAGCCCAGCAGGACAGCAGAAATCCAGGCATCAAGCCATCTTTAGCGAACTTGAGCCAGAAGGAGACTTGTTTCTTCCACCTGCCAGCAGAGACAAATAGCAGGATAAGCATCTGCCTAGCCTGAAGTTCAGCATTCTACTATGCCCCAGCTGTATCAAGTACCCACAGGACTGAACAAGCAAACAGAATTCTATGTCATTTATGTATTTTCGTAATGGCAAAGAATGGTTTCAAGACGATTCCTTTGCTATCACAGGGTTCATTATTTCAGCACCCTTCTGTCTGCACAAGGGACCCTGGATATGAATTTCCTTAGTGCTTCGTACTTTCAGATCCATACTTATTTGCTTAGCAGTACACAACAGTCCTCCCTAACAATCATGGACTGTGCTTGCTCCCTCAATGGCATATCAAGCCTGCAGTGCTAAACACGCAACACACGGCAGTGCAATGCATGACTCCTAGGCAAGCCTATTTTTAACAAGCTGTGTGTGGTCTTCGTAATCTACAGGACCTTTTCTTGCTAATATATTTCCTTCCAATACAGAAAAAAAAGATCTAAGAATCTTTTGTATTTTAAACAAAGCTGAAAGTATTTCAAAGGGAAATCACTAAACCTTTCCTTTACTGGTTTACCATGCTCCTTTATGTGAGGATCAAGTTGCTTTCTATTACATCAATCCAGTTCCTGGACAAACTGCAAATAATTAGCCATTTCCTTTTAGTTGCAAAGTTGGAACTAACCCTGTTTTGCTATATAAGACTGGGATTTTATATACAACTCTGAGGAAACTAGGATTTCTAACTATTTAAACTCCGGTTAAACAAATCCCCCTATTCAGCTTCTAAAACAATAAAATCACTTACTGAGGGGGGTTTTAAGCAAGTTAGTTTTTCCTCCTACCCTAGTTTCCACAGAATAATTTTTTAGTATGAGAGGAAGCATAAGTCATGCAGAAGTCTCACCCAAATTTCAGCTGTCAAGGAAAAGGTGGAAAGCAGTAAGGAACAAATGTTTCTACAAATAGCTTTTCAGCTTGAAGTTATTGTAGAAAACATTTAGAAATAAATAAATACAATATACTGTGGTACACAGGCATTATGGGCACACATCCACAGATACGTAATATCCACAATGACATACTGGATTTATGCACAGTCTTACGATGAGTTCTGAGCTTTCCTTACCTGGATCATTTTTAATATTACAAATTTCTAATCAGTTTTAAATAGTTTCCATATTTTTAATAACATGGAAAAAGAGTTACTTATCTTACCATAACTGCTTTTCCCCCTACAAGATGTATTATTCCCATGGATTCCACTTCACGTGTTCACAGTGCTGCTCAAGAAATACTGCATTCGTTTGCCAAACACCATGGGCACGAGCCTGAGAGCATGCAGACATGCACAACTCTACTGCTGGCAGAGCAGGATCTATCGGTATTAAGACTTCACAGGAACAGAAGAAGGACAGAGGGATGTGAGATTTACGTGGACAAAGCATCTTGAAGAGCCACTGTTCCTGGTAGGTCACAGGTTTCCTGCAGGGCTGACAAAGAAATGGCAGTACCTGGTCCTTCACACCTGGGGGTGGATCTGCTTTGATCTTCTCCAATTTTTCTAGGATCTGTGAGTCTTCCAACTGATTTGAATTTAAGCCTAAAACTGCCTCTTGCTGGAAAGCAATCTAACTGTAAATCAAAGCAGCAGTGAATGATAGCTGGTGAGAAAAAGGACTGTACAAATCGGGCTGCCCACTGTTGTCTCCACTGATGAAGACACGAAGTCTGCAGGGGTGGACCCAAGAAAGGGTTTCAAGAAAGCCAGAATTTGTTTGCATTTCTGTCTTCCCCTGTTCAGTTAGGCCTCTGAATATCAGGCTGCTCTTCAGATGATGGCCCTTACTACCCTTACTAAAACAAATGGTCTTCCAGAAGCAGTGCTGTCCTGAGGGAAAGGGAGGAAGTTCCTTACATCACATCACAGTGCTCAACAAGCAGTACTATAGCAAAAGCCTTACACCTGGAAGTCACGTACTGAGGAGACAGCACTGAAGAAAGAGTGACTTTTAGATTTAAGCAATATTACGGATATTTATTTCACTGCTGGTAGCAGCAGATCAAAGAGATACATTTTAATCTTCTGCTGCCATTCAAGTGCAGAGTCTGATCAGAATCTAGCATCATGATCTCAGTGTTTCATTTTCATAGGTGTTGTCAACTTTTGTTTCAGCTCTGAAAGACAATTTAGTTGCACAGTAGTTGGAGTGGTTGATGCTTTTTGAAAAGCAACACAAAAGAACTGAAAGTTAAGCTGTAGCTCACAGGAGTACTTCAGCTTGGAGCCTAGTCAGATCTGCAGTCCTCTGGATCTGGATCTGACTAGTTTCTCACTGAATGATACAGGATGAACTGTTTAAGGCTACATCTCTCTCATTTTTGATTTCTTTCAAAAAAGGAATGACAAGTTTACCTTCTGTGAGGAATATCTTCTTTCCTACTGTCTCTGTATGCATCCAGCATTCGATATGCAGTAGAAAAAAATGACAGCACAAAGAGCTGAATCTCAAGAATTTTGCTTCAGTCATAAAAAAAAAAAATAATCGGTACATGGAAATCCTAAAATGTCTTGCTCTTTTCTAAATTAGGTAGGCATAAAAATAATTTAAAAATTAACAATAATATTACCACAAGATGTGGGAGAGGTAGGCTTAAAAGTGCCATTTTTCAGCCACTGGCACTCCAAAGAAATGAGGGACATTAGGTCCTTTATGCCTTCTTTGTCATCAACTCAAGTAACCCCTTTAATTGATAAGACATGTATTTATGTTAAGATACAGGATGTACGTAGACGTTTCATATGCATATCAGGTAGAAGAAGTCAGAATGCTTGTGATAATATGAACTGTTTGCAGACCTAAAATAAGGTAGTCTACGCTGCAATCCTTCCAACCACTGCACTTTCATCCTCATCCCACTAAACTGCGTACTTACAACAGAGGAGGGAAGAAAAGAATTTTTACTGTGTACATTTGGTATGTGTTTTAAAAATACTACAAAGCAGATGCTGAGAGCAAAACCCGCATATACCAGTTGGTCACTGATTGACTGGGAGTCACTATTTTATTACAGTTACAAAAAAGGTAATGCAGTGTTATAATGCACCACACAGTTCTAAATTCAAGATGGACATTGAGGCAATAATGCAGCTGTATCAAGATGGCATATAATTCTGTTCAGGGAAGATTAACTGAAGTAAGAACCGGTATGGAGAGAAGCTACTTGGATGACTAGGGAATGGAGAAACCATCTTGTAAGAAGCCCCCTAGAGACTTGTTTAGAATCGGAAAGACAAGACTGTACCAATACAAAACAGGTAGGAAAAGAACGACAGCTTAAAATAAGGTATGCATCTATGGGTCAGGAGCTGTTTGTCTTGGTCCGTGCTCATTCATGGCACGACTCCTACCACACCGATGCTTCACTTAGTCTGTTGGCATAGACTATGCACAGAAAAGACACATTCTAAGCCTGTCCGTACACCTGCAGTCAGATGTCAGCCTGCAATGACAGAACGTAACTCATTAGCGGTAAGGTGAGAGGTAGCTGTTAACTGTATCTGACTGTCTGCTTTGTCCTTAAGTAGATTTGAACCTCACAGTCAGACACAACATCTCCACTGAGAGGCGAGCGCTAACTGTCAAGCACTGGACTTCACATCCACCCAGCATCAAGTGCGTGCTTAGCCATGTGATGACAGGCTTTGACTACCTTCATTTACTTCACAAATGTTCAGCTCCTGCCCAAGTGCACACTAGTGAGTGTACACACATGTTCAAGGGAGGTCCAGAACGAAGTTTAAGTTCAGGAGTATGCTGAACAGTCAGTACGTCAGTGGCATAATGATAAATATGCTAGTCAATCATCAACAACTCGCAGGGATTAAAATCAGTGTGTTGGATTCATTGGATGGAATAATCTTTTTTTTAACTTTAAATGAAGCAGTTAAAAATACTTCGTAAAATATATAACAGAAAATATGCATACAGTATTTCAGAAAGAAGGTTAGCATCTCGCTAAAATCCTGCTGGTCAGCTCTGAATACTACCCTCAATGCATGCTGGACCACCTCTTGGAGAAGCAGATAGTTTGCAATTAAGGAACTTAAAATTATTCTCAAATATGACATGTAACATACCCTGGCATCCTCACAGCACAGAAAATTCAGCACATAGCTCAAGAGACCTGGAAAAGTTACATGGTCACCTTTGTGGCATCACAGCCATTAGATCTGGTGTGGATTACTGTTATACAGACTAACCAAGGAATGAGAACTCTTCCACCAACACGACTAGGGGCACAAACAGAAGTGAACAAAAAAATCAAAACCACAGACTTCTAAAAGAAAAACCACAATACTTGCCCAAGAAAACAGTCTGTGTCATTCATCCACTGGTTTATGAACTGTGCAGTGATAGGCTCAGGATTGTGTGGAAATCTGATGTTCTCTAAGGTGTGCAGAAGTAGGTCAGGATTGTAGTAGAGTGCAGCTATGGCAACCTGAAGACACATGGTACGAAGCTCGCTTGTTTTAACTCCTCTAGTTAACCGCTCCAGAACAGCCTCCACAAAAAGTGGAATACACTGGGCATATAAATATAAAGGAGAAGAAAAGAGAGAAAAAAAACCAACAAACATGCATTATGTATGTTGCCAGATTATACAAAAGTTTACCATAATTCTATCAGAATTGATCTCCAGAGTTAATTTCAGTTAAGTCCAGGTATAACCTAGCAACACATTCTATTCACTTCCTAGTATAAAAGCATTTTAAGCCTCTGATCATATGCTTATAAATCTTCCCCAAAACAGCTATTCTCTGAGCTAAAAATTGCCAACGTTATTCTCAGCACAGAGGAGAATATTTGGGGCCATTTGGTGGAATTCGTTCTAGCATGTATAAAAGGTTTAGAAAAGAAGTCCAAGACATTCTGATCTTTAAAGATATCCAACAATTTCAAAACCAACAGGCATTAAAAATGAAATTACCTAAATCAGCAAGACAAAGAAAAGAAGTTTTTCCTAATAAACATAAAGTGGTGTTAAATTTCTTACAGAAGTTTGAAATGAGTGTGTTTATTCAGATAAAAGCAAGTATGCACAAATTTCTACACAATGAAATAAACATCCACATATATTTCAATGTGCAGGTTTATTCTTCATAACAATTTGGGAAGCATTATGAATGTTTTAGTTTATGAGTTGCAGTTTAGTGTGCAACCATTTTAATTCACAGAGTTGTTGAGCTCAGCTAAGCCTTCCATCACATACTTATTTCAATGCAAATGCATACAATTCACTGTAATCCTTTTCAGGTTTCCTTTAAAAATAAAATCTTTCAGGAAACATTTTTATCTTCAATGACTTCAGATTTACATTAGTAAAGTTATATTGGTTTCAGTGAAATTAATTGAAAACTTATCACTGAAGTCCACAGATTGCACTGTACCAACACATATTAAAATAATTTAGGCTGGAGCCGTTATGTAAAAAATGAGACCAGAATTTAGCCCTTAATAGGAAAACGACTACTAGCTAAAAGTGTCTTCTAAGAAACTCTCAAAAACTGTGATTATGTTTTTCCCAGCAATCACAATCCACCCATGCTAAAAATTCTTCATTCCCAAATACACTGACTAATTCAAAATATTAAAAAGGGTCAAGTTCATATTGCTTGGAGAAACAGCTTCAGTAATTGGATATGTATAGTTAACCTCTCAGCCACAATAGTTTTAACAATGTGGTTTGCATCAAAATGGAAATCCTATTAGGAGAAAGCAAAAAAAGACAATCCTGCACATCATACTATATCCTTATCATCTATATTCATTTTCCAGTCATGCCCACTAATATCTAATCACAAAAAAAAGAAGAAAAACCCCAAACTTACAAACCCTCCTGAGCTCATTTACTTCTTTCTGTATTTCTCCCCATTCCTACACTTTACATTACCTTCAAATTCTCTAATTCCAACTGCTTTTCTCAGGAATCAAACACATATCATTGGAAACCAGTAAAAGAGAAAACTTGTTCAATATATATCACCTGGTCAATACCCCGTCCTTTGCACTGAAGAACAATTACTTCTAGGAGTTTGGCTGCATGGCACTCTGCATCTTCTCCTGCATCTCCTGTTAATACCTATCAACCAGAAAGACAATTTAGTTTATCAGTATTAATCACTGACAACTTTGAAAGCAAGTGTTCCTGTACCTGCATACATCAGAAAACCTCTACATAGCATATACACATCTATTCATGCTTTATTTTGTGAGGAATTAAGACACATTAAAAAATCATCTCTACAGGGCATAAACAAGGATAAGTGGCTAAAAGTTTAAAAATTTAGAAGAAATTGCTATAGTTCTTTATGAATGTTAGTATTCTTTACATGTCATCACTTTCCCTTTTTTAAAGGAAATGTTACTTACAAGAATCATCGCTGTTTTCCACATTCTGTTTCCATTATTTTTACTTCAATTCTAATAAATACTGGCAGATTAACAGCCTGGCAAAGTGAAGTCCTACCTTTAGGGCAGTTTCTGATTAAAAACAAGATGTATGCAATCACTCTACGTATATGCACATATGTTTGAAACTGACTGCTGCTTCTCAGTACATTTCAACTCTATGGTCAGTGTCAATCAAACCTGACAAAGCAGGAGAATTCTCAAGCAGATTCAATTTCTGTACGTTTCTTAAAAATAAGCAGGTAGCTAGATGCTTAACACTCTGAAATGCTCAAAATCAGAGAAACACTGGAGCATGATCTCATACTTTGTTACACATGAGAGAAGCAGCATAAAAGAGAAACATTATACATGTAAGAAGAACTTCAAATGAATTCACACCTTAGCCGACAACTAGAGAATCCAATCACAAGATACGCGACCCAAGGAAATCAGGCTTCATTAATTCCTCTACTTACCAAAATAGCTGTTCATAGAAGAAAGTCAAGATGAACAGCAACTTTCTCCCACACAGATTTGTGCATGTAATTTTTTAAAAAGCATGTCACTTACAAAGTGTGAAGGTGCTATTTGTACTCGGAACTGAGCCGAGACTAAATTTCATTTAGTTCTGAAATGACTGGCCACCACCTGGGACATTCAAGTTATTCCACTTAATCTGATTGTTAAGTACCAGTGACAAGTGCAACAGTAAGAATCAGAAGCCTTACCTTTTTACACATAGCATAAATGATTTCTAAATGTTTTGGGTTAGACAGTAAAGTATCAGTGTCAATGGTCACATAATTATGCAAGAGAGGCATCATATCTGTGGAACAGGGACAGCAAAAGAGAAAAAAATTACAACTAATACATGCAAGTACTAACCAGTGAGGCTGTAGTTCTATAATGGAATTCATTGGCTCAGATTCTTGGATATGGTTGCAAATTCAAACTCTGCAAAAGTCTATTCTAGCAGAATTCTTCATAAAGTGCACCATGCAGAGTGCATTCTCAGAAGAGGAAACAGAATAGGACTACATTTTAATTAATTTGTAGTTTCACATTAATTTCGTGTATTTCAGCTTTCTTTGAGTTCAGGACCTCCTACAACAACTGATCACACTGACAGATTTGAACATGCTTCTACTTAAATATGCTCCTGTCATACTCCTACGCTAAACAGACGGTCAGGGCATGACTCAAATACATGATCATTTCAAAGCAAGACACTAAATGGAAGCGACCTTTATTAAGGTCAGCTTTAGAGATGAATTCCCAGACAGTGGAAACATGAACAGAAGTGATCATACCTGCAAAGTACTCAAAGCAATCCTGCTGGAAAACCTCATATAGAACACCTAAAAGCTGCCACATTTGAGGTGAAATCATCTGGCACGTCAAGCTGTAGGCCAAGGAGAGAATTTCTTCATAAAACTCTGGAAAGGAGAAACAATTTGAAGGAAGGTGCTTTAAAAAATAAATATAGTTTGCAAATACCTTGAAATCTGAAACCAAGTCCCAAGTTATATAACAACTAAAAGACAGCAATTGGTAACTAAATCAATATGTAGAAAAATAATACAAGTTGGAAAAGACTCTTTTGAATGGCCCATATGTTGGCTATATTTACAAAACTATGCATAGTTTTCCATTACAACAGAACACACCAGAAAAATGTATTGCCAGCACATCAAAGACATTGCTTTGAAACAATTTACTGAAAAATATTTTTATTTTCTCAACCTTTGTTTTTTCTTAAAGACCTTATCACAAAACTGTAGCTATTTAGTGCAGGGTACTGATAAAGCAGTAATTTAATTGCAGACCGTGTCCATAAAATACCAATATAATTGTAGACATTGTCCTTTAACACAGCTAGCTAGAACTATAATCAGAACTGCACCTTCTGCATTTGTGTCTGACCTCCAAACCACAGTAACCAGCCTGACTAATGTACAAGAGGACATCAGGAGAAACAAATAATAACTGAAAATTAACGTCTTTTTTCTTTAAAGTAGCACACACCAAAAAGAGGAAGTTCTGTTCAGGAACATAGTATTGTTTGCAACAATTAATTTAAGAACTTTTAACGTAAAGACATGTAATGTTTTTCTCAAAATTATCTCTAAAACATACCTATAACATGTTTCTGCAAAACGAGGCCAATGATCTGTAGACAAATGCTCTCGAGCTGTTGAGTTATCTGAAATGAAAACATAAAGCAGTTTATTTAAAAACTCAGAAATACAGTAATTTAATCAACGTATTTGACTAATTCAGTTTGAGAAGTTCTTCAAAGCAAAAATCACTTTTTAAATGCTGCATTAACAGTCACAATATTATGAAATAAGGTTCACTGATATAAGTACTCCACTTTTCAATAAACCGTACTGCTTTAAGACTTGTCACTTACAGCATTTTTCTTCATTTAAAAAAAAAATACCTTATTTTATGGTTATTCCACAGATCCTATCAATAACTCTATCTCTTGTCCTGTCTGGATATAAAGTAACATTGTATTCAAACTGTTTGAGACAAAGCCTCTGACCAAAATCTTTGAAGTAGAATGCGTTAAAAGAAGAAAAGAGATGCTTTTCCTTAAGAGGTCTGTGGAGAGCTTCCCAGAGTAGGCTCAGCAAGAAGAATACATGCAGAAATTGGGAGCATACAACTGTGTTGAAGTCAGGATTCAGCCTTGCCGCGTTGGACAGAGAGACTACATTTATGAATTAAACTAAATTACAAGGAGATCTATATGGCCACATTATAAGTCTAATTAAAACCAGCAAATACAGAAATTTCATGTTATTACCACAGGTCTTTCATTACAGAAATAATCTTGCAGGATGTCAGGCTTTCTGAGCTTTTTCTAGCAAAGGGATTAAATATGTGCCCAAGATTCATCCACTTACCTTCAGACACTTGACTCAAAAGTTATGATCCCCTAAACTCCCTCCATACTTAATGGTGAAAGGGAAGGAATTTCTAAGGAGTTTTCAGCCTCATATATCATTTCTATATCATTTATATCAGTTCTAAAATGATTTAAGATTCTGAGATGAAGAGCACTCCGCACAGTATTTTAGTTTGTGCTTCACACAACAGAAAAAAGCTGCTAAATTTACACCAAAAACACCCCAATCCCAAAGGCTAGGCTAAAACCTGAAGATCCACTTCGGACTACCATTACTAGTGCTCAGCTTAACTACCAGATTTCATTTTAGCTTTCAAAAGCTGCAAAGGGTTCTTGTAAAGGAATGAAAGATGTTTTGAAATCCAAAGGAACACAATGGTCTTACAAGAAAATAATTAGTATTTTAATCAATGTATTTTTAAAATTATAAGCCTCACAAAAAGATTTCACACTTGCAATGAAACATTCTCATTGTAAAACAAGGAGGCAAAACAATCTAGGACAAAACACTTTTATGGCAACTGAGCTTAAAGTTACTGACTGACTTTGCCTCTCTGCTCAGCCACTGAACTCCTTCCTACTTCAGTCAGCCCAAGTGGTATGGGCAGAAAGAATCGCTTTCTTCCCTGCATATGTGAAATGTAGACTTACATTGCACCACAACTGGAAGACCAATTCCTAGGACTTCTATCCAAGAAATTGCTGGGTAAACAACAAAATATGAGTCACCATCGTAAAAAATTAGCCTTATGCAAATTACTTCTCGCTAAAAACTATTTTAACAGTCTGTAATACCATTATCCAATGAAATGTTTACCAGAATAAGAGCTAAGGATTTTACCCTCATACTATAAATTCCCCTTGAAGTTGAGAGGTAAACAATTAAGAAATCACAAAAGTAAACCGGGCTTTAAATTCAAATTTGTCAGAGATCACTTGGTACAAATTCACCATTCTGCTATAGTAAATGCACATTCATGTCAACTCAAGTGATGCAACATACATAGAATTGCTTGTTGTCATGAATGAAAGGCATGAGGGAACAGCAGAGGAAAAGACATATAAAAGAAAATCTCACCTCCTTGTGATCTTCCACAACTGTCAGGATAGTGTCAATTGTGTGCAAGATGCCCATGGCCATAACTGTTTTGTCCTCTACTTCCTCATATTCCTCACTCTGGAGTACTTTACCAAATATTTCAGCCTATGCAAAAAAACAACCAACTTGACATCCAGGAGCAAACTCACATTTCTCATTTGTCATGCAAAACCAAGGCAGCTAATGCAACAGCAGCAATGCCTTATCTGTAAGAGCTGTCAGCATTGAAAAATATGCTCCTTACTTTTGAAAGGGGAATATAGAAAATTAAAAACTCCTCTTTTTTTGAGAACTCTGGCTCTGTTAAGTAATTTGAAATTTGAAATAGTTAGAGCTTGGCTCATTAAAACCAGTGACAAAATTCAGTATCTTTGCAAAAAACATGTTTTAAAGATGCTTCAAACAAAACCAAAATATTGCGAATACTATAGGTGGACCTTTATAAAGATTACTTTAAACAGTGTGCACTTCAAACAAAGTTCATTAAATGTTTACCAAACTAGGCATGTGCTTCTGACTGGACTGTTATTTTACTATTGTCTCTTACCAGGTGTTGAGTCATGTCAATGGCGATAGTAGCTACTTCCTGACTGTACTCACAGATCATCTTCTGCATTACATTAGTAAGATCATCGTTTTCCGTCTCTCTAACAATGTGCAAGAGCTCTTGCATAACTGGCCTTACATAAGGCTTCACATATTCCTTGGCTAAAAAAAAAACAATTGAAACTAGGTGAGGTCAACTATCCATAAACACAAATATACAGTATCTCAAAACTACTAAGTAACCCAGTACTCTTGAACAAAGTAATTTTTTAAAGTTTAATTCACTTAAAAAAAAAAAAAAGGCCAAAAAGCCTAACAAGGCACTTTTACAGCCCATAACTAGCAGACTAACAAAGTAAACATATTGTACGTTTACCACATTCAGTGCTGAAACATCATTTACAACAAAGATCCACTGTTTTGGGGCAATACATGCCCTTATACATAGGAAGCATTCATTCTTAAACATACACACTATTTCACTTCACTAAAGAAAATGAAAGGCAGGTGCTATTTACTTTACGAAAAGAAATATGTTGATTCTAACTTCTTCTGTGCAAAGACCTGCTGTAAACACTTGAAGTCAGAATTCTGGGATACGTACAGTAACTAATGAGCAAGCGAAGCTGTCTAAACATGATGAAATGTTCTGAAATCTATGTCTTTAAATGATAGAAATGTTTAGATAAATCTGCACCAACCTCCTAATCTCTAAAAAAAATTTAAAAATAATCAGTGTATACAACTGATGAATCACTGTAGCATACCTTGCTCTTGGTTGCTTATTAATGTCTGAAGAGCTATGGCTGCTTCTACTTTGACAGGCATTTCCTTATCATCAATCAGGCTCTTCTTTGCCAACTCTACTGCATTCCTCAAGTTTAGCTCGTTGTGAAATTTCAAAGCACTGAATGAATGAAGTACCCAACAAGACTGTATGACAAACAGAAAAGCAAGTTAGGGACTACTGCAATTTTTAGCACTTTTTAACTGATTTAAAAACAATGCTAACTATCTCTCTGTTCACATGTACTGTTGTGGGTTTTTTCTAAATTATGATGTATTCATACAATAAACGTAACACAGTTTTTGCACTCAAGCAATTCTTTATTTTCTTTTCCCAAATTCCAGTAAATTACATATGCACATAATTGGCATTCGTAGTTTTGGTCCTTCTGGGAGAAAAAAAATCAGAACAGAAATTAAAGAAAATAAACTGTTTACGACTGATACGGACACTAGGGAATTTTCTTAAAGCTACACTCAAACTGACATCACCTACTCTGTGGAAATCCTACCTGTTCTTCACAGTCATCCAACCACTCTAGTTATTGAGATTTGCCAATGAAAAATGGCCACAAGAGGGGCACAACCACTGCAATTATGCAGTCTGATTGAAGATGTAAACACAGAATCCCATCAGTTCATTTGACTGACAGATCATTTTTTAAATTAAAATTCTGAAAAATTACTGTACAAGGTTGTTATTTGAAATTTTACTAAGTACGTGCTTTATTTCTTTAATTCACATTCAGAATTAAGTCAAACTGCAAAAGTACGAATCATGTCAAATACTGAAACTGAAGAACTGGTGAACTTACCCTAGCTCTGAGATACCCCAGGTTAGACATGAACAGTGGAAACACATGATTCTGTAACATCAGCTCCATTTGATCCTTGAAGACACTCTTCTGTTGGTGTAAATAAAAATTAATTTTGGAGACCATTCATTTTACATACTTCATTCTAGCCAGTAATCCATTTCAGCTATCAACCGTAGGAAATACAATGATTTGTCTATGTAACATAAAGGTATTCTCTCACAAAGAGGTCAAGATCGTGTGCCTTGAACTGAACAAACCTCATAAGCATAGCAAGTTCATAGCCAGATAAGTGACAGAACTGTATATATAACACTCAACTCCGCATTACTCATTACAATACTGTAAACTGGAATTTTCATTTTCGTTAAGGCAACTGATTCCAGCTTATTTTTCTTAAAAATTAATTACGATCTAGTACCTCCATTCTTCCTTCAAAGGAGTACATACATACCTGAAGATAAATACAAGCTTAGTATGGAACATAAATGTTTCAAATGACCTACTGTTACTATAAGCATCAAAAGTAATTCTTAAACCACAACAGTAACTCAAGATTTTTTTTGTGTTTCTTAATGGACTACGCTAATTCCTTTGTGATAGAAATCTCCTTGGCTGGAGAAGGATATTTGATGAAAATCAGCCTTAATTATTACAACCTTGGCCAATCCCAAGATATTCACAGGAAGCCAGGACCATCAGCATAAGAGACGTGGGACTTTCCTAGAACTTACAGCCCCAGGGTACTAGAAAAGGTATATGCTGTTACCATGTAAAGGAATGATTCAGTGGCTAAGATAGGAAGAGGGTGAAAGGGGACATTCAATACAAAATGTATCTTAGGTGATCACACTTCTACTTCACCAATGCATACATAATTTTTTCCCACACTGATTCCCCAGCCTTCAGAGAGGCAAATGAATGAGCAGAGAAAAACCACAGAGAAGGGAAAAGAATTTTCCCTTGTGCACACAGGTCAAAGGTTTGCAGGCATTGAACTGGAGCCACTGTGGAAAGCCAGGTGGCTAAGGCAGGATCACTGTGTCTACGAGCTCCTTACAATCTATTATCCCAGTCAGCTCACCAGCCAGAAAGCACAAATCAAGTATTTTATGCAGAAACAGTTAATGGAATTTTTCAATCTGCCAAATCCCAAACACAAAAAATTCAGAGTTGAGAGAAGTCTGCAGTGTTTGGGGATTATTACTTTTTTTACGAAGTGTATTATAACCTCATGTTTCAAGACCGAAAATTTCAAATAGGAGTGGTATACTGGAATAAACCCTTTTTATTTCCTCAGGTTTAGAAACTCCCAAGTCAATATGAAAGGCTCGTCACAACATGAACAATGTCCTCTTTCACTGTTATACGCCAGCATGAAGGAGGGCATTTACAATCCAACGTAATCTACAAAATTTCCACAAAAGTTACTGATGTTTCAGGATTTCAGATCAGATCACAGATCGGTACACTGGTAAAAAATAGATGGTAAATGTTGGTAAGATGTTTCTTGTCACATGAAGACACATCCTGCACAAAGAGACAACTCATACTAAAATAAAATAAACTACTTCTAAAAGGAAGCCTCCGGCACAAGGCTGCTATTCTCATGCTAAAAGTGGTAACTTTTCAGCAGTAACTTTTGACATGGAGAGGGCATACTTTAGACTCCATCGTCTACAAAAGCGTAAGGGAAACTGTAATCTATATTACATTAGACAGCAACAGTGTCGATTAAATGTGTACTCAAATTCCAGAAAAATACTCAAAATTCTGAGGTACTGTCTATAAAAAAATGGAGGAAGGATAGACACTCTATGCTCTTTCCAGTTATTTTCAAAACTCCCAACTGGCTGATGAAATAAGACTTAAAGCCACACATTGCAGGGTAAGAAAGCTGGAAAGCCAGACAACACATTCCTGCAACATGTTAAGTAAACATTTTTCTGGAACCAGAAGCAGCCCGCAATAGCACAGGCTGTTTGAGGAGTTTGCTGAAGAATCATAAGCAATGTTATTGATGGAATGCATGTTTGCTTTTTTAACACCCTTCTATTTCACTAGGAAAGCAGGAGAGGACCAGGGGACTGTTCTGTAGCAAACAAATGGAGCTTTGGAGAAACCTGAGAAGATAAATCTGCATATAAAACGCGAATATAAAACCCAGGAAAGAATGTTAATATTTTAAAAGAAACAGATTCTTATTGCACAGTACAATCTCTCTACAGACTTTATAAATACGGCTAAGGGCTAGCCATACTTTATAAGCTACAACTTTTTTATCAGAAATGGCAGTTGATAATAAGAATTACAAACTTTTTTCACTTCTTTACCCACTTACCTTCAGTAAAATATCTGCTAGGGATCCTATAACATGCAAAGCTCCATCTTTTTTCCTTGGATCAATGTTTGGCTCCGTCAGAATCTGGTAGCAATATGCCATCATTTTTGGTAATACCTATGCAAGACAGAAAACACACAATCTCCTTTTGTCAAATTATTTTAATAGCACTGTTTAAGTTAAAAAATTCATATGATATTTTTAAGCAGAAATTTTACCTTGGCCAAAGCAACTATTTTTAAGTAGAAATTTTATCTTGGCCAAAGCAAATGTGAGATACTATGTGTAGCATCTTTCCATAGTTAAAATCGAGAAGGTTTCTTTTTCAAATTTTGAGCCAAAGTTGTCAAAATTAATCTCCTTGAAATTCCACATTAGTAACAGTAAATAAGGTATTTTTGTTGTTGTCTTAAGGCAAATCAAAAAAGGTAATGAAAAGGCAAGAGGCTCAAACGGTACCTCGCCATTTTTTACCCGTAACTTCTCTTCTGTTGTCTCACACATATATAAATACATACATGTGTGTACACGTATGTATGAACATATACATATTCAAGAACACCTTGGACAAAACCCTCATAAACTTATTTTAATCTATTGATTTTGGCAGTAACTTCTCCAGTTGACTAGACTTAGAAAGGTTTCTTCACAAAACCAATTGTTTCATGTCATTTCCACACCCATTATGTGCTTTTCACATATTAAGACATTTTGACAATCTCAGTACAAATTATGAAAATGAGAAGGTCAGTGGGCAAGGACTATTTTGACAATAAAGAAGTGGAAAGGTCATAGGCTATTCCATCTGACTATGCTCTTCTCTGAAGATCCATCTGGAAACAGAGCTCCATGTTTACTGGATGTTAAAATGGTACCCAGAAAAAAGCTGGCAGTTTTAGCAAACTGACATGTGCTTTCCAGGGCTTGGCTGGGTACTCCTGCACAGATCACCAAGTATAGAAAGATCTACAGAAAAGCCATGTCCTCAGTTAAAGAGTAACTGTATGACATTGGTTTCATTCTTGTTAATTTCATGGCTGTCAACAGGATTTTAAATAGTATCAGTGAAAATTAATAAGGATCAGGTTCACTTTTCCTCCTGCTACAGTTTGGGAAGCTCAGAACAGCCATGACAGATGCTGTATGTAAACTCTGGAAAATACCAGTACGTCTATTCCAACTCAGTTCATATCTGGCAGGTTGATTGTAAAGCTGCAAGAGAAATCCACTTATTTATTTATTTATACATACACACATATTTTAATTCTCCCAAAATTGATAGCACTCAGCCAGAAAAGCATTTGACTATGTATTAGCAAGTAGATTTTTCAAGACTAGCTTCCCATAGCATCTTCAAATTTAAGGGAAAATGACATTGTTAAGGGAATTTCACGTAATTAAAAAACATTAGTTCCATACCTCTTTTCTCTTCTTTGCAGCAGTATAAAGGAGGTTCTGTGCAGCTGTTGTAGTGGATGCATAATCCTCAAATACATCTAACAAATTGGGGGGGAAAAAAAAGGTAAAAAAAAGATTCCTTTTCTGAATGACATAAAAATAAAGTTTTTATAAACCATCTTGTTTGTGGCATGTCACAAAATCAGAGTAAATATGCAACTTCAAAACTATTGACGCAGTGGTCTTCACTTCATGGTTAAAGAGTAAGACTCAAGTTTACGTCACATAGCTTATGAAAACATCTACTTCTTGCCTTCCAAATCTACTGATGGCTTATCATTCCCTTTATTAGGAACACATTATTTATTCATTAATTCTTTTGAAACCAGGTATTTAAGGGATGAAAAATCCTGGTTTTTTTTAAATTAAAACCACTATAGGAAGAACAACAATACATTCCAGTACCATCTGTATATCATATGTACACATTTTTGGCTTGATTTTATTAAAACCTCATGGGAAACTCTTTGTATGTAAAAAGTACTTGGATCTGGGGTAGTTTTAAATCTGCTGAAAGTTGAAGCTTTTTAGCTTCATTCATTACAAGTAAACCTCCTTTAATCACATTGAAAATACAATTTATTTCTTGAAAAAAAAAATCTGTGCTGCCAAACATGTTCTAATCCAAACGTCCCTACACAAACTGAATAAAAAGATCTAAAACCGTAATGTTAAAATGTAGTTAAAGTTACACACTAACTTTTCCTGAGAACTTGAAGATAAAAAATGATTAAGAAATACTACCAGACTACTGGAATTCTTGTTCCAAACCCAAATGTGCCTCACTAAACTTCAATTTAATGTACTTTTATGCTTGGAGGTTTTTTTTTACCTTCCACAATACAATTTAGATCTGTATTTAACTGTCTCAGCTACATATAAAATAGGATTTGCTATTTACACAGAAAGAACTGAATTCATAAATCAAAAATCAGCAGTGTATTTGTACCCCAGTGACTAACACTGTATTATGATTAATTTTTTGCATAACAACTCTCCAAGATTTTTTCTGAGAACATTTAAATTCTGTTTTCACATACGTGAATCCCAAATCAACTAACTGAAAATTTCCCAAATGCTACATATCTCTGTGGTGCCTGGCTTACAGGAGTTTTCCCACTAAAACTGCTGTATTTTTAAAGCATCCTTCTCTTTTTCAGTGACGCGACTCTTTTAGTAACAGTAATTATTCATAATATGGTCCTATGTGATATTTCAAAGATTTCTGCACTATGTCTTTGAAAGAATACACATATCTAATTGTCTTACAATTCAGTAACAATAATTGGCAAAAAAATCCTGAAGACTAACAATTTTCAATAGGGAAAGAGCAAGTCAGGCCTCTTCTGGTCAAAGCGAGAGCTGCAAGAACTTGCAGGCAGCTGGCACACTGCAATTCTGGATTCTGAAACTGGCATTAAAAAGCGAGCATGCCAGTCTATTTGGGCTGCACTGTGCACATGTGAAGTAGGAAAAAAAGTTAAGATACTCATTTAGTTTAAAGCTACCAGCCAAGTGGCCAAAACTCACTTGATCTGCTGCCTTCTTTTAACTACAGATTGGTGAGATTTAAGAACCAAATTCTCTTCTTCCTATTGTTCAGGACACTGGTGAAGACAGAGACATTACAGTGGCCATGCGGAGAATTGGGACTATAGCGTACAGTTACAATGAAAGCAAAAAATAAATGCTAAACACAAACATTTACCAAATTTCATTCGGATATATTCATATGGATCCTCTTGCCAGAGCTCTTCATCCTCATCTTTGTAGCACATTAGAGAGAATATCACTTCTTCTGTTATAGTCTAATATTAGAGAAGTCAAATACACATAAGCACACATAAAATCAAATTCCAGTACAGTTTCCCTCCACTATATGCTAATTTACTCTACGTACTTTTCTGAAAAGTAAAATTATTTTAATCAGTGCTCTTTTATTTTGGCTAACAGAAATAAACTTACAATATATGTACCTCCCTTCTGCAACAGTCCCACACATCAGTAATTCTATAATATATATTTATAATAATACAGTACCATGCATAAAATATACTTCAGGGCATAGATAATCTATGAACAGCAGAACATCGTATTCTGCAGAAGGATCTCACCAATGCAACACTTAACATGAGAATGGATTTCAGAGTCCTTCCTCCTAACAGTCACGGGATTAACTAACTACAGCAGGGGAGCTTATGACATGAAAAAATAAAAGCATAAAAATCACTTTTCACTTGTTCTTAGTTCACTTATAAAGCATGTCCTTAAAACAGAGTTCAGTTCCTCATAGTCGACGTTCTCTTTGCATGACAATCAATTCTGAATTTCCAAATCTATAGACAGTTCTGAATACTAGCAACTAATACAAGCCAGAACATTATGACTGTCTGGCAGACTTCAAAAATAAAAATAAAGAACTTGTAGAACAGAATCTTTAATTGAGGTAACAATATCTGCAATAAAAGGTAGTCATAATACTGATAAAATCAACCACATTCATGTATAAATGCTATTTTTTGCCCAGATCGATTGCTGCATGAAAGATTCATGAAACCTTCCTTAAAACTGCAGAACTGGTGGGGGTTTTGCAGTTATTTTAACCACGCTGATGACATGCAGTGTTTGTGACTGGGTTTTGTGCACTTACCTGTATGTGTGGCTTCATTTGCTTCCATGTTACAGAGTGAATAACCCCCTGGTTCAGATAATTTAACGTTTGCTGAAGAACACGTGGCGCAACGTAGTCTTTTTGCCTGTATTGGTCTAAGATTCTTAAGAGAACCTAAAGAAATAAATTGATATTTTTAAATGAAAACTGAAAATTCTCATGCATAGACATGTAGTCCACCTCTTCAGTGAATGTACATGGACAGAATAATTAGTTTTATAGCAGAGGTTCTACTGTTAGTAATCACTGTAATGCCTTTGATCCAAAAATCAGAAATCATGTAAATATTAAGGATCAAATCCTGCAAGCATTTATGTACATGACTACCTTTACTATAACCAAAGATATATACTGCAATGTTCACAGGCTCACAGCTTACACAGGCCTCAGCAAAATTTGGAATAGATAAGGAAAAGGCACAGTGATATTTTCAGACTGGTTGGCTTCTAAATCTGTTAGTGGTGTCTGTGTTCATTTTTTAAGGACAGGCCCCTAAAGACAACAAATTACTTTGGAAGAACAGTGATAAGAATAGAAATACTAAACTAGAAAAGAAAAATAGGTTATCACTTAAATCTGTGAATCAGAAGAGATGCAAAACCCTTAACTTCAATTACCTATTGTAAACATCAGATAGTATCACTTAGCATGCTGTCACAAACTCCATCACACAAAGATTCCTTGATATAAAAGCTTGCTGTGTTAAGAAAAACCTACAGTACAAAGCCACTAATCTGCACTAATGGCAGATGTACTTTTAAGTGTTAGTAAGTGTAAGAATTGGCATGTACATGAATAACAGTAAAAATCAAGGGCAATGCATAGCAAAACATTGACTCATGCATTTTCAGGACAATTCTGCTTCATAATTCTTCACAACACTATAATAAATCTTATTGAGAACATAACTCCTTTATTAGGAATACTAAGTCTGATCTTAAGTCTTTTATACAATATGCTCCTTGGGCAAGAATTGTCTACATCTCATATAGACTCTACCACACTGTCAGCACTTAACAACTGATGAATAAGTAATGAAGGCTTAGTAATGTAATATTCACAGTAGAATTCTTACTGGTCTGCAAAAAAACGTGACAAATCAGCATTTAAGAGCAGAAATGGAAGAAATGTGCAGATTGTCCAGTCCATTTAACTTGAAAGCTAAACTGCTCCCTCTGCTACACAGCCTAATCTCTTAGACAAACTTTTAAGTATTTCAAATGATAACTGCCCATGGGAGTCTATTTTTCCACTAAGGACTTAAACATTGCAAGGAGTTTAGAACAGATATTAGACTGTTTCCCTTTTCAATTAATGCTTACAGCCTCACCACAACCATTTCTCTCCTTAGTTCTTAATATTTACATACTTGCACAAAATTAATATGCTAAGGGATAAACTATTCTGTTGTCAAACTGGATGGAGAAGAGTAATATTTTTTTTGCGGACAACCCTGGTATTTTGAAATCTAGTTTAAATTTGACTTGAAGTGACAACAACAGCCTGGCACCCTGCATCAAAGACACTGGAAATTTAAGCTGTAAGATGGCTGCAGATGCCATGTCAGGGATATTTCATCTGGCAGCATGCTGAGGAGCCACATATTCTGGAAACACACATTATCCAAACACTTGTCACATGAAAAAACAGCATTCCCAGATGTTTTTCAACATTTACAGGCCAAAAGGAATCAAGAGCCCAGAATCATGAGCAGGAGAGTGTACTGCATTCTCCTGGCTTCTTAGGAGTCTGTCTGGAATTTGTAACCCAAAGCCTGGACACCCAAGAGCTTTAGCTGAGCCAAAAGCCTGGCAACTACTGCTCCCAGTCATCCAGTATATGGCAGGCTGAATGAGAAACAGGAGGAGCTGTGCCAAAAACATCCAAGCCTAGGAGCCAGCACTCTCAGGGCTTTCAGGCACCCAATTGCTATAGCCATTCCACCAAACCAGGGAGATGCTGGAAGCCCACGTTCCCAGGAGCCTCCAGTGGAGCTGGCAGAAAACTAAGAGAACTCTGACAGAAATCACCTCTCTTCTGTGCAATTTTATCAGAACTGAACTGTGTGTCCATGACACCATGTTATTCACTAATAATTAGCATTCCCCCACAAAAATAATTTCCTTGCAAACTATGAATTTATGTTATATTTTCATAAAATATGCTTTCCAGGTATAAAGTAACTTCTATTACTGTTCTCCAGACACCTTCTGAACTGTTTGTATCTTCTTGAAATAAAACAGTATCATTGCATTACTGTGCCTAAGTTGTTTGCAGCAAAAGCACTTACTAAAGACTGGCCTGAAAAAACCACCCTTCTGTGACATGAGGCCTCTGCATCAATAGTTTTTTTCTCTCAGTTATATCTAAAATGTTTATGTATGATGATAATACCGTTTTATCAGCACTTGCCTGTTCTAAGAATTTTCTTGCAGGGGTTTTTAAATTGCTGAATATTTGTGTTATTATACCTCAGTTGTATGGCATTGAGTTTTAAAGCACTTCTCAATCACTAAAAGGAAAACCTGCCTGACTTTGTTCATTTTTGTTTAATGAATGAACTTCAGTACAAGCATACTGCTGAAAAGCAAATACATTTCTTCAGAGAAAATTATTTAATTCAGAAACAAATGAACTGTACTTACCTGTTGTATGCCCACAGCATACGTTTTTAAAAAAAAGTCTGAGAATTCAAAGTATTCTTTAGTTACATTTCCAGGACTTCCATACCTTTGAAAAGAAGAGGACACAGACATTTACATTGTGAGAAGTCTACTGTAACTTCTTTTACAGTAACACAGTACTTTCCAAAACACAAAGGACCTTGAGTAGTCTTCCATCCCCAAAAGTATACTTTCCCACAGGTTCCTTCTAAGCCATTATTTCCCATATAACGCCCCATTTCCCTTTTCTTATATTACCATAAACTACAATACTATAGTCAAGTAAATATAGCTGCCTTTTTGTCACAAGCTCTATAACTTCCATGTTTATGGATTTCTTTTCAAATCTTCCCCTGCCTTTACATTTGAGAATATAAGCACTTGTAGCTGGATGTAGTAAAAAACCCCAACACAACAAACAAAAATAAAAGACCCTGTACTTTTCCAGTGGGGCTAGTTTCTTGCCATCTTAGACAGTCAAATCATTTCTAATGATTTCTGAACTAAGGGCTCAGAACAGTTGTTGTGCTGGTGGAAAGCACAGGACAGCAGCAGGAACACCTTTTTGGTGACCATGGGCTGTTAAATCAACTAAACTGTCTTGTTTAATTGCACCTCAAATAACGTTACAGATTTGTAACCCAAATTTAGTTTTTAATCAGTTTGTTAGTTTGTTACCGTTCAAAAAGACGAGCTACAATATGCAGTGCCCACTTCTTGCATTTCCACCACACCAGCTCCGGTCTATCATCTTCGTCAATCTGCAAAGTCTCCTATAAATAAATACATTTATTTTAAATTAGCTGTGTGTATCGTTGAGATAAATGATGCTTTAAATATTCCTTGCTGAGCAAACTAATACAAATGCACAGCACTGACTAAAGCTTTCATTGTGTTACTAGTTACGTAACATTCATGAACCTTCAAATATCTTAATTAGTCAATGTAACCATATATGTTCAATACCTGTACAATGTCTGTACTTCAATTTTCAAAACTATGCATATTTAAAAAACAGAAACTGTCAGATATACTTGAATACTACGCGGTGGCATGCACTCTGGCTTAAAAAATTAAGCATGATACTAACTCCTCCAAATATACACATCCTAACCATATATTGATGCAAAAGCTATTAAAAGAATGTTGAGGTTGTGAAATAAATTTCTAAAACACTTAGGAAATGCCAGTTAATGTTGTACACACACAAACAAGAATTTACTTTTTTTATTTTGTTCTTTTTTTGTTTATTTTTATATTACTATTTTTATTTTGTTCTTCAAGAAACATTAAGGACAGATGAAAGAAAAAGAGTAATGGAGACAAATGACAGGTTTGTGATGACCTTTTGTTTCCTGTTTAAGACAAACTGGCTAAAATATTTGGAAATTTGCAAAATATCCCAGATCAGAGTTTACATGGGGTCACTACCTCAGACAACAAATTCTGACAGCTTACATGATCTTCCTGCGTTTCCGTCAGAAATGCCACTTATTCCAAGGATAAGAATCTTGAATAGGTGACATCTTAAAAAAAGAACACTCGGAATATCTTCACATTGACTGTTCCTTAAATGTCAACACCCAAGTATCAAAGGTCTTTACAAAACTAAAACTTACTGGAGGTACATTTCTATCAATGATAGTACGGAAGATCTCCATCCACTGAGTCATAGTCTGGTTATTCACCAACTGGAGAGGCAATGCATACTGAAATAAGAAAAAAAACCCCACAGTCACAAATACTAATTTTCTCTGAAAAAGGTAAAAAGATGTTTCTACAGTAGTTACATTCTGAGAAAAATGAGGTTTTAAGTAAAATTAAGGCTAATTAGGTTAGATAATCAATACTACTCTAACTGCTTCCTCCTTGGTACAATTTACAGAGGAATTTCTGGGCAGACAACTGTTTGAGGGAAGTTCCTTGGTATGAGAACTTGCTAACTCTCTTTTGTTTCTTCCTCTTCTTTCACAATAGCCCAGCTAACTTTTAGGGACCACAGCAGCATCTATATTACAGGGTTTGGGTAAACCAATAGCATTTTAGTAAGTGAAATGTACTCCTAATTACTACCTAGCTACTACCTAGTAAATCTTACTTCTCTACAAAATCCGAAGCAAAGTGACAACATTTAGGCAAGTTATTGAAAAGTAAAATAGGATCTTGAGATCTTTTGAATCTGCCCCCCATCTAATAGCAAACTATTTTAACTTTTTAACCCCCAGTAATAATTTTCAGGCTACACCTTATGTAGGATCTTGTTTTGTTTCTCATTCTCTAAAAGTACTTCCTCACCAAACTCATCCCTGTAAAAGCCAAACTCATGTCTGTAAAATGCATGTGCATCAATAAATAATTTCTGCTAGATTTTCAGAAGATAACAAGAAATGCCACCTACTGAAGTGCACTACTTGATAATTGCACCACAATATCCACTACTGACACTTTCAGACGCCAACTAGCACAGTCTAGATAACCTGATATAAATAGTGTGGGTATGTGTGACTTTATAAAAATAGGAACATTTCTCCAGTAAGCTTACAAATAGGATGTGCAGAAATACCTAGGTTCATTAAAAATTTAACCTGGGGGATCACATGACCACTTTTTAACTAGAAAAATCTATAAAGATCACATTTTTATAAAAACTCTTTATTGTACGTGACTTTTCCCATCCAAACTGGTATTCTTATACAATCACAACCATGAGTGTACTGAAGGGGGTTGTTGTGCCCAGCAAAGCAAAAGTTTAGGTTTTCCTCTACATAGATGCCAACCTGAACAAGAGCATAGAAGATTTTTAAGATTTGTTTCTGAAGCAGTACAGAATAATGGGAGTTATCAGGCAGAAGCTGGATCATCTGCTGCTGAATCCGAGGCAAAAATATTTGCATTGCTGCTATGAGAGGATCTCGCTCCTCTGCTTTTTTGTATCTGCAAAGGAAACAAAAATGTTGGTCCAGGATCTACACACTGAAGATTCCAATGCCTATTCTGCACCAGCAATCTAATTTCTGTACCTTCAAAAAAAAAAAAAAAAATAAATCCAGCACTCACTCATTCACTTTCCCCTCCTCTAGCTCCCATCTCAACAATTTGTGCAAATTCACTAACCTATAAATACAGAAATGAAATCCAGCAAATGTTACCTTATATAAATGCAGCTATTGGCAGGAAGAACTAATGATCTTTACTACCGAATTGTCAGCTCACAGGAGCAGGGACTTGAATTCCTCTGACATTCATACCAATGCTAAACCCAAGTTGGGTGCTGAACAAATAGGAGTGAACAGCCATTGAAAGGGAAAGACAGTTCCTTTGTTTGTAGAAGATTCTCTCTTTGTCTGTTTAGATTTCTTTTCTGTGGTTTATACATACATTTCTAACAACCAATAATATTTCTTTTTAAATGAGTGAGAGTTCACTGCACTTCTAATTTATGCCTTGTGGATTTAGACTATCAGGAGGATGGTACAGGTAGCAATATGCAATGCGACATGGAAGTAGAAAATAATTTGTATTCATATAACCAGCGTTTGGGGAATTTTCAAACAAAAGAAGTTACAAACATTTAAGAAATTTTTCACAGGTGGATTAAGTCAGACCAAAAGTTCAAAGCCTCGAGAAAAAAAGTCAGCAAATTCATACAGATTATTGCTGGCATCTCTGCTTTCAATTCACTGTTGATATAAAGATGATGAATAGTTTTCATTTATTTGCAGGAAAGGAAACATATGACAATTATTAATTGCCATTTTCTATCTGAATTCCTTGTAGAACTGCCAGTGCTCTTAAGAATGTCATTCTCAGTAATCAGCTAAGACTAGAAGTACTGATTCCTCATCTACTGATGGACATCAACTTACTCATAAGTCTTCACCAGCTGATACAGGCACAGGAGGCTCCCAAGCCAACTCCCACTGTTCTGAGACTGCAAGTAGTAGCCTATCTTGTCTACCACGGCTGTCCAATGGCCAGGAAAGTCATGTTTAATGATAGCACGGAGGCACATTGTCAGCTGGGCTCTATGGCAGGAGGGAAAAAGAAATACATTGTAAGTAAATAAGATCATGTCACAGTGTCTAATACTAAAGGATAGATCCCAAATTCTGGTTTATTTGCCACAACATACTTATTACATTGTAAGTATCACACATATTTTGACAGCACTGAAAGAGTTCTGAGAAGCAGCAGAGGAAAAACAAGGAAAAAAAAAAAATCCCAGCGGATTTAATTTTAAGGAAGAAACTAATTTCAGGGCATTTTAGATACTTTTCTCCATTCCTCCCTCCTCTCCAAATCCACCAGGCAATATTTGAAAACAATTGCTCACAAAACCAGCTAGCTTTGTACTTTGAAAATGAATGTTGATACCTCTAGATGCGTATGAGGCTAAAAGCAACCACAAAACCACAAATTTGTACATTTTTATTAAACAGTATTGGCCGGTATTATAATCCAAGCCAGAGGTTCCTCATGAAATTACAGTTTTCCTGGGATCTTCTAGGACAGCACTTTCTGAACCTCTGAAGCACATGACAGAGCCTGCTGGGTAAAAACATCTTACTATTCCCTCTCCCTCCACACACTTTTAGATGCCACTCACAATGCTGAGGCAAGACAAGATTGTTAACTGCCTAGTGAAGTGTGACTAAAAAAGCTGAGTGGCACTGAACTAGAAGCTGTAATACCCTTGGTTCTGCTAAGGAATTAAAAGTCTGCAGAAAATATTGGTTCTTCTATATTTAGTTTTCCTTGGGTACCCTCTTGCAGTCCATTACATAAGTAGCCACTATTGCATAATAGTTCAAAAAGGGTCACTCCACCTACTGAGCCTTTTAGCTTTGTACAAACCTACCTTCCCCCTCAAGCCTTTGGAGTTTGTGCTTGTCACCAGTTTGGTTCCTCCTCCCCCCTTATTCTCACAAGCAAACAGTGAAAAATATCAGTATTACAACATCTGGCTTGTTCCAGTAAAGTTTCTTTCAGTTTTTTAACCTCTGACAAATCTACAAGTTTAGCCAGTATTTAGAAACCCTATCTGTACCTTATTCCAGGTGATTGTCCCAGGGTTTTCAACAATTCTTTTAGATGTAGATTGTCATTGTCATGTCAGGACATTTTGAATATCAGGTTATGATGCCTGGATTAGTTTGCAAAAAGCTCTTCAAATTTGCATTATTTTGCGTTCTTTTGTATAAACTTAGCTTTGGTATTTATGACATGATGGCAGGGGAAAACGACATGCCTTTACTACATTATCACAGAAAGAACACAAGCTGCCTTACCTCGCAGCATAACCTTGGCAAGGAGCACCTGTCTCTTTCAGTGGAGATACTAATCATCTGCATCAGTGTGTTAGAAAAGCTGAACTGGAAACAATGGTTTAGTTCATTTTCTTGTCTTGGTACAGGACCATTTATATCCTAAGCATTCCTGGCAGGTGTTTGCCTTATCTATTCATAAAAACCTCCAGTGACAGCAAAGCTATAGCTAACGCATTCTGGTGTTTCATTACTTTTTAAAGTGTTTTCTCTAATCCCCATTTCAATCTGCAATCACTCCTCTTCCGGATATGACTACTGACAAAAGACAACATCTTTGGGCACCTAGCTGGTGGACAGGAGGAGGAAGACAGAAGAGGAGGATTTTCTTCTGTTTTTCAAAGATGAACATCTATACACTACAGCCTAATCCCATCCCATCAGCCTCACTTTAATTAAAGTGGTGAACAATCATAGACTGTAGTATGCCTGTGAGTCTGAACTATTCTTCCAGCAAAAAGAGAACAGCATTTCTTCATTCTTTAACATCTTAAAACCAAGAATGCTAATACATATTTAAATACTGGGATTACATATAAAAATTGCAAAAGTAATTGAGAAAAGGCCTACTAGAAAAAAGAAAACAGATCTTGGGCAGTATTCCTCTGAATGGTACGTTCTGTACTGCAGATAGCCCTCTAAGCTATCTGCCCTGAATCAGCCAAGTAGACAGGCTGTCACTACAGCAAGTGTTGTAAGACACTTTAAACTAAACACCGTAAGACGATAAATCACATCACAGGGCTTTTAGCCTGGTTACTACATTTCAGGAAAACAAGCGCACATAAATATGTTAAAATTGATTATTACTACATTTTCAAAGTAAGTACTTGCTTCACCTCCCAAGAAACCTGAGATTTTCACGTTAACTACATCCAGACTGGTAGGTCTGAAAACTTGAGCTATAGAAATATCTCTACGCAGTGTAAGATACCTCACTAAGTCAGGAGAACGGATTATTCCTTCTACAATGTTATCACGAATCTGCTGACGATCATTTTCATGAATGTTGAATGGAAATACTGCTTCTCCAGGAGGTGGTTCACGATCCGGCCAGTACTGTGTCACCATGTTCTTCAGGTAAATGGCAGCTAAGTAAAAACATTGAGGAAATAATAACTTAAGTCTAACACATCCCCACATTACTCTGTGCTCAACCTGCAGTACATTGAAAATAGAACAAAGAGTTGAAAAGACAACTGAAAACCACTGCATGACTTCTTCATAATTACAGGCACTAAGCACAGCTGCATCAGAAACCCATTTTTTTTATGATTCCACACAAGGTCAGGCTCAAGTGCTTGGTTCTAAACAGAACAGGGTAGTATTTCAGTCAGCTTCTATTGGGGTACCTTCTTTATTACAACAGTCTTCCATATGGACATAATATTCCATCGTTCTAAACAAGCAAACAAAATTCTACTTATCTGCATTTTTACTCACCCCTAAAACAACTACTCAAGCTCAGTAAGTGAAGTTTTGGAAGGCTCATGTAAACAAATCACTGTGCACGCAGATGGGCCACTCTGCTTGGGGAAATGCCCAGTGTGAAACTGGCACGTGGCTTACGTTCTATTCAGACAGAAATGTTTGTTGTGAATTCCCTAAGCTTTATCTCACTATTAGGATTTCTCATAATCCCTTAGAATTGTTCCCTTCTGTCTCACATGAAAAACCATGAAAAATAAAGTTAATCTTCAACTGAAAATAAAGCAGCATTTATGCCTCAGTACTAAAATGCCTGTAGGCATTCTTTACGAAACACATGAAATACGGTGTAAAACATTAAAGAAATGTTCTTAATAAACTCTTATCCCTGTACTATTTTGGTTGATTACTAGCTAGGGTTTTAAAATATAAATAAGACATCCTTGGGTACAATAATTTTTCTTGGTGATGACAAATTGCAAAGTATGAAAACATGCAGTTTGTAAAATATTTTATAGGAACAAGGGGAAAAACAGTTCTTTGTCTATGACTTGCCAGAATATTCAGACAAGGAACAGGTCCAGAAAGACCAGCCCAAGACTTTAATTTACTCTGCCCATAGATCTTGCTGTTACACAAATTCTTGGCTTTTAAAAAATTCCGAGGGACACCTGTTGACTTACAAATGTAATTTAAATTTACTTTTCTATTTTATACCCCTGCTCTGGAAAAAACAACAAAATTAAAAATTTTAAAAATTATGTTCTACATACTTTTTTTTTCCCCCTGAATGATACTGAAATGAGACATCAATTTATATAAATGACCTTATGGAGTCTAGATTAAGCATCAAGCTTTACTACAGCAGGGTTTAACAATGCCATACAAAGTTCGATTATCTTTGAAAAAATAAATGCCAGCATGACAAACAGCGTATGTCAGCATGCCCCAACACACTCAGGGGATTAATAGGATCTGTACAAAAAAAACCAACAGTGCTTCTATGGGAAATGCTGTTCCATAGGATAAGAGCACTGTGAATGAAACAGTATTCATCAATTTCTTGAAAAAGCTGAATATTTTCCTGTATCTGTCAAAAACATTTGAGTAGTTAAAATAGATTATGAGAATTTAGAATCTGATCTTACACAAATGTATACCCTAAAGTTAACTGCATCACCATACCTGAACTCACGCACCCAGTTGGGCAATCTTTCTAGACATGCTCAGACTATAAATTTATAACTTATCAGTGATGTGACATTCCTTCACATCTACTTTTGTAAGCAGACACCACAGATACTGATTAAGCATATGTGGCTACCGCTGACCTAGGGAATTGTGGGTTTTTTTCATTTTTTAGAAACTTCATTTTTCTAGGAAAAGGGTTTCAAACAGAAGCATGTACTCAAATGAGATCCACTTTTTTTTAAATTCCCACTTCTCTTGGCATCACTACTTCTTCACCACCACGAGAAAGAATACCTAAGGCTCCCTGCGTACTCAGTTTTGAGCAGAAATCATTCTCTTTTCATATCAGTATCACAGCAATCCAGTAGGGATCACTACAAACACAGGGAAGCCAAAGCGGGATCTACCCTATACCCTTGGTTTTATCTGACCCTCATGTAGGAAAGAAACGGCAAAGACAGACCCTTTTCATTTCCACATTCAGAACGAACATGACTTACATTGCAACAGCTCAATACTCTGTCAAACTAACAGACTGACTTTCTACTGAAAGAAAATGAAACAAGGAATTTCTCTCACCTGCTTGACGCACTGGAAATTCAACTTGATCTGATACTATGATTTGCAGTAGACTTGGAGCAAAATTGATGATCTTATAGGACTGAAATACATATAAAACACAGCAAATCACTATGTTTAAAGAAGACTGTATTACCAAAAGCTGATTAAGAAATACACACTAAGGATTTTGCAGTGCTCTTTGATTCTCCTCATAAAGTATGAAAGGTTTTAGCACTTGGATTTGCCCAGATCTGCAGCAATCCCAGTAATTACTTGTAAAAGCTGATCATATAACAGCACATGGGTGGAGTAAGTAGTGATAGAATCACAAGGCTTTCTATTAGATATTAGTGATAGTAAATATTTAAATAATTCTGAGAATGCATAGCGAGAAGTATTACAGATCTGTCTTTGAATTATTTAAGTTAGCCTCATAGGTCAAATGAATATTGACATGCTTCATCAACAGATACCATTTATTTGCAAAATAGATTGTGGTATAATAGCAATATTGAACTTTGAAGAGATTAAAAAAAACATTTAAAATTATTTTCAAATGTAAACAGCATCTGCATTAGCCATATATTATACAGCTATCTTTTAAAGAACTAGATGTATACTGCTTCTTAAGAGAAAAATAAAAACTGAGGAAACACAGTGGAATAACCATTTTTAATTAAAATCAAGCATAGACAGATAACATTTCAAAACCCACAGCCTTCCTGGGAACTTTTCAAACACTACATCAGCCACGCAGCTGAAGAATTTCAAAGAGAAAACAATGCTCACTGAACTTCTGAGCAAAGCACACCAGATTTAAAAGATGTGAAAATCTGATAGCATTATACTGCTGTCATTCAACAGGGGTCCTCCAATGTGAAGAATTGTTGACTCAGCATGGTGCAGTTACTGCTAAGCCTTGGCAACATCAGTCATTACTAGTAGGTCAGATCTTTCATCACTTAGATCCATGTGCTTTATGTTCAAAAAGAGATGTTTACTGGGGCTAGATGGCAGAAGCTTTCTTTATTTCATCTTTTACAGTATTTCTTTCTAACTAGATTATGCCTGGTAGCTCTGTGGTTGTTTCCAGAGCTATGCTTTAAGTACAAGTATACTACACCCTGCTGTAAACTTTGCTTCATTCGAAAGCTGTGAAATAAAAAGTAAATTCTGCTCTTCGTGTATCCAGTTTGTTGATCTAACATTTCCATAATGAGGTAAAATTACATTGCTTTTGTGCTGCCTATATGTAACAGCTGCACCACAACACTATCATTCAATAATTTTACCAAATCACTTAACTTTCTGGCCCTCATTTTACTCATTATGATGATAGTGTCATTCTAACCTACTCCGTGCTCAGAGACTCATTTGATGTTTATAGAGTAATGTGAGATCTCAGATAAAAGCAGTAATGGCAAATCAAAAGCATACTTTCCTGCAATTCCCTTTTCTATAAACTTTAATTATCCATAAGAAATGCTCCAAATAAAGTAAAAGCTGTAACAGACAGCACAGGAACTCCATTCATCTATGGACATGCTGAAATACCATCTTTCAACGTCAACTAGTTGAAGCGCACTGGATTCCAGAGATCACCTTTTAATTGAGTATCCTGGAGTGCAAAGCTTGCCCTTCAGTTGCTACTGGACAGAATCTGTACAATGTTGGTGGGTTCTGACAGGGGCTGCAGCATCCTCCAGCACTCAACACCCGACTCCCACGTACATAAGGAAAGCATGAGAAATTCCAACAGCACAGAAAACCAAAAATGTATGTGAACTCTGATCATCCTTTTTCTTCTAAACAATGCCAATGCGCTGTTCTCAGACCCAAGCTACATGCAGATTTTACTATTATAAACACACTGATGGAAGAATGCAACCTTTTTAGGAGTTGTTGTTGTGGTGGTTTTGTTGTTGTTTTCCTGCAGTAATCCTACCAGTATCACATTTGGGGTGGACAGTGATAACAGTATAAATTATTTCCTTTTCTCTGTGCAAAAAGCTTTTCCTGAATCTACATTAAAGCCACCGCTTCTCCAGGAAGCTTTATTGGTACCACTTGTGTTGGCGTACAACTGCTGTCCCTGAAGTTTTGCCAGGATATATACAAATACGGTTATTTGGCCTGCACAGCAAATCCTCTCGGCAAGTGCCTAGAGTGACAAAAGACATGTTAAGCAGAAGGTATGCATAGTGTCTCAGAGGGGGCCCCATCCCTACCAGCACACTCCTAAGAGGGTTTCTTTACACTTTACATACCAACACCCCTAAAGATCACAGGGACACATTATCAAGCTCCCACTAAATCCCTCTACTCCGTACTGCTGTCATTATCATAATTCATATTTTTACATAACTTCGTTTTCTACTCATTATCAGAAACACGAACGCTGTAGAGATGAACAGAGATTGTGTGCCCAGTTTAGAAACAAGACACCCGATTCTGCTGCATTTTTGAAGCTCAAATACCATCCTGCTCACTTATGCAGCAACAAACCTGGTCAGGAAAACTACACGCCGCTTGCAATTTTTAGAACAGAGGACTTATTAAAAAGCTGCATGCAGCAACATTTTTCCTATACCAGCACATTCTCGTTGGTTTAGTCGTCACGCTAATTGTGATCTTGGGATGTTTCCTCCCCCTGCCTTGCTCAGGAAACCATACAACAGGCTCCTGGACACCAGCAAGTAAAGCTGTACGTATCACGTGAGCAGGTGCAGAGCAATTGTCACGTGTGCACTGTGTAAATGGAAAGCGACAAGGAAGAGACCTCAGAGCTGGATGAGTTCAGCAAGACACTTATTTATATCATTACAGCTGCACCTGAACTTTTACAGAGGGAGAACAGGAATATTGTCAATCCCACAGAAGGAATGGAAAGCTATCTGCTGATTTTGAAGAGCCATGCCCAGGAGCCGCAGGGAGGCACCAGATGGCTGAAAAAGACCTTCAGTGCAATTCCCGTAACACAGCATGCTGCTTTGTGCAGTTTGTGAATAATTACATTGCCTTGAATTCACATTGTTGTGATCTGGTAAAACTTTCTGTGAAGGTGCCAGTTGATGGGGGCATATATTTATTTTGAAGGAGAAAGTAAAAGTTTTTGAAAATAAACTTTCACTGAGTACTTACACAGAACTATCATTTTAAAGCTGTGTAAAACACATACTGTCTGCTCTTACATGGATCACACATCAGAGGATTTATGCTAAAAAAAAAAAATAAATCTCATTTAGACTCCATTGAGATTAAGGGGATGGGATAGAGCAATGTGCAAGGCTAGCAGCTAAACTGGGAGAGGCATACAGCACTGGTAAGATACAACTGGGTAAGTTTACAGCAATGGAGAAGAGATGCATATGCTCCCACGCATCTTGTTCCACCTGTGTCCACTGTCTGAGCATGGGCTCTGCAGCTGCACAGCTTTCTGCATTCTGTCCTTTCACCTTTGGCCTAACATGTATTCCTTCCCACTTCAGCATCACAGTTCCAGTCTTCAAAAAACATCAGAAAACATCATTTTTTGCCTATTTCCTCTTTTATTTGATTAGATATAGAACAGATGACACTCAAGAAAGCCTCACATGGGCCACTGAAAAACAGCAAGATGAACACTATCACATGTAAAGGACTAGAATGCAGTGAGAGATAAGCATGAAAAATATATTTTAAAAAATCCCCTAATGGATCCTGCTGAATCAAATACGTTTCACATCTAACATTCCAGTTTGGCTTTCAGGTTATCATACATTATATACGACTAAACTCATTTCAGTAAGCATTATTCTTATGTCTTGCTTGCTGTTGCATTTAAAGCCCACAGCAAGCAACTGCTCCATAATCACATTTGTCAGTAACCTTCCCACTGCGCTCATGACAACCACAGCGGCTCAGTGCAGAATGGCACTGGAAGGTGCTTCTTCCCCTGCAGAACAACAGAACAATCTAGGACAACAGATATGGAAAACTGGAGCCTTCCCTCAGGTTCTGCAAGGAAAGCTAAGACCATCCTTCACCAGCAGTAAACATGTCATTCTCTGCACCTCTGAATCCAAGTATGGCTCATAAAAATTGCTGAAATATCAAGGCACTACATCTTTGTTTGCAAAGACAAACACATGGAAGTCTGTACCTTGAATACATATGCAATTAACTGTTTACAAGGATTATTTTAAGGTTTACATACATTTGATCTGAATGCTTAACTATCTGGTTTACTAAGTTTTATTTTCACTTTGCTGTGCACTGAAAATCTGTTACTTAGAAATTCCATCAGTGTCACACTCAGGAATATTTTTGCAGTTGTTAATAGTACTTTCTCTCTTGTTTTTTACACTGTCAAATCACAGACAGTTGTTAAAACAAACCAGAACTTCAAAAGACACTTTTCTTCTTTCCCTGTCCACACGCAAAGGTATTCTTTGGGGAAGAGAAAACACAGTTTTCATACAGAGTGAAAAGAAGCATGTGTAAGAACCTACCTGAGCTTCTTTCCTCTGTGGGTTCTGCTGCCAGATTCATCCAGTCTCAAAAAACTCTGCTTTCCACAGAAATTCTAATCATGCAAGACGACTTTCTCATCAAATTCCTGGTCTTCAATACAAATATCTGAGATTCCTTCCCCTACGTAACATGAGGTGCTCATTGTCACTTTCAGAGTGGCCTTAAGACCCCTGCCTACTACGTCAACAAATGTGGAAGATGCTGAAGGAAGCCCAGCTTGATTCTGGACTCTTACGCTTTTGGGCAATCTTCTCACACTTCATTCTCTTCTTCCAGAACTGCTACTCAGTTCCTGTCAAAGCCAAATTCTGCAGCTCCTTCTCAATATTTAAAGAAACAGCTGTATTTCTGCAATTGTGTTCCTATTTTCCCCTTTGTTGCAGGCCAAAGAAATCTATTACAGCAGGTTGAGCCAATGAAGATTAACACATGAAAACTGTATGGTAACCCTAACTGAGCTGGAATCAGAATGACTTTGTGTGTTCACATAATCAGACAGTATATTCCACAACACTCCAAGAACTGGCACATGAAAGCAGTATTTAGCCATTAAAATAAAAATAAAAATTAAAACCAGCAAAAGCTCCTGAAGTCCATGAGACAGACCTAAGAGTAACAGCCTAGAACAAATACCAAAGAAAGGTGCACACAAGAAAGGTGCACAGAAATGGGTATGACAATTGACTGTTCTAGTAAGTACAGTATGATTGATAAATATGATCACAAAATGCACACTGATTCTGATTTGACAGCTGAAGAAAAAAAATGGGGGGGCACATGAAAAAAAAAAAGAGGGGTATGGAAAAATGTGTACACTTAGAAAATCAACAAGCTAAAAGGGAAATGACAGCAGTTACATGACAGAGATGGCTGACCTGGCAAGAATTTACTGCTCTAGTTTATCAAGAATCACATTTCAGACAAATCCCACATTTACATTTGTGTTCAGGTCACTGAGAGAAGTGAAGTTTGTTGATGACTCAGAAGTAGCATGCATCATCCAAGGAGAAAGATCAGAAAAATCCTACAAAGAACTGAATGATCTTTAGAACTGCACCAACAAAAATGGAGTAAGGTAACAGGACAAAGTACACAGTCATGCACTCAAGGACAACAGGAATTTCTCCTAAAAATCTGAGGTTTCTTAGAGAGGAACAACCATAGGATAAAAGGACCTCTGTATACTCAGAAGAAATATGTAGACAGTGGACACAAAGAAGATAATTGTAGCTTTAGGATGTATCAAATGAGGTATTGGTGGCATTCAGTGTGAGACTTTCTGGAATGCTGCAAACACAAGTGATGAGATTGCACAGGAAAGATTAATTCGAAGGGAAACGAGCACAGAGAAGAGCTATGCTCACCTATTATTAATTTCATAAATTCACTTTTATGATAAGGCAAGGGAAATACAGTCTGTTGAGGCTAGGAAAACAGGCCGGTAAGCATCAGCCTCTGACAAATATGCCAGAGAGGGTACCAAGAAACCTATTCTAGTTAAGAAGTAAGACTGGCACAAATGGATATAAATGGACCATAAACTAATTTCAGCTGGAAACCAACACTTGTTTCTAGCTGTGGGAGGACGAAAATTCACAAACAGCCTTCCAATAGATATAGTAAGGGCAACTTCATTGACTTAGCTCTATCTTTACACAGGTTCAGGCACATACAGAAGAGAAAGAGGCATTTTCAAACATGCTGGGGCTTTTTACAGGTGAGCAAGCTTTCATTTGTTTTAACTCCATTCCCCATGCTCTACGCTGCAAGCAAATTACGGAGTTGGGACTATTACATTGTTCTAAAGGACTCACTGTATTGGTACAAGCAACGAGGTGCCTACACAGAGGTGCTATATTGGTGGACTAGTAGGATTTATACTCTCTGGGAAGCTCCTGTCACTATCTAGATTCAAACTTGAAAGCAAATGTACACTGCAGACGGGCTAACACACGAGAAGTTTTACCTCAACACCCATTAGCATGTATCATGGGGAGCATCGCTTTAACTATTGCACAGAAGAAACAGGCGACCCCTGTTCTGTTCGCTCAAGTATTCTATTACCACTCCAAGTACTTATTGTTGGAGGGTTTTCTGTATGGTTGGTGGATTCGTTCCTTTGCTAGAACAAGATAAATGCTAGAACAGCATCTGGACTCCAGTACTTACAGGAACACAGCGACATGTCAACACTATCATTAGATACATGGGAGTCTGATATCTCGCTTTGAAGTCTTGCTTCAAAGCACTGAAAGGCTTCCAGATGTCACAGGCTCAGGTTAAGCCACGTTCCTCAGGAGCACTTTTGTTACACTCATCCAAAGAGTCATGTCAAACCCAGCACTGCTTCAGTACGTTATGTCAGTCAGATACATCATGCTTCATTGAGTAACAGGAAGCCTACACAGTAACAGGTATGTCTTTATTTCAAGATTCATTCTTTGTAAGAGTTAGCAAAGAGAAAATGTGTCAGCTATTTTAAATACAAAACTGTATCTCCACCTGTTTTGCATAAAAACACTTGCACTCTTGAATCTAAAACCTGTGTCTTTCATGAGAATCGCACTGTCCATCCCTTGAACTTAAAACATTTTACAGGTCTCAATCTTAAAATGCTTTCAAAACTCTTCCTGAGCTTCACAGTACTTATTGGTGATGTTAAAACGACATCATTAGGAGCAGGACCCAGGAATCCAAACTGCCGCCTCTTTGTTCTGAGCCTGCCAAACACGCAGCAGTTTATCACGGTAGTTTTGACTCCTGCGCAACAGGCTGCTGACAAATATTTGCAATTTCACTCTCAGTCCTTAACAGCAGGGATAAAAATAGGTACCGATGAATTTTTAAAGTAACTATGCCAAATAAAGAAAAGAAGGTTTGCATTTTTATCTAACTATCCCCAAGAGCATTCTCAATGTCCAGCACTTAATACACTGATTTACTAAAGGAACTTGCCAACTGCTAAAGCAAGGATTAGCTCTGTCTAATTCAGGAGTTTTAAGTTGCCTAAATAGAAAATTAAGCCGGAGGAGCAATCCTGAAGCAGCAGTAATTCCTGACAGCCAGTTCTCATTCACCGTTTTGTTAACACACCAACGGAGTCAAAGAAATCCACGTCCTGACCATCAAATACTCCATCAGAGTGTGGAGGTTAAAGCTTTACTCATGCTGTGCAAGGGAACCGTCTCTTTTCTCAAGTGCCCCGGTTGAGACTGTGGTCACTGTTTGGATTCGGTGGGTACCGCCGCTGCATTCACCGAGGGGTGCTGTGATACACACCGCCCGCGAAAGCCCAACGCGCCCTTCTCCGAGTTTTACTTGGCGCGCCGCTGAACGGGACCAACGGGACCCGGGGGCGCCGCTGCCACCCGCCGCCGGCGGGACCGAGGGCGCGCAGCGGGGGGCGCCGC
>JAVJGI010000060.1:25948324-25990887 GCA_035590275.1 Ibycter americanus
CTCGGCGGCCTCCTCCGGCACCGGGCGGGGCTGGCCGAGGCGCACCGGTCCCGCAGGACGTTTGGTTGCCCAGCCCCATCCCTCTGTGCCAGCATATACTTCCACTGCACTTAAAAAAGCCCCAGTAATCCTAGTTTTCCTTCTTAACAGTTTACCTTTTTATTATTATTATTATTCCTAGTAGTTTTCCAGCTTGTATACCAGGCTTCATTGTTCTGTATTTGCTACCGTGTGAGTTGTTTGCACAAGAAATAAAGTGAGAAGACCAGGGCTGCGTAGCCGTGATGTCAGCTCCGTGGTGGAGAGCTGACCTTACTCACACAGTGCCCAGGTACCCAAGGTCTGTGCAGCTGGACCAGATTCGCAACATGCAGGAAGAGGGAAATTTGCTGCAATGAGCTTCCTAAAATGTGTAGTTGGGGCACACACCATAATTCCTACTATGCTTCTGAGCGTGTTTCCTGGTAATACTTGTCCTCATTATGTAGAGTAGTAGACCCTGAAAATGGTTTGCTTATCTTAACAGTGTTTGTGTGTGAAAGTGGGTGGAAGGTGCTTACCACTCAGGCTGTCAGGAATATACAGACACCACTTCTAACTGCAAGCATTTGCCCCACTGTGATTCTCCACCTCTGTCCTATTTTCCCCCTTAAATCCTAGAATATGCAGGTGAACCAAAGGAAGGTTTCAATATCTGTGCAGGTGTCAGATGACTATCAAAGCTGCAGTTCACAGACCAACAGCATGCCAGAAAATCCTCATCACTAGTATGATCTTAAAGAGCCAAATCCTTTGGTTACTTCTGCAGGTGATATTTTACATAATATTTACAAACCAGAGATGTGTGATTAACTAGTAGAAAGAACAGAAAGACTATTTACTGTTTTTTGGGAGAGTCAAACGCAAAGGTAATTACAAGATCATTCTATAGACACCTTAAGAATACAACTGGACAATATGTCATTTGTTCATTGTAATTACAGTATAAAACATCATTTCTCATTACTGCTCCTCAATTAACAAAACAGCAGTACTTCCCTCAAGTTACATATTACCTGACCTATACTAAAGAATACTGTTAACAATGCTGAATGCACAGAAGTGCCATTTATGGTTAGGGATACCCTTCTCTAACCAAGGGGACTATACGCTAATGCTTGCCACAACATCTTTACTGCCACTAAATAACTTCAGTTCCTAAACTGTTTACAAGGAAAATGTTAAATCAGCTAATACTATAATGAATTCATAAAAAGAAGTCCCTTAATAAGTTTTCTGATAATTAAAAAAGAATCTAGCTGTAAAAATTAATTATACCCATCTAGCATTTGGAGACTGTGCACTGTCTTGTGGTTTTCATCCCTTTTTGAAGTGGTGCAGAACACCTGATCATTATCACTCAAGAACTGTTTTTCTGTTCTCCAGTAACACAGCTGTACAGCATGTAGCATGAAATTGTATGTACTTCCATTCACCTTTTAATTTCCTCTTAGAAGCAGGTGATGTTCAGTAATCATAAACAAAACACAAGGTCAGTGAAAAAGTATATATTGTTAACTATGGTAATTCTTTGTCATTTGCCCTTTAAGGTTAAGATAGCAAATAAGACTGCTCCAGTGAAAACTGCCCATTTTAAAGACCTTGGATCACGTATCGTACTAAAACCAAATTACTTTAAAAGACTTGCAGTGTTGTATCTGTACTTCCTTTTCCCAAATTAGCATGTTATGGACAGTTTAAAAACAGTTCTGCTTTATTCTGTTTCTGTGCATTCATCTGTGGTAATGTTGTAACTTAAAAAGTTATGAAATTCATTTGTTGAAGGACTTTAGTCTCGTGCAGCTGGTGATGTAAAACATATCAATAAAGAACACAATATGTTTAAAGGCTATTTTTACGTCTTCCTAAAATGTTTTTAATCATATTATTGCACTTAGCATTTGTATTTTAAAACGGCACTTTTAACACACAACATTCACTACAAAAAAAGTGAGAAAGATTTTACACCTAAGATTTTGCTTTTAAGACCTGCTTTTTCTGCACACAGCAATCAATAAGGGAATGCCAGCAAGTCTCTAAATCAAGTAACATCCAGTTCAACAATGCTTGTTTCCTTTGTAATACGTCAGCAGTGATTTAGTTGTGGAAGTATTGTTACAAGCATTTGAGTCTATCTGTGTGCAGGGTTTGATGTGTGTGTGATACTTCTTTCTGTAAAACGTGAACCTCCATAGATACCAGTGGCTATATTATTCAAAAAATAAGTTTAGTCATTAATGGAAATATTTTTACGTAACTTCACAAACTTCAGGATGAAAGTAACCACATATAAGCAAGAATTCATATACCTTTTTAGAGCAAAGATTCTGTTAATGTTTTGAGCTACTTCTACTTCACAATAATGGACATGGAACTGAATTAGAATGTTGGGGTTTTTTTTTAAATCTGTTTTGCTACTCTGCAAAATAAAGAATCTGAGGTAGAATTCTGAGATTTTCTTCTCAGCTGTCTAACACGGCTAGTGAGAGAAAACCCAATACGAAAGGAACAAGTGATATACAAATAAATTAAAAATAAGTAAATGAAATCCAAGTTGCACTACATAGAAATACAGAGAAAAAAGATGAGAATAAAAGGGATATGGGGAGATAACGGAAAGCACAGATTTTCTTTTTTTTTTTTTTAAAGCTCCAGAACTCTCCAGGTGCACTATAACAACAGTTTTAGGAAGTATTTAGCACAAGCAATCATATTTTGAAACTCGGTTGCTGAAGCCAAGGATTTTTAAAGCAACGTAAGTTTGACCTCAGTGACAGTCAGACCAAGTTGCTTATGGAGTTGCTATCAAGATAACTCGATTAAATTCAAGAACTTTGGGAGGTGAAGAAAAACTAGAAAAGCCTTACATATTGCTGGTTACTTAGAATTAGTCCTTTGACTTTTGGTTGTTTTGAAATGCAGGTGGTGCTTTATCTGAATGTTATGTATAACACTTTCTGCTGGCATGGAACAGGTGCTCTGTTACCAGGCCAACCAAGCTCCTTTAGGATAGTATGTGGTTATAAGTTGTAGTTAATAAGAGGTACTCATGGAAAAGTATGAGAAAGATGACAATGATCCTTTGTGTGACACGCTACAGGCTAAAAGTAATCCACTATTTACAATATAGAACTTACTTCATTGTAGTAAACCAATGACAAAGTGATGATTGGATCTGTACTGCTCATAAAGCCTTCATTCCCTATCAACCACATCTCAAACCTTACTCATCTGAGATCCAAACAGTCCAAAAGCTGTAGGAACTAGTACTCTCCAGCCAAATTAGTACTTCACAGTATTTTTTTTCCCCAAGTACACCACCACCTAGAAACATTTAGTCAGCAGATACAAATGTATAAGCTTTTTCATTCTTAATAGAATTGTTAGGAGACAAGACACAAAATTAAGTTAATCAGAGACTTGTGAACAAATGCATAACTAGAGTTAACTCATTTGTATCTGGTTACAGTACAGTACATCTCCAATTAGAATACACAACAGACTTCTTGTATCATCCACAAGACTCTCAAACTTAATTTTCTCAGAAGACATGTATAGATTTGATAAAGAGCTAGCAAGGATGATCTGCATGATATGCAGATAAATGTATGCCAGGCCTCCAGATACAAGACTTTGATCAGAGTTAAAGTTCTGAAGCCATCTCCCTCACTGAATGTTTTGCTGGAGCAGCTGTAGATAACCTAGAGCAGTCAGGGAGGAAAAGGTACGTAAACTGAACCAGTACAACAGAACAGTGACATCCTCTGCACCACCACTGCAGTCTGCAGGATGCAGGTTTCCTTAGCTGCAGGAAATCACACATGACAATTCAGGTAGATCATTCATGGTTTCCTTTCATTTCCATGACCTGGAAAAACCACAAAAGTCACAAGTCCATTAGTATTTTGAAAACTTTAAGAAATACTTTGTTACAGTTGAACCCCAGGAGTAGGCAGCTGAGCACCACACAGCCACTCACTCCCTCCCGGTGGGACAAGGGAAAAGAATTGGAAGGGCAAAAGTGAGAAAACTCATGGGCTGAGATACAGTTTAGTAAGTAAAGCAAAAGCCACGTGCTCAAGCAACGCAAATCAAGGAATTCATTCACTATTTCCCACCAGCAGGCAGGTGTTTAGCTGTTTCCAGCAATCATGCATAAGTTACTTGGGATGTCAGAGACTGTAACTCCAGTGTCCCCCCTTTCCTCCTCCTTCCCCCAGCTTGTATGGCTGAGCACGACACGGTACGGTCTGGGGTATCCCTTTGGCCCGTTGGGGTCAGCTGTCCCAGCTGTGTCCCCTCCCAGCTTCCTGTGCACCCCCAGCCCACTCGCTGGTGGAATAGCACAGAAACAGAAAAGGCCTCGACACTATGTAAGCACTGCTTTGTAGTAACTAAAGCATCCTTGTGTTATCAACAGCATTTTGGTTGCAAATACAAAACATAGCACCAGATCAGCTACTCTGATGAAAATGGACCCTACCCCAGCCAAAACCCGTGCACCCTCCCATTTCAGGGTAGTTCTGGTATTTCACTGAACTTGGAGACAGAAACATAGAAATTCACTCACTCCAAAACATAGCATTAGCTCCTTACCCTTGTAGTTTATCTTTGGCAGGTTGCACAAGGTAACTAAACTGGAGAAAATTTAGGTGGTATCCCATTTGCATAGCTGACAGCAGTAGGAATTTAGCAGAACTATGATGTCTTTTGTATGTTTTAATTAGACCTGATTATCATCCTTATATAGTTAAGGCATATCACCTAGTGCAACAATTCAAGCAACTCCATTTAAAAACTGAGGAAAAAAGCATGGGCAGACAGTATTTACACGAAGTCTATACCAGTGTTACCTCAAATATTTTCAAGCTGCAAAACTCACCTGTTAAGTGCAGTGCCCACAAGTAGAATGTGGATCTAGATCTTCAGTCTGGACATACCGAGGGAGACTAATACCATGTCAGTAAATAATGCACTGAAATACTCTGAAGTACCTTGAGAAGCTTTCAAAACCAAGCATTAATCTAGAAGCATAAAGAATGAGGTATCAATATCCTAGTGTTTATCATTATGGGAAATCATATGAAGTCAGGTTTTTAGGTATTTTGAAGATTAGAATAGCAATTTCTACCAGTGGCTTTCAGCCAGTTACTGGTATGGAAAAAAAGGTGATTTGCTTGGTCTTTTGCAGTACTTTTTTTAAACACAGCCTTAGCATTTAAAGGTTCAGCACTAGCCTTTTGAGTCACATGTAATCTGAAAACTTCTTTATCACAGTACCTGTTCAATTGTACTTACATTCCTTTTCATAACAGAGGTTAGCCAAAGCTGTGTTCACAGCTCCAGCTAGAAACACGGTGAGAACCAACAGTTCTAGTTAAGAAGGTACTATACGAGAAACCTGTAAGACGAAATTGATCATATTTTCAGTTATTCTATGAGAAGAAAGTTGTCCCAAGTTGTGGTTTTTTTTTTTAATAACAAACACTTTATTTTAAAGTAGCTGGTCCTGTAGAGACAGTTCCAATTCAGGCTGATAAAGCCTAGAAAAAAATGAAGGTTTTTAAAGACATCCATTATATGACTTATGGTCAAGTTTACTATCAAGGAATGGTATAATGATTAGATTTCAGTTTTCATCATATCTGCACACTTCTGTGACAGTGTGTACTCCTTTAGTCAGGAATTTAAAAATCCATCTTTATACAGATAGACAACCAGCTCCAAAATTGAGATGTTTACCTCAGATACTTAAATACATGCAAGTTAGAACATGTAAAAAGCTTTGCTAGATCAGCCAGTAAGAAATAAAATTAGCCTTAAAGAAATGGTAACATGGGCCCATCAAGCAGCTGTCCAGACTTATTGAACTAGAGCATTAGAAAGCAACATATGCTTCCCGTATTCACATCTGAGGTTGCCAAAGGCAAAGCTTAGCAACAGTACTGGTAACCTGTTCTTAAAACATAGGAAATTCATCATACAAGTACATATAATAAAAACAAAGAGAATAAGCTGTGAAATAAATGAAGAAGCCTGTGCTAAGGGGGTCTGAAGTGCAAGGGATATTCTGCCATATGCACAATAGGGCTCATGTATTCACTAGCCCCTTTACAGACAGCCTGGGAGAAGGGCAATGACATCAGTTCTCTATGTAGAAAAAAAAATATCTAGAGTTGCAGGCCTGTTAGAAAAGCAATGAAGTCTGCTTATCCATAGCCAAAAAGCTACTGCAAGTTGAAAACTATCCTAGTACTTCAGCCTATCTACCATATACCCATCTTAATATGCAAGGAGAATTAACAGTTCAAGAAAAAAGGTGCTAGTTAAACTCCTGCCACCTATCCTCTATTAAGAGTGTTCTAGAAATAAGCCTCCTCTTGGCTAAAAACAGAATTAGCACGTTCAAAACCACAAGATACAGGCTTAGCAGTTAATAGTTAAGGCTTCACACTTTTTGGCTGTAGTGGTGAAAACTAGGTTGCCTAAAGCTTTATCCTACCTAAGCTTCTCATCTCAGAACTTGCCAAAGGAATTAAACCAAGACTTCTTGAGTATGATCACCCTTTTTAAAACTCTGTACAAAAAGAAATCTAAGCTTGGAATAAAGCCAAGATCTTTGTGCCAGTAACTTTATGAAGTCATGCCAGACAACAGGTTTTAGCATCTGCACAGTAGCAAGGGATAACTGTTTTAAAAGTTGGAAGTTTTAAACCAGTTACCAAGAAACAGCAGCTTTGTGCTAGGTCTGATGTTTACTCCATTTAGGTTTTCACATTTATTTAAATAAGCAGATAGCTGAGCTGCTTTTACTTTGCATAGTTCTAGTTCATCCTTAGATACCAGTCAGGCTTCTGCACTAGCTACCTTAGCAGTAGGCAGTACTTTATCTGTGTGTACCAAAAACTACTGAAGCTTTTAAAAGTAGAAAGAGCCAATGACCTGCATTCTTACTAGTTCATACTTCCATTTTGAACATTGAAATGCTTTATAGTATTTAACATGCTGCAGCTTAAACAAGGACATATCACAGCTTTTCAGTTCTCAGGCCATGAGAGATTGCTGAAGACTGGTCACACAGCCCATTAGCTGTAAGAAAGGAGTTTCACAAATGCTTCCTAGCATTTGTATTGAGGTTTGATTTAAAATGCAAGCAGCAGACTTCAACTACAAATACAAAGTTCCTCAGCATTTCCCTGAAAGGAGATAACTTGCATTATAATATGATTCAAGTCTCACAGGGAAGGGAAGCCATACACATCTGTGCTTCACAAGGGTCAGTTTTAACTTTAAAATATACTGCAGCTGGGTAATAGTGTGAGCCAGCCCTTTAGTGACCATTCTAAGGTTTAAGAGTTTCAACTACATCACTACTGAAGGACAGGTAATGTGACAAAGCTAGATCTTGACAGGATATGCACTTAAAATAAGTAGTCCTAAAGAAATACTTAGCATTTAACTTCTTGATCTTTCAGTTAAAACTGAAGCAGGTAACTAAATGTTACATTCATTTTGATCAAGGGAACACTTGAGAATGGTAACAACCAAGAAATCCCATTTGAACTATATAGTTTACCTTGAATTATTGGAACTTGGGTAACAGTCTATGTAATATACATTACACCCCACACCAGGAATAAGCTCTGGTTGATTTTTAAAATAAAGACCACTGGCAAGATTAATACTAAAATGCATATTAACTTGTTTTATTGAGGCACAACAAGGCATTGTGAATAGCCCATACTTGAGGCAATCAATAGTGTAGTAAGCTGGACATTAATACAGTTTAGGGTAAGTGCAAACAATATACATTCACAGCTTTACTAGCAAGGCTACATCACAACTGATTAAAGTGCCAAATTAGTGCTGATTCAGTACCCCAACTCCATGATTTCACCTTGCATAACAGGACCATCATTTCCCCCAATAATGGAACCACATATCTTCTATAAAGTCAGTAGTAAGTGCAAAGCTAGTCCCACCCCCCTCCACCAAGGTGTTCGGAGCAGCTCTTCTGTAAACATCGCACTGGATTTTAGTCCTGATAAAGGAGGTATCCCGAAAAGGTGGAGTATTTCCAGCTACTTCCATAGATGGCTCCTCGATGCAGACGCAACCAGATCTGATCTCCCTGGAACAGCTGCAGGACTGCATGATTACTAGCTGTTTCATGATCAGGAGCCCCATCATTTGCATATGCTGACACTAGGACCTCTTCATTCTTCATGAGATTCACATACAGGGGAACATTTACAGCCAGTTTCAGCATGTGGAAGATGAAGACATATGTACCATTCACTGGACAGTTGAACCTACCAAGCTGGATATCAAAAGTTTCTCCAAGGTTGTTCAGCAACAGATCAAACACAATTGGCTGGTCTAGAGTTCCAGGGGCCAAGTTAGATGTTCTAGCAGCAGAGAAGGCAACTCTCATCTGCTGCGGAAGAGGGTAGACGTGCACTGGTAGGATGGTGGCAGCTTGGCTTGTCACTGGCATATCAACAGGGGTGATGCTGCGGGAGTCTCCCTGCCCAGAGTCCCCACTGTTAAAGGTTTCATTGTCTCGTTCTGGACTGCTCACCTGAGAGGAATCACTCCACCCTGCTGTTAAAGATCATTAGCAATGACATTAATCAGTACTGTAACAGAAGGATAAGATTATGCCTGCAGGTGCATGGGCTTTGCAACAGATTTGTCTTTCAGCTACAGCAAGTTGTCAGAGGATGCCAGTGAGAACAGAACTTTGGAAGCTGGTTTACATTCACACTTGCATTCAGCAAGATGGGCCATAATTTAGCTGCAATTACTTTTCATACTATTAAGTAGTAGGGCGGTAGCTTGTAATAGGTTTAGCTTTAGTATTTGCCACATATCAGCACAAAAAAAGCATATGCTAACTTTTGAGTGGAGATAAAATGTAATTTCTGAAAAAATCAACAAAATTATCAAGAGCCAAGTAGTCATTTAGTCACCTTCAAGATCTGAATTTGCACTTCAAGTAACATCAATACTGTTCTTCTGGAGTTACATCCTTAGTAGGTCATATCAAATTATGATGCTAGAATATTTTAAATCTGAAGAACTAGAATTGCTTTTAAGCTTTCTGCACCCCCCTGCCCAAAACAAAGCTGTTCATCTTTTCAAAAGTGTAAGTTAAAAGGGTCTAGAATGAAAACATTAATAGGTCTGAGAAATATAAAGCAGTCACACTTCAGTTGCAAACCATTGTTATTTCCACTAGAAAGAAACACCTTAAGATACCCAATAAAACTAAAGTTGCATGGTATCTTAGTGTTAACATGGGTGCTTCTGCCAACTGTTAACTCACCACAATCTTGTATTTCTTTTAGTTCTCTTTTTCTGAAGTATATTCTATGAGTCCTCCCTCAGACTGACAGGATCTGCTTTATCCTAAAACAGTTTCCATGATACGCCATAATTTCCCTTTATTCTTCAAAGCAGCAATCTACAGCTACTGTTCATGTCGGTTTTCACTTACAACACTAAGCCCAGCTTTTTCCAGCACATACAGTAGGATTAAATCATCCTGTTTACAACTTCTCAAAATACATGCTATTCATGCTTGGATTCAGACAGCTAGTCTTACACATTTCTTTCAGCTTTGTACTCCAGCATAGAAGTACAGAGTAAAAGCTATATTCCCAAACTATTTTTCATGAAAAGTTATCTTCCAAAGTTTCTGGGATCAGATAGCTTACCCAGAATCAGGGGGGACTGTGCAATTAAGGGAAGAAGCCAGATGAAGCATTGGAACCGTTCTGTGCATGTGTTCCTAGTTAGTGTATTTGTGAAGAAAGTTCAGTGAGGTACCACTGTGTCAGAACTTTGACATGTGAAGGCACCAAACTGAGAATAGTGAAATAAATTATCTGCTATTCAATGTTAAGAACAGTACTTAAGCTTCCACCTAGCTTGGTTAATTTATACAAAGCTTGATCCATTTAATCAGTAGTACACTTTTTCTCACTATTCACAGTAACACTCCATCTGCTACACCCAAGCACATATATGTACCACTGGGAACCTGATGTTAGTCTTACCTCTTGAATTTGCTCGAGGACCACTACTTATCCCACCTCTTTTATAGCACTGCTGGTAATTAACATCCTAAAAGAGAACAGAAGTATCAGGAAGATTGCTAAGCAAATCTGAAAACAGGTGGGCCTAACAAATACAGTATTTTTTCATTTGCACAATTAATTCAAGCTCTAGAATAGACAATGATGGAGTTCAGAAATAAGATGTAGATGAACAGCCTTATTTAAGGTAAATTTAATTTCATACAAGCTATTGCAAAAGTAAAGATCTATTTTGATGCTGGTTCTAGCAAGTTAAGCTTCTGAAGTATATGCTCAGTTCAGTTTGAGCAATACCTTAAACCTCAGGTCTGTTAGAAGTCTGTACAGAAGAATATATCTCATTTCAAAGCTAAAGACCCTCCTCCCACTGGGAACCTTTGCTTTCTTACACATTGTTTTTTGGATTTTATTTTTTTTGCTTAACCACCTTTTCAGTCAGTCCATTTAGGAGTTCATTATTTTATACTACAGAGGCACTGAGTAACAACTAACATCTAAAGTAAAATAGACTCATTATGACACACCTTATTTGCTATCTGTTTGCATTTCAGAGATTCTCTTCAGACTAAAATTCAATCTGTCAGAGATTTTGACCTCTGAACTCTTGTCTGAATGGACTTCTTATTTCAATAGCCATTTACTGTTCCAAAAAAGGGTTTTGTCTAGGAAACAAAACTAACCTCTAGCTTGCTAGGAATAGTTCACCTGTTAAAGTAATGAAAAGCTATAGTATTAGAGACTTAGCTCCTGTATAGTGCTCAAAAGGCTACTGGAAACAAAGTCAATACTCACCCTCTGAGAATATGGCATTCCAGCATAATCTCTACCAGGGAACTGCAGCTGGCCATAGTTGCCATTACTTATTGAAGGTGAGCCTCTGTAAGCATCAAAACCTGTTCAAGTAAGATTGATTATTCAGTATCATTCTTTGTTTGGTTTACAGTACAAGTCAGAATACAATTAGAGCTCCCTTTTGGCAATTACCTTGTTTATTAAGTTATGCAATTACACATCCATTCTTTAATTCAGAATTTGAAGCAGTCTCAGTACTCCCATAAAGAATGCATTTCATCAGCTACTCAGAACTACCCACTGTGGATGTATCAAAATTACATGTGTATAAGTATAACATGAGACCTTAACAACTGCCTGTTTGGTATTAACAGGACTGCACAGAACAGCTGAAAAACTTGCTAGATCCAGAGACAGGATTTAACATAAAGTTAAGAAATACTTTCTTCTGCTATTACAGATGCTTAGCTATTACTATTACACATTTAGATGCTACTATATTTAGCCTCTTTAGCTATTAGACTAACTACCAGAGAGGAGCTGCAGGCAATTTAGTACCAGGCACTACCAAACCCTTAACTGCTGTTAAGTTAGAACTATACAATTCATTGGACGGTACATGCTTCTACAAGGTATGGAGCAGTTTCAGCCCAATAACTGAAACAAATATCACAGACCAAGTGACCTTCCACTTCAAAGTGGAATAGGTCACAGCTACCAAGAACTTCAAGTTAGTATCTGCTTAAAGTCAGCTTAAACTTTCTGTAATACTTCAGCTAGCAGCAGAATAGCAACTGATTTGCAGAGACCAAACAATCCTCCCCTTAAAACTCTTAAGTTTATTAATCCAGAAGGGCTCTCCACTACTGGGAACCTCTCCCCCATCCCAGTTTCTGCTAGCAATATTAAAGCCAGCAGTGTTAAGAAGAGTACCTTGTTCTAGGCAAATACTGCAAGTGACATCTGAAGAGAAAATACTACAAGAGATTTAAGGTGGTAGTAGATACAGACATACCTTTGTACCCACCAGGGGAACGATATGAGTTAGCCAGTGACCTTCCACCTCTTGCAGATCCTCTGACAGACCCACGACTGTTAAGGTAAGGCTGAGGGGGTCTGGGAATAACATTAGTCTGTGCTGGATAAAAGGCAAGGCTACCATTGCTAACAGGAACAGCTCCATCAGGTTGATAATTCACTGCTTAAAACAGAAGGCAAAGATGAATTCAGAGCTTTTAACTGTAGTAAGCTACCACACTTAGAAGCAATGACAGCATTAGGAGGTTCAGAGACTGATTAAACTGCTCTGAATATCCTGTTCTTCTGCCTCTTCATTACTTCAAATAAGTAAGGATCCTCCCCTTTAACAAGTATTGCACTCTATAGAACAAAGCATACTGTAGACAGCCCAGGTTGTGGGTATAAGCCTCTGATGCATTCAACAAGATTCAGTTGCACAGGTCAAAACAAGCTTGCTAGCAGCATCAAGAAACCCAAGCTAGAGTAAAAATTTTTAAGTAACACCTGCTTAAGACTTTTCACTTAGAACCAACAGTTCCAATAAACTGATTGTCACCTCAGTGTCGACATCCTTCAAAATGGTGAGACAATCTTACCTAGATAGCAATGAGACAACTATGGAAAGCTAGATATTTGGGTTCAGTCTCTTCAGACATTCCTACCACATGTTATCAGGTAGTTCAACCCCAAGCAACAGGTATTCAAGAATGCTTTTCACTCGCCACATGATTGCATGGTAGCATTAAATACAGACCTTGCAACCATGAATGTGTTTCCACTGGACCATGCTTTGTATCAATCCAAAAAGCTTAAAACTGCACGAAGTTAATCAATAAATCATGATGTTCCATCAAAAAACTATACAGAAGGCTGATCACCTGTAGTCTCAGTGATGACAAGGAGCATTCAAGCTAAACATGCTTTCCTGACTGCATGTCAGGAATGTAAGTATACTCATTCTCTGGAGCTCTTAATCTTTGTATGTCTCACTGACTTCACACAGTATGCCTATTTCTAGTAGAATTCCCATGAAGGTTCCTCTGGCAGAAAAACAGTAGTTTTAAATGACCCTGAGTCACTTGGTTAGATAGTCTTATAAATCTAGATCCCTAGTTGCGAGCTTCCTTTCATCCTGGAACCCGTTTCAGGCATATTTAGGGGCTAGCTTCATTTCAAGTTTAGCATCAGCTTTATAAATTTACCTGGCACAGTATTTGAATGTCAAGCAGGTCAGTCATGCAGAGAATGCATGAATTTGTGTTGAATAAAGGAGCTCAAGACCACACTTACCAGAAGTTTAGTGTCCCACAGATAAGACTGAAAACTTATTCCAGCTTTCTTATTTAGCACTCAGCAACTCCCAGTACTATTACCAGAGACCAAGTTAATGGTTCCAAATAAGAGTATTTCATTATTGCTTCAATTCCAAGCAAACAACTGTCTGACTGACAAGTATCACTACATACTTGAATTTCCCACCTGCTGGGAAATTCAGGCATGTAAGTGACACTGTCTACGCAACTAGTATAGAAACCGTTTGAAGCAGCCTTTCATGCTGTTAGCAGTTTTGAAATTAAGTTTACATACCATACAGTCAACTAGATTAGAGCTGACGTAACCCTTATGTTAGCAGGTGCTACATAAGTGTTTAAGAATTTCCTTGAGTTACAACTCACAGCACACATTAGTGAATTAAAATACTACTATAACCTGAAGATCTTTAAAGACCACTTGAAATACAGATACAAGTACAGTTCTCACCTGAAGAGAGAGATTCTTGTGAAAGAGTTGTTTGTTCTGCAACATGAGAAGATTGCAGCTGGCATTGAGGAGGAGTCTGTGTACTTGCTGTAGAGAAACTCTGGTTATATCCTGCCGAATATGAAGAATCCTCTTTAATTTCCTGGTCTTTACGTGGCGGCAGTGGTGCATTCACTTTAAATACCTACAACACATTTAAAGACAAATGCTTAACATTACCAGCTAAACCCTGCCTAATGCCACCACCCTACTATGCTGTGGTTTAAATCCATATGCCTAGATCAGTTTTTAGAACATCAACTGTTTCTTAGAAATAATCAAGAACACTGTACTTCAAACCATCCTTTTCCCTCTCAGTAAACTTAGAGCTTAATACTGTTTATGTAGCTACTACACAAGAAACATAGCTTGATCACAGCTACTGTATTTGATCAATGGAACAGCTACCATACCATAAGCTATTTTCCTTCTATAGGAAATCCATTGTTGAATTCACCGACTACCTGCCCTGCAGCTTTTAACCTATGGCTGGGACAGCCTATACTGAGATGAGATATAGGAAGAATTTGGGTCTTTACACATCTTGGAACCTGATGCAACACTACAATCTACTCAAATACCATATTAGACAGCCTTCACCCCTTTGGTAAATTGAGCCTTAACTGTCTACTCATTTTAAGCTCCCTCAGAGTAAACATGTAACCTAACAGTCTTGTAATTCGAAGTTTAACATTATAGCCTGGGCAGTAGGGTGGTACACAGATATTACTGTTAGTTAAATCTAATCAGAGTTCAGTCACTCCAGCGACGTTTGCTTTACAGCCAATAATCTAAGGTTACCAGAATTGATGCTGTCAGAAGTGACAACTAGTATCAAGATCAAATGCGGAGGAAAAAAAGTCTGTTTTGGGTAAAAGGATCTAAATTTCACATAAAGAGCTGTCAGCAGTACTGATACTGAGTCTAGAGGTGTATCGACCATTTTCCAAGACTATAAACTGTCTGAAGACAGATGAGGGAAAAACTACAGGTAGATGCAAGGAACAGCTTCATGGCATGACAATTCTTGTCATTTGTAGAAGCCTCTATAATTAGAATGGGAAATGAACACTTTTTCCGGGGTCAAGAAACCAAGTGCTGCCTCTAAGAGGCAGAGAAACCCTTCATGATACTGAGGTATCAAGTATAAGTTTTGAATCCTTATAAAACACAAATTCTGTCTTTTTTTATTTTACCAGATGAAGTACTCCAAGTCATCCAAAGTAACACTCTTCCTAAAAGAAATGTGAGGATACTGTGGAGTCAGGCTGTCAACACCCAAATCTTGGAGTATTTGTAGCAAGTGGTCTACTTTTTCCTACATCAAGTGTTACAGGCAGAATTCTAACGACTAGGGCTTCAGGTAGGATCTGCCTTTAAGCTTCCATAAGCACAAAGGCAGCAATAGGATGTTCAGACATCTGAGGACATATAATTAGATGCTTCCATTACTGTCACTGTACTACCACTATTTGGCAAGGAACTATCTGACTCTTGGCTACCTACTGAAATCCAATGGCTGTGTTTTCTTGGCAGCAACGAGAATCTAAGCAACATAGAAAGAAAACCCTGCACTACAAAGTTAGACTGCTACCACAACAGGAATTAACATCCTAGCAATTTAATGACTGTTTGCCAGTTTGACCCACAAATACCAAGAAAAATCTTGAACATTTAACATATCTGGAAACACCACAGCATTAATTCAAGTGAGCTTTCAGTGGTACCGTTATGATCAAAAGCACTCTGAACAGACACTACATTCAGATATAATCAGAATGACTGAAACCAAGACTCCATATTTATATCATGACAGATGCTTCTTATAGACTGGGTCCCCAAAAAGACTCTGGATTCCTTGATCATAGCACGCTGCTATTTCTCCACTTTCATGAAAAGTCACCACCTAGCCACTTGGCATAATTTAAATAGATCTGGCTTAGAAAGAACAACCTCCCTGCCACCACTTGCATTATTTATAACATATTAAAATTCTGTACCTCTGAGGAAGGTTCTACTTGAGCCTATTCTACAAATACAGAAAACAAAGGGGAAAGTCATGGTAGTAATTTACTACAGACCACATCAGGATGTCATGGATATTTTAGTTTAATTCCTGTGCTTTGAAAGGCTTTTAGCTACCTTCCTCCACAAAATCCTACTACATATGTCTCAATACCGCAAGATTCAGATTGTCCAAGCAAGTTGTGGAACTGCACTAGTACATTTGTTGAATTAGAGAATGCTTTTGGAGAATCTCAATCACCACTTTTAAGCAAGAATATTAAATGAAGGTTTCTAATGTCTTCTGAAGAAGGTATCAGAAGAGTAAATAGTCTAAGTACAAGGAAGGGAACATTAACAACTAAATGGAGACCCATCCTCCAAGTCAGTCTAAGCTTGCACTGCAGATTACCAGACAGCAGCAACAGTAGTAATGTTAGAGAACATTAGTAATGATGTATGGCCTGAAAAAATAGTATCTATTTGCAAGAAATGCCACTCAGTCTGTGTGGACTATTTCCTTGATATCTATATTGAGTACTTGTTAACAAGATAGGTTATTAAGCTACACCAGTCTATCAAGGACACATTTTCCATTATTCCAGTGGACTTTAGTTTTACCCCACTAAAGCAAACAGTTTAAAAAGCAGCAAGACCAGTTCAGGCTTTAGAAAGCTTTTAGTCCTAACAGCTATATACTTCAAGATTCCCTGTCTCCTCTGCAGTCTATTATTTGAAATCTATGCATATGAACAGTTTAAGTATAATGAACTTTACCCTGGGGCACAGCTATGAGTGGGTTTTTCAGGTCTCACTTCTCCCTTTTTAGTTCCTTGAGGCTACTAAGATATCCCAGTATTAGGTTTTGGGATTATACAGAGCAAAACCAGGATCTCTGTTCTTAGATGATCTGTTTTAAGTTCTGACAGCACTGGAGAAGCAGGGTTCTAATTTACTAAGCTAGGGCTTTTTAGCATTAAATCATCATAATGATCTATCAAGTTCTGTACTATATTAAGACGAGCCAGCTACCCAGTGTTAGGACCAAGTTATTAGCATTATCATCAATTATTCTTCTGTGGCCTCAAGTTGCATACTTACAGTCTGCATTGCCTGAAAGGGAGCTGCTGTTATTGTGACAGAACTGCTACTTGCTGGAGGAGACTGAAAGCTTTGCGCTGGTGGTACTGGTGATATGGAGGTGCTTGAAGTAGGCAACGGTGACTGTGGCTCACTTGGGAGGGGAATAGTTGCCTGAGGGAAGAATAAGTGTAATGAAAGGTCACTTGATAGTTATCAGGCAGTAACAGAAGCAGTTAATTTGTTCTAAAGCCTAGACTGACAGAAGTCAGCAGTTTCTACAGGATGACATTTGGACATAGTAGAGCTACAAAATAGCTTTTGCTTACAATTTCAAATTTTGCTGTGCATCCTCAGCAAACAGTACTTCTATTGCAATCTCTGCTGATTCAGTGAAGTGTGCCTATGAGCTACTATACATACCACTCATTGTAATAATTTCACAATAAAGGGACATTAGGTATTTTTTTTCTACCACTAAGGAAACATAATGCCTGATGTTCTATTTATGCTCTAGCTGATATTAAAATTGACTTCTCTTTTCTAAAGGAACTTAGGAAGTTTAGGGGGTTTGATTTTTTCCCTTCCCAACTTAGTCAATCATGTTTCAGATTACAAACAATGCTGAGTTGTCCAGACAAAGTATTAACCAGCATTAAGTCTCATCTGTGCAGACGGCAAAATGAAGTGTTTATTTAGAATACCAATATTTATAGGAATCAGAAGTCAAAAGGAATGTAAGGCTCTAGACGTATTTCAGCAATCAATGTTTACCTTACCAGTATTCATGATAGCTCACCTGGGCAATTTCAATCTTTTTAGGTATCAGTGGCTCAGAAATACGTGAACTTGTCTGATATAGTGGCTGAGACGTAAATTTCTCAGTCTCTTGAGAAAGCGAAGCTGATGCCTAGAAGAAACCATATATGTACCTGCTATTACAAGAAATATTGCAGAAAGCACAAAGTTCTGATAGAGCTATGACATACCAGTACATAAATTGAAACAAGTGGACCTTGAAAGACCATGACACACATTAAGTCCAAAGTAAACATACTAATATCCATCTCAACCAAAAGCTTCAAGTAATTAGCTTTAGATTCAGACTTAGATTACCCTTCTTACACAACAGGTTGTACAGCTAGCCCTGCAAAGACAGGTAACTAAGAACTGTAGATTGCTTCAAGCAGTTATTTACAGTGAAGTCTGACACATATCTGTCTCATTAAATTAAACAGAAAGACATCTCTAATGTTAGGCTTCTCGTAAGCTCTGTTGAACAAGGCTTCAGAGCCAAACTTTTGCTTGCTTTTGCAAGATTTTAATATTCTATCATTGACTCACACTTGTAATGCTAAGTTTAAGAGTTGCTTATACTTAGATACACAGCCTAGGGCTAAAAACCAGTCCCATTCTCACTATGTATACCATCACAGATGCATCAGACAGAACTGGCATGCACTTGCATGCCAGGAGAGTGCAGTGTCACTGTGTATTCCCTGGTTGTGCTGGGACCAAACAAAGCTTTTGTACTGCTTTCCACGAGAAGCAGGACTGGAGAAGACAAGACACCCCATTTCAAGATTAAGGGACTAGAGATATGCTGGGCATAAGCAACCCTAATTCCAAACAATAAGTTTGCAAAAAACTCGGAACACTACTAATCAGATGTTCTACATTATAGCACAGCACAAATCTTCTGGATGCATATTAAATAGCAAAATTATTTAATCCTTGTCAGCACAACAAGTCTTATGACACTGTAGAAGTGAGAGAAGGTGTCAAGAACCAGGCCAAAACTACTGCTTCAAGAGACAGCAGGACTACAATATCCCCATCAGGACTGTTATATTCAACTATACAGTACATTAAAGGATAGAGTAAGTGCTATGTGCACAGTACACTGATAGTACGTACATCAACAAAAATGTTTTAAAAGCATGAACGTCTCCCCATTACAATCTACATACACTGTATTAGAGAGTCCAACAGGAAAAGGCCAACTGTGTTTCTAAACACAGCAACACACTTAGCAAAAGATCTTTAAAACAGTGATCTGCATAAGTAGAAACACTATTTTCAGCTCTAAACAATATTTGAATGCTAGTTGAAGATTTAATGCACATAAATACAGTTAAGAAAGCAAAGTTTGAGGTCTTGGCTGAACACCACTAAGTCAGATTCCCAGTATTTCTTCAGTGTAATGCTTGAGAGAACCCATCTCAGTCTTCAGCTTACACAGAAGTCTGCTATTTCATGACAATATCCATCCCAACTCATGCATCCACTATGTTGTGATTAGAGGGAATATTCTAACTGTAACCAAAGCAAATACTTACGCTGCTCACATGTTCCCACAAGAATGTGCATCGCACTTTCTAGCTTGCATTTTTCATCCCACAGCCTTCCCATTTCAAGGGGCAGACTGTTCACTTTGCATTATGCAATATTAGCAATATTAGGAAAATTTTCCCAACCATCTTTAAGTATTCCAGAATGTCAGCTATACTATTGCTGTTACTTGGCATTCTGTCCCTGTATGTTGTTCAAGCATAGTTATTCAGAAGAGGCCCCACCACAGCCTTCTGTTAGACAGATCTCTGAATGCCAGTGATATCCCAGGGTATATTACCTGCGGTGTCTGTGATGCCACCAAGTCTTCAGTTTCAGAGCCAGAAAGAGCCTGATCAGCAGATGCTAGGGAAGTATTTGAACCATGCAGTGTCATGGATGGAGCAGCAGCCTTGCACGAAGGGAAAACAGAGATAAGGTTTTGAAAGATTATCTTAGATGTTTGGTTTCACTGAAACCCACACTTGGGCATTTCCAAGTAAACCTCAGAATAAGGCAGGAGGTGAAGTGCTTTGACCAGTTAGTTTCCTAGGAATTCTTGTTAGCAGCAAGGAAACCTATTTACAAGCCAAAGTAGCAAGACATGCAAGCACAGTGAATGAATTTAAGGTTCACTTAACCATGGCTGCTAAAGATGGAGACACTGTCTCTTTGCCATAAGCAAGGATCTCAAATATGAAGACATGCGCTACCTAGGAAAGCAGCAGCATGTTCTTCTGCACTCAACTTAGCTATGACTTGAATCTATGGATTAAATATTCAAACTATGTCAGTATACCTACAACATTCATTTTACTTCAAGAAATTTCAAACATTTGTTGCTGCTTTTCAAGCAGAAGAGCAGCCAACTTTGTCAGCATTTGAGTGATCTTAGACTTGCAAGTTACTAAGTTATATGAAATTTGTTACAAGACTACTGACAAGAAAAACAGTTAAAGTCTAGTAAATAACCTCTGTATCATTCCTCGGCTACAGCTCTGCCTCTTCAGTACAGTTCTAACTTACTTGAAGGGGCTGTTGAAGAAAATCACTCTGACTTGGCAGTTTCTGTTCTTTTGAAGCTGTAAAAAAAAAGTGTTAAGCAACATTTACTTTTAAATTCCAACACTACATGTAGTTTCAATGTGCAGTTCTACTTTTTGAAACATTTGGTATAAGAAGATGCACGCTTTTCAGTGTGCGCACTGCAAATATTTAGACTTGGCATCAGTAAGCCAAACTTCAGTTTCTTTGTTGAGAAGAACAGGTATTCAGTGATTAGAAGTATTTCTACCACAAGAGATATCCACTTTCCAGATCAAAACGTTAAATATTTAGAATTGGTTTATTGTGTTTTACAGCCCAAGAGCCACCCAAACAGTTTCTTAGCACAGCCCTTTGCAGAAAGTTCCAGTTTTCTAAGTGTAGCTAGGAAACTGCTCTTGATCCTGAGCTCATTCACACCTTGTGTCTATACACACACCACATCTAGAGAAGTTTGTTACACAGATAGAGCATGTCAGTTCTGCAGCTGGGTTCATATGCACATGCCAGTCAATGATTATACAAGCATTCCATTTCCAGGCAGATAACACTAACTGAAAGCACCTCCAGCAATGAAAAAGCAGGGAAGAGGCTTGAGCTGGTTTTTTTTTTAATTAGACATTGGTATTCTTCATAATTAGACAAGCTGTCTTCACAAGGCCTAATGATCTACAGCCTAAGCAAACCCTGTTAGCATTTGCAAAAATCTTACATTCAATTTACACTTACAGTATTACCTACCTACAGGAGTACTTGCAGGAGTTACTGAAGGTGGTTGGGATGAACCAATGGCACTTGGTGAAGCTTTATCAAAATCCAGAATAGACTCCTTTTGAAAAAAAAAAAGTCATTGGTTGGGAGGAAAAATTAGACCCTAGATACAAATGAAACACTCATTTGACAACTTGCTGTTAGCTAATTAGAGCTAGATTAATTTACTCAGTGCAAACATGCATTGTTAGCACTGTTTTCCCTAATCCAGTAGGAACTGAAGCTTTGTGCTACAACAGCAGAGAAAAACATACTTGCATGAAGTTGTAAGTCCCTTGTATCTGAGTCATCAGATCCTGAAGTTTTTCCCTTCTCAATACTGGATCTTTTGGAAGAGTTGAAGTAGAACAAAATTCTGCAGCTGGCTGATGTACAAGTTTAGGCACCTAATAAGGAGAAAAATATATTAAGTCTAATACTAGAAGCAAGACAAGCTACCTTATCCAATAAGCTTCCAGAGCAACTTAGAGGTGTCAGACACTGTGGGTCAAAAAATTCTGTGCTGTTATTGGTATTTCCTGAACCAAGCTTTCACTTTGTTAAAAAAACATCAGCTTACTGTTCCCACAACTAGCTAAGCAACAGAATTAATTCACTTAATTTCTTAGTCAAATGTACAGAAAACAGCAAGTTTCCGGCATTTAGTGTAATATTAGGCACCTCCATCTAAGGAAACCCATGTATTTAAGTTGAAGGCCAGAACAAATTTAAATCAAAGCTGCATCACTGAAGGTTTAAAGCATACTTCCTCCCAGTAGAGCCCACACCAAGAAGTACAGATCTTTTTTTAGGATGGCATTTCCAGACATTCTTAAGAAACTGTACCTAAGAGATACATTGCAAGCAGGTTATTCAGGATTAGACCAAAGTGCTTCCACTAATAAGCCAGACAGTCTTAATGGACCAGCTCCTGCAGAAAGTATTACATTAAACTTTTCAAAGTTTGGCATGAAAAATACACCTAGGCTCCCATGTGGGAGCCTAACTTTGTAGCTAAATAAGGACTTCTGCAGTGCCTTAGAACTCCTTGATTGTTTCAGATTGTTCCTTAATAGTTCATACCAACTGGTTCTCACTTCACTTTGAAAGAGAAAAATATTTTGTCACAGAATAGGCAAGTCTAAGGTGTCAGGAAAATCATGATTGTAAACTCAAATAGCAGAAGTCCTGTTATTTACATAGTGACAATAATATTGGACTGTCTAGATAGTCTAACATATCCTTTGAAAGCAGCTTGGGGAAGAGATAGGCTTCCTGTAAGTATTTTAAAACCATAATTTTTAGCAGTTCTCTAAAGCTTTGCTGCTCTTATGTTTGTCTATGCAGCTAGAGAGAGGCAAATCTGAAGACATTAAGTATTTGCATTATTTCAACAGGCTCAAGTGTTGAGACACACAAGAACATGTGAAAGCTTTTCTTTCCTACAGTATAAACATTTGTTTTTCTGACAGGAGGTTACTACTTCAATACACTGTATAGCAGTGTAGTTGAGTATTTGTATGAAGTCATTAGAAGACTATATGGCAGAAGGGTATGCATCATGACACCTGTCACAGTAAATTCAGAAGAAATTGATGAAGTGCTCTTCATCCAGTTTTAGGACAAGCCCAAGAAAAACTCCTGTATTTCTTCAACAGTTAGACGAAACTCATCACTAGCATTTGCAACAATTCCAATAGCATGCACAGGGAAGAAGCTTGCAGTATTTAGTGAGCTTCACGAAGCATAATCCATGTACATGCAGTACATCATTAACTCTAGAGGACTCCATTTCTATCCAATATTTGTGGCTCAAACAGTTAACTACTTGTTGAGCTGTGAGAAGTTTTACTTTATTCTAGAGCTGGAAGAGCACACCTTTGTACTACTATCTTAGATTTCCCTGATGCACAAGCCCTACCTTTAACAGTGACTATGCAAGTTTATATTGCTGTATAGTTTCCAATAACAAACAGGAGCTAAAGCTATGAAGGATCTAAGAGAAGGACAAAAGATACAGCTGAATACAGTTAAATCACAGCAAGTTGTATATTAAGTTACTAGGAATCTGAATCTTCCTGCCCATCACTTTATTATCCCTTACTTACAAGCAGACTTAATCTTAACACTGGCTGTTATGGTAAATCCATTATGGGTTGAACTGATTAACGCTTCTATTGCCCTCTTCGTCCTCACTATGGTTTACTAAGACACAAGTACACTAGCAAACTGGTTCTGAATGTTTGCAAATGGATAACAAGCTTTTCACCTTTAAGTCACCTAACCAGGTCAAGTCTGGCAGCATCCGAAGTTATTAAGATTGTCCATTAGCTACATAAGTTGGACTTGTACATTAAACACAAACAAGTAAAACCAGCCTCAAGAGCATGAAAGCAGAAGAGACTGCCCTGTTTGACTTGTGGTTATAAAGATGATACAATCATCTGTATGTTTTTACAATTTGTTAAAGTCTTAATTGCCTTCCCCAGCTTATACTCTGTGTATTATGCTGGTAACATTCTTTACTTCAACTAGAAGAGCCAAGCATAGCGGGTTACATGCATGATATCAGGGCTTTAAGCCAGAATTGAAACATTGAGACTCTCCATTCTGTAGAAGTTACTTTCTAGTTCCTGCATATATTAAAATACACCAGCCCGAAGCAGCTATAGTGAAGTTATCTCATATTGATTTGCTGTTTTGCTGGTACTTAAGGTATTAAAACCTAAAATATTCAAGTCCAATACAGATCATAGACAAAACACTATCAGGAAGTTAAAGTATTTCAGGTTTTATGCCTTTATAAAAAGGGATGCTTTGAAAAACAGCAGGTACTTGACATCCTTAAGATGGTTTTAAACCAAGTTTTCTCTCTAGCCTACAGTTAGATGCTGTTTCTAGAAGTCATTACAAGCTGATAGCAGATTCTGAGCTTAGTAACCTATTAGTCCAGCTCACATCAAACATATGCTGAGATCACTTAACATTAGTGGTTCAACTCTAACATTCAGGTTAGAGTTTTACACAGCCCTGGTAAGTTTCGGGCCTTACTTGCCATAACAATATGTTTCTAAAACTTAACTTCAAGACTACTTATACACCCAGCAAAAACTGTTTTGAAATATGCCCAGAGAACCAACTCAAACTGGAGTAGAAACACCTAGAATTTGTTTTAGGACTTGTTAAATCACTGCAAATAAATCAACATAAGGTACACTGACCACTTTGGAATTTTACTAGCCAGACTACCAATATATAGGTACTCCTGTTAAAGCTTGATTTTCATTTTTACAGACTAAAAGTCTACTTACACATAACACTAACATACATTTCAACCACCTCATGTACTAGTAAAGCTCCGTTCTGATACAGGACTTCCAGTTCCTCTTTATATTTGTTACCTGTGGAGTACTAAATGAGCTGGAATGGTGATACCTAAGCTGCAATCACAACAGTAATTTCCAGCTGTGCCATGCAGACATACAATTAACTTTTACTTTCTACTCATAGCAGGTATAAAAATTAAATGGCACTGGATGACAGCACAAGCCAAACTTTCACTTTCACATAGCAGGCCACAAATTCAGCTCTAACCAAGTTTGCTGGTCCACAGGTTGCAAACATTTAAATAGAACAACAGTTTAACAGGCCTGCACATCAGCTCACTCTGCTATCTTTGGCACAACTTCTTAGGTATTGCATCTTATGGTACATTAAGTTAAATAAGCATATTTTAAGATCTAAAAACCTAGCAGTTTGTTAAAAGATCTCAAAGCTCTAACAGCTGTTCCAGGGAGTAAAGGAAGATTAATTTCAGCTCCAGAGGGCAGCAGCAACATAGGCCTTTTATCTACCATGCCTAGATCCCTGCAAAGTCACTTACATAGTCTCCTTGAAAGTGAAATTGATGCAGCTATTGCATTGCATCACCTCTTCCTTCTTCATATAAGCAAAGGCAAGAGAAACTTCATTATCCAAAAAGTTTAATATGATTTTAGTTGCTCTTTATATGTGCCTCAAGTCAAAGATACTTTAATTTTTAATAGAATTGGTTATGAAAGTTAGTTACATTGACACTACACTATTTTCTACTCAATATACTTTTGATATTAGGATTTGTCAATAGCTACCAAGCAAAAATAAAGCCAATTTCACTATGGTCTATGTAAATCAAAGTTTGAATACTTTAAAAATATGCTTTGTTTACTTAATTCAGCAATCCAGCTTATACCACCCTCACATTCCAACATTTAATTTAATATTGCTGATATGCACACCTGCACATTGCTATGAAGACTCCTAGGCAGTCTGCAAGTTTCTCCAGCTGACTGGAGACCCTCCTTTTTCCTTACTGCATCAAAGTTTTGTCCACCACTTAAGCCATCCATCTGTCCATCCTATATAAAAATAAGAGCCCCATCTCATTAGGAAGCATCTTGCATTTAAGCTTTAAGGTAATCTGACACCAGAAATTTCAAAGCATTTTAAAGTGCTTGAGACTATTCCAATAGTTCAGATAGCTTCAGTTACAGTAATACTAAGTAGAGTTGGGTGTACGACATCTACTTGTGCTCAGAGTTACTTAGTGAGGCAACCACATTTTGTACCTGTACCACCACCACTAGTGGACACAAGATTCTACTCAGCTCGAGTGTAAAGCTGAATCAAGCTGAAACACCTTAATCCCATTTTGTTACCCAGTGCTGCATGTTACATACTCTTTTAGTCTCATGTTCAACCTTCTGCTTGCGCTCCCGCCTCTAGGCACAAGAACATCCATTTTTCAGTTATGCCAAATTTAATGAAAAGTTAAGCTTAATCATTTGCTATAAGTAATATGGAATGAATTGATTTCTGCTTTCATGCAGAAACAAGATAGTAGCGCTGACAACATTGTTTACAAGAATTGCTCAATTCCCCCTATTTTCTTCTTGAAGTCACTGCTCTTAACATAAGATGGTAGACAAAGAGTTCACAGTTACCTAGTTTTACAGTTATCAGTATTATTGCTACTCAAGTACAGGTGAGAAAAGGTAATGTAACCAGAGGCCAGCAGCCTGCTCAGTTGTAAGCACTGCAATAGCTTTCATTTCACATTTCTGAAACAAGCTATGCTATTGTTAGACTCTCCAGGACAGCAGTATGGTTTACGCATTCATCTGGAAATACATATTTAAGCCCCTGTACAGTTGGTATTGCTTCATCTAGATGTTAGATCTCTTGAATCAGCAGCTATTTTAATCAAAAGCCTAAAAAATTACTGAAGTGCTATTTGCATGCAGCCACAGACAAAGTATTTGATCCCTGGATGAGTCATACCTGCTTTGTACTGATAACAGTGGACACAACCAATAGCTAGGGATGAATTAAGTTAATTCTTCTGTCTTATGTGTAAAGCAGTTATTCAAGGCTCAAACACAGCAATACTGTGTTGATGTAAAAAGCAAAGCAGACCATCTTGCTATTCAAATATAAAGTTTAACTGCCAGAATTACTTCCCCCAAGAAAGAATGAAACAGGAGTCTAAATATAGGCCTACAAAGTGCACCTTATAAAGCCTCTGCTAATAGGTAGTTTTAGTCCAATACACCAGTGTCAAAAGCTTATGACAGGTAATACTACATATGCCAACTCACTTCTTTGGGCTCCATATCAAACTTCTTTGGCCCCATCTGCTCCTTTGGCCCAATACTTGCAGCTCCCCAGGACTTCGGAGGGTTCTGTAACTGCTGTGATGACACTTGCTGCTGCCTGTCAGCTTTTTCCCAAGCCTCTCGAGTCTCCTGCTTCTTTTGTTCTGGTTCCTCCCTAACATGTGCAGCCCAAGCCTTCACAGGCTCCTGCTTCTTTTGCTCTGGCTCTTCCCTAACAGGCATTTCCCATGATTTCACAGGCTCTGGCTTCTTTTGCTCTGGTTGCTCCCTAGTCTGGGTTACCCAAGGTTTTGGAGATTCCTGCTTTTGTTGTGGTTCTTCCTTAACTTTGGTTACCCAAGGTTTTGGGGACTCCTGCTTTTTCTGTTCTTGCTCTTCCCTAACCTTTGCTACCCATGGCTTAGGCAATTCCTGTTTCTTCTGGTCCTGCTCTTCCCTAACCTTTGCTACCCAAGGTTTGGGGGACTCCTGCTCCTCTCGGACACGTGCTACCCAGGCCTTTGCAGCTTCTTGCTTCTTCTGTTCTTCCTCCTCAACACGAGTCTCCCAGGGTTTTGTAGACTCACGCTTCTGTTCCTCCTCTTTAACACGAGCTTCCCAAGGCTTTGGAGAATCTGGTCTTTTTGGTTCTTGTTGCCTAACACGAGCTTCCCAAGGCTTTAAGGTCTCTTGTTTCTGCTTCTGTTCCTGCTCTTCAATATCAACAAGCATTTCCCAGGACTTTGGAGGTTCTTGCTTTCTAGCACACTCAGCTTCCCAAGATTTGGGCTCTTCTGGCTTCTTCTTGACAGAGTATTCTGCTTCAGGCAAATAACGCCTGTTGAGAAACTATATAGACCAGAGAAACTTAATGGCTCCCAAGAAAACATTTTGCTACTACAGTTCAGGTCAGTTAAGTTAGGTCAGCCAGCTACTGAAAATTTCTGACTAAAGGCAGAGCCTAGACAACTTAAGCCCTAGCCATAGAAAATATGTGGACAGTCACGGCTTTAATCCTGCAACACTGCAGGCTAGCTTTGCTTGGCATGCCACAGAAGCATGAAACAGTCCTGAACAGCACATGCGAAACATACTTGAGCTGAGTGAGTCTATTACCCTTATCCTAAAGGTTGTTCCTAGGCAGTGACAATATCAAGTTCAATTGTGATTTTTACAAAGGTGGCTCTCCTCCTATGTATCTAAAGTGCTGTGGTACTATATTAGTAGACATACTGTAAGCATTGCAGCACCATCTCCCCCAGAATCTTTGGCCCAGCAACCAAGTATAGCCCTCATTGTTAATGGAGTTTAAACACTAAAAATTCACCAGATTCTTAGATTTAGTACTACTGGACTTCAACTCCAGGCTGCGTTTACTGTCAATAAGAGTTCAGTGAAGATGTCCTGAAGTTTTCCCAAGTTACCACTTTGTCATAAACAGGAAGTAAATATAAGAAATGAAGAATGTACAAGGCTCACTGGCTGAGATTTTACTGACAAGTCACTAGAAAAGTTTTAGAGTCAGGTAACAGTGTTGTTACCAGTAAGTTACAAAAACTTGCTCTAGAGTACACCCTCTAGTGGGATACCCGGGAAACAGGGATTCAGCCTTTTAAGAACCAGTGCTTCCACTTACAAAAGGACACCCTTCCCTCACCCTTTGAACCAAGTCTAATTGTTTTTAGGCTATTGCCAGTTGAAGCTTGAGTACTTAGATCAGGAGTCTGAAGAGCTGTTGAAACAGGTCTACACACCCCTGTATGCATGTCTTATGATACCTACTTTTCTGAAATCAGAGCAAGACCTACATCATTCTCAACCCCACCAGTATCAAGCCTACTGCAATAAGCTTAGCTTTTATAGACAGCTTTAGTAGATGTGTATTTTCTCTATCCCACAGTACACAAAAGATCAGTGTGTTTCCACTCTAACAGCTGATGCTTTGGTTTATTCAGGAAAGTGCCAGAGCATTGAAGTGCTATACTGCTTCATGTCATCCTGCCCCACTTATTCCAAAATATCCCATAGAAGCCATAAATTTGGGGTTAGAAAGAGAAATGCAACCAAGTCTTTAATGCTCCCTACCTAAAGCAACATTTAAGTTGCTGTTCAGGCTCCCTTTAAGTTTAAAAAAAGGGCTGCAGAAGTGCAGTTATGTTTCTGATAAATCACAATACTAAAGGAAAGCAATTAGCAGTGGAGTATCTTACCTCCTGTGGCTGTATTTCAGACTTCATAAGCTCCATAATGGATTCTAGAGAAAGGATGTTAATTTGTTTCAACTGATCAAATGCATAAAGGCAGACCAAACAGTACCAAGTCTTTAACTCTATTTAAATAGTAGTGCCAATTGCTAAACCAGATATTCTGAAAGCTCAGCTTGTCATTCAACATGCTATTTTTAGACAAGCTTTTGTTTTCTGATTTGGTTTTACATTTGCAGAAGTTTAGCGTTAAGCAAGCAGCATTTTGTAGTATCCATAATTTGGTTGTAATTCTCACATCACATCAACATTGAGACTTGCTCAGAAGGCAAAAACATCCTGTTACTGTGAATTAGGCTTTTCTACAATATTAGCTGGAATAGGGCTGCAAGCCTTGCAGGCTCTGTTTTAGTTACTACATTACAAGTTACAGCACAGGATTAGATTTAGCATCAAGCTATGCCAAGTCAATGCTCAGTTCAAGCTTATCCCAACACTATGATACAGAAATTGAACCCTGTAATATTCCACCTGGTTCTTTGACAGACTCTCCTTTTGACATCTGTCTTGTTCTCTCAGATTTTCTATTTACTTCTTCTTCCAATTCTTTTACTGGCATAGTGGTGCGAGGAGTCGGAATACTTTCAAAGTAGCCAGAGTCTAGAAGTTTGGATAACAGGTCCTTCATGTGTTTATCTGAAAAGTAAAAATCCATGAGATTAGTATATGAAAATCTGAAATTAAAAGGTATTCAGATTACAGATCAAGACTCCTTTCTCTCATACAGATTACAATTTCTCCAAGTTCACACATCTTACTGAGTTATAGGAATAAAATGTTTTAATAAAGTACTTGTTAAGCTGCTTTATATTACAACCAAAACCATCTTTGCAATCCAGAGGTAAGACTTGCAGCTTGTGTTTCAGTGTACACAAGGTAAACACTGAGGCACTTGGTCTCCCACATGCTCAGAAAGGGATTTATTTACCATCTGTAAGCTAGCCAGCACTGATACTAAAAGCTTGTTGTGCAGACTGCAGCACAGGTAAAGCTAAACAAAGTCACTATAGAACTGCCCTACAAGACACTCTTCCCAGTGATAGGATGGCAAGTCTCAGAAGAAAAAGTTAACTGCAAAAACAAGCAGGGAGGGAGAAAGCAAGAGAGTGATCCAGACCGAACTTAATCCTCTGAAGTTCTGGAAAAGTCAAAGCTGACATGGTTGAAGACAAACATAACTCTGTACTCTGAGAAGCACTATCCAGCTTACTCCTTTATGTAAAAAGGAGACAGCAGCTTAGAGTAGAGAGTGAAGAGCTCATAAGTAGCAGCGATACTAGAAATTGTTTCAGAGGAGCTAAAGACAAAGCAGCCTTGAGAACAGGAAGAATATTCAGTTAAAGATCACTCCTTCCAGTGACAACTGTATGAAACAAGAACAGTAGCTAGAATTTAATATAGATATTAAAGTGTCTTACAAGGCAATGAATGCTAAGTCATAACAGCTTTATCCAAAGTTTAGCTTGTACACAAAAGGATGCAAGACTGACATTAAAGGGATGGGATATAGATACTGATAAAATAGTCAGAAGTTTAGATGATAGCCAAAACACTACAAAAGTTTGGAGTCCAAGATAACTAGGCAACTATGAATTCATGTCAACAGATAAGGCTAAAGTTACCAGCCTGTAGCAATACAAGGCCAGCATGCACTTTGTCCAGAACTAGGATAAGTGTTAACACTTAGTTGTTAGTTCAGCTATCTATATGTGGAAGTTAGGTAGGGTACACTAGTGCTCTGGTCTAGCTGTTTCAACAACATTGTCAATGACAAATGAAAGATTACTGCCACACAGTCATTACAACATTGGAGTAAACAGGACAAGCAAGGTCTATTTGCAATAGGAAAGACACTCAAGTAAGCACAGTTTCCTCACAAGCAAGTTCTAGATAGGAACGTATGTTCATGTTGGCTTACAACTAGGGCTTTTGAAACTAAGCCATACATGGAAGAATATGTACAGTCCCACAGATTTTGGCATTTGAGAAGTAAGGACACTTGCAACAGGTCAAATAACTGCACTGTACATGATTAGAGATCACAGCAAGCGCCTTTCCTTAGCATGCTATTAGTCAGACAACAGGTTTAAGGCTGAACTCCTACAGCAGAGATCTTCAATGCTGTGGGATCTTCAGCCTGGGACCAAAGAAGCTTTGTAATACACATCAATATACTCAACTAAGCATTTTGTGGCTGGAAACAGTGTTCCCATCTTAACCTGTTTGCACGTAACTATCCAAAAAGCTTTCCACTACTGGTTCTATAAGATATACATACATCAGCTTTTGAATTACTACCATCATTATTCCTCTCAAAGGTGCTAGTACATTGGTACAGTAAGTCTTTACCTGGAAAAGAAAGCATGCTGTATTGTTACTGATCTACACTTAGTACTTAGGAAAACCAGCAGTTCATCCTTGGATAACTGAGTTACAAAGCATTTGAAAGTGCTTAATGTAGTAGCCTTCCACGTATATTCACTGTTTTTAAGGTATTTAACTGGCACACAAATTAAGAGATCTAAGTTATTTCTCTAGATGAGACACTCACAGGTTGTTCCAACCACAGGTTTCTCACTTCCTTCTAGAAGGTCCCAGAAGTAGAGAGATGATTGTTCCATCTGGTCTTCGACACTAAAACAATGACAGTTTTACCAGGTAGATTCAGTCAAAATCAAGTGTTCCAGTATCCCAATAGCAGTCGTTTTAAGACACTAATGTTTAGCTTTCCAAATGAAAGCTGTCTACATAGACTGAATCCTAAGCCCTTTATCCACTATTGAAAGTGATTCATCTGTATCTGTACATGATTTAACCTAGTAAATGCAAGTTCTTTTGTTGGCAATTAAGACAGATTAGAAAGCCTAGCACTATTCCACAAGACCATATGGTTAGACTTCATTCCAAGCCAGACAGGGAAACAACTGCTGTTTAATCAGCTGATCATCTTGTTTATTGGATGCACATGTGCAGAGCCAACCATCAACAGCTCCCACAAAGTTTCTCAGTAACTTTGACATAGGTCCATGATCCACCTCACACACTCCAGACAACGGATTCCGAAGTCCACCATGATGAAATTTAGTATGCCAAAGGAAAGTAGTATACTTCTTGTAGAAGTGTAATAAATGAGAATAAGCTAGAAAAACTTATTTCTCACTGGGATGAGAGATTCCTACTGTGTAGCTTTTTAAAAGCAGCTGTTCTTTAGAAGTTAAGAGCAAAGATTAGGCAAATTTAGTATAGACAAGTGATTAGAAGTTTTAGGAACTTCAGTCACATTTAAATATGTAATTACTCTTACCCATAAAGTGTTTCAACTTACCAGCTAATAACTACTTTTTCCATATTTAAATAAAATTCTACTCTAATATCTTAACAAACAGGCTGTCATGCTAAGCATAAGCCATCATAGTACAAGCATAGTGCCAAGTTTGTACTTGTATACATTATATCCGTGACAACCCGTTACCTTAAAACATATGACACTGTGCAGAGGTATCAAAAACTTCAAATTTTTGAAACTACTTTGAAGCTAATAGCAGTAGAGCCTCAGGAGTACCACCTTATATTCCTTTGGAATAAAGAAGCATATCTGGATTATCAGGTGAATGGAATATAGAACAGTTCTGTGTTTACTGCATGTTTTTCACTTCATGAACAGTGAGACCTCAGGAAAGCAGCACATCACCAGCCTCCCTGCTTATGACAGTTTTGGACTATCTCCCCTCAACCCTACAGGGAGCCATAAGATGGCAGGACTTGTATGTAGCTCGCACAACTGAGGCTACAATTACTGCAGCTTTCCTTTAGTGCTCAGAGTAAAGCAGATTGCTACATTTCTAGTCTCAGACTAAAGCAATTGTACTGAACAGAATTTTAATTAGTGTCCCAAAGCATAATATTTCAAGACATGGCAGTGTCAAACAGAGGACATTTAGTGTCATGAACAAAGCATACCAATTAGACAAAAAGTCCTGAACTTACCTCAAGTTCTCATTTCTTTCTGGACATGTCAGTTTTGCAAATCTTATGAGGTAGTCTAGTTCTTTAGAAGGCAAGTATATTGCACCATTCATACCACCTTTGAAATCTTTCTGAACATGCTCTTGAGTGAAATTCTGTAGCACATACTGGACTTGAAGTATTGTACGCAGTTTTTTCTTCTCTGCTTCAAGCTTCAACAGGCTCTCTCTCCTCTGGGCTTTCCTTTGTGCTTTCAGCAGCTATTTCAATACATGAAGTCAACAGTTAAACACAATGGTTTAGTAACAGGAATCTAGGATAAAACATATTGAGTTTAGTACTGATCATTCTACATTGATCAAAGTAACTATTAATTTTGGTTAGATAAAAGTTCCAAACACTCACATTTCCAGAGGAGGAGCTTGAAAGATCTTGGGTGTACTCCCCATTTATCCTCTAATTCTCTACACACCTAACTTTCAGTCAAACTGGATAACAGTAGCTTGACTTGTGATATGCCTTCATGATATTTAGATCCTGATTATGCCTGCTAGTTGCTTTACTATAACAGCTTTCACAATTGAATATAAGGAATTGTTATAATTAATACCAACACAAAAATCAAGCCTAGCTGACCTTTAAAATTTATCACATGAATTTAGTGATGCAGAAGTTGACTAAATTTCTCCTAGTAAGACAACTGCCTCTTCACTTTTGAATACTCCAATTTAAATGATACAGTAGAACCCTGCAGTTACTCTTATTTCTGTTGGCAGACTACTGAAGCACTCAAATAAGCAACAACAAGTCACAGAACATACACAGCCCTGACACATTTGAGGGAAAGTTTATCAGGTACTAATAGAATTATGCAGCAGAAGCTATCCAAGTAACTGCAGAATTTAAAGTGCCTCAATATGGGGTATCTGAAGTTTCTTTGCAATAACATGAAAATTTAGTTTTCTAGAAGGCACTGTAAGGATGCTGTTGCCAGAAAGGTCCCTAGTGTTCCAGTAACAGGTATGGGCTGTAGAATCCATACTGTTACAATTAGAGCCAAGGAAAAAAACAAAGTGGGTTAAGCCTTTAAATACAGCATAAGTTCAAGCACAAACATGAACTGGTAGAAGTTAATGCTGGATTACTAAAAGCACCTACAGAAAGATACACTGGGTCACAATCATTCACTTCTGATATTTTATGGACAGCTACAGAGGAAAGCAGTAGGAAGCAATCCAAGTTTTGGCATTCAGCACAGTAGTTTCTATGTTCACCGTACAATGACTGAGGGAACCCAAAGCAGCAATGCTGCTGAAAAGGCTCTTAAATCTCTGCTCACATAGTGCTTTAAGAGATTTACTGCACTACCTGGAATTACTACATATACGAGAAAAGCCTCTCTAGCAAAATTGTTTGGGTCTCAGTCAACAACAAGGCAAACCATTTTACCAGTCCTTCAGCATTCTGTAAGAAGCAGAGAAACAATGCCAGAGCAGTGACTAATCATGTTTAGCATCCCCAGCACTACCTTGGATCAAATCTTTTCATAAGGGTAGTATTTGCTTGAGCCAAGAGACCAGTTTTTCCAAGATACAACACTTGCTTGCATAAAAATTGTGTGTAGTGCTTCAAACCCCGTATAAAGGCCTAAATAAAGCACTAGATCTGTGATTTATCATAAATAGAGACAACTACAGCAGAGTAAGTGGCAAACTCCACAAGCTTTGTTAAAAAGAGCACTGTACTTCTCACTGAAACCAACGTGATTTAACTCCAGCACTTTCCATCACCAGAAACATCAAAACATTCCATTTGAAAGGGACCTTAGCATGTCATCTAGCCCAGTCTCCGGCCCAAAGGCTACACTGAATCAAGACCAGATTGCTTAAAGCTTTGTGTAGTCAGGTCTTGAAAAGATCCAAGAACAGACTTTACTAGTTCTTTGGGCAGCCTACTCTAGTACTCAATTATCCTCAGAGTGACCATTTTCTGTCTAGTTGGAAACTACTTTTTCAGTTTAAGATCATTCCTTCTCATACTACATCCCTCACCAAAACCCCTGGCTCCACCCATTCAGTAATCTCTTCAGTATTTGAAGGTAATACTGTATCTCCTGCCAAGCCTTCTCTTCACCAGGCCCAAGAAGCCTTCCAGGCTCTCTTCACAGGTCTTGTTTTCCAGGCCCCAGCCATTCAGGAGCCCACCACTGAACTCACTGAAGTTCATCTATAGCCTTTTTGTACCAAGTGACCAGAAACAGACACAACTGGTTAATAAGTACCAAATAATCAGTTCTCCTTAATCTGCTGGTCCTCAGTCTAAGTCTAGCCTTCACTGCTCCAGGGATACACTTAATTTACTTTGCCTGCTGCCCACAAGGACCTGCACATCCTTTCCAGTAGAGCTGCTCCCCCACCAGTCTGCACCTATACTGGGGATGAGACCACATCAGGCACAAGCTACCAGCAAGATGGTTAACAGTTTCAAAGCTAAGTAAACTGGAGCCATCTCAAACAGTTGGGTTCCAATGACCCAATTTACTTAAGCACAAGTTCTTAGAGGTACACAGTGAATAACTACCATGGAGGTCAGTAGCACACAAAATTGTCAACATTTGCTTTGCTGTACTCACTATTCCACACACTTTAAGCACATTGTCCCCCCAAGTTCCAACAGAGAAACTTGCTAGTATTCTGCATATTGGCATATAACAGTAGCACAAACTTCAGTTACCTCCTAACAATACAGGGAAAAACATTTTATACTTACATCTTGGCTAAGTCCTGAAAAGGTCTTCTGAAGCTCCTTGGCAAATTCCAAGTTGTGTACTACTTCATCGTATTTCTCTACTGCCTCCTACAAAAGAATAGATAAAAATGTATTTTTCATCCTTAAGACTACTGATGATATCCCCAATCCCCTTGTACTGAAATTCTCATGGAGAACTAGTCATTTAGTGTGTACTGCTCCAAAACCAACTTTTTTAAAGATACTATGTCTGTAACTGATACTTTAAATTTAGTCACAAATATCATTCACCCATGACTGTCTGATATGCCATACAAAGCCAGCTCACACCACTGCAGACATCCTGCAAGTGAGTCTGTATTACACTTCCCAGGCAACCTCATCTGCAATACTTGGTATACTCATATTGAAAACAGGAAAGCCTGGATACCAGTTATTTCCTTTTTCCCTTTGTTCCCATAGGTCTCAGCAGGCAGTGGTGAACAGCTACATAAAAATCAGACACTGACATGAAAGCCTGGAAGGACTAGAGGAGACAGACAAGTTCAGCACAGATCTTTTACCCTCACGTTTAGCTGAATGCCTTCAGATAATTTCTACAAACTTCACAAAGAACATAGAAGGCAAGTCATACTTTCAGAAAAAAAGCCTTTCCAATTTAGTTTCCACAAATAAAGCAGTGTTCTTGTCTTCACTAATGGCTTGAACCAATATTTTACTGGCCAGTCTTCAAAAAAAGACTACAGTACATTAATTGCATTTTTATATACCCCATCTTTTATAAATTCTTCCCCATTTTTGTAAGTCTCCTTGACAGCTCTGAAAGTAGCAAAATGCTGTAGTTAAGACATGCTGCCCATATCCTCATATCATAAGGCATGCCTGGGAAGTAACAAGTTAAGTTTAATTTCAGTTGTTCACACATGCTTTACATTCAGTTTGGTTTATGCTCATGACATATCAGAAGTTTTTCCTAGAATGGGCCCAGTCTAAATGTAAAGTCCTTTCAAAGTAGAGTCAGTACTGACAAGTGTTTCATCACTGTAGTGACAACAGCTTAATCTACTGTCCCAGTAAGATTTGGGACATCTGCAAATTCCGTATGTGTTCCTAAATAACTGGAAAACAAGTTACATGTGAATTTGCTCAATTAGTTTGATTGTTCAGTTACTTGTATTCACTTATTTGTAGAATACTAGACATTACTAGGCTTAAATGCTACTCAACACAAAGTGCATGAGTTAACTGTAAAGCACTCATTTGGTAGTTTAACTTTTAAGAACTAATTACCAAGTTCACTTAGCACTTGGGATAATGACTTTTAAGACCCTAATGCCCACACATTTCAGGAAGACTCATAACTTAACACCAACAGCTTACTAGACAGATTGCAGTAATTGTGCTTTTAACAGTGCAAATCCCAGAGTAAAACTCCCTACCTGGAAACATCAAGAACAGTTACCACTGCTCTGATGACAAGCTGTAACTCAGCCTGTAGGAAAGCAATAGCTTTGTCACACTTGTTATTAACATTCATTAACAGCATGCTGGAGGAACAGTACTGAGGGAAGTCTGCTCAGCTTGCAAAGAGCGCAACTGCCAGTGAGAGCATTTAACTTGCTGGAAGCTCCTCATTTTTGAAACAAATATTTCCTAAGTAAGGCTAGCACACACAGTAGCTCTGGCAGGCATGCACTGTAAGCAATTACAGTTTGATCCAAATTGCTTGCAAAACAAGTTCATCACCAGATGTGCACTTCTTCCTCTGTGTGAGAAAATGAAAAATATAGATGACATCAAGTTACATTAGAGCTCCACCATATTATAGGCAGTTGGTTTCTTTAGGCAAGTGTCCAAACTATTAAGCTGTGCTCTAGCTTTGATCACCAGGTCCCAGTATTTGTATATACATCGGGAATTTGCATCTGAAATGTACAAAAACACAGTATTTCTGCATCTCAACCACTGAAATAGGGGTCTTGACTAGATTAGGTAAATACTGAGTTGATACATGCTTCTACAATAGTCATCTGAACAGTGTGACTACCACCTATCAGTGGTATTAGCAAGACTGAATCTGGTACCCCATTTTAGAAGACTGAGATATCCCAGAAACTGGGATAAAAATACTAATACTTAAAAAGTTAAGCTCAGCTGGGAATATGGAAAGCCAGTAACCAAGTTAACTGCCATCTTCCAAAGTTAGTGCTACTGGATGCATTTGCAAGACAGACATTCACAGAATCCTTCACCTCTTTAGTTTCCCACATCTTGACTTCACTTTTACCTAATAGCTTTCCACAGTCCAGGGCATATACCAAGGAAACTGTCAAATTTAGAAGTAGCTTTAAAAGGCATTCAAGATTAATCAAACTTACACAGAAGACTGTTCAATGGTCTCACTGTTAGTGACAAAAGAAAACAGATTATATTTAACACCTACAACCTAAGGACAGAATGCTCTTGCCCACCTGATTCCAGACTGAGTTTACAGGAACTAAAAGGTCACCATCCTACTTCAAACCATCAGACAATACATTTGTTTCTGCACTTGAGATGGCAAGAGACTACATCGGATTTTGTAGTTAAATGCTGAAAGATCATTCACTCCAATAGGTCTACTCTACTTTTAAGTAGCAAGTTATCATTTCCCTGCTTATCCCATTTGTCTAGTTTTCATTTACAAATGATTCACAGTAAGGAAATGGTATTTGTGTTCTCATACTGCTGCACTGTGGTAAAACTAACAGTCAACAAAGTATTTTTCCAACTGGTTTATTAGCAGGATCAGTACTATCACTGAAGTGTCAGTGCCCTTTATAACACAATTGTTCTTTAGCACATGTGAAGTACATTAAAATTGACTCCTAGATGACTAGAGCAATAAACCCACTGGATTATGCGACACTGCTACTCAGACATACTTAAGAAGCAATAACTTCATGTTACAGAAATGTGGCTTCAGTTCTAGAATCCATTATAGTCCAAGACAGAAAAGAGCCAGAACCACTGTTTTAACACCAGGCAATTTTAAGCATGATCTGGCATGCTGGCATTCAAAACTCTAGCAACCTTAGGTACAGAACAGACATACTGTTCTAACAGCATTAGAGAGTGCTGGCAACTCCCAGCTATCTAATGGCAGCACTAGAAGGACAAGAGAGTATTCCCAATTAAGTCAGTAACTCATAGCTAGATTCTTGTATTAGGGAAGCCTCCAGATCCCATGCAAGTTAAACTTGCATCTTCCTTTCTACCAACAGGAACTTCATCAGTTACTCTTTAACAGCTACTTGTAACCAACAGTACTGTGCAGCCAACTGTCAATTTCAATTAACACCTGTTAATGAAGAAGTCATGAGGATTAATTAGCTACCCCAGAAGTCTTGAGGTTTGTGTTCCAACACCACAACAACATATAGATAAGCTGCACATGGACACCTCATCAAGAAATAAAGGTGCAGCAGCACTGAAGCTGAAAGTCTACAGAGCTTCTATTACTTCAGTACACAGCATGAAGGTTAACGGAGACCAAGCTTGTGGGCTCACCATTCATCTTAATTACCAGTAATCCGTCCATTTATTTTTGTGAAAAATACCATTGCAAGCCTTTTACTTCTGTAAAACTACACCACCACCACCTCCTTCAGCAGCCTATCCGTTCTGACATGTTTAAAGGTTTTGAGGCTATCCACTCGCACATAAAGCAAACTTACCAACTGGTCTTGGTTGAGGACTTCTCCCTTCTTCAGGCGATCTTTGTAGTCTTCTAGTTTGAGCTGCAGGAAAACCCAAAGTAAATTTTTCGTATTGATTTCTCTAATATAGACTATGGGGTACAAGTGAAGTTACATACTCTGTCTGTATTTTAAGCCATCTACATACTGCAACAGAATAGGAATTTTACTACTCCCTCTCATTTTCAGGAGAAAGGAACATAGAAAGTTTTGCTGTGCCTTTAACTCGGCATTAAGTCTCCAGGACTGCCTACTTCCTTTCAGTTCTTACTACCCTTGTTTCATTTAAGAAATACTAATGCACTGACACTAGATTTTAAAGGGGCTCCAAACAGATCCAGTGTCCTTATTTTAGATTAGTCGTTAACTAAATTCCAGCATTGACTTGGAAAAGCTATCTGGTCCCTGAATAATCCTACTTAATTTTCCAGAGAATGTATTTCAAAATCTGGCTTCAGTTATGTCATCAAGATTTTATAGCACTATTTCCTAAGAAAGTGGACTAATGTCTTCAAGGAAGAAAAAAATTTTTCTAATATACTAAAAGTCTATAAAAGCTGACGCAAATGATAAAAACTAAACTATTAAGTATTACAAGCTTCCTTATACACACAAGGAAAAGAAAGGGGAGTTTGCTGCCATGAAGCTGAATACTATTTCATTGGTGTACCTACCCACATAGTCTTACTGATGCAGTACCTATAGGAATCTAGAACTAAGAATAGTTTCTACTCCTTTTAATAAGTCATACTTTCATTTGCTATTGAGGCCAGATTGTCATTCATGTGAAAATCAAAGATACTTGAGACATTCACAACAATAAGCTTCCCTGGACAAAATTAGAATACAACACAGTGGGTTAATCACCTAAAGAAAGCGTGCTTATCTGACATTATTCAATATTACAGCATGATGCATGACATGAGACAGCAGTAATACTGCATCTCCTGCAGGAGGATAGAGTCCCCTAGCCACATGGCCAGAAGTCAGATCTACTCTTCCTTCTCACCCTAACACACAGCAGTAAGCTTTTCAGACATTTAGAGACGCACAACATATTCATACAATTGCTTTCTTGTAATCCCGATTCAATACCAAAAGCAACAGCACCATTATTTCTTTTATCTTACAGAAAATAGCATTTCCCCAATTAGAAGTCATGCACATAGCCTTCAGTCCCCAATCAACTGAAAAGTCTTAGAATGCAAAAGCCTGACTAGCTATGGCTGCAATTTTAGGTGTATCATTCTATCAATTCTTACTAACACAGTACTGTCCCTGCCCACACCCCACCCCACCCACCCCTCAAAAAAAGCACAATTCAAAGCAAGAGAGCAGGCTTTGGATGATTTCTGTATAAAAGCTTTCTAGGGAATAGCATTCTTCTGTATTTAAAATATAGAAGTCAAATATTTGTGCAAAGTGAAGGGCAATACATATTTAACATAATTTGACATATCCATGAGTCAGAGGAAATACTGTTCTAATTCCCAATTCTACATACATTTCTACATCCTAATATTTGATGCACATAATCAATAGAAGAAATATGAAGGTTCCTGCAAGACTATGAGCCATCTCCAAATCAGTTCCAAGTTAGTTCTGAACTGATTCAGCCTAGTAAAGAAGCATCCCCAGTTTTGATCGACATAGAGTTACTTTTGCTAACTATTGGGCATGCACTCTAAAGCCAGCAGCCAAGAGCACATTTCTAGTTAGCTACATTCCTGATTCTCTGAAACAATAATGTTATGCTCACACAATGTCAAATGCAAGTAGCCCATTTCAGAACAGTAGGAGTAGAGAACACCATTTTTTACTATACAGGGGTTATAAATGGTAATAAAAATACTAGCAAATCCACATTTAGGTCCTTCCATGGGTTATTAAAAAAACCCACAATTTCTCTCTCTATGCACACACAACCTTATTCCAGCTATCATAAAACAGGCACAGCATTTTACAATTAGCAGGTTAAATATGTGCCGTAACAAAGAAAAACAAGTTACCTTCTTTTTCTCAATGTTCCTGATCTTGTGTTTGAGGCAAATAAGCCCATTATCAATGTAAGTCTCATATGCCTGGGAAGGAGAGGCTGCCGAGTTCAGCGCAGACTGCAGGGGGCTGGAGGGAGGCTGGCTCTCCCCAGATGGGTTCACCTGCTGCTTGGCCGCCTTCATGCTCTTATCCTCACCCTCCTCTGACCGGCCTGAAGGTGATGATGGGCAACGGAAAGGGGCTTGGGAAAGCTGCACCATTGAAATGGATGGAGCTGCAAAGAAACCCCTTTTATTTAGCTCTATCTCACCACCACCACCCCTCCCCTTTTTGAAGTTAAATCTTTTGTCATCACACATTCAGAACATGCAGGCAAGAAACTGCACCTCAGTAATAATTTACCACAACCTTTCACTCTCCTCCCTCCCTCTTCAAAATATCTGTACCAGGAATTTCAAAGCAAGGCAAACTTTGTATTGTTCAAGTCTCCCCACCCATCCAGACACCAAAAATCCTCTACATAGTCAGAATTAGACAGCACAGGGGATGATTCCAGAAACCCAATATAGTGTCCATATAAAACTAGGCAGGTTTCCTGCACACATCACCCACAAGGGAAAAAACTGCAAGCAAGCAACTGCAAAATCATGCCGCCAGCCTCCCATCCAGGCTGCAGCCTGAAGGAAGATTTAGAAGTCGCACGCCTGAAGGTACAGCCCCTCTTCTCACACCCACCACATCAGTTTTACCCCTTCATGACCTTTGCAGCAACCCAACCAGTCATTTAAACCAGAAATATTTCAACTGAAACAGCGAAGATGAAAAAAATGCTTAATAAAGCAAGTAGCACGCTCAGTTACAACAGCATCATTCCTCCTGAGGAACCGGCCTCTGCCTACACCCATCCAAAAGATGTGCCCGTGCCACGGCAAGACACCGGCGTTGATGGGAGGGGCTGGGCTTTAACCTTGAACAGAGAGTTTTTGGAAGTGATACTCAACCACCCTCATCTTCAACTACTGACTTACACCTGCTCCTAGAAAGCAATGACACCACATTTCTGCCCGCCCGCCCGCCTACAGCGCCGGACCCCGGCGGGCACCTGCTGCCCACGGCGGGGGGCCGAGGGGTGGGGAAACCTGCCTTTCCCCGGGGCGCCCGCCCAGCCCCGCCGCAGCCCGGGAGGCTCCGAGCCCGGGGTCAGCCCTTCATCACGCCCTTGCCTGGGACGGCGAGGAAGCGCCTCCCGGGCAGAGC
>JAVJGI010000060.1:26001446-26015347 GCA_035590275.1 Ibycter americanus
CAGCCAACCCACCACCCCAGAAGCAAGCCCACAACTGTATATTATCAATGTTAATTAACCCTCTACAGTTCTTCTACGCTGGATGCCTGGATTGTGGCCACACTTTCCAGGCCTCAAAGTCCTTTGGAACTTGTTGTGGCTCAACCCCAGCTGGTGAGTAAGTACTATGCAGCCACTTGCTCACTCCCCACCTTGCCCATCCGTTGATGGGGAGCAGAATCGTGAAGGAATGTAAAACTCAAGGGTTGAGATAAGAACAATTTAATAATTAAAATAAAACCAATAATAATAATAATAACAACAACAACAATTATAATGAAAAGGAGGGAGAAGGAGACAGGAATTACATCCAAAGGGAAGGGAGACAAGAGAACAAGTGATGCACAATACAATCGCTCAGCACCCACTGACTGATGCCCAGCCAGTCCCCAAGCAGTGATTGCCAGGCCCCGGCCAACTTCCCTCTGGTTTATATACCTAGCATAATTTTCTATGGTATGGAATATCCCTTTGTCTAGTTCAGGTCAGCTGTCCTGGCTGTGTCCCCTCCCGATTTCTTGTGCCCCTCCAGCCCTCTCGCTGGCAGGGCCTGAGAAACTGAGAAGTCCTTGACTTAGTACAAACATCACCCAGCAACAACCAAAAACATCAGTGTGCTATCAACATCGTTCTCACACCAAACCCACACAGCACTGCACCAGCTACTAAGAAGAAAATCAGCTCTATCCCAGCTGAAACCAGGACAGAACCACTTGAATTATTCAGTGTTACATAGGGACGTGAACTGATGAACACTTTTGCACTTGAATTTTCTTCCCGAGATAGCCAGTTGCACGCACCAGGGCAGAGGCTGGGTGCACCCCAGCACAGGCTGTGCGACTGGTGAGTGGCACAGAACCAGGATGCAGAACCAGGAGCCAGTCTGCCTTAACACCCTTCAAATCTCCTGGGGTAGGTAGGACTGCAGGTAGCCCTAGACTGAGCAGACAACTCTGTAGCTAAAAGCCTCCACTTCCACAAATGCTGAGCCACCTACAGTTCCCTCTGATGTCCGTGGTAACTAGAAACGCTCAGCCACTCTGAAAATAAAACCAAAAGCCCCTGGGTCTGTAAGTATTTGTTGACAGGTTTATCTTTAAGTACAGAAGTAATCCTGCAAGACAGCATTCCAGCTGTCACTGAAGCCACTGGAAATATTGCTGTGGGCTTCTCGGAGGTCAATATTTTGTCCCTCACTCCCATTGGGCTTCTCGTGTATTCAGTGGAGGCCTAAATTTGACTGAAGTGCTCACAAGAAAAACCCCAAGCAACTGAATATTGGGATATATTTTATGAGAGAGAGTTTAAATTAAAAGCCTCCACATTCCCCCTTACCCTGCCGTAATGCCTACCCATGATGCTGCTGTTAGTTTCACACTGCTAAAGGTTTCCTAGTTTTAGCTTTGCATTTTAGTTTGCTCCTGTCAAGTTTCTTTTGCTGTGTAGTTCAAGTATATGGTATGATTACAGAAAGGTCCGTAAAACGGTGCCTGGCTGCAGTTAGGTGGATATTTCTGCTCACTGCAGAGAAACACAACAGAGAAATGTACTGTAAAAACTCAGAGGATCTTAAAAATCCATTAGAAATTGCATTACTCACCTTGGTTTTATAAAGAAGATTCTCAGATATGATGGCCATATGAAATGCCAATATAATTTATAACCGCTCTTTTTTATTTATTTATTTGTCTTTCCTCAGTGGCTCACAGGCTGAGTCTCATTCTCTCTTACTTAATAGCTCTGGGTTTTTTTCAAATTATGCAGGAGACCCACAGACCCAGCACATCCCCAAGTATAAAAGGGCTCCACACAGGGCAATACAATACTGCTCAGCTCCTCTTCTGCTCTTTGCTTTACATAGTGGGATGTAGCAGAGAAAACCCAACGTGCCAAACCCCAACAATTATGAATGACCCTCAGGGTGGAACCTGAATTACTTGCCTAAATTTCCAATGCAACTTGAAGAAAATATTTTTATGAAATTCCCCCGTTTCCAGCCTTGCAGCAAATGACCTTTCTCACAGCTAATCAAGATATGATTATTTACTCTGAAATTCTATATACAGACTTCATCTTCAAGTAGAAAAATTATAGCAGTTTAATGGGCTACAAAACATTTCTAAACTTTTTTTCATGTTCAGCTGATGTTACTGTTGCAATTAGGAACACATTCAGGCCTGCAGGTGCAGTTGAACAGAACTTTACATGGGAACTTGTCTTGAAAATCAGTGTCAAGGATAAAAAATTATGTTAAGTAGCAGATTGATTTTTAGCAAATTAACCAGATGCCTTCTCTGCTTTCCAAACAGCCTGCCCCTCCAAATATACAGAGGAAGAAGAAGTTGCTATTCCATTACCCTGCAATCATTAGAAGAGGAACATGTGCTTCACTGTGTGTGTGGTGAGGGGTGGGCTATTCACATTTGCTAGATTGAGAAGAAACAGGTATTTCTGAGCAGATGCTTATGTGATTTTATGTGATTACTGTGTTGCCAGTCCAGCAAAGCACAGACTTAAGTGCACAAGAAACTCATTGACTCCAATTTAAACACCTTTCCTGTGAATGTGGTTTGTTAGGCTCATGTTAATCGTTCCAGCAAATCCTGTGAGTGTAGCATTCAGACAGAGCTCAGCTTATTTTATCCAGCACCTTTTATGGGAATCTCATGGTTGCCTGGAAGTTTCCCACCCTGGGAGAGAACACTTGTAGTGATAGGTAGCGCTCTGATGAGGGAGGGAAGTTAAACTATTTTTTTTAATTATCTGTTAATTAGTTTCATCATGTTTCCTTTTCTCTTCACCCTCCATATATTCTGTTGTCCTTAGGGGGTAACACCTGTGTCCAACATTTTTTCATTGACGCTTCTTCTTTCTAATAGCCTTGGGCTACCTGCTTCCAGTCTTCGTCAGACAATTACACAATATGAAGTGCGTAGTATGCAGCTGAAGTGTTACGAAGGAAAGGATGTCTTGAACTCATTATTTGGAGAGATATGTAACAATGAACTATTTGTGATGCTGTTGGAATAACATATGAAATAAATTAAGTGGAACTGACTTTGCCATTTTGCATATGATAATGAAGAGTTTAAAAGCAATATCTTAAAAAATTATGAAGTTGATTGAAATTATTATACATTTATTTTCTACCTCATCCATTAATGAGAGTTGTGACAGTGATTTCTAAATAGATAATAGAGAACAGTGAACTAACACATGCTTTAAAACGATGATTTGAAAATTTCCCACTTTGTTGCATATTCATGAGGCTCGTTACTTGTACATTTAATTTCCTTTGAATACTTTTAGCCCAGTGAATGATTATAAATATTAAATGAATGTACTGAAGACTGAATAATTTTTTTATTTTTATTGCTATCTAACTGAGGCAGGTAGAAGTGATGATGAATGTATGGGGTTTTTTTAAGCCAAATGTTTTATTTATTCTGTTAGGCACAAGTTTTCAACTAATTTGAAAATGTAAATGAATTTCCAGCTTACAACAAATGACAGAAGGACAGTCCTAAAAACAGAAATCTCATTTTCCCTTGTGTTGGGTTGCTCATAACAACCAATGTATTTAAAAGGGCTATGGCTGAAAGTATGCAGTAGTATGCTAATATCCACCATTAAATTGTATGGCAGTTTGGGGTTTTTTAATTAAGAAACCCAATCTTTCAGAAAACCTGAAATAAAAAACAAATTTTGAAATTAGGTAGAAGTTCCAAGGGTTCCAGAAGATCTCAAGTACTGGATGATCCTTTACTATTTAATCTCACACTACTGTCAATAGCCCTTACTGCCAAGCTATTTTACTTAAGTTGATTTTAAGATGTTTCCATAAATATTTTAAAGGTCTGTGCTAGACACCTATAATTCTGCAGATACTTAGAACTGGGTATGTGGCCTGATCCATCCCCCAAATGGTTACACATGGAGGCTATGATGCGTTTCCTGATTCAAGTCCTAAATCTGGCAGTTTTAGAGTTATTTGTTGTAACAAGCAAAACACTGGAAAAGATGGAGCAGAAATGACAATACAGTGTCAGTCAGTCCTGTGATTACCAAGCCAGAACTGGGATGGGACCTTCTGCATGTGCTGCCTTCACTGGGTTTCCCCTCCCACAGCTTTCTCCCTCAATAGCCTCACCTCCAGCAGATAAACCATGACAAATAGCTTGTAACAAGCTTGTAATGACATCCTAGACAGTAACATCTCAAACAATTAATCTGTTTGTCAATGCACATGCACCTAAGCCCTAACAAAGCTGTAGAAGTAAAAATACATAGTTACAGTGTACAACCCACCAAGTACCCGTTTTCTGTGTTACAGCGGCCTTTGTTTGCATGGATGTTGTTTATGGAGGTGGTTAAGACAAACTGAAAGAACTCACTCCTGTAACACAGCAAGAATACCCTTTCAGTAAGAAATATGGTATTGTTACAACTCTATTGTATTTTTAGATATATTACACTAAACCTTGAATGACTCATGCTCTCTGACATAGATGTAATCAAGGGCAAAGGAACAAAAGAGGAAAGAGATGAGAAAGACAGTTTGAAGTTGGGGGAAAGCTTTAAAGTTAGCAAGGGCTCTGTGTAAACTCCCCACCCTGTGCACACATGCATATAACATACTACTGCTGCATTGCCACAGTGGGTCCTGCACACATAAATACTGATGTACTACCTGTAAATTTTACATGTAAGTTTACAGCCACTTTAAAGGCCATTTATGTTGTTGGTACAGGGTATTGTGACCTGAGTGTAAAGAGAAATCAGATTCTTGTTATCTCTAAACTTTTGAAATAGCTACTCATCTTCAAAGACTATAAAATGAGAGAAAAATGTGAAACAGAAAGAAGCAATTTTCACTTCATTCCAGTTTAGACAAGAGCAGAGCTGACAGGATAAATTTTGAACTCCCTTCTACCTATAACTTGGCAGTAACTGGCCAAACCGCTCTACACAAGGAGGCAGGCAACAATTCACACAGTTTAAAATACCATTTCTGTTCTCATTACAGAATAAAGAGCTGGGAGGGGACCCATCCTGGGTCATGGAGTGGGTTCTCCTGCAGCCACAGGCAGTCAGAAAGCATAATCCCTCATATATACACTGCCCTTTTATTTTGACCAGCTCATAGGTACACGATGTTCAGGTTAGAAAATTAAAAGAAATCTGCCTCATGGTTCACAACTTGCAGACATTGCTGCTTTTAACCTAATTCAAGCAATGAAGGAAACAATAAAATGTGAAAGGGAGAGACTTGACTTTCCTGAGATTTTTGTATTAGAAAATCAAATCTAATCTAACTACGTATCAATAGATGCCAGAATCATCTTCCAAACTCCATGGCAAAAATTTCACCTACATAACTTCTCCCTTGCCCCTCAAAGCCTACAAAAGTCTGAATTATACTTTCCTGCATGGATATTAAATAATTCCTATTTAGTTTTAGTTTCTTTTTTGTTTTCCCTGCAGGTAAAAATGAGTCTGAGGAGTCTACACAGGTCACTGAGGATGGAAACTTTGCTCAAGGAAGGATATGTGGGAAGCCAGCTATCTCCACACTGTTACCCCAGCGGATCTCTGCTCAGTTGTGTGCCTTCTCCTCAGCCCCACGCTGTCACCGGGCAGCCATCTGCAGCTCACAAGCTTCCCGTCTAAGCCTCAGAGCCACGCATCGTGTTGCACAGGGCACTATTCACATAGGCACAAACAATAGCCCAGGGTTAGCTTGTATAAACTATGAGAGGTGATACAGAGGGGACAGGCTCTTCACTCACCCGCCTTCAAAAGAGGAGAAAGTGCCTGCCTAGCAAACAGCCTGTCTCACATGGAAAGCTGGTAATACAGATGAGGTGAAGCTCCTGCTTCCTGTCTGCTGACAGAGGCCTTCCAGAAGCAAAAGAGACAACAGATGGTTAGTGTATGCTAACACCACTGAAAATCTGTTCAGGTCTCGATATTTCTCAGCTCTCCTTTTATTCCACACTGTCATGAATCTCCATATTCTCTCCGACCTTTCCTAAAAGGCACATTCCTCACCTGCAATACGAACTTGCATTATACAAGTGCCACTGCTTACGTTTCAAAAAATCCCCCTTTCCTTCACTTAGAAAACTTACTCTTCCATTTCTTCCTTAAGAGTCACATTTGCTCAGTCTTCCTGTATTGAAATCCACTTGGATACTGCCTGTTCCCATTTTCCATTTGATCTTTGTCTTAAACATTCAACTCATACCAGGACTCCCATCTACTCCCAGAGGTGCAGTAAGCCACAAAAACAATATGATAAGTTATCGCTCAGACTTCAAAAGCACATCCAACAGACTAGAGAGAAATGACGGAAACATTAAAAGAGACAAAGTTGAGAGAGAAAAGGTGGGGTGGGGATGGGATCAGACTAAGAAGGTGATGTTACTTGGGGGAGCTAGCATATAACGTGAATAGATTTTACTCAGTTTTTACTTCTAGAATACCTTGACCTCTGTTCATGACTATTTTAAAATTTCTAGAAACTCTGTAACTTTGGAAGATTAAAAATAACAGAAAAAGGAGCAAAGGGGTTCCTATATTCCTGTTTTATTTCAAACCAGCATAAAAGAGGACAAAAAATCTGCTGCCCCTTCAGGACATAAAATAGCATGTTAACTCCAATGGTCTCTGTGTTACAGCAGCTTCAGGAACAATTGCCCATCTTGTTTCCTTCCCTGGCATTTCTGTCCCCATGGCTGCTTCAGCAAGAGACCATGGACCGGCTGCCTAGCACTCAGGGCACATACAGCTCTGCTGTGCCCCAGGCACACACACTGAAGCACACACTTATACAGCACACTCCCGTGGGTATACCCTATCACATAGACACACTTGCCATCTGCATAGCAGCCATCCTGTCCAGCTCTGCACTGCAACCCCTGCCAAGTCGCCCACTGTGGTTCTTTGTCACAGAGTCCCCTGGGGTGTGAAGGGATTGGATCAGATCGTGGGGATTTTGATAAATCAGATATAAAAAGGAGGTTGCATTCACCATTAATTATTTACATAGCTCTAATTAGCTTCTCGTGAACTCACCCTGTGCCACCATTACAAGGTGGTAGCCTTTCTGTAAAGGATTCTGGCCGTGGTTTGCTCTCCAGTTCCTCACGAGGTAGCCTTGCCACAAAAGCAATCCTTGCAAGGAGATGTTAGTGACTGATCTGTGATGCTTCACCTGGATTTAATCCACTGGCATTTTTCCAATTATTTAGTAAGGTTCCTCAGCAGGTGGAAGACCTCCTCATACTAGATCAAAACTCTGCTTCAGTACCAAACTGTTGTGGAATGCCATGGCCTAATTAAAGCAATGTTAACAAGTAGCAGCAGCACACGGCTGTGAAATCTTATTGGAGTGGAATAAAAGTTGTTGATCCTAGTTATATCGTTATCTGAGAATCAGCTGTAAAATTCACGGCCATTTAATTTGCATCTGTTCTCAGATGAAAGAACAGGGTCTTTTGACTCAATTGAAATGGCCTGCATCCTTGAGCAGGATTTGGCCCTTGATACTTAGTGGACTCTCTAAGCAATAGATGTCATGTGTGCCTCCTGCATGTCCTACATTTTCACTTCTTGAGGATAAAAATCACAGAAGGTACACCAGCAGCTTAGGGGCAATGAAGAATGCCAGGGCCTCTTCTTCTAGCAGCAAAGCCCACCTACTGATCTATGACCTGAAGTGTACTGTCCCTAAAGCAGAGTTGAAAAAACACTGTAGGTGGGTATAAGCTCTGTTTCTCTCACTGTTGCAGAAGGTGGGGAAGAGGTCATGGTGCCTGGTCAGCTCCCTTTCAGGCAGAAGGGGAGCCCAAAGATCATCTCTTGGAGACAAATACCAAAGGTCAAACTATGCCAGATCAGGAAGAGTCATCAGGGAGTAATTGCTTCTGAGGTGTCAGATGGTGAAACACTCATGAGATGCAGCATTGCTGATCGCTAGGGCATCATGCTGTTTCACAGTTTAAATACTTGCAGACAGACCTGGCAGCAGGCAAGCATGCCTAGCAACTCTAGCCCAGCCTCTAAGAAAATTGCCCGCCATGTGTACCAGCTTGCAGTGGCGATGGGACTGTGGCCGATTCTGCTGCGGATGGCCAAGTGGAGGGCTGCTCCCACATTATTGCAGGGCAGCCACATACTGAGAACAGCACCAGGGGCCAGTATGACCGTAAGCATAGCTATGGCTCTCACATCATGACACAATGCTCCAGCAGCAATGAGAAAAGACAGACATGAACATCATCCGCTGAGCTTCTTTCCCTGCTAAATGATCCTACTAGCAGTAATTCCTCTGCACCACTTACAGTCTCCAACTACTTTTAGTGGGCCAAATCTTCAACTGGTACCACCTGGCTTGGATGAGACAATGACACTAATTTATATTGGCTGACAAACAAGCCCACCACTTCTGAATTTTGAATCTCTGTTATATTACGGGGCTTGATGGGTTGCTAGTTGCCTGCTGGGGGAACACATTAACTAGCATGTGTACTGTCTGGGAGGAGTGCAGCCCCTGTGGTGCTTCCATCTCTGCACTCTGAAAGCATTGCAGGGGAGTGTGTTAAACCATGCTTTGCTTCAGTGTGACTCACTATTTTGAGTTTTTCTGTAATGATTATTTTCTAGCAATAAAGAATCTACCCCTGGGAATAGTGACAGTGCTTTGCATCACTTTGGCAGTGTAAGGTTCCTCAAGATCAGTGCACAGGTAACATACACCCTGGATTCTGTAAACTAACCTAGAACAGCTGAAAGGTCAGATGCCTCCACAGAGTTACTTAACCAAAGTCTTCCCTTTTTTTCTCTCTTCTATTTCATCATATGCTAGTAAACTCTTAGGACTAAAACCTGGCTGATTTTGTCCATCAGGCTGAAACAAACCCATAATTTTAAATACTGGCCGTATAAACCTCTACACCTTAACAATTACCCACACTACCTTTCAATTCAGCAGAAGCACATTTGGGATGTAATTCCTCTGACTAGTTTTAGATCATAGGATAATTCAGGTTGCAAGAGATCTCAGGTGATCTCTAGTCCAGGGCCAGATATGAGCTCAGACCAGGTTATTCAAAACTTTCTCCAGTCTTGTCCTGAAAATCTCCAGAGATGGGGGACTGCACAGCCTCTCTGGGCAACCCGTTTGACTGCCTAGCTGTCCTTATGGTGAAGCAGTTTGCTCTTGTTCCCAGCTTGCTTCAATTTATGCTTCGTTTTTTATCCTCCCAGCATACACCACCAGAAAGAGCCTGGCTCCATCTTCTTGCTAACCTTGGCAAGGCTGTTGCTAGGTCTCCCCCAAACCTTGTCTTCTCCACGCTAAACAACTCTAGTTCCCTCAGTCTTTCCTCACAAGGAAAGTGACCATCTTGTTATCCCTCTGCTGAATTTGCTCCAATTTATTCATGTTTTTCTTGTATTGCATGACTTCAAAACTGCACGTGGTATTCAAGTACCCACAGAGACCCTTGTGACCCATAGGCAGAGGTCCTGTGCGCTGCCTCTGGGCAGGACTGCCTGGCCCAGGGGCACAGCTGCCCTTCCCAGCCTCTCCTGAAGCTGCCAGTCTCGGGGTGTGCACAGCCAGGCACCAGCCCAGCCCAAAGGAAACCAACTCAGGAGCTCAGTTCCTCTGGATCAGAGGACCAGACCACAAGAGAAGAGATGGCAAAGAAGAGACTGGGACATGCTATCAGTGTTGCTGGCAATTTTTTTATGGGATCCTTTTTTGTTTAGACAACATCCTATAACCATCTTTCCAACCTCCCCCTAACATAGCATCATCTCTTTTAAACCTGTTCCCTGTGCTATTTCTCAAACCCTTGTGGTGCCTGAGGAATATATCTCAGAGCAGTGAAAACCGCAATTACGGATTTTTATGTCCTTTTCCAATTTATAGGTTTTCAAATTACTCTACATTCAACAGATTTACTTCATTTATCATTAAAAAAAAAGATAAATGCTACTCAGCTTAATAAGAGTGGCATTTTATTAAAAAATGATTCCTTTCTGTTCGAAGAGGCTGTTTTGGAAATGAACATCATTGAGAGGTTTTCAGTTTCTCACAAGTGACTGTGGGTCGGGAAGTAAGGTTGCGAAGTTTGTCATTCTTGTCATTCAAGCCAGTTTTGTGGTTGGATCCAAGGGGCCGTTAGAAAATAAAGAGTTATTTCTTCACTGTTTTCAATACAGCTTCATTTTTTGACAAATGTTTTCAAAATACCACAGAAAGAATTAAAATCAACGTATATAAATGTCTGTCCATCAGACCACTGAAAGGATTTTGAAAGAGATCTCACACTGGAAAGGGCCATCACAGTGGCCTTTGTTTGGGGACCATGTGTACATTCAAAGGAACCCCAGTGTAGTGCTGCTCAGTCATTTAAAAACGATATCCAGGATTTTTGCAGAGACTTGTTAAAGCTTCCCAAGGCAATGATCCCTTTGTAGTTTTCAAACTGCTCTTCCCATGGCCTGGCCATGCCCTTACTGGTCCTCAGATTGGGCACTTCCTATTCCTCCACAAGGTGGGACCCTGAGAGCATACTGAAATGAGTACACAGGGGGTCCTCTAGCCAACTTCACCAGTTTAAGCACTTTCAAAGTATCTTTTGCTGAGGGAGCAGACATGGGGTGTTTTCAGGATGGCCCTGATTGATACCATACAGAGGTTTTCCAAAATGTTCCTGAGGGTTGGATTTCTGGACACCCTTAAAATGTTCCCAAGATGGGATTTTTGCTGTATTTCCTAGAATTGCCTACTTCAGATAACAGTGCCTAAACTGAGATGGCTGTAAATGAAGTCTAGCAATACAAGGAAACGTGCACGTTGTAGAGCTCTGTCTTTAAATAAATTAATTTTATCCTCAGTTCCTTTTAGTGCCAACTAAACATTCTCATTATAATCCTTGTTCTCTTGGGATACTGCAAACTCTTCACCTATATGAGCTTTTGAGGGAAGCAAATAGAAAATTTTTCCAGGAAAGGTTTATCTGTAGCTATGAACAAGTGTGCAAACCCCGGCATGGCAATGGATATTCACCTAGCTGCAAGCATTTTTTCTTAGTCATCTTTTTTTCATGGCTGTTCAATGACTTTTTTGTGCTAGTCCTGTACAGCTGTCTGTCCCATGTCCATCCCCTTTCCCTACTAAAAACGCTTTCCTATCACCTTTAAAAGAAGAGGCTGGTCTTCTGATGGGTCTGCAGCACCCATCAGGATTAGGCCTGCTTTAAGGTCCCAAAAAATTAAGGTATGAAATCAAATATACTAGTTGTTCATTTGCATTGAATATGGAAACCTATAGAGTGTGCACATTATACATAATTTCACTCAACCACTCTGTATTTTAAAGTGCAGAGACTGTAAAAAAAGCAAATTTGAATTAGAATATGTAGGAGGACTTTTAGGACTTTGCTTTCACCGGAAATTTGATTGACTGAAGTGTTGATAGTCTTAAACTTTAAGTGCCTGGTGTCAGCAAGCAGGTGAACTTTATGGCTGAGTTTTACAACCTGAAAATAGGAGTTTATGTGAAAACATGTGAGAGGTCTTTAATGAAAGTGTTGTTACCAGGCATTGCTATAATACTACTACTGTTTCTGTGTTCTTAATTTTGACCTCCCTCCTAGTTAGACAAAAAGGTACTAAAGGAGGTTTGGTACAGCACAGGAATTTTGGATGATGGCTCAATAATGGAGGTTCTATTCTTTTGTAGTAGTGCCTCTTGTCCCTCCGATTAAAAAAAAAAATAATCTGTGTAGTTCTATCTTTTCTCTACCATCTCATACACATCAAAAGCTAGATCATAGCTAGAGGCAAAGAGCGCTACAGTGGCACCTGCCTTTTCAACAGCTTACCTCTGGGCAGGTGACAATCAATGAACTGTGTCCAGGGGAAGGAAGAAGCTGCCCAACTTGTGCCCTGTAAAGGGTAACAGCCTGGCAAGGGTGCCAACCCAAGAGTGCTCATGCAGATGACTGGGGAACAAAAACGGAAGGAAAATTTATAGCAAAAAGAGAGGGAGCCTAGCAGGGTGGGGAGGGCACAGGGAATGGTGCTTGGACAGTTCCAGCTGGTTTTCTTTTCTTGGTTCCTAAGTGGTCATTTAGGGGACAACAAGCACTACCCAAACAAAGGGTCTATGAAGGTGTGAAGTCTGGAATTTTACTCTCCCTCTCCACAGTGGAGAAACAAGCTATCATTTAACACCTCTTCCTTCAGGAAGGTATTTAATGCTAGGCATCTCCGTTTCCATACAAAACACTAATCCCCTCAGCTTAAAGTGTTTTTAAGTCTGCCTCATCCTGCCTCAAGCCGCCCTTTACATGTGGGAGGCAATCCTGGGAAGGTGGCAGTGAGAGACAGAGAGGGGGCGAGGAGAAACAGCTCCATATCCACCACACGGCCAGCTGAAGTTATCCAGAGAAATATCCTGCCACAAACTTTTCAACAGACTGGAAGCAGTGCTCCTATCCTTACCCCCTCACGGTGTTCTAGTTCTTAAGCTGTAAGAGAGGGATGAAGGAGAGAGCCAAGCCCACGCCAGCAGGAGCATGCTCAAGAAGGCACGGCAGCTCTCTGACCTGCTTACTACTCCTCCAAACACCTGCACCTCAGTTACTCAGAGCATACAACAATCAGCCCGACTGAACATCTTGTGATGTCCAAAATCATCTGGCTAACTGCAGTCAGCCCTGGATCTGTGCTGAGCACTATCTAGCCTCATGATGCATTCTGCTCCCTCTTCATCTCTTCTCAAGAGCCTTGGAGCCACGGTGACGCTCACAATAAAATTCACGTAAGGAACAACCAACCATCATTAAAACAGAATACAAGCAAATAAACTAGAACCTGAACAATTGCTTTATTCTGCCAATGTCAGGTAAAATCTCTGAGGTAACAAAGAAGCATCTCCCATAGCTCTGAAGCTGCTGTCGGAGCTTCTTACCAGCCACCGCAGGCGTGTGTGTAACTGCCTCCGGCAGCGTTACCTACGGCACAGCGGAGCCTTCCGAGCCAGGCTGGTACCCCTGGGCGTACAAGTGCTCTGAAACCCTCTGCGGCCGGAGAGGCTCAGGCGCTGGGGGGCTGTTCCTTGGCCTCTTGCCCTGGCTCCTCGTGTGCCCAGAGCCGTCCGGCCGCCCCTGCCCAGAAACAGGCCCCACGCCCAGTACTCCCCTCCCACCCCTCCCAGTTCAAGCACACCAGGTGGCTGCTCTTCACAGACAGGACGTTACCGAGGCACATCAAAGGCTTTGCGGAGGCACGCCGACCCAGGCGAAGAGCTGCCCGCCCCTACGCCACGTGCTGCCTCCGTTCCCCCCTTTCTCCAGGGTGGGTTTGGCACACGGCCTTTCCGGGACGCCCCCTTGCCCGAGCCTGCCCGGCAGGGATGAGCTGCGAGCCGCCAAGCGCCGCTTCCTGCAACTTCCAGCCCCACCTGGCAGGGGACTTGCCTGGCTGGCTGCTGTCCGCGCCGGGCGGCGGGCTCTGGGCTGCTTACGCGCCCGGCCGTTCGGGTAACAACGGTCTTCGGCCGGTACCTCTCGGCTCACATAGAGCGCCATTAAAGGCCCGGCCTCGCGCAGCCGTCCTGCCTGCGTGCGTGAGCGGCAGGAGCAGGAGGAGGTTTACGCTGGGTTGTGGCTGGAGAGCGGAGCTGGCCGCCCGCGTCTGTGCAGCGCCAGGAGCCGACTGCTACCGGGTGACTCAGCTCTTGCCAGCGCCCCAGCAGCAACGGGGCCGCGCCCCAGCGAGCGCCGTTAGGAGCCCCGTCCCCGGGCCTGAGCAGAGCGCTGCCGCCAGACGCCGCCCCCGCC
>JAVJGI010000060.1:26016164-26046415 GCA_035590275.1 Ibycter americanus
GGCGCTCTGCGCATGCGCCGTTCCCACGGCTCCATTCTCCTCAATCAAGCCCTCTCGCTTTGCGCGCCCCATTGTCCTTTTAAGGGAGAAAGGCCGCGCGGGAAGCCTGGGAGGAGGGAGGTGTTGCCCATTGTGACGGCGGAGATGACTTCACGCACGCGGCCCGCTCCCCCGCCCCGCCCCCGGCCCGAGCACCTGCCTCCCCGGCGGCGCGGGGGCGGGATTACCGCGCTCGCCTCCCTGCAGCCCGCGAAACAAAACAAAACAAAGCGGAGCGGAGCCGAGCAAACAGCAGCGCAGCACAGAGCAGAGCAAACAGCAGAGCAGAGCGAACACCAGCGCAGAGAAGACGCTGCCCCTCTGCGCGTGGCGCAACGCGCCCCCGCCGTGTTTAACGGCGCCGCCGCCTCCCCGCGCACAGCGCGCTGGGCTTCCACCGGGGACACCGGCGCTGAACCTACGTGCACTCGCGGGCGGAGGGTCACGGCCTCCGGGAGTGAGAGGGAAAGTTTTTTGCTGGTCTTGGGAGTTTGGTTTTTTTCTCCATGCAGGGTTCATTTCAAGGTGCTTTAAAAATCGTCAGTGGCTCGTACGGTGTTTCCTGCTGCGTCAGAACGAGTGATTTACAATTTCACATCATTGCAACCTTCGTTTCACGCTCTTGGTGCAATTTAGGAAGGGCTGCTCCACGAAACCGCCGGCAGGTTATGTTGAAATAGATTTCCTTTAAAAACCGTGTCGGAAGGATTAGCATGTGATATACACAGTAACGCTGAGGCACTTATGACTTAGCACCATGACAGCCTGTAACTACAATAAAACTGCAAAGTGCTGCCTCCCAGGCTTACGCGCAAACCAAGCCCGAACACTGAATGCCTTCTTTCGATGTATTTAAAAGATAAAAAGTTTCCCACAGAATCAACAGCAGCTCGGGCAACAGTGTGCAGTTGTTGTTTAATACTCCAAAATTCTAACACAACGGGGATGAGTATTTCTGTAACAAATTATCCTGATAGTGACCTTTTCAGTCTAATCGCAGTTTAGGCATAAATTTAGCAAGTCCCTGAGAACTCTTGCTGAAATGATCCTATGGCTTCCGGCAGCAGCACTAGCCAGCCTCGGGGGATCTCCAGGCGGGCAGGACAGTCTACTTTTCCTTACCTTAGCCTGAAGCACCTCACATCATCTCGACTGGCTCGTAAAGGCTTGGTAATTCTGCACCACCTCCTTCCTCAGTGCTGCGAAACCAGTCACGTTGGGCAGGAGGATTTCTCACGAGGCAGTCCCAGGCTGAGCTGTGCGGTGGCTGGGGTGCTGCCTTTGCTACCGCTGCTTCCTTCCCGACACAGCTAAGTCAAATGACTTCCCACTTGTGAGACACAGGTGTAGCTAATGCTGAATAATTTCTCAAAACACATATAGAATTTGACTGGGTTTAGCTAGTCTAGGGAAATCTACCAGCTCTTTTGGCAACTTCTGTTTGCACATAACGTGTCTGGGGTTTGTCTGCCTTTCTCCTTGGTTTGAGGGAGTGACTCCGCCGGATTTTCTCCCATTGTTTTCTGATTTTGACTTCTCCACGCTTCTCAATGCCCCTCAGTGACAGTCCCTTTACTCCAGTGCCATCTAGTATAGTATTTTTAACCTCAAATGAGAATGAAACAGCATTTTCCAGGAGAATCCTCATAGGTAGTAAGCAGCGTGCTGCCTCTCAGCACCCAGCTGAACAAACCTGATCTCTGGTGCCCATCACTGGCTGCCCTCCCTCACCACCACGCTGGACATTGACAGAATGGCTCAGGGCAGGCTGTGATTGCATACAAACCAGGGCCAGGGCATCTGCTCGGGTATTTATTTCACAGCTTTATGCCCTTACGCTCCAAATCTCATGCAAGCCCCAAAGCTCAGTGGGGAACACAGGCTTCCAACTTACAATAATGAACACAGTTGATGCTTCCGGGGAGGATTTCTGTTTCCAAATGCTGTATTGCTCTGGCCCGCGAACAGCTCAGCTATTCCTGCCCTCTCAGAGGAAAACAGCTTCTATCCATGGAAGTCCGAACGGCAATGCATACATGAAAAACATGGTCAAAACCTTCATTTCTGAAATGTCTCTAGTTTCCTTGAAGCATTGGCTGATGACATTTCAGGGCTACCCTGTAACTCCAAAGTGGTTTGAGTTTTCATTTTTGGCTGATAGCCAGCTTGCAAATAAATAAAAGGCACTTAAATAGCTAATGAGCTTTCATCAAGGTTCCTCTGGCCCTTTCCCCTTGAGCAAACCACTTGTGCTCCCCACACCATCAGAGGGACGCCCTGTCTGACCTCACTGTGTAGAAACAGGGTGATGAAAAATAGCCCCAAACTTGGAACCAGCCTAATGAGTTTAGTTAGGAAAACGCAGACATCTGAAACAATGCATGCTCCTTTACACTTTACAGGTGAAGCCTCATTTGACAAGGCCCTGTTTTAAAACATTAAGCATCTTCCTTTCCACTCAGAGCTTGGTATAAAGGAGGAATATGGGATTTCATGGGGATCACAGGTGGCCTGGAATACGAGCTTTAGACCAGAGGATTTGTTCTCATGCAGGTCAGTTCTAAAATGCATTTACTTTAAGAATGCACGTGGTCTCTGGAAAACTAATATGACCGTTGCTGTGTTCCGGTTAATCTGGTACCTTTCCTGGGTGGGATCTTAATTATTTTAGCTGGGAAGCTGAATTATGTCAGTGGTATAATAATGAAGCTAACCACAAGGGTTTTTTAAATATAAAATGTACATGTATCAAGAATTCTGAGGCAGAGGTGCTTACACGGAGGAAAAGTAGGCCATTTGCCAGCTAAGATATCTGATCCTATTGTGTTATTTTTCAGTATTGATGAATAAGTAAACACAAATGGGCTACTTGTTGTTAGGTAAAGAGCAGCTGTCAAAACCAAACCCAGGCAGCTGTTCCTGCTTTGAGATTTCACTGTAAGATGTTTTTTACACCTTGAGTAATTTGAAAGTTTGCTTTGTTGCCTAAATACCTGGTCAAAGGATTTTGAAAAAGTTACCAGGAGTTCCTTCAGGGGGGGAGTGTTGATTGATTTACAGTTGTAAGTAAGATTTTGCCAAGGAGTACAATTTCAGACAGAGATCAATAGATCAGTTCTTTAGCTCCTGCTTGTATCAGTTGTCCATATGAGTAACAGCATATTCATTTTTTGAAGGTGCAAAGGCTCACAGAACTGGTAGTTTAAAGCAAACAGGTTAATGAAGAAATGTGATTTTTTCCCTCTGTTTTATGTTTTAGGCCAAATGACAGATGGCTACAAATAAACAGTGACAGCAAAGTGTGATGATGATAAAAATAGATATCATGATATTCATGCTGCCAGAATGAAGTACTCAAGTTATGTGGCTCAGAGAGGCAGGACTTCGAACTGGTCTACTCCTAGGAACAAGGCAGATAATTTATAGCCCAGCCTAAGTAAGAAATCCATCAGGGCTTAGCAGAGAATAATAACCTTTCTGAAGAGTTTTTAAGTGATATTTCAAATTCCTTAAGAGGAAGATAATTCTGTTAAATTCTTAAGAATTGCTCAAAGTCTATAGCAAAAATGATCATTTTCTATTACTGCTTAAACACCTTTAATGCAGCTTCCCAAGTGCTACTCATTTCTTTGCAGCACTATTGCTTTCATCCCTATTAAAGCAAATAAGACTATTCTATGAGGATCTATATTAAGGCGATTTGCAGACACCATTAAGAAGATCAGCTCTCTGGGCCTGCCAGACTGTTTCCTGGCAAGAAAGTTAACTACACCACACCACACTCCCCCCGACCCCCCCTTATATTGTCATTTGGGGCAGTTCTGAAAACAGAGGCCAAGTATTTGGAAACCCAAAAGACATCTTTCCTCTGGACAAAGACCCCCATCTTTCCCAACAGGGTGGGGAGAAGTTCCAGTTTTTATAATGATGATTTCAGAGTAATCTTTAGGGAAGAGAAAGTTATGAACTCCTTTGGAGAGTGTTGTGCAGGCCTGGTCTCACATGGGATCATTTAGGGGACAGAATTTGCTCTTTGGAACTTCTTACTGAATCTAAGAAGCCTGACGAAGCACAGCACCCCATCTCCTTAACCCCATTTGCCACTACATGGCCCTGAACACTGATATAGCTGGCTGGAAAAAAATGAAAAGCACAGGTAGGTATTTGGGAGAGCGTCCATGGTGGCTAGAAAGCAATGCTTCAGCGTGACAAGCTTTTTCTCTTGACCTCTTTCTCAGCAGGAGTCAAGCAGGTACACAGGGATGCCTGGCAATACAAAGACCTAGGGAAGCTAAGTGATTTTTGTTGTGTTTCAGGAATGAGGTCGTACCCTGCTGCCTGAAATCCTGTGCTAGGGAACCACCAGCATGGTCAGCATGGGGTGGGCAACAGAACTGCTAGGGGGAACTGCCAGGAAGGATTTTCTTACAGGTGTAGGTGCTCTAGGCTCATACCCAGAAACTCAACTCAATAAAAACAAGCAACCCGAGGCAGCATCTTTCCAGGTTAAAGCTTCACGCATCACCATTCTTTCTTTGGAGATTTTTCTAGCCTACAGGTCTGTTCTCAGTGACACTGCTTTTTGATCTACAGTACCAGCAGATAGAACAAAGGTCCATAGGTTCCCTTTCCGGGCTGGGGTGGGGGGGGAAGTTCCCAGATCAGGGAGGGCTTAGCTGAAGAATGAGATCAACCTGACACTGAGGTAGCCCGAGGAAAGGAAAAAGGCACTTTGAGGAGGTGACAGAGTTTCAGGTTTAAGACTCTGACTGCAGGAGGCCACAGAAACTATGGAGAAAACACATCGCTTTGTGGGCAGAGTTTTCACTCAGCCAAAGCAAGGCAGAGGATAGCGATACCTCACTGAGCTCAAGTACAAGTGACTAGTCTCATGAGGGGATAGCATCTTGCTGATGTTTTTGCCAAGCTGCCAGACACAGTACTTAAAATTCTTCTGGAGAGGAAGAAGAGCTGTGGGCAGACCTGGCTAACCAGGGGAAGGAGGCAACGGGAGTAGACGGTCCCCAATGGAAATCTGCAGAACCTGGAGTCCTGATCACAAGCTTTGAACAAGCAGCCAAGAACCAAGTGGAAATCTGCCACTGAGATCTGGAGGCAGGAGCTGGAGGCAAAAAGTTTTGCAAGGGTAAGAGAGAATGGAGTTGGCTAACAAAGCCACCACATTACACAGATAACTTCAGATAGCTTAATTGGATTGAATCAGCTAATTGGACTGCAACAAATCAACCAAATTTAACACTTAACATCCTCTAAAAAACAAGCCAAGGGCAGATAGGGGAAAAGGGCAGGGAGGGAAAAAGCAGCACGAAGGGAGGAGGCAGTAGGATACATCCCCTTTCCTCAGGGCAGAGGCCTCCCACTCTGAAAATGAAAAGAAGATAAGGAAAGGTGAAAGACTTTCCGGGAGGAAAGTCTTCACTCACAAAGCCATGTAGATAAGGGGAGAGCAGAAGCAGGATGGGCAACCTTCAGGCAAAATTTGAGCAAATGTTGATCACAGGGAATCCCCAAAAGCAAGTCGGGTCCCATACTGGATATTTGTGGTCAGGACTTAACTCTACAGGGTGATGAAAGAGACTGAAATAAACCCAAACCAGGACACACAACTGACCTTAGCGACTTCCCTCAGGTCTGACTGTCTGTTCATATTGCAAATTACAGCATGCATAGAAGTCAAGGGATCCAGATGCTGTCTGCAGGGCAGAAGTGGCAGAGCTCGAGCCACAGACCTAGTGTGCAGCATGAGCCCTGTACTACACAGGCACAAAGTGATCTGATACACACCTCAGGGCCAGCAGGAAAGTTCCTTCGTCTTCACTGACCCCGTGACACAGAGACCACCAAGGAAGGTACCACCAATGCCATGCAGGTATGGAAGAAAAGGGATGCAAGAGGGCACTGGCGCTGCAGGGCCAGAGGAAGTATTTTACAACTTATCTATGTCTCCAGGAAAGATGCACAAAGCCTCTCAACAAGGAGAGGACAGTTTTTGAAGCAGGAGGATTTACAGCTTTCATGCCACATACTTTTCAGCTTCCAAAGAAATGTCTTTGGTTAGAGCCACAGTCGGGCTTTTCTCTTTCCCACTGGAGTGACTGGGCTTATCTGGGAGGCTGATTAGGTGCTGTGGGAGGGGAGATACTCCAGCTGGGACTGAACTCACCTGAGCAGGTTGGGGGCTCAGCTGAGCAGCAGTGCCCTGAAACATATGGGATGTGTGGGAAGCCCAGCTTCCATGCAGGAAGGCAGGTGAGCAAGGTGGCTCCTTGAGTGATGGCATCCCTAGGTGAGTTCCTGCTCCTCTTATGAGCCCCAGGGGCTCCTGGGGAAGCTGAACAAGAGCAGCCTGCAGGGATGGCCAGGCAATGAGGATGTGCCCTGGGCTGGTGTTGTCCTTCAGACACAGACACTTTCTTAAAAACAGCTAAACAAAGCAATTGCTATTTACAGAGTAACAAGCTAGCTGGTCAGAAACACTTCAAAAACTGGCCTTTCTAAAACCAGCTAGCAGTGTGGTTTCTGAGATGCTATTTTCAGCATGCTGTCAACACAAATCTCTATCCATAGCTGAACTGACTGACTATTCTTGTCAGGACAACTACCCGTAGCAGTCACTGAACCAGTCCTAATGCAGGGTTTCAAAAACAAGAGTAATATTTACTGGTTGATTTGTGTTATCTGTAGGAGGGAAGTGGGAAAACTGGACAGCTATGAAAGTGACCCCTTGAGCTGATCCTTCTTTGCCCTGTGAATGCTGGGACTGAGTCTTGCACTCAGAGTTGATTGGGGAATCATGAACACCTAATTTACACCATGTAATTAAAAAAAAAAAAAAAAAAGAAAAGGGTTAAATCTGTCATGCTTAGGTCAGTTGCTAACTACTTGGTGGTGAGCAAAACAGTTCAAGGTTTCAGGCACTTTTCTCTGTGTTATCTAGTACCAGCCATGGTCCCAGACAGGTCCGAGACTGCAGGTCTTACTGGACTGGTGTTCCCTCTACTTCTAGATCCTCAAGGTGTTTCCGAACGGGAGAGGCCCAATACACAAAGGAGGCAGAAGGAGTGACTCAATTGCAACCCTCAGGTGCAAGTATGTTTGTGCCCATCAAGCAGAGATGTGTGTGTGCTGTGATGGCCCAGGTCTTTCCCCATTGTGTGTGTGTGTAAGCGTTCAAATGCTTCTCCCTTAAATAGTTGGGCCAAGTTTACCTTCTTATAAAATACATCCTGCTGTAAATTAGAATAAGCAGTTGTTCACAGGAGGCCTGCAAAACAGGAGGGGTTTTGTACGTGTCATTCTTTAAAGCAGCAGCCCCTTAAAGACTCTTTCATAAGTAGTGGCAAATGGGCTCCCAGCATCCTCCTTACACTGAGTCAGCACATGGATGCTGACTGGGGCACTGGAAACATTTTGAGGTTGTGCTGGGAGGCTTAGGGGACAAATACCAATTGCTAGACTTGAGTACACTTCAAATTGTTGGCATCTCTCTATCTATCCCTAGACAGACTAGGATGTCAGGCATGAAACTCATGCAGGCACAGCTTACCAGAGACTCAGCTTCTTGCGCGCTGACTGAAACAGGTCAGTGCCATGGTCCGCTTTCCTTCAAGCCTGCTGCATAGGTCTCCCTGTCCTTAACAGCAAGCTATTTAGCTCTGGTAAATGATGTGTTGCTTTGTAACCTCTGTGCCATGACAGTCCCCTCCCATGTTCGTGGTCCCAGGCTCACACTGCCTCTTGCCCTAAGGCTGTGATACTCCTTCGCTGGCTTTTACCCTCATCCCACCTTCTGGGGGACAGCAGGGCTCACCGGTGCCTCCACAACTTTTTGCTTTCCAAATATTTTGGTGAGTCTTCATGCTGGCCAGCTTCTGCTCTGCAACAGTACACCTTCCTGCTAGGTTTACATAATCCACCATTGTCACTGCTTCCTGCTCCACATGTTTTTAATGCTTTAAATGCCCAGAGAAAGACACAGACTCCCCTGAAACAAGTATATGCAGTCATGCTTCAGGCAAGCTATACTCCAAATAATCCAGGTGCCTTTATAGGACAACTGTTATGGCAGCAGTTATTCATTTTCCATTCCCCAAGTCTGTCATGGTAAATAGACAGCAGAATATCTCATCTGCCTGTGTGAAATTCATATAGAGTCTTTGTGAAAACACTGAGAGTAGCATCTTAACTACATTCCTCATAGAAATTTAGACTGAGTTGCTGGAGTGCAACCTGTTACCATCAATGTAGAAGTCCTGCTAAGTGGTTAGCCTGACATAGTGAGATAACAGCTGCTTTACACTTACAAACATCCATAACTCTTTTGAAGAAGCATGACATTTTCCCTTGACTGCTAGTTCTCTCTTGGCACCGAGGGCTTTTAAAACTCACCTATATTCTATGTATGGTCCTAAGAAAGCAGGCATTTCCCTCTCCATAAAGGAAATGGGAGTACCCAACTTCTCTGAGATCAGTCAATAAGCTGTTGCTGGAAAACTCCTGTTTCTCTCTCAGGTAGGTGTGATAATGCCCATAATAACACCAGTCACAGGAAATTAGAAATAGTACTTAGATCTACCTATTTGCATACATATATACCATAAGATTATCATACAACAAACCACCTTCCAAAGTATTTGTCAAGTGACAGCATCCATTCCACTCAGTTGTCGAAAGAACTGTAGGACCACATGTGATGTCTGAAGCAGAGCAGAGAATCTCCCGTCCTGGGAAAGTAAACTGCATCATCATGTCCAGCCAAAAACCCCTGGTCTCTTATCGGATAGCTGGGGCTGTCACAGAGACTGTCCCTTGTTCTCAGGTCTGACCAGCATGACCATGCCTAGGGTGGCTAAAGTCAACAGAGATTGGCTTTTGAAGATAGAAGAAAGCAGTACCTGTATGTGTGCAGATCGGTTCTGGTGCAGAGCAAGTTAAGCACTCTCCAGTTGTTCTCTGTTAAGGAACTGGAGGCTGCTCTGACTGGATGAAAACCACCTGGTCTAGATTGTATCAGATGCAGCTTAGTAAGAAGGGCATAAAACACTTCCCACCTTTTACATCTCATATTGTTCACCAACACAGAATGCCCAGGGTGCGACAGAAAGCAAAAGTGATAGAAAGAGTAAAACTAACTGATAACTACTCCCTGATACTGCTTCCAGACTGTGCAGCTTATAGCTCCATGAGCAGCTTACTCTGTATGGACTCATGTTGGTTGTAGTGCAAATTCTGAATGCTAGACAAGGCTGGATTCAGACCAAATAGCAACATTTTGGACCAAAGTTTTTTACTAGACACAGAGATAGAATCTTCTTTCAACACTAAAACAAGACACAAACTGTGATCCTTGATTTGACAAAGGAGTACAATGATATTTTTGGCCCTGATCTGCTTGCAAGATAGCAAAAATATTGACTCAGTATGATATTTGTGCATGTGGATCTGATACTTTGGATCAAATAAACTGAGGTCATGTGATGAGATGAACTCTTCGACAATTCAAATAAAATAAGTTTTAAAACGTACGTTCTCATGTGTAACTTTTCCAAACTCTTTATGAATTATTTGTTTCCAAAAGCTTGCCAGCCATAGGAGTATTATATAGGTTCACATTTACCTGCCTGCACAGAGCCTGCAAGACTGTTCAAAACAGAGAAAGCAGAAATTGCCTCTTAAATAAACACTTAGTCTTAATGTTTTTTAATGTCACAGAGGCTGATGCTACCTGTCTACTACTGGTTTAGAGACTTCAGTGCTGCAGGTGGGTAAATGCTACCTATTCTCCAAATAAATGATATGAAGTTGGATCAGCCTGTGACACCAGTAACAGAAAACTAACCCCAAAAGCCTGCAACTGGAGGGTTGCCAGTCTTTTCTCACTTCCCAACTGGTAGCAGGTGTCAGAGCAGCACCTCCCTCACTGATAATCTGACTACCATTTACAAGAAAGAACCTGCATGAGCTGTCTGTGCTGAAGGGTTTTGACATTGGCCCTTCGGCAGGGAACAGATCTGGACTAGGTTATTGAGCTGAAGCGCACAAGATCCCTGCTTAGTCACCTATTATATTGGTGGACCTTTAATTCTGGTTTTATCTTTGCATTTCAAAGGTTTTGTTTACATGCTGTTCCAATGCTCAGCCATTAGGATGGAAATATAAAGGTATATAAAGGCGCATCCCCACACCAGCTCTCTCCTCCTCGGAGGGCTACAGCCACCTCTGTTGATGTGCTGTTGTGGTCTCTGCCGCCCCGTTGCCCTCTCGGCAGCACTGCCGCACAACAAACAGCACCGGGGTACCGTGGCAGAGCCTTCCCTGCGGCCAGGCCTCCGGCTTCTCCTCCAGCCACACCTGCCTTCGCCGAGGCCTCAGCTCACGCTCGGGCGCAGCTGTGGGGAGCGAGCAGCAGCATTCTGCTCACTTTAGGCACTGCTCTGTTGCCCCTTGCCTTTTTCACTTTAAAAGTGCCCTAGGAGAGCGCTGGCTGTCCACCTGCGAGCCTTGGCCCTCCGCAAGCCCCAGCCTCATCCATGCCACCGCGCAGGCTGCCCCAGGGCTGGCCACCATGTTGATCTCTAGGCTCCACCATGAGGTTCGCAGCACAGTTCACCTGTCCCACGATAATGTGAGAGGACAGGGCTTTTTACGGAATGGGGGAGGTTTTGTTCCAGGCTGACGTGGCAGTTCACTGGCAGCCTTTGTCAGTGGTTTCTTCAGGCTGGCGCAGGGCCTGGCCACCACTGGCTCCTCTCCCCAAGGGCTCATGGTTCACTGAGGCCGTGGCCCCTTTGCTATCTTGAGGAGGTTTTGGCTTCGCTTTCCCCTGGGCACTCACACAGTCCCTGTCATGGCCCTCTGGAATCCTCGCAGGTGTCTGCCAGCTTCCCGCAGGCACTGGCTGGGATGGGCCAGCGCAGCATGCAAGGCCTCCAGAGGCGGCAGCCGAGAAAGAGACACGGAATTCTTCATGCCTCATTTGCAGTTTTGTTATCGGGCCCCCTGAGCCTGTGTGCTCCTCCCCAGCCCTGGCTTCCTCAGCTCTCCTTCTCTTACTATTTATTTTGATTCTGCACTGTCCTCCTGCTTTTTGTTTTTCAATTTATTTTTTATTTTACACCTTCAGTAACTGCTTGGCCATTCTGCTTCTTTTGTGGTGCTCCCTCAGCCTGGCGGCTCTGGTCAGGCTCCTCTGCAGGGCAGCTGCTGGGGTCGGCCGGGATGGCTCCATGGGCAAACGCAGGATGCTTTAGCTCCACCAGGTTCTCTGGGTGGTACAGGACAGCCAGTCCTCTCTTCCTACAGACAGCTAAAGAGCAGAGAAGTTAATCTTTTCCAGCACAGCTGGATTGGTTGCAGATACTGAAATATAAATCTGAGCACGTTTTAGGGCTGAGAGTTTGGTATTGCCTGTGCTAAGTAAAAGTTAAAAACTGCAAACCTAAGAAACCAACAAAAAAAAGGCAACACATTAATATGTATCTTTGTCTGTGAGCTATACTTACCTGTACAAATTTGCATAAAAGCAGAACCACCTCACTAAATGTCTCCATGATTCCTGTTTCAGGCATGGGGGTTTAGGACTGCCACACTCCAGCCCATGCTCAGCAGGGCTAGAACGTGCACTTGGCTTTACATGCTCATGTAATTCCAGAGTTTTTCATTTAGTTACCTTTAAAGTCACTTTTAAAGGTTTGATAGACTCAGATTAGAGTGCTCAGAAGTTGGATCAAATCCTTTCAAGCCAGTCTGGCATTGCCACCACTGGAGAAGAAGTAAATCAGGCCTGTTCTGTAACGTCTTTATCAGGTGCAGGAAACAACCAAGAAGATTCACTTGCTTGTTTTTGCACCAAGGGTTCGTTTCGTGCTTGTACAAAACATGCTTGGGTTTTGATATAAATGTGAATACACAGGGGCTGTGTGTCCTTGTATCAGACTCAACTTTGTTCGCGGCTTCACATTCACATTTTTCTGCTTTATTTTGAACTACAGCAAATCTGCTGTTGAATACGCACTGTGCTTTTAGCCAGACATTCAAGAACAATCACTTTCCTGTCTCATCAAAACTTCTTTCTCCTGCTTTAATGTGTTTTGTCTTTCTATTTCGTTGCTACTTGTGCTAAGAACACAATGCCCTTGGAAAAATCTTGTTTCGCTGCATATACCACACCCTTGATATCTGTACTAACTCTAGAGCCAGGCAAAGCACAATGCAAAGGTGTTCAGACAGCCTTGGCCTCTGTCAGCTGTTTGTCTTTGTGCATTTCATACATTTTTAATTGTACACAGTTCTGTGTGTCCCCAACTTAATGCTTTCATGAAGGAAGCCTAGTATTCACTTGATTTGCAGCCATCCACCACTTCGCAAGAAAAATCCTGTTTCATAACAGCCTTTCTGTAACTTTGGTGCTGGTTATTCCATAGAACAATGTTTTAATAAATGTTATTTACATTTTTCAGGGTAGCTAGAGGGGATTTGGTTTTAATTAGCTGAGTAAGAGAGCCATGAGTGATTATACAGACACAAACAGAGCTGCTACCATCATCTCCCAGCTCCTTACCCATGGCTCCTGTGCCAACATAGCTAAACCACGGAAAAAACAGTACGGGCCCTTGCAGGCAAATATCTTTTAAAAGAGGGGGAGTGGGAAACTGATTAAGATGTTACAGTGTATATCGTGCCTGGAGTTCTCAATAGTTTTTCCTTACCTGATTAATTGCCTAAGCCAGTGGCAGAAAGTCTCTTTTAGGTTTGAGGGGAGCAAAGGGAGTGGAAGCCCTCCTGCCATCCTCCCCCAGGCAATACTTTGGCAAGGGGCAGTCAGGGAGGTTCTTGTATGGAAACACTGCCTGCTGAGAACCATTTCAATGAACTACAGGCTCCTTCCTCCCCCATCTTGCTGCTGTTTCCTTCTCCTTCCCTTCCTAACCCTTATTCTCAGCACAAAAGTAAAAGTTACTCAGAATCCCCCTGCTTGTGAAACCTGAAAGGAGCAAGGTCTAAGGGAGAGATGGTCATCTCAGGAAGCTCTTTCAGGAGGGACCTCACTCAGCAGCTCAGCCTAGGACATTTCCAGGAACGTGGCCAGCTTGCACAGCAATAGAATCAGACAAGGCATTAAGCTTGCAGTGCTTGGGAAAACTTGCTAGTAGCCCTGCACAATTATTTTGATGAAAACTTCTGAACACTTTGGATGCTTGCAGGAGCTGGTCCAGTTGCAAACAGATTTAACTTCCAATGTCAAAGGAAGCTTCATTCAGCTACAGGCCAAGTGCAAGTAAAAGACTGATGCATGTAGGCTGTAGCTGGCAAAGTGCTTCTGGTAACTACAGCCTGGAGCGGCTGTGGAGGGGAGAAAAGGGGCATGCCTATACTGTTGCCTTGTACTGCTAGTTCTTGCTCTGCCATGGAGAATGGGGTCTCAGATTTGCCCACTAACATAATCTGTGATACTGGGTTGGGTGGGATCTATCCAGGACATCCTGCACTTAGTGATAAGACAAACCATGCTGTTCATAACGCTACCCAGAGTCAACGCTGGAAGTCTTCATGGTCAATCTCCTGCTTGTCAGACACTGCGTATTGCCACTACTGTCTTCCAGGCTATCTTAACCAAAGAGATGAACACAAGGGCTTTGAGTATCTTCATTAGCTCAAGCCTGGCCCTTCATAGAGATAAGCATTTGTACGTAAAATGCTGAGATCACCGAGAAGCAAACTCTTATGTGTAAGAGAGGGACTGGCTTAATAAACATCATGTGTTGAAAGCAGCAACAATAGTCACTTTATTGTTTTCCCAAAAGAGAGTTGCTTCTCTTCTCTGCACAAACTAGTAGGTTAGCAGACTACAGTGCTCATGAGTGCCTGTCTAAATTCAGTGATTTTAGGAACTTCCACTGACTTCAGCAAGCCATGGTGGATCAGCTTGTATTTGCACTTCCTAGGACACATATTTGAGTTGAAGATCAGCTAGTCCATTCCTCACTTCTCAGCATTGTGCCAGTTAAACACAAATGACTAAGCCCAGAATAGCTATCCTATTTCTCACTGATCACAGCTACCCACGCTACCCCTGTCTAGCACAATTCCTGCTGACATTTGAAATTACCTTCTAACAAAGTCCATGCCGAGGATTAATTAAATAGCTTCTCTGGTCTGCATATTTTTCCTAGTTCTCCTGTGTTCCTCCTACCATGGATCGAAACCTTTTCCACAGCTTTAAGAACATGAAAGCTGGGTAGAACCATGGGGTGATGTTTCCATTTATGTTCCCTGAATGCAGTTTTTCTGAAAGTCTTTTTGGGGCGTGGGGGCAGGGGGGTGTCCTGTGCACCACACCCACTTCCAGCCAGCTTCATACTATTTACACAGTCAGGAACCACAGACCATCTGCAAGAGGTTTAGATCTCAAGCAAGCCAATAGCCACGCTAATTCTAAGCTGGTGGGTTCATAAGACGTGGTCCAATTTAAGATCACATCCTATTTATCTCATGGGGTAATGACAGCTGAAAAACTGCATGTGTGCAAGCAAGTAAACTTAATTCATAGAATCATAGAATGGTTTGAGTTGGAAGTTGGAACCTTAAATAGCATGTAGTTCCAACCACTCTGCCATGGGCAGAGACACCTTCCACTAGACCAGGTTGCTCAAAGCCCCATCCAACCTGGCCCTGAACATTTGCAGGGATGGGGCATCCACAGCTTCTCTGGGCAACCTGTTCCAGTGTCTCACCACCCTCACAGTAAATTCAGGTGAGAGCACTGAGCAGAAGAAACAGGCTAAGGAGGCTTAACGGAAGAGCTATATCAAGTACAGGAGCAGAGTCTTTGGGCTGACTTCCCATTTCATTTGAAATTAATTCCATGCTTTTTTTTTAAACAAACAAATCAACAGCAACAACAAAGATGATTCTCGGTTGTACTGACCATTTCTGACTACTATTGGAAATCTCTCAGTAGCACTTCATATGTCCTCCACCATGCATTTTCTGGTATGGATGATGATCTATTTGGGCTTGCCATGAGCAGGGACAGGTTGTGGGCAGAGAGGGGACAAGATTAACTTCATGTTAACGAATGGCTGTACTGCCTAGGAGAGCTTTGGGCTCAGGATGAAAAGCCAGGGAGACTTGCTCTTGCAAAGCATCTGTTTTCTCTTCCTCCCTTTTGGTAGGGAAGCGGTTGCCATCCTCACACAACAGCCAAGCAAGTATTTATATGCATTTCTGTAGTGCTTAATCACATTGCAGCTAGTAAGCATAACCACTGTATTGTAGTTAAGTATGAAGAAAGTCTGTTCTTCTGTCCTAACGATTACAAAACTCTGTAACCATACACAGCTAGACAGGCTTGCACATGCCCACACCACCACAAATCAACAGGTTTTACCAATGCCTTTAAACTGGAATTAACCACAAGTGAGACCTCAGGGTACTTCTGTCACAGTATCATTGCAAAGCTGCTCTCAGCCACACACCAATGGACACTGGATGAGCGGTTGCTAACCCCAAGGCTGAATAGCCTAGATTGGCAAGGCAGAGACTGGCTGAAGTCCCACCACTCTGTACCTCAGCTCCCTAGCTGCAAAATGGGGTACGCCATAAGCAAATTGCTGAAGGGTCTTGATGGAAGTCAGGGAGACCTAGAAATTGAAGCCACATTTTCTGGTCTCCATCCTGTGTCTCTATAAGACAAATGAGGAATTTGTCTTCATATCTAAATTATTAGCATATTGTAAAAAATACAGCTATCTCAGTCCACCACCCTTAGATTTCACTCTTGTAAACTCTTTTATTTTTTGATGCATAAAGAACATGCTAATATATCACTTGGATAACTTTGAAAAAATGAACTCAGTATGGGAGGACAGTGCTGGGGGGTATTTTCATAAAGATTAATGCTAGCTTAGCCTCCACAAGCTGCCTCTGCTGGACTTCTCTAGGCATAATTAAAAGCAGCCAAGTGAGGTTTCTCCTCGCAAGGCCTGCTGAAGAAGCCCATCTCTTCCCTCTGGCTGCAGAAGCAAGGCAAGGAAAATGGCTTCCCTAGGCTAACACCAGCCCTTGTGATAACCTCTCTTTGAAAGCAGGAGAATGCAAGATTGCAGACCGCCAAACCCAACATCTGGCTGCCATTGAGGGAGGAGTTTTTGACTTTAGGCTTGTATCAGCTGACCATGGGAGTGGGAGAGAATCTGGCACCGAACATGCTGTGCAAAGATTGGGATGTCTCTTGTGTTCTCCATGCCTGTCTCTCGCTGGGAGAATAGATGCCCTGTGATAAGTGTTCGAGCTCTTTGGGAGTGACATCTGCTGCACAGTCCTGCCAAATGCACTTTGCAAATAAAACTCAATTGCTAATTCGCCACATTCACATGTTTAGCACTTCACTCTACAGCAGGGCTTGAACACCCAAGGCTGGGTGAACAGACCACTCCATGATTGACCCATTTTAACTTGCTGCTCTGGCCAGGTCTAGAAGCAGATGGATCACTCAGGGGAAGGGTCATATAAAACTAAGGGGTCTGTACTGGGCAAAGGAGTTATTTTCCACAAAGACAGAGAATGATAAGTGTTGGTTATCTTCTATGTTTACCCCTTGTACAAGACAAGTAGACTTGCACAAGTCTTGGATAACCACTATAAGCAGGAGGAACAATATCTTACAGATTACTTTATTACTCAGAGTAACTGGTACAAATACTTCAGCCTCTCTGATATAAACCACAATTATTTCACATTTATGGATCCCACTGAATTAATTATTGAATGACAACAAGGTTGTCACTAGATAACACAGCAATGAGGTGCTTTACAGCAACGTGTTTTGAAAAATATGCTGTGGGTAAGGATCAGAGTGGTTTTGGCTGTGCTCTCCCCTTCCCCAGCCCTGGTCCTTATCCCTCCAGTCCCCCTTCAAGACAAAGGTGGGCTTGGTTAAAGGAGAAAATAATTTGTCTGGTCACATCCTCTTCTGACAGAGTAAGTTTTTTCAGAGGAGCTGAGATGCCCTTCGATGTCTGCAGGGAATACAGATGGTTCCATTAAAGTGTCAAGTTCTCCTGCAGAACTACAGCTTTCCACTGACAAATCAGCTCCACAGTGGCTTTGGCAGACAGTTTACCTTAACCAGCCACTGGATAGCAGACCTGTACGGATATTTTCCCATTCCCTTCACATTCTGCGCTGAGCTCAAACCAACTTAAAATGATATATTTCTGATAGCATAGCAGGAGAGAAAATAGGAATATCAGCAATGAAATGATCCTTGACTGCAATGACAGCAGCCTCAAGCTCCGAACTGATGGGATGACAGACGGGGAAGCAGCTTTGCTCTTAACTTGAGCACAATTTGTTCCAACAAGCTTACCTGAAATGCTGGAAAGGAACAAACCAGATCGGTGAGCTATTTCAGGTCCTACCCATGCAAGTTTTCTCAGTTTTCTCCTACTTATCCTTTGCAGAAAACATTGTAATGTTCCCAGACTGCATCAATGACAGCGCAGTGGGGAGGAAGTTATTTGAATTTCCTCATCCGGACAAGTTTAGTCCTGCTTTACTTCAAGCACTTACTGCCTTTAAGATGCCAGAACCCACTATCTCTAATTTACATACTTAAGCCCAACACATTTTGTAAGGAGGTGTATTAAGTATGGCCACTCCTCCTATTGAAATTTGACCACAAGCAGCTCTATGGATTTTATTCACATTTATGGGATCCTATAATTTGCCTGCTACACTGTTGTTAAACACCAGTATCATTAAACAATGTATTTCAAGATTCCCACATTAATGGTCCCAAGCTCTGAGACTTTCAATCCTCTCATTAGATCCTCTGCCTTTTCAAAACCAAGGGTTAAAATGAATGAGCAGATATGCCCCACCTCACATGCACCATGCACACACACATTCAGGGAACTGCATTTCAGCTATGCAGTTTTCAAAAATTCTCCTATTTTTGTCAATTCCAGCAGGGCTAGAGCTGAGAGGGACAGGGTGGGGGGCATTTCTGAAAATCCAGTCCAACTTAAGCCTTTACTTACTAAGCAAGGTATTTCACTATCATTCATTTGCACTTTTTTTGTTGCAGGCACCCATCTCTCTCTTCATCAGCCTCTCTTCTTATGGGACATGCTAACTGACAGACTGGAGGGCATGAGTTTCATTCCAGCTTTTTAACCCTGTGTTCAAATACCAGGGCAACCATGTCAAGAGAGGAAAGAGACCCTTGGCTGCAGTTATTCCCATGCTTCCCATTTTGCTGCCAACAGGATCCCACCTTGCCTCTCCCCACTCCTCCCCAATCCAGATACTAAGGGAGAGCAACGCAGGCTGCCTAGCAAATGCCACCCTGGAAAGAGCTAAACTTCACTGTGATCCCGTTTCTCTCCTTCCATCAGCTACGCTTTCCACCCAAGCCCAGAAAATGAAGAGCTGGTCAGGCTCAGCACAGTCAGACTTTTGTGTCAGGAGAGGCAGAAGGGCAGGTTTTGTGAGCGGACCCTCAGAGCCCTTCTGCTCCTTTTTGCTCCAGCAAGTTGCCAGTACCAGGAGTCACTATCAGCTGAATCATTTTGTTTGGCTTGTTCCCTTTACGGAACATGCCCTCCAGGTTCAGATCAGTTCTTCGGCTTAGGACTCGAATGTCTTGGTTTCTCTGCAAGGAGAAAGTGACACCAACCATTATTCTCACAGTTTTATTTGTAAAGGACATAGCATGAAAAGCTGTATTTCAATGTACTTCAAAACCTGAAAAACCCATGTCAGTTTGTGGTATGTATGTTAAAGTGCTTGATATAACAATACTTTTACTAATGTCATCTTGAAAATAATCCAGTTCTTATTCAGTTAGTAATAATGTAAAGACAAAATATACTTAATGAAGACATTTAAGGATCATTGTAAGCTATACAGGGCGCATTTGTACATTTCAAGTGTAACATACAGTATTTCCCCTTAAGATGCACACCTTCATTTGATTGAAAGAAGGAATTTTCTCAAATATGCCATTTCGCAACTATTCTAAAAAGACATTTTTGAACAATGATACCTAATTACACAAACCAACTCAGAATAAACATGAGTAGATTTTTCACTAAACAGTAGAATTTCATTCGTTTCAGAGAATTATAAATACACATTTTGTACATAGTGAGGCATTTGATTCTCTGACTCCCTCAAGTTACCATGCTGGGTGTTAGTATAACAGGACTATGCAAACTCAGACATCTGCAGATGGGTATTGGATAGGATTATTTTTTTTTTTAAAAAAAAAGCGGATACCAGAGAGCTTTGGTCTTTTCCAAGATTCCCTTTCTCAACCAAAGAAGGTGCTTTAACACTGAAGTAAAAACTGTGTTAGCTTAGAAGAATCCTGATGGGTTTCTCACCATTCTAGCGGGTAGAATGATTTCTGTAAACCTTACAGAAAAAACCTCACAGTTTCCAACAAACAAAAGTAGTCTACTAAAAAAAAAAAAGTAATTATACATGGTAGAATAAAAATTCACTACAAAGAATCGTACTCCCAAGGTTGTCAAATAACTAGTCTTCTAGGAATCTGAGGCACTCAGCTGTGCCCCTTCCAACGTATCTTAGGGTGTTTTATTGCCTACAAGGAAATACTAGACATACATACTTTTTATTGTATTATTATAATATGATGTGAAACCTGACAAAACCAAACAAGTCAACACTTGCTGAAAAAGCTGACATGAAGTTGTGTTAAAGTTAAGTGCTAAAGGTTCCTTAATGTAGTTTAAAATGGGGGAAGGCCCTGTTCTGAATTTTAAAATTTCTCAGGTTTTGACTTATTTTAGCTTCAGAAAGACTTTATGTAGTTATTGCCCTGTTCTCTGTGTGGTTTATTCACCTATGCTTGACCTTTAGAGGTGCTCACATTTCTACTTTATCCTGCCTGCACTTAACCCGTGTCAGTCGGATGAATGTTATGACTGATTAAATAATAAATAATCTTTGGAGAAGTATAGAGCAGTATACTTTTGAGAAGTATCCAGCTAGCAAATGCAGATGCTGCTGTGAAGAAATCCAAGGACTAAAGAGGTTATCATTTCAGTAAAATGAAAGTCACTTAGACTGGGTTGGGTGTGAAAAAATCATGTATAGCAGTCATTAGACATAAAAGGCTTGAGCTGCAATAGAAATCAAAACATCCTAAGCAGTCATTACCAAATAATGCTGCCACATGGTTTCTGGTGCTAAATGTATAATTTATTGATAGAGTTAAGTACTAGGGACGCATTTGCAGTTGCTGCTGACGGCTTGTCATGCATCTTCTGCTGACTTTAAGCAGACTGGCCTGGCCACACAGAAACCCCTAACACTCCAAATTCCACATTCCTGGAAATGTAAAAGAGATGTCACACAGCTGTGGGCTCTGACTACTAACTCATGACACCATTCACAAGCCTTTACGTTAGTTACTCACACCCACAGTAGTGACATGGCGGTGCTGCCTACAGTATCTGGGATGAGTTTAGCCAGTTTAGGGAAGTACAAGCCCAGGAGGAAAGAACGGCTATTAAAAACTGGAACCCTCATTAAAGTCAATGACTCCCTGACAATGTTATTTTACTTCTTTCTTAGAAACAAAAAAACCTTCTATAACATAAAACTCTCCCTTCTAATGAAACAAAGTCACATGAATAGTTTTCTTCTGGCTGGGAATATGACGTGACACTTTGACGCTAAAGTGAGTGCTGTCATAAGAACTGGACAGCAGAAGGACCACAGGGAAGGAGAGAAGCTTGACAAAAGGCAGGTGAGAAAGCAAACCCCAATTCTCATCCTCTTTCCTTTTCCTTAGCTCTCGTCCCTCTCTCTACCATGTGCACACTATACTGAGACCTGCAACTGCTCACCGTTCCCAATGCCACTTGAGAGCACAGTGCGAGGCAAAACACTTACAGTGCCAGTCAGGGGCCTTTCCCAAGCCACAGCTGACAGTGAGACATCCACAGAAATCCACTGACAAAACGGCCAAGATCATAGGGAATAAACAAGGGAAAACAAACACCTATATTTAAACTAACCTCCAAAACCTAAAACTAGATGAAGTTAACTATGCCCTCAGATCCTTCCAACTCCCATCCGCAAGAATGGAAAATACACTCTGTATTTGCTGCATGGTATCCACAAGAGGATTTTAATGTAATCTCTTCTTAAATTTTTAGCATACAGGATTTCAGTTGCTCCCAGTTCCTCTTCAAGAGCTGTACCTATATATACACGCTGTATGAAGTAATATATTAACTGAAAAGAGTGTAGGAGAGGAGCCTCAAAATACCAAAGTGAGATTCTTTTATTTTCCTCTTTTTGCTTCCTTTTTTTTTTTTTTTTTTTTTTTTAGCTGGATAATAATAATAAAAAAAGTGATTAAAGATCCTGTACTTACTAGGAACAATAATTATTTGTGATAAAGGAATACTCATAACCTATCAGCATTTCAAAACCAGCTGATACAGTTCAGTAGCACAGCAACATCGGTGTCTGTGGCTCTACAGCAATGATTCTTCTCAAGTACAGCATGAATTTGGTATGAACCAAATTCCTCAACATGGGCTGTGTGTGGGGGTGGGGGTGGGGGAAAGTCATCCACAACACAAACTGGCTGAGGGCAAGGGGGAATCAGCGGAACATCTATACAGGCAAGAGACACACCGAGCAAGTCAAGCAAGCCATCGTTCCCCATCTCAGGTTGCAGCAGTGCTGCTTAAACAGGTCTCTCATACTTTCAGGCTCAGAGGCTGACCACAGTCCTCCTTCTCCAGTGTTTAAGCATTTCAGCACTTGTCTCCCCTTTTGGAGATCAACAGAATTGACACAAAAGACCTTACAGAAAAAAAATGACGACTCACAACTTCTGTGCACGGAAAGGGTTGAGTCTTCAAACAAAATGAAAAAAGACAAACTAAGAGAGACCATGTACAGTAGGGTAAAACAGCATATGCTTACAACATTTCCAAGAGTGAGACAATCACAATGGCTACATAAGGATATTTGCTGTATTAATTTGCAATACCTGAAAAAAAGCCCTGCTGAGTTTGCGCTGTATTTACACATTGATTGGCTTCTTCCTTGCAAGCAAGTAGCGGCATCCCTTCCCACCTCGGTCCTTCCCTCCCCCCAGTCCTTCCCCTGGGTTTAAGCTACTCATAGTCAGAACAAGAACATTCAGTCTAAGAAAAATTTCTTAGAGAATATAATTTCTTAAAGAAGATAGCATATTTACACACATCTAACACATGAAAATACTCTATTTTATACTAAATTTATGTTTCAAATAAACTACAATACTGCATCTTAGCTTTCTGCAGCTTTAGAGGACAGTCCCCATCGCGCACAAACTGGGCTTCCTACTCCCGTTTCAACTGGCAGCTTTGCCTTACAGTGGTGCACTACCATCGCGTTCAAGTCCTGACAGGTCTCCAGTTGTGGTTTGCTTGCTTGGGAAAGGAATAATGAAGTTCTCAGCAAAGCCATGCTAAACATCCACTCCTTTAATGAGCGATCCTTCTAGGATGATGTTGAAATCTTGCAATGTCTGTAGGACTCGGATAAGGGAGTTGACAGTCATACGGTCCCGTAGGAGAGCGTTCTCCTCATACATCCTTGTAATGGGTGGGCACTCTGCCAGCAACGGGATCCACTGAGAGAGCAAGTGGTCCCTGCAAAGGGGATGAAAGGAATTATTTTAGCACCAAGTACAATAGATCTCAAACTGAAATTCTTCTCCAAGAACACAACCCAAAACATGCAGACTCTTTTTGTGGGTTATACGTGTTGTTTGCACATAAAAGTTTCCTGTATAATCATAACTTTTGATTTTGTTAGTAAAATCCAGGTAACTGAACATACTGTAGGAATGAAGACAGAAAGATATCAGCAGAATTGGACAACTGACTTTGGAGAATTCAGCAACTTTTTCAGATCAGGAACAGGGGATGTAACTCAGGAAAAAACAACAGACTGTTTTCCAACTGGTTTTCTGTGTTTCCAGACTGACAAGATGAAAATGGTACTTATTTCTAGAGATACCAACTTCCACCTTCCAAAACACAGCTAAGCCCTGCCCTCACCCCTCCCCAAGTACAAGACAGAAAGCATCCTGTTAGGAAAGAAAGATTGGCCTAGAATAGTTTTCTCAAAATTATAACAGGCACCGCATTTTCAAAGGCAAAGTGATTCAATAAGGATTTAGAAATCCACCAGCTCTTCCAAAGAAATTCTGCATTCCCAAAGCCAGCACTTCATCAAAAATACAATTTCAAGACAGATTTCATACATATGACTGTCAAGCTAACAGTTATAAAAGAGCTCAAAACATTTTTAGCCGTTTAGACAGTAGCCATGTATCACTACTGCTTCTTTGCTCCAATTTTTCATGTAGTATTAAAGCTGCCTAAAATAGGTGCTGGATAACCGACAGGTATGACATGTCTTAAAATGGAAAACTAAAGGAAACAAAACTGGTGTAAAAATATTCTTCTAGTCTCATGCTAAAGGACACATACAACGAAGAACAGTTAGGTACCTTGTCCCCAGGCAAACCAGAATTTGGAATTTGCCATCCTTCCCAATGTTCCTTGGAGCGGTGTTGATGGCGTTCACATAATGACAGAAAGTTTTGCATGAAGATCTCTGAAGCAAAAGGGCCTCCTCATTGTCTCCAATCTGGTCACTGGTTTCAAAATAAGCAACAGCTTTCTCTGTGGTAAAGAGAAAATCAGAACCCAGTGAGCAGAAGTACTTCATTGTGACATAGAATAACACAAGGGAATCCTTAAAAAAACAACCTGCTGAGAGCTATTGCACAGTTTATATATGGATTCCTCACTCTGAAGATCATAGGTAGGTGGTGATCTTCCATCTTTGCTACACAGCAGTGGTCAGCAGACTGGTTGATGTCTAACACAGGTAACATCAAGGAGCTGCACCAGAGTACCTTATCAATGGTTTCATTGTGATACCATCAGCTTTGATTTTTCACTTTTTCTAAGCAAGCACTTACCCTCAGGCTAAGTATCTCAACTTGCGAGCATGTTTTAAGGGAATAAGTATGTCTTAAATTACCACAACATAGGCCTACAGATAAGCATCACCAGAAGACCAGTGCAGTGATTAGAAGAGTTTCCATAACAAGTAGAAATCTAAACCTTTCACTCCCTGCCTTTTCCCAGCTCTCCCCTTAACATTGATTGCTACTCTACCCCAACCTCCAGCCTACCTTCTTTCTGGGTACAAAAGCATCTGTTTGAACATCCATTTATGAATAAATGACTAGAATTTGAAGTGCTCTTAAATTTCTGCAGATTCACACTCATCCGTTATATAGAGTTTAGTATTTCTCATCTACTGTCTTGTTTCTCACTGACTTTAAGCAACCTGGACCAGGTGCTAGGCAGAAACAAATGGCACCCTAGCTGACAAAAATCCGAGGTCTGTGTGTGAATAGTCATTTTGCCCTTGTCTTTCTCCTCCTTCTGCCTCCAAATCACATACCAGCTTACCTATGAAATCCCAGATGAAGACATTCTTATGAAAAATGCGAGCTGACTTGAATCCATGGTGGAAGACCTGCTCCAGTGCTGCAACCAGACCGTTTTCTCCACACAACAGAATGGTAAGGCTCCCTCTCTGTGGGAAAGGGAGAGTCTGTAAGTACAACTTGACTTGTTCGTATGCCAGAAGCTTCAAATCTAAAGATTATCAACCTCTACTGGTACCTCAGTTCCATTTCTGTCTATAAAAATACTTACATGCATTGCAGACACCAGACAAGTAATGAAAAGTAAGAAGTACCTCTTTCTCTGGCTTGTGAAAGTGTTTCACAATATTGTTCACAGCTTCCCCGATTCCTTCTTGGATCTGTCCTGCATTAGGCTCTGTGAAATGATTGAGAACATACTAGCTGAATATACCAACTTTAAAACATTCATCAAATTTGTATGATAACATAGCTTGCACTGCAGGAATTATTCTGTTTCTTTAACAGAGTTCAGGCAATCATTTGTCTTGGGTAAACCTGAGCCTTAAATACAAGCAACTGATGAGCAACCCTGGAATAGTCAAATAAATCGCCCTACTTAAAAATGCAGAACCCAGGGATCTGGCTTGATAAAGATTTTATTTGAGTTAATCACATCTTGCTCATCACACAGAGCACAGCAACCCTCACATGAAGAGACATGGGCTGGAAAGTTGTTGCCCAGTCATTTGATTCCTACATGACAGGCCAGAAAACCCAGCACTAATTAATTCCTGACTTGAACATGCCAGTTTTATTGAGGCAAAACAACTACCTATTTACGGCACATGTCTAATCATTGTACCAGTGTGAGGGGCCACAGGCAGAGAATATTCCTTATTAATGGTTTCAAGAGTAAGTAATCTTCTGTGGTAAAACATATGCCATATTTCTGCTCTGAATCTGTTTAGCTGTATGCCTCTGTTACTGAATCATGCTATGTCTCCACCTGCCACCACTTCATCTTCTACGCAGGTACCTGCAGAAAATTGTCTAGTCCCTCATTCACTTTCTGATTAGAAGCAGACTGAACTTTTAAAACTTCATTTTAAGCAGATGTTTTCCAGACTTCAATCATTTTCATGGTTCTTCTATGAGTCCTTTCTAGTTTTTCAGACATATGTAGGTTGCTATTAGCTTGTCCTGCAATTGTTATTTTGGAAGCATGGAGTAATTCAGTATCATTATTTAGTACATGATGACCTCCAGTCCTTGGCAGGTCTAACACACAGCCTCAAGTAGCTCACAAGACAAATGAATTACTGGGCCTTAGTGTTCTCAGACCTACGGAAATGCGCTGGTGCCCACACCTCCAGCTAATATGGACTCACACATGTGAAGAGCTGCAGTGGTCCCATGGTGGTTTTTAAATGCTGCGTTACTCTTGGAGGCTAATCTTTCCTTGCTTCACATTTCAGCAGTCATGTCCTCTAATTTTACAGGAGCTGCACAGATTTATGAATCTACACTGTGCTCATCTATATGCTTTAGCAGAGAGTGCCTCACGTGGCCCTTACAGTCCCATGGCCTGCTGTAGCTAGGTGCAGTTACTCATAAAGGCTAAATTTAGGGACGTGAATATGATGTCCCCTAGGGTCCCTCTGGAGATGTGCTCCAACACAGCATCCACATCAAAGCTCTAAACTGCCCTTTGGAGAGGACTGTCTTCCCACTGACTGTGAAGTGAGCCAGGAAACTGAGCAGCACCAGCTACTGCAAATTCTGCTGCCTCCTCCTCCCTCATCTCACATCCCCATGCTCCAAGAAGAGATTGTTCTCTCTCGTCAAATGCGGACATTGAAAGAGACGTGTACAGCCACAGAGCAAGCTGCAGACGCACAAATCAGGGCAGGAAAAACTCATCAGCTTGCTGCCCCCTTCTCGAGGGCCCTGGTGAGAAAGGAAAGGAAAAGACTTACTGGTGTTCTTCCCTGTGAGGGAAGTGATGCTCAGCCGTCGAGCCATGGTAGGAGATTTCTGCTGGGGTGGGGTACGGCACTGTTTTCCCAGCTCTTCATCAGACGTGGAGCACACCAGCTCTCCAATAAGTATTCGCTCCAAACTGCCATCGTCAACTCCCTTTCCCAGCCATCGTCCACAGGGAAACCTGCCGCACACCCAGGACAAGCATAGGTCAGCCACCCAGGTAGTCTGGCTTGATCTCAAAGCTAAATGGACAGCTAGCACCCAGTAAACACTTCTGATGGGCAGGGAATATTCTGTAGCCAGAAACTTTTCACAAACCAGAACTCAGCAGGCAGCATCCCCTGTACCATCCTTAGGAAAAGGGAAATACGCAAAGCTTGCATGCAAGCACGGGACAACAGAAAGCGTTATTCACATCTTTCATGGTCCACATCATGATTTCTGCTGGGTTATTTTTCACCTGCAACCACAACTGATACTCAGCCTTTAAAAATATTGTGATGATTAATAATTAAATCCCCACACAGACTTCCCACCCAGCTGAAGCCATGACATCTCCTCATACTCAAACCTCACCTCATATTTTATTCTGTACTTTTTGACCCCATCCACAGTCCTAATGAAATCCATGCACATGTCCATACCCTGAGTCCTTGTACCCCATTTCCTCCTACTTTCCCCCATACACTGTGGCCAACCCTGAGCTCTGGAGCTCACCTCTCTGAATTATAGTTTTCTAAGTCCACATTTATATATATAAAAAAATATTAAGTGTGCTTAGCCAGATGTTTTCTAAAACCAATGATAAGTTAGATAATTTCAACACCAGAGGTATGTATTCAATAGAAGAGTAAGACATTATCAAAGCCTTTTATTTATTTATTATATTATATACATATATATTATTTATCTGAGTTTCTGTACATTTGTTACCATACTTAGACATCTGAATGTTCTTTAAAAGAAAAAGAAACCAAAGAATTGTCCTAAACTATCATTCCAGCTCTTGGGGGTTTAAAGAGTTCATTTGTGCGCCATGTTACTTTAAATCAAGAGATTTAATTATTAGACATAAACATATGAATTACTTCAAAAGTATCCATACTGTCTTTCCTGTCTCAGATAGATGCAAAGAAAATCCTATATTCAAGTTTCGTTTGGTATTTATCAGATTATTTGACTCCAACTAGGGCTTCTGAAATGAGAACACTAGGGGTGGGGGAGATGAACCCAGCCCTATCAGGTACCCAAATCCGTTCACAGTGCTCCATTAACTGTGGAGAAGATGAATGCCTTCTTGCTTTCTCTAGATTTAACATGTAAGAATTTCAGACAAAGAAAATTAAAACTTGTTGCTTACTTGTACGTGTGTCCTGTTATTTCATTTCTGACCATGACACAATCAACCAGCCACTTGGCTAGTAGCCCTGAGTTGTCATGACCAATCTGAACAGTCGTCAGCTTCCCTAAATTCTGGCACTGAAATGAATAACAGTTTTTACTTACTTTAAAAAACAACAGACAACACACACCCCCACCACATGCACACATATGGTCTTAAATGTATGTTTTTATTCAGTTTCCTTTGATTTATAGAGCAAGTATTTTCAACTAAACATGCAGAGCATTTTGAAAAGCAGGTTAATTATTTTAAGACAGGAGAAAAGAAATAGCTTGAAATAAAACTATTAAAAGCTTGTGAAGAGTTTACATTCTTTGTTGCGAGCACTCACTGAATATTTCTGAAAAGTATTAATTACAAATTTCTGAGCTAAGTTGATAAAAAGGTATGCTTTTATGGAAGAAATAGATCTTCAGTACAAACAGCTTTTCAGAAATACATTTTGAGCATGCTGACCTTCAGTTGACTCACTCTACACTACAAAGCAGTCCCTAGATCCTTTATTATTTTCAAAGATCAATTTGCTTATTGTTGGGTAAGACAAAAATCACTAACGTGAAACTCTTTAACAGCATAAAGAGACAGAACAAGGAAAACAAGGGACTGTGAATTCCAGTGCGATATGTAATTGTAGGTGGGGCTGGCAGCAACATCGATTAACGTCACCTAAACCCTTCCCTTGCAAGACCTTGGTTTTCATTGCTTCTAATACTGCTGAACAAGCAGCTTGGGCTGACATTTTCCATAGTGGGTGGCTACCCAAGTTGATATTTTAGGAAAGCTTCAGCCAAAGGAATAATCCAGAACAGTGTTAGCATGGTCCTTAGAAATGTCTAAATATGTTATTGTGCTTGTTAGAAGCCTGAACATCTTCTCTACAAAATACTAACACCTGAATGAGAGGCAGCCATTGTATCATAAAAATATCCTCTTTCTCTCTGCTCTGTCAAAATGCACCTATATTTGCAAGAGTGTTTTTTTTTAATTGTTGTTAAAGATCAGTCTGCATATGCTCAATGGAAGCACCTTTAATTTTTGTGGTAATTGTCCTATGAAATCACTTCTTACTGGATACGGTACAGACTGGAGCTACAGGAGCCTGACAGGGTTTTCCCTGCAGTTCCCGCTAGCAGGAATTGTTTCGGGGTGGCACCAAGCCAACCTGGAATTGATGGGTGGGAAAGCAGAGGGGAATGCCAGGTAGTCAAACACCAAGAGAAAACCACAGCAAGCATAAGGAAGAGAGCATGACGGGGACAGCAGCTCTGCAGTAGCACCTGAAGCTGGGAAGTGGAAGAGCTCAGGGTTAGACTGGCTGGCTGGAAGGAAAGCAGCAATGCCGGACAAGGAGCTGGAGTGGGAGGAGAAGAAATTTGGGGCTGGCCAGAGGTAGAAAGGGACCTGGGTGGCAGTAAGTGCAAAGACAGATTGAAAGAAGGGAAAAGAAACTCGGAAGGGAAACAAAGAGCCAGAAATGAGCATTGAAAGGGAAAATTAGGCAAGGAGGCGTGGGAGGGAATGAGACACCGAAATAGATTGGCCAGGAGAGAAGAGGAGCCCAGTGCTGGGACAGGGACCGCAGTGAAGCCTGCGGTTAAAGGTGTGTGCTCACAGGGAACTTGCATCTAGCACAGGAAGGGCAGGCAGCGCTGTTCCCCAGTACTTATCTGAAGGTATCAGTGACCTTAAAAACCTGCACAGAATCTGGAATTCTGTGATCTTAAGACAATAAATGAAACCTTCACCAAATCAATGTTTATTTGTAAGCATGTTTCAAATTGGAAAGTAAAATGTAAAGAGCAGGTACTCACCTCAAATGTCATTTCTAGGTGGTTTTTAGGAATCTGCATTACGCCTGTATCTCCTAGTTCTCCTGATACACATATCCATGGGTTTGATGTGGTTATTGCATTGCTTAGTTTTTTGATGGGAATTATCACTGACCTATAAGGGATCACTAAGAACAGGGAGGAGGGAAAATAAGTTAGTTGTGACTTTTTTTTGTCCTCCCCCTTAAACAGTTTCCGGGGCAACCCACACTTCTCCCTTGAAGGCAAGCTCTTGCCCCACGTCTCAGCACCCTAGCAAGGCGCGCCCCTCCGCTCTGCTCCCCATAGGCCGAGATGCGCCTGCAGAGCGCCTTGCTGCGGCGGCAGAGACTCCCCCTCACGGGGGTCACAGCAGCGGCCCCCCCGCCAGCCGTCCCCCTGGTTTATTGCTGAGCATGATGTCCTATGGTCTGGGATATCCCTTGGGTCAGTTGGGGTCAGCTGTACGGGCTGTGTCCCCCCCAACTCCCTGTGCCCCCCAGCCTGCTCG
>JAVJGI010000060.1:26046597-26155415 GCA_035590275.1 Ibycter americanus
AGAGCCGGCCGCCCCTTGCCGCAGCGCCGGGCCCCCGCAAGGAGCCCGCCGAGGGAAGGGCTGAACCCCGAGTGCGGCAGGGCACGGCCGCCCCCCGCAGCTGGGGAGGATACGGGGGCCGACGGACGGTGCCAGGGGAAAAGGAATGTCAGAAATGCCGAAAAGGCTGGTGACGCCATAGCCAAAGTCCCAAGTTTGATGTGTCTCTGTGGACATCCTCCCATTAAATTATTATTATTATGATTATCATCATCATCGTCATAACGATTATTTTTATTATTATTTTGCTTTTAAATCTGCACCACCCATACATGCCTAAGACAAGGACTGCCACCCACCCTGGTTTGGATTTGACTCAGCTACTGCATGCTAGCACTGCAAGACTCTCTCCTGTTTCACAAGCTGCCTTTTTGACTGGGTAAAATAAGCCAGCCTTTTTACTTTTTGTGTGCCGTACAATGATACTGCACTCAAAAAACCACCCTCCAATTCCAACTGCTTGTCCTACAGGGGAAAGCTGTCAAACTGGATGCCCTGCAGAAATAAGGTAATCAAGGATGAATAAATCTCTTTGTGCTGTGCTAGTTCTGAGGGGATGTATTGCTTTAAGAGGAGAAAAAGTAGAATGAGTGGCTGTTTTGACAGCCACGTAAAACTTGATTCACTTCACTCTGAACAGGCAGGGAAATGAAGACTAAAGGCCGCCAAGGTGAATCCAGACAATTAGGTCATCTCATGGGGTCCTGCCGCCTTCGCATTGCCCAGTGCTAGAGAGACAAAGATTCATTTCCAGATTTCAATCCGACCTCCGCTCTCCTTCTTACAAGAGAGGAAGGGAAAGGGAACCTTTTTGGCATTTAAAGAGAAGCAAAAAGAGATTTAAAATACACAGCAGAGCACAAAGTGCCTTGTATTTCATCCTCCAAGACTTCCACCTCCTCCTCAGTGTGTGGCAAGCAGGCTGTTCGGATGCACACTTAGTGAAGGCCAGGAAGGGCATTAGGATGTAAAGGACTTGTCTGGGAGGGAAGATGAAAGAGACTATACAGCTGTCGGCAAGGAAAATCAAGTGCTACGGCGGCACTCTCTGCTGATTACTCTCCTTTGTGCAATGCTCTTACCCAGAGCGCTCCCACACAACCTTGGCTCTCCAGCTGGTTTCCCAGAGCAACACCCAGCACCCATGAGCCTGGCAGCAACAACCAGCGTTTCCAGAAAACGGTTCAGCTACTTGGGCACCAGCAGCATCATCTCTTACAAATCATGACAGCAACTAATTTTTATTCAGGGGAAAAAAAATTGATTCTCCAACTCACTGATCGTGGTGAAGACGCTTGTGAAGCAGAAGTAATCCACTGCGTTGAGTGAGAGCAGGTGATACAGAAACTGTTCCCGTTCTTCTTCACAGCGCAGGAAAGCATAACGCTTGTAAAGTTTCCTGGTAGAAAGAAATACACTGCCTTTTTTTGCTGGAAAAAGCACCATGTATCTTAAAAGGTGTTTGAATCTCAAAACACCAAATGAAGAGTTGATCTTAATGGGAGGTATGAAAAGTGAGATTCCCCAGCTAACACAAGCTGCTAGAAACCCACAGGGGGCATTTACCCCCTACGCTACATGTGCTTTACAGATCAGTCTTGGCTCCGCGCTACCATAGCAAGGCTACAGAGTTCATCTCATTAAAGGATCAGTTTTGGTTTTGCTGCAACGCACAGATATAAACTAACACTGCTCACAACAGCAGACCTGAACCAACATACAGCAACCTCATTTCTTTGCTGTGTCTTCCCACTGTGGAATAGCCTTGTCTAATAACTTAATCTTCCTTCTGCTCCACACTGTGACAGAGGAAACTAAGCAGAAGACATCAAACCAGGGAGGGCACCAAGCAGCAGCGAGGGTCTTCCCATCACTCTTGCAGTTCAGTGAACCGAGTGTATGTCACCTATTGCCCAAAGCAGTGCAAAGGCACACCAGGACTTAGCCTGGCCCTGCTCTGAGAAAGCACAGAGCCTTGACACTGCCTGTAGTTTGAAGGCAACAGGCTCCCCAAAAGCTGCTGGGGTAGATAGATGTAGATGAAACTTTAGGAAAAGACTGGTCTGCCACCCTGACTTTAGCTGATCACCCAAGAGGTGACTGTCTCCAGCTACTTCTCTCTCTTCCCATTAGCAGATTTGAGTATTTAGTAGCTTCTGGCATAAATCATGCATGTGACCCATCACAGAGCCAGAATTGCAGGCAATAGCTAGAATGTTTTCATTTCATAAGGTTTGGGGTTTTCTTCTAAATACATTGCTGTGAGAAAATGAAGTCAAGGAACATCTACACAGGGACATCCTTAAGTGTCTGTGCTTGCAAAAGGAAGCAGAGCTGGGGGAGCTGCTAAGTGGCTGGGAGGGCTGCCCTCTAACCCAGCTCATCCACAGTCAGGATGGGGCCTGCGTTTGGCTTGAGCCAACATCAGGCAGGGCTGCTGTGAGATAAGTGGCATTCCTGCCCCTGCTGCTTCATTCACACAAGACAGTGATTGTAGGGCCACAAAGCTGCTTGAATCAATGCACTGATCTGACCAAAACCTGACACCTCCTTCCATAAAATTGTGATTTGTTTTCCATGCAGACAAGCAGACTTCTGCCCTGCTGGGTGGGCAGTACCTCTCCCCCCAGCTACCCTCTGCCCTTCAATCACTTCTAGCTGGAAACCACAGTACCCAGACGGGGTGCCTGGCTGCACCCCAAGCCTGCATAGCACTTTGACACACCACTGAGGAAGACGTGAAAGCAAAGCTTTGAGAAAAAAAGCCACCTTACTTGGCAAGTGCCTGGTTGGAAAGCAGCTGCTTCAGGTGCTGAGACAAAAGCTTCTTCTCCAGAGAAAGCCTTATCCAGGCTCGGGCTCGCCCCACATCAGTCTTTATTTCACTCATGTTCTGAACGTGCCTGGAACGGGTGGGAAAATAAAATAAAAATAGATGAATCATAAAAATCCTACATGCCTCAAATGGCAACATCCAGTGTGATGCAGCAGCTGAATCAGAAGACATCTTCTGACATCATTTCTAGAGAAAGAGACCTTCAGCAGGGCCCCACAGATGCTGGCCCGGGGAAGTGGGGCAGCCCTTCCCAGGGACGGCCGGTTGCAAGCCAGATGCACTGCAGCCCCTATCAGCTGCTCTGTCCTGGCATTTGCTTGGCCAAGGTGAGCAGGGGTAGATCTGCTCATCCCTGCATTGCCTGAGGTAGGTGTCCTCATGGACACTGCTAACACTTAAAAAAAGCAGCCACCTCATGAGACCCAGTTATATCACAGTCCTTCCCTCAAGCTGCTGACACAAACGGTTATGTCTGGGAGGGCAGAGGACAAATACATATCATAAGAGTTTCTCCAAACCACAGTTTGCTCTGAAGGCTCTAACAAACCCCTTGATGGCAGCAGCAATGGGAAATCTGACAAAAAGAGGATCATCTGGGCAAAACCAGCGACAGGCAGTCACAAGCAGAATCACATTTTCAGAGATATGAGGCCCTTGTGTAAGTGATAATCTGAACAGCCCTCCACTTGCTTGGTCTGTAGGAAAGCAGAAGTGTTCCATAGGAGCTTTCTTACATGGTTTTGCTTTTCTTTTTTTAAACTTCCCATATTTCAGTTTGGAGAATGCCAGAAACCCTAGTTTTAGAGCACAGGGAGCTTTAGAAGAGGAAGTGAAATGCCATGGCAGGGTGAAGCTGCTTCCAAAAACCCCCGACTTGGTTAAATAAACAGCAAGAAATATGAGTAATAGTTTCCAGCACGGGAAAGAAAAAGCTGCAATTTCTTAATTTTCACGCAGTTTGCATGTTAAGTGCACAGGCAATTCAGCCCTCTAAACCTCCCTGGCAGGCTCCAAGTACCATTAGCTGAGTCTGAACTGTTGTGATTTACTTTCCAACTCCTGCATCTTCCTTGAAGGCCCTCTGTGCATTGCTGAGTGTTAGGGAACATGGCAATATTTACTCCAAAGAAAATCCAACAAAGTCATGCTGTGACGGATGCTTTTTACATTGACTAGTATAGTCTTACTGTCTCGTGCTTTCCCCCATCTGTTATATCCCAAGTGCGTGCTTTGTGTTATATTTAGACCCTGTATTATTTGAGAAAAATACTCTCTTGTTTATAGAGCTTCTAGCATAACAGAACTAGGACCTTAAGGGCAAATTTGCAAAGTACAACTTAGTGCTGCCCAGAAATACAAGTTCGCTCCTCACAAATGAAGTGGATACCAGACATAGCTCAGCAGCACCGTTCTCCACCAGGCTGACCTACCTGATTTCTCAAAATACAGGTCTACCTTTGCAAACCAAGCTGATGTGTCTGCATCACACGGCTCTATGCTGTACGTACGTATCTGGAGTACCATCAGGAAGAAACAATCAATAGGAGTAATGGTAGCTTACCAGTGGCAAAACCTAGGCTACTTAAAATGCCTTTTAAAAAAAAAAAAAGGATGGGGGACAAAAAAAGATACTTTTCTTAAAAAAAGAAACTTTGCTCCTGTTTCCTAACATGACACATGGATAGTTCTCTGACGGACCAGGTGAGAGGTACTAATTCTCAGTGAGGTGTAAAACAAATGCAGGAGGGCACATTACACTCTGTACAAGTCCCTGCCCTTCATAAGCAAGCTCAGCAGCCTCCCTCTGTCAGCAGCGATGCCTACTGGCTGAATTACTGTTGAGAGCCTTGCTCCTGGCACTGGAAAGCCCTTCCTGGCTCAGCGTGGCAGTCAGCATTAGACCTTCCAGCCCAGACAGCTGGGCACATGATCCAGAGTCCTTGAGAAACAGAATGTGCACTCAACTACATCATGTTGAGACACTCTCCTCAGACATTTCAAGTCTTTTGAGATGGGAAAATCAAAGCACAGGCTATCATCTCCCTCTCTCCCCTTCCCCCTCCCCCAGTGCTTGGCTTGAATTACATCTAATATGAAACACCGAGTAGAATATGTTATTTTACTGTGAGAAGATTCAAGTACAGATGGACTCAACCTTATTCCTTGCATGCTCTGTACCTCTTCATTACCTGTTTCTAGTTCAGACCAGATTGGCATTAATTGTGCATTTGGGAAACATAAGGATCTGCAACCATGCAGCTTGCCAGAGACATTAAAAAGATTCAGTAGTCAGTCTTGGTGTCAGCAAAAGCAGAGTGTAACAGAACAGAGCATTCAGGAACTCAAATTTATTTCACCCTCAGTTGTGAGAGTCAAACAGCTCTATTTTTATCAGTGACCTAAACATAAGCACTGTATGCTCACCACCACACAGCAAACTCTTCTTGTCAGAGCCCTGAACAGCAATTTCAATGCAACTCCCTAGGTTGGGACTTGCTTTTAATCCCATTAGTAATAAAGAAAAATCTATTTACCTTGTCAAATGTAAGCCTGGGGTATGGCGAGACATACCCTCTGCAAATAGCTCTGCTGACAGAAGAGGTTACAGCTGCTCAGTATCACCATGCCCCCAAGGACTGTGTGCATGCTCCCCATCCCAGTGCAGTCAGAAATGAGCCATACTAGCTCATCCCTTGTAGGTAGCAGGTCTTTGCTAACCCAGCTTCTTTTGACTGCAGCAGGTTAAGCATCACTGCTGCGGGCCCAGCACCTGGGGCTCGCACCTCTGCTGCAAGCTCCTCGTGGTGGTGGGAGGCATGACACAGGCATGAAAGCAAGTGCTGGCAGCAAGGAAGAGCTTGCCTGGAGGGGAAGGACCCGAAACTTGAATCCAGCTGGACCAAAGGTTTCAGGGAGTTGCCTTGGCACTGTCTGGCCCGGCTGGATGCCCAGCGATGTGCCCGAGGGGTGAGGCTACGCTGGAGGCAGGCTGCAGCAGGAGTCTGCCAGGGAGCTGGAAGAGGGCTGGGAGAGGTGCTGCACATCCCTGCCTGGTGGAAAGGCTGAAGGGCATACCCCCAAACACACTTGTGCACAGACTTTCCATGCAAAGAATCAAAATAAACATCATGAGCATCTTTCTTACCACATCTAAGATGCCTGGCTTTGCGAGGGAGGCAGAGGACACACCATGTCACCTGTAGCACAGGCTCATCACACATTCAGAGCGTGACTGTGATTCAGCCCTGTTTTTTAAGTTGTTTACATAACCTTGCATGAGCCATCAAAAACAAGCCATGCTTAAGGTAATGCTTAACCCTCTAGCCATTAGTTCAGTTAGCACCATAACGCCAGCAATTTAACAATTACCCATCCTTCTAACTTCAGCATAAATCTGTGTGTGCAAACAAATACTAAGCAACATTCCTTCCAAGCAGGAGAAAGTATGCCACGAGATTACAGATGACAAATTCAACTCACCATCTGCCCAGCATTTTCTGTGACCAGACATGTTTTTGGACAATCACGAATACCCAAGATATTACAAAAATTAATGTTCTGCTTCTGTACTTTTTCTCTGAAAAGCAGCAGAAACAGTCCTGTGATTCAAGCAAGAGAGCTCAGATCCAAGCTGGGCTTTCATTACTCAAGTAGAAGTACGCGGAAGACAAAACCCCTGCATGCAGCAGCGAGCGCACACAGCCTCCTCTGTCGGCAATCCCCTCCCAGCACGTGAGTTTCCGCTCCAGATCCTCCTTCACCCTTTCCTCAGACTGACCCTCTACACGCCTGTCAGCCTCACAGGACTGAATTAAGTAAATAGCTGCCATGTCCCATGAGAGGGATGCTAAAATGACAGACACATGCTCAAAACAACCTCTTGGCATTATACTCCTAATTACACTGTATATATTCTCCCTCCCACTTTTGCATGTCGTTTTAGCCTTATGGGGCATGTCATATTCTTTGAAATCAGAGCACAAGACCCAAACTACATAGTGTCAAACAAAAAGGTTGCACACTGCAGGTGGGAGGTACAGTCACTTTCTTTCAGAAAAAATCTCACATCAGAAAAAAAAATCTCTGTAATAACATGCATAGTAAGAATCACATCATTGTAATCATGGTTTTGTGAACTAATTATAATTAATTTTATTTTTTACCATAAGATTTTTTTGCCATATTTTTATGTGGAAGAAGGGCATGGTTTTACAAGGAACAATATTTGTCTTGCCTCACGCACTAAACAGCTAGCAATCGCTAGCAGCTCTTTACAGATAAGCATTATTGCATTACTCCTCCCCCTCTTTTCATGGCACTTTCACGCCTCTGCAGTCCTTAGCAATGGCAAGTGAAGTGTCAAAACAGTGGCCTGACCTGGCAGTGGCTTGATCAAAGAGATGCCCTGAAGAACTTCTGCCTGGTTCTGTCACATCAGCCTTCATCTCATCTTACTCTATAACCCTTCTGATTCCCAGCCAACACTACTTATAAAGCTCTCCATAGCCAGGCTGTGGTCTCCCACAGAGCCCCTGCCCTACTTCACATCCAAACTTTAAACTCACCCAAATACTGGGTTTGATTTGTACATTTATTACTATTTGCCATAAAATGCTAATTGAAAAGAAAGAATATTGCTCAGGCATTGCGAGCAGGTTTTTATGTCCCTTTGCTCTATCAACTGCTCGGTCAGTAATTTAAAACAAACAAAAAGAAACAAACTCAAAGTACCAAGGAACTCAACATATCTGCTGTTATTCGTAGAAGTTGGTTTTATTGCTAGAAGAACCCCCCTGGGAAAACAAAAACTCCAGTAAAACTTATGTGGTTTTCATTGTCTTTTAACCAAAACAAATCAAGTGAACATGCAAAAAAATTTTTCAAAAATTAAAAGGCAGCACTTCATAGATATGAATGTGGGCTGAGGAGACGGTTTAATTCTCCTTAGCCTTCGCAGACCCAAAACTAATCAGGATCTTCACCTTATGCTACACAATTAAAACCACAATTAATGCTTTAAGAAACAAATGGTGTACCTCATATCTTGTATCAGGGAAACCCTCAAAGTAGGCAGAGTAATTCCTGTATCAGACTTCCGTCTTTCTGTTCCAACAGCAACTACAGTAGAGAAAATACATGAACTTAATACAAAAATCATAGTAATGGTCTGCAATGCATTTGTTTTACATACAGCTGAAAACAATCTTAAGTGGCTGGTAACTGCCATGTTTCTGTGCATTATCATTAACTCTATCCTGGAAATGTAGAAGTAGACAAAATGAAAAATGCTTAATACATTACCTATTCCTTCCTTAATCCAGCACTGAACTTGGAGATTTAGCTTCCTTTTTCATATGTGAAATACATTAACATAAATCTGTAGGCAATGGATTTTATTAGAAATATGTTTCTATGGAAAGCTCACAACTGAGAAGGACACACTAAAATTAAGCTACAGTAGCATATTTAATGCTAAGAATGTCACGCGTTTCTGTGCTCCGCTACTCTGATCAAACTGCTTTGTGGTGACACATTTTGCTCTCAGGAATTTGTGCCTGCCAGCCAGATTGCTGACTGCATTACTCACTGAAGCTCATTAAAAAGTCTTTTCATGAGCAAGACTAGTTTGTCCATAGATATGGCTTTGAGGACTGACCATACAAGTTCCCATCTACAAGATCTGGAGGATTGGAGAGTCCTTGGAAGATGACCCACTGAAGTTCAGAGATTTTTACTACAATACCCAGCAGCAGCCACTCTACAACACCCAGCAGGGCAGGGAGATCTCGAGGCCATCAGTAAACCAACCTCTCTCACAGCACAGAAGTAATTTAGTGATTATAAGGGGCCAAGCAAAGCATAAATGGAGCACCTGAACTGACTAATAGAGAATTATACAACTTCTGAACTATGCCATCCACCAGTATAAAGATTTATTGAACATGGAGTTATTCACATTGGGATTTGGTAGACAGATTATGCTCATTGAAAGAAAAATGTCAGCTGTCTTAGCCACAGCTCTACACCTTCAGCTTTTTCAGAAATCATCTCTTGCGGAAGCACTGCTTCTCACACCTCTCTCAGTGCTGATTAAAAGGGAATGAAGGTAGGGAACAGACATCAAATGATTTTCCAGACAGGGATAATAAGTATGCTCCTTTGCCTTCAATGATGTCTATCTATTTTGTCCAGACATCAAGGCATCTTCACAATGATTATAAAGGCTGTCAAAATGTAAATGTGGTATTAGCAAGAAAAAACACTGACATCTTGCATGGGTTTCATGTGGCTGCACTGTTCCTGCCAGGCCCAAGTTCATTTGCTGTGATGGACCCTTCATGGAGTCAGCTGCCAAGTACTCACCTGGGGACTCTGCACTATGCTCTTGCTTCTCTTCTCTCTCCTGGTACTGAAGTAAATGGGACCACAAAGCAGACTTCCCCTGAAAATTGGATATGTAGTATACAGCTTTAAATGAATCAGGCAAAAGAAAAGAGGCCAATGAACATGGCAAAATAATGGGATGGCATTTCAGTGGGTAAAATGTTCAGTAATGAAAAATCAATCCTCCTCTCTCGGGCATGAAGCCTCAGGAAGAGGAGAGGACCATCCCACTGACCTAGAAGTCACACCACCCGCCTTGTTTCTTTGTCCTCTCCCTGGGTTTTCCTTGGGAAAGTTGAAAGGAAAGAAACCAAACACTTATTTAACAACATCATTGCAATTTCCAGAGTTACATCTCAAACAGATAAAAAATAAACCAAACCCTCCAAAAACCAAACCCCCCAAACTCTTCAAACCCTCACAAGATATGAACCAGCGGCTCTGAGCTGAAAGAAATCTCCCATTTTATGTTGGAATGACACCACTGAGTAGCAGCTTCAAAGGTAGAGGTGGCATTCAGTATTTGCTAGAGTACTGTACACACAAAGGCCCGAGTTTCCAGTTACCAACCTGCTTGACCTGCAGACCATGGCTCCAGATTCTTTCTAGCAGATCACAGAGGCTAGCAATCAATGTATTTTCCTCCAGACCTGTTATGTTGGCTTCTCCATGTCCAAGCTCAACTGCTTCATGGCCCATCTTCTCTACCAACATGCGTTTAGTCTAAAAAAAAAAAAAAAAAAAAAATCCCCAAAAGTTTCTAAGAATGTTATCCAATAAGGGACAGAATTTATAGATGAGTTTACTTAAACATGCTTAATCTAGAGACCATTGCTGATGGGCTGACCAGAGAAACTTCAAATCTCTTTACAGAGATTGTGAATTAAAAATAATAATTTTTAAAAAGTCTGCATGATTACTCCATACTGTCCTGTTTCTATACCCTTTATCTATTGCCCTGTTTCTATGCTGTTGATCTATTACCGAACAGTATCAAAAACGGAGCACAGAGCTAGATACGTTTTCAGTCTTACTCAGCATCTGTTTTTCTTCTTACAGCTATTAAAGTTTTAAACCCAGGTAATACAGTATACCAACAACCACAACTGACACAAAGACACCAGGAAGTTATACTTCCATGGCTATAAAAGCTTCTTTAATATTAGAAACTGCCATACTTCATCTGCTCTGCATAAACAACATGCACAACAGTCGCATGTGCTGAATGCTTCCCTTTTGACCGAGGATCCTGAGCCTGTTATGTTTAGGCTACGTGTAGATATGAACAATTAAAGGAAATCCTTCCTAAGATGTCTATCATGCTGATTCTCCTTCCTGTCCTTTTTACTCTTTCCACCAACTTTGACTGCATAAACAGAAGAGTAAAAATACCATCCTTTCTTTTCTAGCAGTTGGAAATTATAACGCTAAAGGGATATCCACCCTGCAACAGCCTGGTATGCCGACAGACCAACGCCATTCCAGCTGTGAAGGACTTTCAGGACACCATCTGCAAATGTTATTTACACTCAGTGTAAGCCAGGGCAAAGCACATGGGAGAGGACCTACCTTCATGCGACATTCCTTCAGTAACCCTTCCACAAATTTCCAGTTGGTCTGCGCAATCACAGCTGGAGAGAGGTCTGAGAGTTTGGGCTGCCTTAAATTTTTTCCTAAACTCCTCGCCTCCTGCATGTATTTCTAAAAATTAAACAGAATAATTTCAGGTATTACAAGTTAGAGGGACTCTCCTCATCCTAATCCTAGGTGAGCAAATGCTGGTGAAAACGAATGAGCTAGTGTTAATGTGGGAACAAAATCATGACTTGTCTGATGTTTAGGTGTCAGGCTGTAGAAGTGAAATGCTCTCTTCTAACAACAGAAAAAGCAAGATATTTTCCCGTGTGGTAATGCAACAGTCAACATCAGCTAGTGAAGTACGCTGTTAGCCACCAGCATAAAGTTAGCCACAGCAAGTGCATAAAAGTGCAATACATTCCTCCATTCAGCAATAAAATCAAAACACCAGGTAAAGTTTCTTTCCATTGTTATTTTATTGTCACTTTAAAAAAAATTTTAAAAAATGAAAAGACATTTGTCTAATTTTTGACCAGACTGTACACAAATTGAAAAAAAATCCTTTGAAAATAAATTACAAGAAGCAGATATACACTTAGCAAAGAAGAAAGATTTCATCCCTTCCTTTTCATCTGCATAGTTCATGTGGGAAAAATGAGACTTGATTTTATTGTCAATTAAATTCTTAAGTAAAAGTGAAGCTCATTTTAAACAAAACTGACATTTAGGACCATCCATGCTTTTACTGTGGGGTGGTAGCTGGGAAGTATGGACAAAACTTAGCATACCCTTTAAAAAAAGATCCAAGCTATAATAAAAGACTTTTAAACCCTCCTGTTCCACTGCCTTGTTGTTCAGGGGCGGGGTGTTTTTGGTTCGGTTTGGGTTTTTTATGTTAAGCCAAAGACCTCAAACCAATCAACAAGTGTCCTCTGCCCCCAACACCAGTGAGATGGCTGCACACTGAGCAAAGCTAAGAAGTTGGCCACATTTAGGCGTGCAAATGTGAAGCCTATCAAAAGCTGTCCAAGCATTATTCATAAAGTTTTTGTTAAAAAGAGTAAGATAAAAGAATATTGCCAAATAAAAGTCTTGAAACAGCGCTCAGCCTGGTGTGGGAATGCTCCACTTTCATAGTGTGTTTTTACCCAATTAATGCTGCCTCTTTGCGTGACGGTATGTGACCATGACCGCCCTTCCCCTGAAAGGAGCAGATCACATCCCTCCAGCGACTTAGTGCTGCTGCTGGCTGGGTTTTCTGGGGAACTGAAAGGTCACTACGGCTGCTGCATCCTTAGAGCTTTCTGCCCGGCGCAAAAATAATTAATTTCCTGGAATCATAGAATGGTTTGGGTTGGAAGTGACCTTAAAGATAATCTAGTTCCAACCTCTCTGCCATGGACATGGATACCTTCCACTAGATCAGGAAAAGCAAAAGCAAAATCCTAACACACTGAAGTTAATTGAAATAGTTCACTTATTTTTTATGGGGGAGCACAGGTTTTCTGGCACAACTCGATTTTTTCAATGCAAAATATGGGCAAGAACCAGTTAACATCAGTCCAATAGGTCAGATGAGAATGAAGTGTTCTGCCATTGGAAAGCTGTCTTCAACAGAAGTGCTCAGCTAGGTAATTACAGTTTCACCAATACTGTAAGGACTTAAAAATAGTTAAAAACTGCAAGTGGGAATAAAAAATAAAAAAAAATATATCACAGATTATGAAAGCGTGTTGTTGTTCAGCAAGCAATCTCACAAGTGACTTTCATCTATCTCAGTGTAAAAATTAGCAACAAAACCAGCGAAAGAGTAATACAGGGAATATATAATTAGGAATCTAATATTTCTTTTTAAATGTGAAGGGATAAATAAAATGCAAAGTGTGGTTATATTCTGAAGAGTACAAAACATAGATAACCTTACTTTGTTCATCATATGTCTTGTTACTATAATAAAATAAAAAGAAAAAAATATTAACTCTTGTAAATTCAAGAGAAGAATAGGGTGAGATGAGAGAACCAACTGATTGCTCTTTGCCAGTTCAGCAGCATCCACACACCACCACCCTCTTCCACACTGGGATGCAATGATCCAGCAGTCAGAAAGCAATACTTTTTGGATTTGATACCCTGAGCTGAATTGCCAGGTGAGCAACACAGGAAAAAATGAAGCAAAAATTCTTGTCTTTCAGCCTTGGAGCCATCATGTTTGCCAGGGAGCTGGTGTGGAAGCCTAGAACTGACTTCCAGCTACTTTTCTGATTATAACCACACTTATAACCACAAGTGCTACATGGACGTGCTCATACTCTACGAGACAGGGAGAGGTTTGAGACGGAGTGAAGACAGCGGTTCCTCACACTAACGACATCTCAAAAGCAGTTTTCAACAAGAAAAACTGAAACATACCAGGCAGCATTCAGAGAAGGATTTTTTAGGAGGCCGTGCAGGAGGGGGTGGTCCCTGATCCCACTCCCAGAAGGCCATTGAGTTCTGACGAAGCAAAAGCTCCTCCGATGGCTAAGAGGAGGCAGATGCCCCAATGGCAGAATAGCCAGAAAGAAAGAGACAAAGCAAAAGAAGCATGCATATGATCCACAGCCAAAAAAAGAAGAAAGTAAATACATGACAAAGTATTGAAAAGGCTCTGCTGAGATATACACATGAGGCAACATTTAAAATATACTTGGGAAGCCATGTTAGCAAAAATAGCAACATATACAAGTGCTGTTTTGCTGTGTTTCCATGAAACATCATTCAAAGCTGTAGTTCAAGAGTCCACTCATCCATTCAGGTTCTTTCAGAAGGCAAATGCCAACACTGGCCAACATTATTCAGCAAGATTTACCACAAAACAGCATGAGTGTTTCATTTTTGCTAGTGACATACAAAAGAAGCACATGGACATCAATGGAGAAACAGGGCAGAAAATATTTAATGAAGGACGAGAAACTGAAAAGATGGGAAAGAAATGTGTGTATGTGACTGACATTTACAAGATGCATGGGAGTTTCCAAGCTTTAGGCACGAAAAGGCCCCAAAGTCTTAACCTTTCAAATAGGCTTACTCATGTCAGGAATCTACGTAAAAGAGACACACCAAAAAAAAATCCTTTAAAAAAAAAGAAAGAGCCCTGCCTCATTCGCCTGTACAGAGCTGACATTTATTCAAGGACTTGACTTTTCCAGAGACCTTCACCCTGGCCAGCGCCTGGCAGCTGGACCCAGGCGGGCGCCAGGGCTCTGCTCTCTGCATGCACTAACACAGTCAGGGTCTAAATCAGCAAATAAGCCTTTTTCCTGACGACAAAGGGCTGTCTTATTCCAAAATAATAAAAGCAATTTATTTACATTATGTGCTTTGAAGTTGTACAACGTATACAAACATCTGTGACCAGCAGCATCTAAATGGCTGTGGAGACCCATACAAACCTTACGGTAGCCACAAAACTACCTGAAGTAGTAACACATCGTTTGATTAAACCTCACCTGCTGGATCACAAGCTCATGCTGCCCGCAGATGATGCCACCTACCTCCCTCAAATCGTTGTCCAGCCCGATGTGCTCTGAGTGCTGCCGCAGGCGGTCTTTCCTCCGCTGCGCCGTGGTGCTGCGACTGGCCCAGCGGCTGGGAAGTCAGAGAGAAGACACACATGAGTGGAAAAAAATCAGGAGGGAAAGCCTGGGTCAGGAGCCAGAGGACATCTGATGGGTCTGCAGCAGGAGAAGCGAACGCACAAACCTGGACCTTGCAGTAGACGTGAGTGCAAGCTCGTGCCTGACCCTCCCCCATGGGAAACTGCCTGGCAGGTGACAGGCCAGTGCGCACCCAAGGGACAAAAGTCCTGATGGAAACGTGCCTGCTGCCTGCCAGGGTCTCCAGTGAGAGCTCCCGTGTTACCCAAAATGCGGGTCATGCTGCAACATTGATGCCACCACCAGGTAAATTGCACTTGGTTACCCAACACCACCATTGCCTGCTGCGTTTGCAGAGGTTTGATAAAAATGGTGTCTGTAGGAACAAATGAAGTACAATGATGTATTTTGAGCAGCAACTTCTTCAGATTTTCCTCTTTTGTGAGAGGTGGTACTTCTCCTTTCTCCACTTTCTGTGGTATGGCCAGGAATTATTTCAGAGAAACTTCTCATTGTGATAGTAACTACTGTGATATTGGGTGCACCTATGTCTAAAGGCTATAAAAATATTGATGTTCCTGGGATTGATCATGTTGCTATCTTCACCATGTATTTTTTTTGCATCAGGTTTCTAAATACCACAGAAAGCCTATATTTTTCCTACACGTTCATATACGTCTGGCTGAATTTTTAACTCATCTGAAGCTGTTGCCTGAAAGCAGCTGGTTGGTAACCAGGTTTGAAACGAAGCAACCTTAAAGCTCACAAGAGTGCAAACTCCTTTGTGCCATATACTATAACAAAACACAAACCAAGATAATTCTGTCCCAAGGAATTTCTAATCTGACTGTAGGGTTTCTAATAATACCATAGCCTTCTGTCAAATCCTTGAAAACCAAAATGCTCAACTGGTGAAGAGTAAAAAAAAAAGTTAATAAATTATTTACAAAAGAAAGCTGAAATAACACTATAAAGCAACTTATCAAGTATCAAAAATAAGTATCTTAATCCACATGAAGGCTATGTCTTCAGAACGATATTACTTAATTACTGTGGTTGTGTTAATTAAAATTAAAAATGTCTTCCAAACACAGTAAACAACAAAAAAAGCGCCTTTAAGTGTATAGCCTTTCAGTCGCTTCATGAAGTCATCTGTTCTGCCTCTCTCCTGCACCAAGAAGTTAAAGAGGAAAACTAAGGTGGAGCAGAACACAAAGCCTGCCCAGGGCAGCATTCCAGCTCCAATGCCTGGTGGGATGTATGAATAAAGCTCTACCGATGGGAGGAAACTGCCTCGAAGAATCTGAAGGGATAACCTAAATCTGGAAGAAGAAAAAGAAAGAAAGAAAAAGAAAAAAACGCACCAAGAAAACAACACCCCACACTCCCCAACCTCAGTACTTGGATCAAAGGGACCCTTCAGAACCTGTCTCCATCTTGGTCTCTCTACTCCAGACCGAAGCATCCGTGCTGGGCACCATGCCAGAATGACTGCTCTGAGATGTTTTTTTTCTACAGCAGCTGTGATCAGCAGGTAAAGGCCCTGGGGATTTGAGTTCCCTACCTTTGATTGATCTATACAGAGAGAAACCTAGAGAGGCCCACATCAGAGGCAGAAGTGTGTGCTTGATAAGCTTCTCCACGCAGGCAGTATTGGTGGGGAAAGCAGTCTCCAGATCCCAAACCCATTTATTTCTGTGTGCACGCCAAACAGGAGCATATACAAATAGAATCTGGGATCTGACCTATTTGGGAAGGAGCTTCAGCTGGCGTAGGCAGATGTGTGCCTGGAGAAGGAAACCCTTGCACAGAGCGGGACGCGGGTCCTGACACATCCAGCAAGATGCTGGGGATGCACAGGAGGGGAACCTAATCCAAGAGAAGTGCACAGATGTGACCCCTGGTAGCCAAACCCTCCCGTTTCCAGAGTGAAGGACTTTGCATACATGCACCTAACTATCTCCACCAATTCCTCCAGTGAGTGAACCAAAGACCAAATTTTGGCTAACCACAAAGATAAAAAGCGAAAAAAAGTCACAGAAACTATAGTTTTTATGGTCAAATCAAAGTCCCTTCCTACCTTCCAAATAATGTCAATAAAACAAGTACAAAGGAAGAAATAAACATCTGGGTCTGCATGTAATTATGGTTCAGCACCTCACCATCCCATATGGCAAGAAATATATTTTTAAAGCAATGTAGCCTCAAGTCTCTGCTAACTAAAAAAACCCAGCCCAAACAGGTATCTGCACAGCAAACGCTGATACCTTCTCAGACGAATACATCACTGACGTAAGTGTCTTTGCACCTCCTCAGAAGTCTTAAAAATATTCAGCCCATGAGTTTAATAAGTCACCACTTTTTTTTTTTTTCTTCCCCAAAGCAGCATCCAATGCCTCATTAGATGACTGAGAGTGTAGGGGGGGAGGAAATAAAACCCTACATTTTAATAATCTCAGCAAGTAGAAATGTAGCAGAAAAACCACCCCCCTGAACAGAGGATAGCAGACATAAAAGTGACTTCAGCTACTGGATCTGGAGACCTTCCATTTACTCCAAGTTGGTACCACACTTACATTTCATATGATAGAATGCCAATAATACATTGGAAAGTTAAGTTATAGATCAAATATTACCCACATCACATTTTTCTGCTCCAATTTATATGGTATTTTCTGAATTCTAGACAAAGCTTGGATCCCTCTCCACTTGCATTTCTGCAGTTACTGAAAGATGTAAGAATTGCTAGAAGCATCCTTTGAGGGAACACGTCTCACCGAAGGTGAAAGCAGAATGAAAGCCACAGAATAATCACAAGTAATACAGCATCATTAAAGCATTTTCAATTAATTCCAGCCTTATGCTGCACCTGTGAGGAGGCACAGGCCATTCTCCAGATTATTTATCAGAATTATTTAAACATTTTCAGTAGACTAATGTAAAGATCATTGGGCATTTATGAACAAAAGACCACTGCTTATCAGCTAGAGCAATTACACACACAGTGAGCTGCACCCTCCCTCTTCCCCAACCTCTAAGCTGAGGAAGAGGAGCTGCTGGGGCACTGGGTGAAGTCTATGCATTCGGATGCCACTCTGAATCTCTCTGGGAGATTTTGTGAAGATCTAACAGCAGATAAGCAGGATTAAGCAGCTGAATCTTTTAAAGCCTTTTCTTTACTGTGCCACACAGAATTTCCCCAAAATAATGCTTCAGTATTACTATAACCATTCCCTTCACTCTCATCAGCAAAGATTGCATTTTAAATTATTCTTCCTCTCCCTTCGGTCACTCAAAGTGATTTTAAAGGTGGGTAAAAGCCCTCCCCAGTGGCCACACCACCTCCCTTGGGCTGCTGAAATCCCACACGGGTGCCTCTCCTGGCGCTGTCCCAGCTGCTGCCTTATTCACACCTCAGCCCTGGCGCTGCCAAAGCAGCAAGAAAAGCTGTACTGACACAGGCAAACATCTGCTTGTTGTCAGCCCTTAGTCTTGGGCTTTTCAGCTAAACCACTACCTCCCGTGTCCCTGTGGAGCAGATGCCAGAGGCGGCAAAGACCTCCTGGCTGGTCCCTGCCTTAGGGGGATGCGCCCCAGGCTGCCTGGCACTGGGGAGCGCACACAGCACTGCTGCCCAGCCTAGATGCTGCCCAAGTTCTCCCTGACCCAAAAAATACCCTCTCCCCTTTATTTTTTGCCTGTAGAGCCATGAGCATGGACTACTGGCATGTTTCATTTACTCCTCACAGTGGAAGCATTGTTACAAGCACCAAGTCCCTGGGCACGAAGCAGCTACAGCTTGGGCGCTGGGTTGTGGAGAGCCTGGGGACAAGCTGCCTACACGGAGAAGGGAGAAAAGGCTCGTTTCAGTAGTCTGCCCGTACCTAACTCCCACATCCAAAGACAAATGGTCTTCACTCCCAGGGTCTGTGAAAAAGCAGTGATATTTCAGAGGAGGGACTAGGGAAGACTGTACTCTGTTCTACGTAAAGAAAAGAAATGAAGGTACCTCCAACTAAGACCCTTTTAACATGAAGACAGTGAAGTCAGTATTATTTAATGTCAAATTAGACCCCACAAGCGTAGGAATAGGTTTGAAAAGCTTGGAGGAAATGTAAAGATGATACTTGGCAAAAAGATGGTACTTAACCTGTGATTAATTTAATTAATTAATTTCTGTAATAAAAATGGTAAGGTAGTCAGCATCAAAGCTGAGCTGTCAGAAACCACTCTAGCAAAGCAGCAGCCTCACACCAGGGACTGGCCATGCTGTACTGCAACATGTGTTCATCTTCTTCCCCCTATTTCCCCCAGCACGTTTTAAAGCTCCATGGTGAAATGAAGAAATGATGTCTACCCAAACCAGACATGGGTATAACAGGCAGGATAGATACTGCAGTACATGCAACAAGCTGCTAGAGAACTTCATTTGCAGGTGGATTTAGCCAGTATTGGCATCTTCACGAAATTCACTATCATAATTTACAATATATTTACAGTGATAACAGAGAGAAGGAAGGAGACAAATGCCCTTGTCCATAGGACAGAACCTAAATCTCCTTATATAAACCATCTCCTGAGGCAGACTACTATTTAGGTCTGCAAATCATGACAATACCCCTTTTACTTATATACTTCCATCAAAGGAATTATCTGACTGTGTTTCCATACTCACAAATTAGCACATAGCTGTCCTACATCCTCCATCAAATCCCCCTAAAGCATGCATGCAGCCTGCACACATTAAACACACACATACTACACATGTAGTTTGCTTGGGTTCAGATGTAGTTTCCACGGGACTATACAGAGATTCCAAGTCAAATACACATCAGACTGAACAAATTAAAAGGAAGGTTGAAACCGAGCTCCACCTGATCAGGGATGGGCTGCTAGGGGAGGGCTTCTGCACTGTGAATTGCTCTGCACACACTGATCCATGGCAGGGAGGAGGAAGGCTCAAAGAGAGAATACCCCATCTTTTCTGTCTCTGCTGTAGGGCTGAACAGGAAAGCTTTCAAACTGCTGATGGGCTGGACAAAAATGAGCAAAGTGCCTTGCAGAGAGTGGTCTTGCACCGACAGGCTGTCTCTCAGATTATATAAAAAGAAGCGATGTAAAAGGGTGGTACCCACAACCACCATGCTCTGCAAGGAACAGCAGTAGTGATTTGCCAGCATCACCCCTTTAGCCCTGACAAACCGCTGGCCTAAGTGGTATTTAATTTGCAAATTCCATTGAGACAGTAACACTGTTAAGGGGAGACTAAATAGAACAGAGGATGCAAGGATCTGACACACATTTTTTCCTGTGAACTTTAAATCTGCACAGCCATTTTAAAATAATTTATTAACTGAAAGAAGTTAATTGCCCTTTTACCATCTCGCACCAGTTGAGCAGAGGATTGATCACTACTTGGGAGACTCACCCACCAGATTCCAAGTCCCCACAGCACACAGTTCCTATTTCAGCAACCATTTTTAAGCACAGATTGTCAGTCGCGCTGAAGATTCTTGAAAATGAATGTATTTGAACACCAGTGGTTTATAATTTCACTGCGCTGTCAGTGAGTGCTATATGAGGTTACCTAATGTATAGTAACTGCTTGTTTCAGATTTTCAGACATAAAAGGTGAGCTTTTACTACTCAAAAAGTTTAAATAACATCAGTGCAGTGATCAGCTCATTGCTGATCCCTTTCTCATTCAGGTGCACTGCAGAGATGTTACTCTATACTACTTGAAAATGCAATTGTTTGGCTTGATGGGGGAAAAAAAAAAGCTTCTTTGAAGACATCTGGCCTTAGAACAGTACTCAACAGACAGGGAGGTAGAAAAGGCCCATATAATACGAAGCACTCAGTAGAAGAGACAGACCATTTCCCATACAAAAAATAATTTAGCTAAAACCAGAATGAATTCTATCATTGTATAGAGATACAGCAACCACTTTTCATTATATGTATCATATTTTCTTTAAAAATATTAACCAATGTTAAATGTTAGTGAATAAGCAAACAATAGTCCTACTTAAAAATGAGGAGAACCAGAGCACCAGGCAGGTAAACCCTGGGCCGTCCACAGCTTGAAGGGGGGCCCAGTGACGGAGGCCACAGGACAGTGCCTGCACAAGCCATGCCATAAACTGGAGCACAAAGATGAACTAATTTTGTATGCTCCTAATGCATGATTTTTACAAATAAATACTGACAGAGTGGTGAGGTCAGCAAAACATAGCACAGGAACAAACACCTGGAGAAAAGAAATACTTTCGCAATCTGCTTTATGGGTAAAAGCAACACATCACTTAGCTAAAGCCTGAGGTTAGGAGGCCAAGTATAGCTGGATCTGTGCTTGAAGACTTGGACCGCGCCTGCCTTTCAGGATTGTGGCAGGTCAGGTAGGACACAGAGAACAGACAAAAGCACGAAGCTCACAGGCAGCCGGGATACAGGCAAGAGGGCTCAGGAGAGAGATGTGGCCAGGGCAGGAAAGAGGAAACAGGCTGATAAGGGAAAGAAGCAAGGCGAAAAGCGGGGCTCAGATACAGAAGATGGGAAAAACAGGGCCAAACAAAGAGAAAGACAAAAAAAGGATTATTTAAGCCATTTTGTAAATGTGCAACAAAGCAAAACCTTCCTTTGAAAACAAAAAAAAAATATTAAGAAATAAATATCAGTTCATTTGTTCTTTGCAAGCATTCACTACAAATTGCCAGAATGCAAGTATATTCCCATGCTTGGTGTGCAATCAATGTTTTCCTCTGCAATATTTAATCTCATTTATCAAGCTTCTTAGTACAAATTAAGTTACAAGGTAATCAATTAGATTGAAAATGCAGCTTGTTTCATTGTTTTAATTTTGCACTGTAAGCATATTCACCCTAATTTAACAATTAGCTAATCAAAAACCATGAAGTGTTTATGTAGCTTGGCTTTTTGTCATTCAAATTCCCCTCCTGGATCACTGCAAATGCATCAGCCAGTGGAGTCCCAGATACAGTTTTAAAAGCCTGGCAGAAAATGCATGGAGGGAAGGAAGAGGGGAACATGTGTAAACCACAGTGTGGTGCTGGGGTTTGAAAAAGGAAAGGACTCTGGAAACTGTGGCTCTTTTCCAGAATAACAGACAAACTGCCTAAGGAACTGCAGCCTGTTTTCTCCTGGGATGCTTTCTAGGAGGACTTCTGCAGAAATTACTGCTTTGCAAGGTTAGAGCAGTGTGGATGGGCTGCTTTTGTACCTAGGGGAAGCTGCAGCTGCTCCCTGTAGCTTCAGAAGGTTTTCCCATGATGTGGGGGATGTGTCGAAGGTGATGAGTGTAGAGGGCATCCCACAGGCTGCCTGTGATGGGAAAGAGGACAGAACTGGGTGGGTTTGGGTTTTCCTGGTTTAGGGTTTTTTGTAATTGCTGTTAGCTGGGATGAATTGCCCTTTTCTTTACAGAAAAATTATATTTCTTTTAATTTATAAAAATAATTTGGATATAACAGTTACTATCTTTTGCTTAGTTTAGATCTGCATATTCTGCAGTTAATGTCTTTCTGTGTTCTGGTGGTTTTGATCAAAAAGATGATTAGGGAAACTGTATACCTGGCAGCCTGTTCTCCAGTTTTACGGAGGTGGGTGTTTGGGATGGGGGGTTTTGGTGTTGGGTTTTTGGGGTTTTTTATTTGCTTGTTTTTAAACTTTTCATTACTTTTCAGTAAATTGAAGTTTGAAGTTATTTTCAGTGAAGTTTGTGCTTAGCTAAGTCAACATTTCCTGACTGCCACGGGAGAAGAGGTGAAGACCAGCCCTAACAACACCAAGCATGCACCGGCAGTATGAGGGCTGGTAAGAACACCAGCAAATGTAGGAGGAGTTGCTCTCCCGATGAAGAAATGACCAAGCAGGTGAGAGAAAGCAGCAAGCAGTGTGATGCTGGCTGGGGCCAGAGGAACACAGGTTCACCACCTTGTCCAGTCTTCTAAAGGACATCCTGAGGGGAAGCAGGAGGGAGAGGCAGCAGAGTGGCAGAAGTGGGGCAAAGCGTGCTGCTGGGCATGGCTGCAGGTCAACGGGTGAATATTGGACTTCGCTTGTACTACAGACTTTGGTGTTTTAACACTTACACATGGTAACGTGATCAACATTTGTTTCCAGCTGTGTTTAGGTAGAAGTGATCCAGTGTGACTGTCCACCCTGCCCCTCTCCCCAAGCCCAGCAAGCAAGAGCCAGACACTTCCTCTCCCAAACACAATTTCTGCCTGTCTAGGCAACATGATCTTCTGGGATCACACACAGGATCTAGAACTACAAGGAAAAGTGTTTGTTCTTGGTATTGTATTGTGATTTAGATAGATTGTACATGTCACAGCCCAGTAACTGACAGCCGTATTTTCAGTGCTTTGCTTAGCTACAGGAAGGGAATAGCTAGATAACATTATCAGCTCTAGTTATTTCTTATTTTATCTGCCCAGAAAGGGAAGCAATAAAGATCTGATTGCTGGCCAGAGAGGACAGGTTTTCATTAAAACAGCTTTGAATTGGTTTATTTGCTGCTGTCCAGCAGCAATTGACTGTAACATGGGAATGATTTTTCTTTTCTTCCTTTTTTTCCCCTGCAAATAAACTTTCTTACAACATTCAGGACTAAATTTGCTATGTGGAACTGAACTCTGCAAAAACAATTCTCATCTGCATAGCAATATCCTTTGCATTAACTTTATGAACACACACAACAGCTACATCTGAAGTGCCTGGGAATGCAGCTGAAATGTTCTTTCCCCCCCTACGCAAAGGCCCAGTCCCATATGCAAGTATAACATATCGCCAAGAAGCACACACTAGGAAATGCAAATTAATGGAATGCTATACTTCCACTGATTTTTGTGATCAAAAGAATTATGCTGTATTTGCAGAGAGCATGAAAAGGCTATCTGTTTTATACGTGGGTGTAAATTCAGCAGAATTAAACGTCTAAATGAGAGAGAAAGGAAGCCCTCTCAGCTGCTCACATAAAAAGCCAGGAAGCAGAAAGATATAAACAGATGGTCTTGAGATTTTTCAATTACAGACCTTTTTGGCAATATACAACTGGAGGAATTCCAAGCATTTGTCACTTTGACACCACTTTGTGGTAAGTAATGGGATTTTGGTACTTACAAATTCTGAAACATGCTGCAATTTGAAGACCAAATCCAGCTATTGAAATCAAAATTATCACTCATGGAGTTAAAGTCACATTTTAGAATAGGTACCACTCTAACAGAAGCATCTCAAAAGGCATAAGGAAAACTATTTTTAATTTGATGCTTATTCATAGATTCACTAAGAGTCTGCAATAGAGCCAGAGGATATAAGCAACTTTGAGCAGGCTGGGCATGCTCACACTGCTGCTGACACTGTAAAACTGAAACCTGTCAGAAGGATAAGAGGCAGACTGCTAAACACAGCATCCCACAAGATGAAGAAATCCTCCATTCCTCAGGGGAGCATTACCTGTAAACTTTTGTCTTCTGTTTGCAAGAACACTGCAAACAAAGGAACTTTGAAATACATGTTCTTCCTTTTGGTTGGTTGGTTGGTTTTTTTAAATTTCTTTTAAAGAACTGCAATTCTTTAAACATTCAGTGTTTAAGGATGTCTTATTTTGTCATTTGCAAGTCTTATTGCTAGTAGGTTATTAAAAAGGGATTAGCTAGCACTGGGATGCACAAAACGTGTATAAATAGAATTGAGTGGGCACCTCATACCGGAGCTGAGAGCAGCGTGTGTGTGTGCACATGTCTAAAATGAGAGCTAGCTTTAGCATTTGGACAATTGAAGGTTTTGGAGCTCTCAGATTTATCTGTGCTCCCACATTTTGACCTACCACAGAAGCTAGAAGTGAGGGCTTGAGCTAATAATTTCATGAAGTAGTAATCACTGATGCACAAATCTTCCATTTTTGAAGGGGGAGAACCCCCCCACCCCCATTCCTGTTTTTTTGGGGAAGAAATGAAAAAGTAACTTACAGCACTTATTTTATATTATAATTGTATAAATGCATAGTGTATTAATACTCCAGGTTCTCATTTTACGTTAGGTAAATGAACTATGTAATGACATGCTCAATCCCACAGCTATAGGTACCCCTACCTTCATATCGAAGTGCGCTACAGAACTTTATCAGATTCAGAAGAGAAACCCAGGTACAGAACCACATACTTTCCACCCTCACCAAGTTATTCTTCCAGGTTATTCTAATGTGGAGACTGAAAGAGAGCTAGAAAAATCATTGTGTTATGTAATAAAAGCTAAGAAAAGAGAGGAACAGAGTGGGCATAACTTCATTCTGCACAATGGTGTGGAGGTTTCAATACCAAAATTTGTTTCCTAATCTGAATTTTGGCTCAGGTTTCCAGATTATCCTATTCAGTGCAAAACAAGGAAGAAATTAATTTTAGATTTATTATGGCAATGATAAAACTATAAATATTTATGAAAAGACACAATACTCATCACTCAACAGAAAACAGTACTGAGGAACCTTCCCAAAACCAGACCTAATGCTTTCTAACGTAACAAAAACCATGGCTAGAACTTCAAAAATCACAGCCCATACAAACCAGAAACGGAAAGAGTTGCTAGGGTTTATTAGACTGGTTGGGAGCCATCGAAACTTAGGACTTCTCTCCAGTGACATGAATCTTCACATGAGAAACCTGCTTTCAAATCTAGAAAATAAAACCTGTGCTTACTTGTTATTGGTGGGTCCCGTTGCCAAGACATCTGATTGCAACTTCGGGAAAAATCCTTGCTCATATTTCCCTTGGCCAATCTTCATATCAAGTAAGTGTGGGTGGATAGCTGTGTGATCAATCTTCATCAGCCGCTGCTCGATGGATTGGGCTGCAAGTTACAGTCACAGGTGATCACCCGCGTTAGCGAAACACCTGAAGACACATGCTGTGACAACAGAAGTGGTCATGCTCCTATCCCTGAAAACGCTCTAAAAAGTTCAATAGTGGCTTTAGACTCAGAAAACTGTCACTTACAGAAGTGAGGAAACATCTATGCTGTTGTTTTGTTATTTTGCTTTTAGTTTCTTCACCCAACACAACTAGCACTGGCACAAGCAAGTTAGCTGTTAAGCAAGCAGGTTTTCACAGAAGCCTACGAGATGCATTATGAGTTGGCAAGAGCAGTGCAATCTTTCCCTGCAATTCAGTGTTTGGTTTTAACGCTCCTTCAGCAGACTGGAGACCTCTGAGGCCCGCTGCAACTCCCTGTGGGGTTGGGCACCTCACTTTTCCCCAGGCACATCTCCCTGGGCAGACCCATTGGGGTGATACCTGAGTTTTGCAAACATCTGGCACCTATAATGGTCCTCCACCTGAAATTAGATATGCCATTATGGGATGACAGGCCTTCAAAAAACACAGCTAACTGTGGCAAGCCTGAGCAGCATCAGGAAGATGAACAGACGCTTGGAAACAGGGGAGGCTATGGCAAGACTGGAGAGGGCTCCCCGGGAATCTCGGCTCCACTGAGATAATGTTGTTCACTCATTTGCTGCCACGTGAGGATTTCATTTCAGATCTCCAGCAGGATGAAAATAAAATCTGTCACCCTCTCAACACTGAGTGAGATGCACTGTGAAGGGGAGAGGAAAGGAGGTGTATGGGGGAAATCAGCATTTATTAGCAACTGAAATATTCAACTTTTTGAATAAAAAATTCAATCCAATAATGGGCAGGCCCATTCTTTTCAGCATATCACAACAAGTGAATAAATACGCAAAATGTGGAAGCTAAATCCATTTTTCATTTGTCAAGAACAACACAGAATTCCTTTCCTGTTTCAGAAAACTGTGATGGGAATGAAACTGTTATAAGATTTACATACACTACCACTAGAAACTCAGCAGCTTTCCCCTCTAAAGAAGAAAATAGCTTCACAGGCTTTTATTTTGGAGAAAAGGACTGGGTAGTGTGAGGCCAGAGGGTTTGAAGGGTTCTGAAAATAGTAGGTTAAACAAACAGGTGCTGGATAGGTGCTAGGGTCACATATAATGTGAATGGTAAATATGAAGGAAAGTTGATATTACTATCAGTTTGCTGCTTTTCACAAGATAGAAAATGAGGTTCCGGTGCCACAATATCTACCAAAACTAGACGCTGAATAGACAGTCGACCTGCAAATTAGAATTGATTTTAGATAGAAAAAGTTAAGCAGACACAGGATTTTTATTTCCGCCACATTTGTAACAAGTAAAACACTCTGAAGGAATTCAACAAAAACCAAAAAAACCCATGAGAAAAGTGTTTGCCCCAGTTCATTAATGTGTCCCAACAAATTTAAGAGTATAATTTCCCTGTATTCCTTGAAAATGAAATAAATACTTGCACAGTAAGAAACTCCAGTATAATTTGAAAATGCCTCCTGTGACTGTAATGGAAAAAAATCCAAATCTTCAGTACACGGTGTTCATTAACACTGAGCATCTATTGCTGGAGCTACTAAATATGCCACACAGGATTATGTCCCCGGCATCCCCCGCTGCTCTAACCAAATGGCGTAAGGCAAAAAAAGGTCTTTTTACGGGAAGGGGGAGACGAGGCCAGTGGAGCAGACACTGGTGCTCCACTCCTCAGTGCGGCTGGCGCTGGTCCCACCACCACAGTGAAGGAAAGCTCTCCTGGCAATGGAAGAGGAGCTGCCTGAAATGAGAAACGGTGAGCCCAGCTCTGTGGTTTGGTTTGTGTTTATTAAAGGCACCAGCCTAGGAGAGCTCGAAGGGAAGGTAAAGGCACCTGCTGTTTTTGGTGTTTAAAAGCATGCTGAAGTTTTTGCCTAGGGAAAATAAGGACACTGCTGAGTCCTTCTCAGGTAGCTCTAGGGCTTCCTCATCGGCTGCAATGCTCAGATGACTGAGGACCTATATTTCTTTGCGGCTGACATTGTACTTTTGAATATTTTACTAGCCTGTCTGAACGTACCTGCTTCTTTCAAAGTGCTGCATTTCTGATAGTTGGATGTCCGCAGTGCAGGGGCCCTTACATTATACAGCCTTATTTTCTCAATTCGGGAGTCAAAAACTCGCAGAAAAGGGTCCTTCTCTTCCCACTGGGAGATTATCTTATTGTCTATGAAGGTTGCGAACATCTGTGTTTCGATGAAGTGTGAAAGGAATGGGAGGTAAGGCTCAGGTTGGTCCGAAAGGAAGGAAGCCTGAAATACAGAAGAGCTCATTAGTGCCACGTTCCCACCCGGCATTGACACAACGAGCCATCCTCTGGCAGAGAACCAACACAGCAGCCAACAGGAAGGCTTGGACAAAGCTTCCCCACCACAAAAACAGCTCTCAGAGAGGTGTGAATCTGTCTGCGAAGGGGTTGGGTTTGGGGGTCATGTATTTGGTCACAACTGTGAGAAATAAGCGGTTGGGAAGGGTTCGTGACAGCTACAGTAAAGGGAATACGAAATTACTGTGCTGCCAGCTTTTTCAAAGCAGCCTAGCAGCTGCCGCCTGCAGGAACAAGCCCCGTGCAACCCACAGCAGACCGCCACCACATGTGCCCACCTGGGACTTCTGGTCTGTACATCCCTGCTCTGGACCAGATCGCTTATTAAGGTGTCATACATAAAGGGATGTACAGTGCTCTTCAGCTAATGCTCTTTTGTGAAATTACTCAGGGCAATTATTAATGAATTTCCAATTTAAACTGAATGTGTGCCTAAGTCTCTAACCGAGCTTTGGAAACCCTAACCTTAACGGCCCATTTCATTGTAAAAGTACTAGCAGAGATTGCCTAAACGACCCCTTTCTTTTGAATGCTGCACTGTTCAGTGCCTGAATACAAACAAGACCAATAAAAGGCATCGCAGCATTTTTTTTATCTGACTCAGATCAATATTTACTCTGTTCCTGACTCTTCATCCTTCTACCATTCTTGTTAGAGAAGGACTTGTATCTGAAAAAGGTGATGGCTAAGAACACTATCTACTTAGCAGAGTCACTTGGAAATAATAACCATGCAAGCATCCCAACATTTCTCATCCCTTTTGCTAGCCTACAGTCTATTTCTCCATTTATAATCTCGGCTTCCTTTTCACTCTTGTGTACGTGCTACAGTGGAGTCATAATGGGACTCTTCTGCCGTAACAATGTGATAGCCTTCTGCAGAACAATACTAGCCATTAACAAAAAGCTCTACTGTGAGATTAGGAAACAAGAAAGACTGGATTTACTTTTTGACTCATGTGTGCACCTCTCCTTTCAGCAAACAAAAAAGGAAAGAAAGGTAAAAAAGTCACTTTCCATTGCTATCCTTCCACCAAACCCACGGGAGAAGCCTCATCAGCTGGGCAGAAGCCAGCCAGCTTGGTTTGTACAAGCCAGGGCAGCTCTGACCGGCTCAGTGGATCTGCATCAATTTACCTTGGCAGGCGATCTGGCCCCGTGTAATCAAAATGGACAAATCTCTCAGTGAGGCAGATGAAGAACGGTGGATTAAAGACTACCTAGGCTACATATATGTAATATAGCTATTCTCCCTCCCTCCCAAAAGCACTTTCAGATGGAAAAATGAATAGACGGCTATCTTTACTTTGTCAAAGTTTTGCATTTGTTCCCTGTTTGTCAGCCACGACTCCATATCGGGGGCAGCCTGAATGACGAAAGCCTCGTAGTCTGCGAACATCTGCGTGAAGCGGTTGGCGAAAACCTCGCGAAGCTGCACATTCAGTTTGTAGTCCCTCAGTTCCACCTCCTCACATGGCAACTTCCCATCCTTCTCCTTCTCCACGTGGGGAGCCGTGATGGTCATTTTTTCCATTGTCACGCCCGTTCTTTTGGCGAGGGCCTGCAGGCGGGCAATCGTCTCGTTGCCTTTCAGCAGCTCGTACATGTTGAAGGCATTGCTGGGGATGTTCCCATTCTTCTTGTCGTTCACCAAGTCGCTAAGAACCAGGTTCTTGAGTTTGGTGGCACTGTTGCTGCAGTGCAGATTGCCCTCTGGTGGGATCCCAAACTGCAGGAGAACCTCGGAGATTTCCTGGATAAACTCCAGCTTGTTGGGGAACTGGGGGAACTCCTCTGGCAGTTCGATGAAATGGTTATCGATGTCTACAAAGCACAAATTTGCCTGAAATACAAAGAAAAAATTCAAAACGGACACTCAGCACTGAATAGGCTCCTCTGCTATGTAGCCCTATTTTTCTAGGGTGCTTCCAGACAGAAGGGTAAGAGCACACGCATACAGGAGACTTTAGCTGTGTTGCCTAGTCTGTGACATTTCAGACTTCAGGTAAAGCTAGGGGCCAACTGGATGGCAATGATTTAATGAATAAAACAAGCCTCCTGCCCTCTCCTGTTCCCCCAGGATTTGCAGATCCTTAGCTTCCCACTACAAAGATTTGATATCCCCTCCCAGACCAGCCAAGGACACATCAGCAAGCAGGATGTGCAGCACCACTTCTCAGCCCACGTAAGTACCGTTTGTGTGAATTACCGCGTTTCAAGGGCATGTTTATTTTACCAGGATCCAACTGCAAGAAGCCTCTGTAGCTGTACTATCAAGGAACGAGATGTTCAGTGAGAAAGATGACACTGCTACAAGCAAAACTACAAAAGAGGGTCCCATGCAAATCCTTTGGGATCATGTCTGAGTACAGCTTGTCCACTGGAGGCTACCCCCACTCCCCCTTACCCCCTGTTTCTGTGGAGGCTTTTAATCTTGGCAATTCCTTTGCCTGAGATTTAAACAGAGTGCTCTTAGACAGCTTTGTTATGAATGGAGATGGATCTCAGCCCATGAGATTAAAGCTAAGTGAAGACATGAATCTAGCAGAGCAGATACTTTTACTAAGAAATTGTCGATAGGAGTGTGGAAGAACCCTACATAAAAATTAATTACATTGCAAATGCACCCTCAGGAATAACAGCAGCATGAAAAACAGTAATCGATCTTCTGAACTGTGGCTTACATCTGAAATTCACTGTCTGAATGCACTGTGCTGAATAAAATCTTAAACCAGGTCAGATTCCCAAGGTGCTGAGCCCTGACAGGTTTTACCCTGGCATAAAGCTGCAGAACGGGAGACACAGAAATCCACAGGGCAGCAGCAGCAGCAGCAGCAGCAGCAGCAGGTCTTTGTTAGCCTGACTTGGCCATCAGTACAGCTCCTCTGCCTTCTCCAAGGCACTTTCACTGTTTTCTGCTTCTCACCAAACATGACAGTTTTGTCACCAAACCAACTAATCTTCAGATTATGTGAACAGAAAGGACTTGTTTTCCTCCTTTTCTGAGGAGGTTAATTTTCAGCAGGACAATACATTCCACAGCAAACACGGTTATAATATATTGGATATTTCAGGGACATCTTTGACATGAATCGCCTTTCACATAGATACTTTAAGGGGTATTAGGACTCATATGGTTAAGCAGAAATGTCCCTTCAGCTCACTTATTCATAATAAATTTGGACTGCACAAAGAAAAGCATTTCTTCATACAAAACAATTTGCTTTACTTAACTATACAGCTATTAAAGAGTTGTGCTATGTGTTGGTACGGTTCTTTAGCTCAGAGGCTGTCTTCTTATCTATCAATATTTCATTTCAAAGGCTTTTTAATTTCAGCTCTGCATATCATTTACAAAATTTGAAAAATGAGATTTCGATTCAAAAAACCCTTGGGGAATTGGTCTCACTTCTCTCTTCAAAAACATCTGATGATTAAAGTTAATGCAGAGAGATTAGTAACCTTAAGACAGCATGATGGCCAGTTGTTAGAATTTTTATCTCTAACAAACAAATGGTTTATATTTAGAGCAAGAGCTTGAAAAGCTAGCCCCTGGTCTGAACAATAAAGGAATGCTAAAGCAAACAGCGCTTCATCACTGCTTGCATGTTGCAGGATATTCTGGTTTTTATTGTCTAGAGGAATTTGAGATTCAAGATCTTCCCGGTTCAATACCCCTTCTTTCTTTCCCTCACCCACAGTTACTGGACCTGTGCTGCTCATAAATGCTGGTATTTTTCACTCGTTTGTTAAACATCATAATAGGAGGGGGGCCAGTTTCCACCCCACTATTCCTTTTCCCTCACTGGTGATACTGAATTTATTATTCTAGTGATGCTGCAAGCCTACTGCATTAAAATTTTAATTTAAGGAAAGTGACAGCTTAATCTGCTAACTAAACGCATGTGACTAATAATTTTAAAAATCACAGTAATTACGCAATATTAGCATGGTTTAACTGAAAAGCATAGCTAGGTATCAGCTTCGTTTCCACACCAATGCAAATTTCATGCAATTAATTTCAGTGATTGGGTCATTGTATCCATGAGGTAAGACCTGATTTGCACTGTTACATGCTACCGAGGCTAAGAATCAGTCACCTCCACCTAATACTTAAAATAGACCTTTATTAAAAACCGTATTATCCTTGCCCTGTGTTTATCCCTCCCCTTCCACGTACAAACTCCCGCTCCTGCATACTCTCCTCTGCTGCTGCTCCCACCTGCCTTCTCAGTCAGAGCACCTATTTGCAAGCCTTAGGGACTCTCCCTCCAGGAGAGGTCTCCAGATGGAGCTGAGCACAGCACTGCCACCGTCATGAGATGTTACAGCCGTACAAACAGTTATTCTTAGGGTTCCCATGGATTTTAAGAAGAAAGCCAAGTTAAAATGCATGGCATGCTCAAGAGACAGGTCCAGCCACCATCTCAAGTGCAGGCAGGCTAGCCATATCCCAAAGACTTTGCAGCATGGAGAGCGATCAGTGGCCAGCTTAAAATGTGAAGCAGTTCTAATCATCTTGGTCAAATTTTGAGGAGAAAATTTTCCATTTCACTCCCTAACACCAGTGATTTTAACACCTAGATTAGAAGGACAACCTTGCTTTCCTTTTTTTCTCTGTGGAAAATGTGATAGACCAGGAAAAGTTTTCACTTCCCATTGCACAGGAGGACAGAAGATCTTCAAAAGACTACCATTGGAGTGAGTCAATACTTTGAAAGTACACATGTGTGTATGCCTCTAAGTGGTTCGCAGGCACAGTATTAACGCAAATCTGGTTCATTTGAGGCCAGGATGCTGGTCTAGTAATAGACCTCGACCCAGCAAGGAAAACATGGGCTCACCCGAGGGTGGGACAAGGCTGGCAGGATGGGGCACACTTCTCAGTTGCAGCAGGGGGATGGGGACAGATTGACACCATCTAGCAACTGCACCTGAGATCCAGATTCACAAAGACCATCCCCAAATTAAACACTCTTTAGCTCTCTGTCAATAGGACTGTGACACTGACAAAGAGTAACAAAACCTGGTGAAGCACGTGATGCAGGGAAAGCAGAGAAACTTTCAACATCACAGCAAGAAGTGGGAGAAGCATTTAGAAATCTACACAATTAGTGGTACTTATTAAATTCAGAAATGGGCCGAGAAGGGCTTCGGAGACTACCCCTACTCTCACTCCTGCTGGCAAGCAGTCTTCACAGTGCCAGAGAAGCCTCCTAACACCAAGCACGGCATTTTCCAGCAGTCATTCACACAAATATTAATAACAGGTTTCAGGATAACAACCCCAAAGGCAGAGACTGACCTCCTGAGGCAGCTCCAGCTTGGAGCGGTCGGTTCCCTCCTTGGACTGCAGCCCCATCAGGTAGGGAACGGGAGCATCCAGAAAATGCAGGAGAGAGGCAGGAAGGATGGGGACGTACACGTGCTGCCACTGAAAAGGGAACAGCAGCGTTGTAATCCCCTCCGCCACCGTCATCAGACGCTGATAATCTAGACAGGGAGAAAGAGAGAGAGACACAAAATTATCTTTCTGTGTTTCGCTTTTGAAATCTGGTTGGTAAGGACATCAGTGACAAAACAAGACAGAAACCATGCTCATATAGTAAGATGTTCTTTTGAAAATTAGATGGTATTTAAAAACCTTAAACATTATTTAATTTATCAAACCTCATTACCCCCAGGAAGAAACTGCTGAGCATAAATATTCATATCTTATCTAGGTCTATTTCATCATTAAATTAATTTATTAAAAGGATACCCAAAGTTCTCTCTATAGAGCAGATAATAATACCATAAAAAGCATGTATTTTTCCAAGGAAAAGGAGGAGAAAGAAGTGAACTTCAAGGAAACACTGTGGTTTCTTGTTTGCTCCTGCCTGCCTGCTTCTGCTCCACTTGCTAATACTTCTAAGGCTGAGTGTACTTTTCAAAAGATTCATCTTGGCCACATATCAGCAGAAGTTTACAGTCCCTAAGTGTTTAAAACCACTGCTTTTAAGTAAAATCCAAACAGAAGCCTAATAGAAATCTAGTTCTCGAAAATATTCTGTATAGCTAGCATATTTATGTTGCATTATTTTCCCAAATTTGTATTTAATCCACTAGTTCATTGCTTTGCAATGTTTTGGTTCAAGTAAACAGATCATGCATTATTTTTTAAATTAAAATTTAATTTGATCCAGCTGAGCTGCAAGAACATTTCAGAGTTTGGATAAGAGCAAATTGTTTCTCAAATATGCAGCTGGTGTGATGCAATACCACAACCTAGTTATTAATATAAACGATGGAATCTAAATTTGAGAACACAGTTTTTTTAAAACAAAAACCTAAAAAAACCACAAAACACACGTTGGTATTAAAGAGGTGGCCATTCCTATGGTGAATCTCAAACTGCAGACAATCCATCAGGAAACAGGTAAGGACCACTGGGTGAATGCTGCTGGTGAATGTGAAACCAGATGATTGCTCCTACTCCATATTACAGCAGCTTTTGCATTAATAACAATGCCCCCCAAATTTCTAAGAACATGAAAGTACTTAAACCCCAATTCCTTGGGAATCTAAATTTATCATGAAGGAGCAGCACATCTCATTCAATGGTAGTGGTTAAAGACAGGAACACCAAAGTGCAAGTTTGTAAGTGGCTTTGAACTTGCGTGAGGTGCAGAGGCAGTTCTGATTCCCATCCTGGGCCCCCACCACTTGTGAAAGCTGCTTTTTGCTGTTTGCAAAAGGACTTGCTCCCCCCGCTTCAGTGCACAGTTACATCATCAGTAAGCAGCACGAGTGGCAGCAGGGATGTCTCCCCTATGGCTGTATCTAAACCCAGTTCTCTTCTGTGCCAGGCAAGTCTCACAAGCTTTGGCTTGAGCAACCAAAAGATTTTCACTCTCACCAAGGCCAGACCCAGATCCTTGGTAACACTTCGGTTGTTGATCATCCCTCCTAGCCCCTCTGCCCCACTCCATGAAATTAAAGACATATGTATGAACACTCCAGTTTTGAGCCAGGTAAGAAGGCTTTTTTCCTATAACCCCACTGACTGCTTCTGCCTGCGTAGGAATCCAGCCTGGCCCACCCTGTCTCCTGAACTAGCCAGCCTGATACCCTGGCAGACATCAGCAACAGCAAAAGCACTGTCATCTGACGTTGCTCAGCTATTAAGAGGTCACTGGGAAGATGCACTTGAATAAATATGCAAATTAAAACAACAAATTGCATAACCCATTCTCCTTCTTGCTAGCAACTCTCTGTGGAAAACCCGCCTCGATCTGCAAAAGGTCAGCCAGCAGGGCAAAAATATTTTTCATCTTGTCTTACTAATAGCTAGTCACTCAATCTTCAAAATGATTTTCCTGCATACAAGTCAGTCTCAAGGTTACACCTCAAAACCATTCCCAGCTACAGATCAGCCATTTATGAATCTCTCCCTATGCAACGGTCTGTAATTATACACATCCATTGGCTGTCATGTTGAGGAGCACTTACACAAACTCACAATACCTACTGGTGAAGTTTCAGTGTCTCATAACATTTTGTAACTCTGAAAACTTTAAAGGTTAAAAAAACCCCAAATACAAAAAGTAACATGTCTTAGTACGTGTGAGATGATTTCAAAGTCTGTTCTGATCTACACAGCCATTTAAAATAACAGGTCTTCACAGTAAAATTGCAAGTATCTTTTTGGATAAGGGGATGCTACTGATAGTATTTAACATAGTCACTCACTAGCACAAGTTTTGTAATTAATTTACTGTGAGGAAAGCGGTTTTTTAAAAAAGCTAGTGATAACGAAATTAATTGTTACCATCTAGCAATGCTTGTTAGTGACTAACAGAGATAAACACATATGTAACCAGCAGTTTTCACTGAAAAGAAGGATGTTCCCAGGTTCCTCCAGAAAAATCTGGAAATTGTTCTTTTGATATTTGTTTAATGAAGGAAGAAACTCTAGTTTCTTTGTATTTACTTTCAAGCCTGTACAAGGTTAGACACCTATTCTGTAAGGCATAAAGTCTTTTTTGATGGAGGGAGTCTTGGACCTATCAGCATTTGAAGGAAGCTTACGTGGTTACTGAGGACAGACTGGAAACAAGGGATTTTTCCATTTCCCCAAACCAGAGAGAGAAAAAAGGGAGGCAGAACAGAAAACCAGGAAGGAGGAAAAGAAGTGGATGGAAAAGCCAGGGTTTGTACAGATTGTGTATGCCTGTGTCAAGGGAGACAGCATTTCCAGATCCTATCCCACCATCACTACTAGACTTTGATAACTATCTCCAACTGCAAGCCAAGTTTTGCCTGTTATATTATGAATGACAGGCCCAGGCGGGAAAATTATTCTCTGATCCTGTCCCAACTTTTGGAGCTAGAATAGGGGATTAGATAGTATTTGCCAGTTTAGGGAGTGTCTTTTGAGAAAGGCATGCCTGTTGAGCAGAGCAAGGACACAACAGTTCTGTTTCCCTTCCATGTGACATCAAGAAACATCCAGAAAAGATACAAAATGTAAAACCACTGTCTGAGTGGTATCTACAGAAGGTCACAAACTCAGTGATGAATGGCTCAGATCAAGGCAATTTCATGAGATCTGTGAAATAAATCCCTTCCTATTCTTGGGGCTCACCAACCTCATGTGGTATATGTCACACTAGATGTAATGAAAAGCCCTGTGATGCCAACAAGGCTACTACTGACTGCTTTAAATGCATAAGCAGAAGGTCACAGCCTGTGGTGATGGCCCACAGCAGCAGCTGCTGCCACCAGGGCAAAGATCTGATCTGTGCGAAATCATCCCTGGCTATGGAAATAAGTAGTGGACAGTGAAAACCTAAGCCTAGGGCAGTGCCTCCCCTTCTCTTCGCTGTGCAGTCTGGGACAGTGGAGAGAGGACCCAGGAGATCTGGACACTCACTGAATGTTACAAACACCAGGTGCATTTCTCTACAGTGTGCAGATGGGTTTTTAGCTCTAAATTTCTCTTACCCTGGATGTCCTTTCCATCTGATTGCCCCACCTCTCCTACATGCATTGCTATATCACTCTTACTTTCAGTTTTCATTTCTCCCCACTCCCAAAATGACAATAGATTATACCACAGTATTTATTTTGCTTGGCAGCTATATTTGCAGCCCTCACCCTGCCTTCTTGGGACATGGAATTATCCTGTGTTCTCCAGGACAGGCGACACCGCCAAGCACAGCCCCTACAGCAAGTTCTTTAAACTAGATTTGAAGGGGGAAAGAGACAAAACCAGACTCTCCAGAGATAAGCCTGGGGGCAGCATGCCAATGTTTGAGGGATGGTGTGCTAGCGAGGTCTTTTAGTCTGCCATCTCAGTGGAGGTAGGGGATGAAGATCCACACGGCAGCAAAGACAGAAGTGTTATTGATGTGTTAGAAACCACAGAAGTGCCTGAGAATGGTCACATAGGAATTAGGGCTTCTCCCTCAAAAAGGTGGTGGGATCAATAGCCCAACTGAAGTGCATCTACACCAATGCACACAGCGTGGGCAGCAAACAGGAGACGCTGGAAGCCATTGCACAGCAAGAAAACTATGACATAGCGACCATCATGAAAACATGGTGGGATGACCCGCAGAAGTGGAGTGCTGCAGTGGATGGCTATAAACTCTTCAGAAGGGACAGGCAAGGAAGGAGAGGCAGTGGGGTAGCCCTGTGTGTTAGGGAGTGTTTTGACTGTCTAGAGCTTAATGATGGTGACGATAGGGTTGAGTGTTTAAGGGTAAACATCAGGAGGAGGGCTGACAAGGCAGATATCATAGTGGAAGTCTGTTACAGACCACCCCAACCATGATGAAGAGGCAGATGACATATTCTCTAAGCAGCTGGGAGAAGTCTCACAATCACCAGCCCTTGCTCTTGTGGGGGACTTCAATTTACCAGATGTCTGCTGGAAAGATGTACAGCAGAGAGAGAACAGTCTAGAAGGTTCATGGAGTGTGTGGAAGAGAAATTCCTGACACAGCTGGTGGGTGAGCCAACTAGGGAAAGTGCCCTGCTGGACCTGTTGTTAGTGAAGAGAGAAGGACTGGTGGGTGATGTGATCCTTGGAGGCCATCTTGGGCTTAGCAATCACCAAATGGTAGAGCTTTTGATTCTCAGAGAAGGAAGGAGGGGGTCAGCAGAACTGCTACCTTGGACTTTCAGGGGGCAGACTCTGGCCTGCTTGGGAGACTGGTTGACAAAGGTCCCTTGGGAGGGAGTCCTGAAGGGCAAAGGAGTCCAGGAAGGCTGGACATTCTTCAGGAAAGAACTTTTAAAGGTGCGGGAGCAGGCTGTCCCCGTGTGCTGAAAGATGAGCCAGCAGGGAGGATGACCAGACTGGCTGAACAGAGAGCTTTCACTGGAACTCAGGGAAAAAAAGGAGAGTTTATGACCTTTGGAAGAAGGGGCAGGCAACTCCGGAGGACAAGGATGGCATGAGGTTATGCAGGGAGAGAATTAGAAGGGCCAAAGTCCACTAGAATTTAACCTGGCTACTGCTATAAAAGACAATAGAAAATGTTTCTATAAATACACTAGTAACAAGAGGAGGGCTAAGGAGAATCTCCATCCTTTATTGGATGCGGGGACCAGGGTGGGGGGAAACATAGTGACAAAGGATGAGGAAAAGGCTGAGGTACTTCTTTGCCTCAGTCTTTAATAGTAAGACCAGCTGTTCTCTGGGTACCCAGCATCCTGACCTGGAAGACAAAGACGAGGAGCAGAATGAAGCCCCATAATGCAAGGGGAAAAGGTCAGTGACCTGCTACACCTCTCAGACACACACAAGTCTACGGGGCTCGATGGGATCCACCCAAGGGTACTGAGGGAGCTGGCAGAAGGGCTCACCGAGCCACTTTCAATTATTTATCAGCAGTCCTGGCTAACCAGGAAGGTCGCAGAAGACCGGAGGTTAGCAATGTGATGCCCGCCTACAAGAAGGGCAGGAAGGAGAAGGATCAGGGAAACTACAGGCCTGTCAGCCTGACCTCGGTGCCAGAGAAGGTTATGGAGTAGGTCATCCTGAGCACCATCATGTGGCACGTGCAGGACAACTGGGGGATCAGGCCCAGTCAGCATGGGTTTAGGAAAGGCAGGGGAGGTTTAGATTGGATATTAGGAAAAATTTCTTCCCTGAAAGGGAGGTCAAGCATTGGAAAAGGCTGCCCAGGGAGGTGGTTGAGTGTCCATCCCTGGAGGTGTTTAAAAGACACGTAGATGTGACGCTTAAGGACATGGTTTAGTGGTGGACTTGGCAGTGCTAGGTCAACAGTTGGACTTGGTGGTCTTAAAGGTCTTTTCCAACCTAAAAGATTCTATGATTCTTCATGTTCATAGTTAAATCTCTAATTTGTACACAGGACATTTTCCAAGAGAAACTGCTCAAGGAGGGTAATCTGAGGGTAAGGTGGCCCCTATGGCTTCCACTGCAGCTGCTGCCTCATAACAACTGCTTAGCTGAATTTGGCATGGGTCTGTCTCTCAAACATAACCTCTCCCGAACTGAAGAAGGTGGCAAGAAAGTCTAGTTCAAAGACTCTGGATCCAGCCCCCTTTTCTGGCAGTATCTGCCAGGGGTCCTTGGCCAAGTCCCTGCATCTCACTTCCCTGCGCTGGACAAGTAATCGCAGCGGGGAGCCACTTGATCACAGGTCGGCAGTTCTGCTGCAAGAGCACCATGCTTCAGCCATGACTTACAAATGTCTGGTAATATTCACATGGCTCACAAGATACAATGTAACGTTTGAAATGCAAACCCTGAGAGATTCCTGTATAATTACAAAACACTACTTTGTCCTGGAGATGGAAAAGGTTTCAGCCTTTGAACATCAGTTCACCATGTTTTTCTGAAAGAGGACAAAATTTGACAAATATTTGTCTTGACGTTGATTCTCCATAATACAACAACAGGACAATAACCAAACAGCATGGTATTACAACAGGTACTCTGCATGCAGAAATATCTACCCCAAAGAGCTTAAAGTCCGAACACAGACAGTGACTGAGAAAACAAAACAAAATAATCCTTCTTTTGTTTTAACAGACAGGGTATAGAAGCTCTGAGATGTTAAGCACTTCACAAAGCTCAACAAAAAAATTACTTTTCCCACTACTAAGAAGTCTGATATCTCAAAATCCTTCTTATGCTGCAGCAAAGTGAAACCAAGATCCTCTGAGAGAGGAGAAGGACATCAATGTTATTGCTGCTCAGAACAGGCAAAACCTCCCTCATTCAGGTGCTACCTCCAAAAAACATTCAAATCGTTGGTCATAATCAAACAGAAGAGAATTTCACCCGGGACTTTCTCAGCAAATGCCCAATCACAGGATTATTTTAGTATAAGGCGTCTGTTAGAGCACACACACACACACACTCATTCAAACCAGAAACCGTGCTCTTGCTGTGGTCAGTACACTGTTACTCTGGTTTCAACACATACAGCCTTCCTGATGAAAAAACAATTTGGCAGTTTTGCAACTCTCTGTTCCAGTAACCTACCAAAAGGTAAGGTAGAAAGCCTACCACTGAGCTGGAGTCTCAGCCTGGATCTTCTAAATCCAGTACGATGCTTTAAAAATTAGACTGTGCTTCCTCTTTCTTTTCCTTTTTAAGTCCCACTTTAGAATAGCTATAGAATTTGAAAGCACTTGGAAGCATTTGAAAAGATGGGTTACCTGGACACCACTTCCTTTCCTCTACTGCTTTTTGAACATGCATAAAGTATAACTGCAGCTTTGCAAAGCCACATATTTAAATGTGTATCCTGGAAGATGATAATCAGATGATGTTTTCAAAGAGTACCTTATCAAAAGGAACAAAAGAATTCTAAACAATAGTTTTAAACAAAACAAAGCCAACAACAGAGAAAACCAAATAAAATAAAAATAATCAATGAACCTTCATGAATAAGAGCTAATTCTTCAAAGGGAAACACCTGAACCAGCTTTAAAACATTCTTATGACTAATTGTTTTTCCACACGCTACCTCTTCAGTCAAAGTATCATCAGCAACTGCTGTTCAACCGCCACTTTTTGTAACAAGATATGGATTAGCTGAGCCAGGTATATTGGAAAAACTGGAAAATAGAAATTAATATTTTGCTGTCAGCTCTGAGTGTGAGTCAGGAACGGTGCACAACAATTACGAGACCTGTCTAGGGGCTTGGTACCTTCAGATCTGTCATGTTTATATATAGCATACTGCAGATGAAAGAGGGAATCTGAAATTCACATTTGAGACAGAAATTGTTTATGAAAGCAAAGGGTTTCAAATCAGATCTCAATAGCTCCACAGAAGAAACGCATATAAGTGTCGCAGACTTCAAAGCACCCTGGAAGTTTCCATCTTTAATCTGGTTTGTATACCAGCAATTGCAATGACTGACAAGCCAGACCAGGAGACTTTCAAGAGATGTTCAGATAAGATGCACAAACATCCTTCAGGAAATGCTTATTCACCATAGAACTCACCTTGTACCACCAGTGCTGCCTTCAGGCAACATGGACAGGTTGGTGATGTGGGGTTGTAACCAGCAGATCCTCCTGGGGGAACAACCCATGGCATCTCAACACCCTTTATCCCCGACGGAAGAGTGAATTTACCAGTGAGTGACAGAGCACAAGTTACAAGATAGAAGCAGAATGGCAATTCATGCAAATCTCAAAACAGATTTCTAAAACATGATGATCAAGGCGAGCCTGCATCTAATTGCCTGAACTAAGAATTAGCCTCTCAGACTGGGGGTCAGCTCTGCCCCAAGGGAAACATCCTAAGGCTGATATTCACCGAGGCCAATTCTTCCCATTTTCCCTTGTTGGCAAATGCTTAATGGAAAAAAATCACTTCCACTTCAATAAATTTCCATTTATACAATTTATCTGTGTCACAGCCTGCCATCAGTGGTTCAGCATAAATTAGTTTACGATTAAGAGCCACCTTAAGTATTAATTCACAGGAAAACTTACATTAGCTCCCATTACCGTCATGGTTAAGCCTCCAAGAGCAGGGTAAAAGCCTGTGACAAAGCTGACAACGTGGCAGCAGGACAGATGGAGATGTCCCTGATGACACAAGCAGCCCTTTGCTCATCCCCATGGCTGCTGGGGCAGAGCAGCCTCCGTGATGGGCAGCAGCCCTGCACCAGGGCAGCGAGGTGGCGGGGAGGGCACAGACCCCAGTGGGCAGCAACTTCGCTCGAGACCATTTCTGACTGCCATGTTGTTTATCTGACATTTGCCACAATTGGAATGTAAAGGTCTAATTTAACTTTCTTCTCCCTGTTCTTAAAAGGTACACATTTTGTAATGGAAAATAATAAAATCCAATCAAAAAATTGGAGAGGTGATGGAGTGTGTGTGTGCGTGCATAGTGTTAAAAGCAGTTGCCCGATCTTCCTCTACAGTTCACTGTGAATACAAACAGGAGCGGGGCTGTGGTACAGACTTGTACTAGCTCCTTCTCCTTTCCAGATGCTTTAAAAATTTGACTTTTCAGGCCATATTGACTTCATTTAACAAAACCGAGCAACTTTTAATCAAAAAATGGGTTTGCCTTTTCACCTAAGTTAAAAACAAAGAGTATATTTGATTCTCTGATTATTCTATCCAATTACTTGTCTCCTTTCCAGAGGAACACACACTGCGGTTTCCTCTGACTGTGGTGCTGTTGAGGCCTTAAACCCAGGTCTCTTTCACAGCATAGACACATTTTGTCCCCACGTGAACTGCTCTCTGCCATAGCTTCCCATTGGTTTTGATGAATACTAGTGTGGGGTGCAACGATTTAAATAACAAGCAGAAGAACAAAGGTTTTCTATGTAACTATGTGGTGTAAAAATACTTTAAAAGGCAAATACATCATGCATGTACTCATTTTAAAAAATATCCCCCAAAACAGACTTTGCAAGAAAGATCTTTTAGACACTAGCTTTTTCTAGGTGATGACTATATAGATGCATAGTCATTTGTATTATAATTTCTAAGATAGAAAAATAATAATGCAAAGAATATTCCAATCTTTGAGAAGAAATTACTCAAGCCCTTTGAAAAACAACCTGGGAAATGCTCAAAATTATAATGAGTAGAAACAGCCTAAGCTCTAAGAAGTTTATCTTTGTCTCACCCACACGTTTCCTCTCATGTTTAAATCCCTAGAAAGGCAGACATACAAAATGGATTGCCAAGGTTTCTGCAGAGCCCACAGCTGAATTCATCTCTCTGCAGCAGACATCCTTGGATCCTTGGGAAACTGTAGCAGCTATCCCAGAGCAGACACTGCTGGAAGCCTGGACATTCACGATACCCTTACACCTCCATGGTCACATGGGACAGCTGTGCTCTGAGTAAAATAAAGGGCGCTTGCAAGAGTACTGCAAAGACTGCACCCTGCAGAATTGCAGGGGAAAAGTATCTAATTGCTCCCCTGGGTTTTCAAAGCCCTGGTGTTAAAATTTAGCCCTATTTAAACTTAAAAGTATTGTCTATATGCAGGAGGATGTAACCTGAAGCCACGGGAGTTCTGCTTCTAGTGCTTTCAGGCACAGCTTTCTGTATCACCTTTGCAGGCCAAATTCAGCACTTAGAGCAGTCTATTACATTTACGCACCAACAGAGATTTTGATTAACTCCCTGGAAGTCCATGCTGTCTCTGTGAACAGTAAAGGGCTTGTCTTTTCAGCCTTGCCATGTAGGCACAAGCACAGGTCTCTGCCAGTTACCCAGCCATCCTTGCCTTGTTCCACATTTTGCCCTAACGCTGCTGCAGCACTGTGTGCTGCTCCCAAGCTGCAAAGACGTTTCACAGCTTCAGACTGAAATGCTTTGATCGTAGTGGCTTTTGCCCCAGAAGGACACAATTAGCCACACCAGCAGTTCCCCAACTGTGGTTTGTAAAGTCACAGTGAGAGCTCTGTAGCACCAGGCTGCTTTAAAGTTTAAAATGTAAACTTGAGAGAAATTGAGGATTAAGGAATTTGCCTGCAGTCCAAAACATTTGGGAACAAAGCAGCTTAAAAATGAGCTCAAAAAATGAGCTCATGATTCTTTTATGCCAGTCTCTCCACCCCTCTGCTTGACCACCACAGCTGCAAAGTGAAGTTACAGTCCACTACAATCCCTGCCTTTTCCCAAGTGATGGGATACCACTCACCCGTAAACACCATGAACAGAGCAACCAGATACCCAAAGCTGACTGTAGCAGCCATGGTACAAACAGCTACCCACTGGTCCTGTCCCCACCACAGAGTTGTGCCAGATACTCTTGTATCATGCTGGCAACACGTCCAGGGCAAGCTGGGTCAAGTCACCCAATGCCTTCACCTCTTCATTTAAATGCCTTTGTTCAGGCTGCTGGAAACATTATGCCTCAGCTACAGGGTTAAAAATAAACTTTTTGATCAACAACTCCTAGTTCATTAGAGAAAAGACACTCTAGAAAAGCCAGTACAGTCTCCACGTCACTTTCCTGCCAGCCCTTCACTGCTGTTATCACCAGCTAGGTGCAAGTCCAGCTGACCACCATCCTTCCTGCAAGCAGCGTGTTGCCTGTGCTTGGCTACAGTTTAGAACTAAAGCTGTCTGACCCGTTGTTCCCAGTGTTTGCAGTTTTCATTTCCTCCCAGCTCTTTCTTGGCCACAAAAAGTAATCTGCCTTCAGCGGACAGATGTTTAATGAGACGTTTGAAGTTCTCAGCAGAGAGCCAGCAGGCTTATTGTATCATCAGGGTTGTGTGACAACTTACATTGTCACTTAACTTTCCAAAAGAAGTCTTTATTCTTTAAAAACAGGAACAAAATTTCTGGCAAGCCTGAATGAAAAGCTTCCTTCCAACAGGGCTAGGAGAACCACAGAAAAGTCAGCTTACATTTCCCATACATGTTATTAGCAGCCTTCTCATGGAAACAGTTTGATGAACTGAAGCAGGTTTTGTTCCAGTGCTCTCATTTCTTGGGTGTTATAGCATTTCTGTGAATTCTGACTTTGGGTGAATAATGGTGTCTTGCTTGAAATTGCACCCTGTGGTCACAAGACCATCTTCTAATTTCTTGTTGGGTTTGGAAGGTTGCAGCAAGCCCAGGCCACTGGAAACACAGTCCAGTGAGTCCATCCTCTTAAAAGCAGAAAGGGAAGGAAGGACAAATTTGCAAAATCCTCTCTTGTTCACTACTTTGCAACAAGAGGTACGTAAGCCAAAAACTTTTAAACTTTTGCCTTGACAGAACTTGGGAGCTTTTCTCCCTGACGAATCTCAAAGCTTAGGGAGGAGATTTCCAGTAGTAGCTAGGCTGGTTCTGTGTTAAATAGGAAAAGAGCTGCTTTGCTTTCTCTTTCAGGAATTGCAAGACTGACATTTAAAAGAAGCTGCAGTGCACAATTAGCCAAGCACTCAGCTATCAGGATGTGCCAAAAATGAGGCTTTGCACTTGACCTCCACTCCACATTCCTCACCTCTGGGAACCAGCATTATGATGCTATTTACATAATCACAGAATTTCCCTAATACAACTGTGTGCTTTCCCCCATGTGCCATCAAGTTGTGTCTATATTAGATAGGGATGTAAAGGTCATGTCAAGGACATCCCTAGATTCACCAATAATAGAGGGAGAGGGAAAAAAATATCTGAATTTTGGAGGTGGAGAGGATTAATTCTCACTATCTCATTTTTCTTTAAAAAAACCCCAAACAAACCACAGTGAAAACAAACAAAACAAGTAAACCCTTAAATTATAGCCAGTAACTGGAAGAAAAACACTTATTTATCTAACTTCTGGTGGCACTAAAAACTGAGTCATAAGTATTTAGTGGATATTTTGTATCTGTCTCAAGGACTATTACAAAAGTAATGCATATGCAGGTTGCTCTCCATCTGCACAAAATATTAATAAAATGTAATCTGACAAGCAGATTTTTCCTAATGCTACTAGCTTATAGTAAAAAAACCAACAAACAAACCCTCAGTTTTCAGCGAGTCCATAAGCAGGGACCAGGGTGGGAATGATGAGCAGGGATGGGGAGGCATTTCAGTGGTGTTGCTGCTTAATCTTGAACCTGGTGTCAAGTGGCAAAGGCAGCATGATTCAAACTGAGGAAGAAGGGGGTAAGCACACACACACAGAAGCAGAAGGGAGGAGAAAAGCAGCCTAATCAAAACTAACAGCAGGATTTCTGCTCATACTTCAAACCAAGAGCAGATAAAGCCCTTTATTTTGGGTTCTTGAAAGCAAACCCCTGGAGTCCATGTGGAGAAGTGCTCTGCAAAGAACTAGCAATCCTTTGAATTCAGTCATTTGCAGAAGAAATATCCTCCTTCCACCTCCCTGAACATTTTCCCCCATTCTCAGTCATTTATTCATTAGTATTACTACTACACACTTACTGACCTTTTCTTTTATATGACAAACCCAAGCGTTCACTTTTGGAGCCTAAAGGTTCGTTACCCATACTCATTTTAGACAACTTCCCATCCTCTCCTCTCCATTTCAAGCTGTTTGTTGCTCGAATCACATCTCTTCAGAAGTCTAGGTGTTCAGCACCTTTTCTTCTTTTTGTTAAAAGGTATGTGTACCTCCTGGCTTCATGTTGTTCACCCTTGTCTGATGAAACCACCCCCCACCACTCTTGACTTTTTCCTGAAGGCAAATTTTACTAATTTAGGGTCAGCATCACAGAAGCTGTTAGGGAACTCAATAATATGGACAGGCATCCAGTGAGACGTAGAGGAACTTGCAAAAAGTTTGGACAACCCCTTGAAAGTCAGCAGGAAACTGAAACTTGGCTTGTTTGGGCACCCTGGTCATTGCAACAGTTGCAGCACATGCCTTTTGGTACCCGAATATCACCAGGGCCTGACTCACAGCAACCAACATCATGTAGGAAACAGTAATAGGGGTGTAAAACCTCAGAGCAGTCCCAGTGCTATGTCAAGATTCCCCAAACTTGTAGCAGAGTATTGCACTATTGCAGGAAGACACAACCAGAAGGGAAAACATACAGGCCAGACTTTGAAAAGCTCGCTGGCATACTTCAATGTGGACAGCCTCTGTGCAAGCAGCTTCTGCCAACGTAGCTAGCGTTTGCCAACTGCACTCTTCAGTGTCTCAAAAAGAAGTACAGCATACTTGTCAGAAGAGTTCCCAAATCTCTCAAGCAGGACTATGAAGGGATGCCCTGTAACTCCACCCAGTTCCAACCCAGCATTAAAACTTCAGCTTCTAAGTGCTAAAACACTCTCAGTGCTTTAACCAGAACATATTGATCATACAGATGGGAGGAAATCTCAAACTTCATTATGCTACCGAAATTTTGAAAAGAAAGTATCAAGGGTGTCTTCTGCAAGATGTATTACTTTCTGCTGGTATTTTTGCAGAAGATAGGATTAGTTTCATGCTGTCTTGCAGCATGATCAAGGGCAATGTAAGAATAATAATTAAGTGAATTCTATTGCTAGCTGTCACAAGTGATAAATACAATGCATAATTAAACAAGCAGCACCGACACTGCCTGGAAGAAACAATTATTTAGTGCTTTCAGTAGGACAGACTCATTTCTCTCACATTTTTTCATTACATTCTCACATTTCACAAATCTGCTGAAAATCAACAGCTTTACATTAGCTTCTGTGGCTGCAGGTGCCCAGGAACTGCCCACCAGGAACAGACCCAATGTGCATCATCAGATGAGTGCCCACCTTGTGAGTACAGAAGGATCTGCATCTCCAGAAGAACACAGGTGAAAACCTGGACAAGGTTCTCCAGGCCCAGCAGCTCGAAGACCTCCCGCAGCGGGTAGTCAGAGAGCGGCAGCTCGTTGGGCCCAGGTCTCTGGCAAATGATGGGCTCGTAGACCCCATAAAACTTCAAGGACCTCCCCGGGGGGGGCAGGGGCACCTCATAGAGGATATTGTGGATGTAGCTCTCCAGGGGCAGAGGCGGTGGCTGCTGGGAGGTCACCGCCTTATACAGCTGGATCAGGAACTTCTTGCAGGCTTGCATGAAGGGCAGAGGGGTGATGAGGCATATGCATTTGGAGACGTACAGTGTGTCTCTGCTGATGTCGTAGGAGTTGTACCGCTGGAGCTTGGCGAGGGACGTGGCATCGCCCTCGTCAATGCTGCTGGCCAGTGAGTCCATGCTGCACGAGGAGGAGGCACAGACGCTGCTGTATTGCTCTGCGTTGTGCATCTGGTAGAGCGTTTGCATGGCTGTGCAGATCTGCTTGCTCGTGACCTCCTCATAGAATGTGAGCACAAACCCGTATGTACGAGAGCCATCTTCTCTGGTGATGATGAACGAATGGAGCTGCGGGTCTCTGTTATCTGCCTGTGTCCTGAAAGACAGCCCTTTGGGCATACATAGCTAAAAAAAAGAGAAAAGAAAAAGGTATAGTTATCTAAGCTACAATTTGATTTTGTTACTTTTGCTTTACAGACACATTCTTTTTTTCCACATCATAACAAGCCATTTATCATTAAACATAATTCCCCTGAAAAGTAGCCCAAAAGCAAACAGCCTAAGACTGACACCGCTTAAAAGAAGAGGTAGACATGACTGAAGAAAGTAAAACAGCCTACAAAATGACCTATCTATTAAATCATTACAACTCATTTTCATTACTTTGTGAAATTATCTTCACTACTGAATAGTCTGTGTCTCATTTACTTAAGCATCATATAAAAACATCCAGTTTTGTTCTCATTCACATGTATCATGCCCACCGTACTCAGAGAGCTAAGGAAGCATCTTATACCACTGAATTCAAATTACACAGACTTCTTGAAATTCTTTGATCTTCCCTAATTTTCTTAAAAGAAAAAAAACCCAATTGACTGACAGCTATTAAATTTACTTTCTTCCTTAAGTGCTACAAAATAGTTTAGACTGGAAGAAGAGGGCAGGGGGGTCCAGGGAGGGAAACAGCCAGAATCTATGAAAGACTCATTTTTGATTTACCACTCAGCAAAATCCTTTGCAGTGATTCTACTACACTGTGTTTCTCTGAAACATAGCCCTAGCGATAACTCGAGGCATTTTTCCAGGCATTCCTCAGGAATTCTACCATCCATCTAATACAAAATAACAAACAGCCAGCAAAACTTGTTTGAATGTGCATCAGCATAAAACTCCTCATGTTCTAGCTAAATCAGTATGTTTGTAAATGAAGAACTAAAGCTTCCTTTGTACCTTCCATCTGAAGAAATAAAAGGAAAGAAGAGAGGGAGAGCCTTCAAAGTGCTCCTCCTGTTCCAAAAAGCAACATTAGAAGCTAACTTTCCCAAGGGATATGACCTACACATGACTGAGTGCATCTCCTAATGTCTCACCTTGACCAGGAGTAAATTCTTCTGATGGTGGGAGAGGACAAGAGAAATAATTATATATTTTCAGGCAAACCCTACCCTGGACTTCACCAGTGCACCTCGCAGAGACCATTCGACAGCCTGATAAAGCTGCTACCAGCCCAGCTGGGATTTGGGCAAGTGGTCCAGGCTCACTTCACAACATGCTGGCAAGCCCCTAAGTGATCTAGGACAGCTCTTCAAGGTATTGCTCTAAAAGGTAATGTATTGGGAAATAAGCAGCCTGGAGTTGGTAGAAGAATTTAATTCAATTGATGGGCTTTGCTGACATAAACCATGAAATTGCAGCTTGAACCATTTTTGAACAGCAGCTACATTTTCATTCAAAAGATTTATAGCTTTTATTGAGGCATGAACAGCAGTGTCATGGTTAAGGCTTCTCTAATAAAGTAGTAGTAAAAAAATCCTTGTTTCACACTTTATTTAAATTTATTCTGCACAATAAATACCTCTTAACCTCATTTTTTGGCTGGCTTGCTTAATAAAAACTTATTTCGAGAGTGTGGGCATTCAATGGTGGCTATAGCCTTATCAAATCCAATCAGGCCAAAATCACGGGTTTTAATCTCGACACTATTGAAGGTTCTATTTTCTTCACTTTACAGAAAAATACCTGGATAAGTAAATTACATGTACTGGTACAATCAAGAATAGATAAGCATCAGGGAAATTCAGACCAGCTGAGAGTTTCAGAAGGCTGTTTTACATACATTTCCTCCAAGTCTTAATTACTATTCCCTCACCCTTTATATACTGAGCATAAACACACAAAGGGACACACATCTGTTAAGTTTCAGCCACAGTCCGGCATATGCAGAGTATTGACATTTTAAAACCCTGGCTGCAAACCCTGGCACAGAGGCTGCCACTGCTGTTAGAACTACAAGAGGACACAGGAAAAGGCAGAGAAAGAAAGAAGATGGGAAAGCACCGAGGCAGGGAAGAACGACCAAGAGTCACTTAAGAAACTAAGATCAAAAGGAAGGGCCTGTGTTCATTTTCCAGCAATACAGAAAGCTTCAAATTTGCAGCTAATGCATGAAAACTTTCATCTTAGTGCCTTGGACATCAGTCGCTTCCCATCTCGTCTGTGTTTGTCACACGCCCCACAGGAGAGTGTTGGGGAAGAGCAGCTTGGGACCCATTACGGGGGCTGAAAGCTTTGCCTGCTGGTGAAGCTGGCTGACTAACAGCAAGGCGGCAGTCAGTCACCTTTATTGCATCTTTGCATAAACACATCATACTATCCAACATTACTGATCAAATGACAGGTTTTTGGTTTTCAGAGCACTTTAATATTCATATTTAAACATATCCATCAGCAGAAAAATGTGGAATTAAGTCATACTTGCAATAAGGCTTATAATCCACATGGTTTGTGAAAATAAAGGGAAGCTGTACAAAGACAGACAAAGATGTCAGCTAATCCATATCCCATCTCTAGAACTGAAGGGTAGGAGATATTCTTTTCCTAAACATGGAGGCAGGACACACACAGACGGATGGACACACACTCTGTAATCCCTTCCTCCTTCCTCCTCTCAGCCATCATCAGTTGCAGATCCTTCTGAACCAAAGGTCCCCTCTGGACCACTGCCCATTAGCACTGGTTCACCTTCTCTCCATTAGCTCCTCTATTTCACTTTTTAAGCCCCTGCATATTTTTCATGTTCACAACATGCCACGGCAGCAAGCTCCATACCCAAAGCGCACCATGGGTGAGGGGGTGGAAAGAAAGATGCTTTCGTTTGTGTTAAAACCTGCTCCTTCAAATTACACTGGGGAACCTTTCTTTCATTTGAGTACGAGATGTGAAATGGACAATGCTTCCTTGGACTTCAGAAATACAGGCAAAGATTTATACACTTTGATGAACCAGAGGGCTAAAATAGGAGGTTTATTTCCTAAAACTTGCACTTTCCTCTCTACTGAGAAATTAATTTTGGTACAACACATTACTTGCAGAATGACCACAGAAGATCGTATGTGACATTTGGCAGGGATAATCACAAAAAGCAGTGTGGGGGGAAGAAATACTTCCCTATTAAAGAGAACTCTGTATTTTGATAGATATTTTGAAAGGGAGGGAAAACACAACTTGTAGGCAGCGTGATTGCTTGGGATTCAGGGGGTTATTTTTAAAGTGACAGGATGGTTTCAGAAGGCAATTGAAATTCCTTAGGCATCCAGCAAAGCCAGAATTCTCACAAGTTAACGTTCAAGGATTTATGCATTTTCTTCTCTGAGGAAAATTGCTTCTGGAAGCTCACATAAAGCAAACACATAGGCAGAACTAATACAGCAAGGCAAGATCAGAAAGGCCAATAATTGCCTCAAGGGATTCTGCGGAGGTGGATATTACTTTAAATGATGTTTCAGATCAAAACAATAAAGAAGTTTTCCAAAAGATGATTTAAAAGACCATTAAATACTACTGCTGTTAGTAAATGCTTTTTTTTTTCCTCCAAGACACACTGCAAATGAAAGATGTGTTCTTCAGCTATATGGTTTCAGCTGAATGCAGCTCAGTTCAATTATTTTATTTTAATAGGTCTCTTGCTGGTTTTAGTATTCCATTTTTGTCTGATATGATCACATTTCATGAATACTAGACATTTTCAGCTGTAATGTGAGAGACAAATAATGCAGCCATTCCAGCTATAACCTCTTGCTGCCCTATTCCTGCTACACACCCCTCATCACTTCTCCTCTGAGCACCCCCGATTCAAAGGCAGAGCTAAAAGGCATGAGTAGCCTTGGTAGCCTAGTTATTACCATCTTAAGCATGCTGATGAAGCATTGTTCTGAATCCTTCGTGCCTTCTGCATAAGCAAAGTGATGCGGAGACCTGCTCAAATACTGCACCGTCTCCATCAGTGCACATTTGGAAGCAGAGGACAGAAATCCCCAGCTGTCAGCAGGCAGGAGGAGTGGTCAGGCTCACCTCTGCCTTTCTATGCATGTGAGTGTCACAGTATCAGCCCTCTGTGTCACCGTTACTTCCAGCTCCTGGTTTTTTTCATTTTAAGTATCTGGCATAATGCTCAACAATAAAACTCAGTGGAACTTGAGATGAACTACAGATTTCTACATCTTCATGATTGCAGGGAAGTTTCAAATGTGCTTTTGCATTGCAAAAGCCATTTTATTGTGAGTTTTATGTGTTCCCTGTCTCTCCATGTCCTGGGTGAGGGCCAGGAGATTCTCTTGACTTCATACTTGCACCATACAATGAGGCTAGTTCTGTTTTGAAGTAGATAGTATGTAGTCCTAACTCTCCTCAAATGCGAAGCACATCTAAACCAGATTGGGGGGTAATGGGTTCCCTAATTTTCCAATTTTGAGTTAGACCCAATACACATTTTTGAAAACAGCTCTAAGCAGTAATACTGTTTAATGTTATTGTTTCAACAACTGGTTACTTTTAAGTTATAAAACAAATAGCATTTTCTGTACTGGGGAGCTCAAATACCAGTAATCTGTTGTCTTTGTCAGGACATGTTCTTAACAAGTGCTTTGGTGACTTTGGAAACATCCTTGGAACATCGACTCATTGGGAAAATTTCCAGTTGATCATCGGTCTTTCAGTTGTCACTGCCCCTGCTCCAGAAACTGTTTTCTCCTCCCTCCCCTGTTCACACAGGACTTAGCCACACAGACGCTCACATCAAATTTAGCTGAGAGGAAAGAGATGTACAGAAGATGCACTGGTGCAGAGGTGCCATTAAAAGTGACTACCCAACAAAAGCTGTGGCTTAGGTAAGTTCCAGCTTCTGTGTAAAGATTCCTCTCTCCCTTGCTATATGCAGCATCAAGAGTTTTTGTACTCAAAAATTTCACATGGATATTAGTATCTTGGAAATTCCTTGGTTTGCCTCCTTCCTACCTGTTGATATGTATCCTGGGTGACCACACCCCTTCTCACCCACTCACTGAGATGGTGCTTAGACTTGTTTCATCACGCATTAGACTTAATTAGAAATAATGAGGGAAATGCAGCATTTTACTTTTGTTGTGCCTGAGAGTATTCTGTATTTGCACAATACCTCTTCCTCTACAGGTTTTCAACTAGCATGCCTAGTGGGTCTCAGTCCATGCTCTTAGTCCCAGCAGAAGCACCTTGTTCATCACATCACATCACATCACATCACATCACATCACATCACATCACATCACATCACATCACATCACATCACATCACAAGGGCTGTTTGTAAACACCCCAGGAATCGCTTCAGAGTGGAAGTCAGGAAACAGCTTGAGAGTTTCTCTACGTACCATGTTGACAGCATCCTGGTCAAAGGGGTTCCACTCGATGTTCTGAGGATAATGGGCCAAAACTTTGGACTTGAAGGTTCTTCTTAAGGGACTCTGGTCGAAATTCTCTCCTGCAACAAATGAAGAAATAATGAGTTCTCACAGCAGTGAGGCTTCAGAGGGAGCTGGCCTGGGCAGCTAACTTTCACTTTCTGTGTGTGTGTGTGAAATCTTAAGGGCATTTTCATTCCCAACAGACGTACTACTTTTTAAAAAAGAAAAAAGATGCCCATTCAGTCTGACCTTACCCTCCTTCCCATAAACTCTTACTACAGTTGCAACACAGCTTTCAGCTTAGCATTTACAGCATGGAAATTTATTGTTAAGAGAAAAATTACTGCTGCAGTATTATATAAAAAGACCCTGCAACCAATTGAATTTCTTACCTTCCCCTATAGCTTGAATATCTAGAGATGGCTTTACTTAGATGCTGAAAGAGCACTTGCCCTCAAGTTTGTTAGAAACTGTCTTATGGTCAATAAAAAGTATGAGCACCTCCCAGCTATTATAAATTATTCAAGGATTCATTATAGATCTTTTTTATATCACAAGTCCTGTGTGAAGATTAAACATTTATTTTTCCTACATCAAATTTCAAGGACAGACTTTTTCCACACAAAGAATCCAGCGAGTGCAAAGAGGAAGATTGAAATTAGACTTCAAGCAGAAATGCATCCAGTTATCAGCATACAAATAGTGTATTTCACAGCAATATTGTTAATGGAGTTTCCACCACTGGATGGTCTACGGTATGCAACACAGTAATCAAAAGAAAAAGTTCTTAAAATCTATTATTTGTATGACCATCTACTACACTTTTCTCAGGTATCATGTTACTAATTTAAGGCTTCTTGCTTTAAAGACTACAGGTGAGTCTTTCCTGTTCAGTTCCTTTCTCACCTGAGAGAGGTGAATGGGATGAAAGCCTTAAATTCACAATGTGAAATGCTTTTCACCTAACCTTGCTTTGCACCCAAAAGCTCCCTTTGGGACTTCTTAGAGTTACCTAGATATTTTAAAAAATACGCTACTGAAATAGAATTGAATTTCTTTTTTTAAAATGAAAAAATTAATTCTCTTAATACTTAAAGACAGAATGAACATTTCATTAATGTTTTTAATGAGGTGTTATTTTTGATGAAAAAATACTTGAACGCTTGGCAAGCTCTAAAGACGACTCACCATTCCTGCAGAAAAGTTAAACTACAGCTCACTAACCTCACTAACCCCCCTCTGAAGGCAACACAGACTGGGGGAGTATAATTTGTGCTTGCTGAGTTCTGTAGGACAACTCAGGCTTCACGCAGCTAGTGGCCTCTGAGTGATGTTGCAAAACTCACAGTTCAGCAGTTAGCCGAAGGTTTCTGAGGCCACAGCCATTTGGCATGTGCCCTTTGCTCCTTGCAAAGCATGGTCTACGCAATCATTTGGCTCAGAGTGAATTAACCCAAGGAAATTTCTGTACAAACTGACACCTGAAAGCAGATCTTCTCAGTCTTTGCCTGGCAGAACTTAGGATATGCAAATAACTGTGGGGAACACAAGATAACGGGGAAAAAACACACAGTGGCAGTTCACGAGGTAAAAATTACCCAGGTGAACTTTTAGGGCAGTTGAAAACCTTTTTTGTATGAAACCCTTAAAACATCTTTAGCGTGGATGGCAGAACCTGCGCTGTCTCTCAGGGGCTGCAGTGCCAGGATCGTCGCAGTGGCACCTGCACAAGAGGGCAGGAGGAGGAAGAAGAGGTGAAGGTCAGGCATTTCTTATACCAGCGCCAACCACTCACTTGGTCGGGAAGGGGAAGCGGAGGCTTATGCTGGAGCTCCCCTCCATGAGGACATGTGTAGGCAGGTGGAAATTCCTCGAGATGCATGAGTCAGCTGTGCTGGCTGGTGCAGGAGAGCTAACCAGCTCTTCCAACAGCACTTGCTTTCAAATGCTTTCAGAGAAAGGGTTTGAAATCTTTTCCTTCCCAAGACATCTCTGAGATTTTAAAGATACGGGTATTTTGATACAATGGCTCATTTTTAACACAGGATTTAGACACATTGCAACACTATTGTGTGTTTTTTAGCACTACATCTGTCTCACTTGACTTTGGTGGGTAACCGTGGGGGAGAAAAGCAAATAAGCTTCTACAGGGATATTTTGTGCTTGGGGGGGAGAAAATGTCCATGATGATGCAACGCTGCAGCCATATTTCCTGGGGCAAGAATAAATGGAAACGGTAAGATGTGAGGAGCTCTGGCAGGGGAATCCACCCTGCTTCTGGAATTGCTCAAGGCAAACCAGCAATCCAGCAAAGGTATATGCATCAGAGAAATAAAGAAAACTTAAGGTATCTGCTAAACCGAATCAACTTCGAAGACATGTCTGGGTTTGGGTTCAGCTGATTAGCTCATCGCATCTACCAAGCTGGATCAGACTTCCCACTAGCTGCTGTGGCAGTCCAGAGCACAAGCTCTATGAAGATCCTCTCCATGCTCAGTTACAAAGCTCAGACTGAAGTATACAAAACCAGAGACCATTACTCTATTACAGAACATGGCAGTAGAATAACCTCTTATTTTTGTCCAGAAGTTCTTTGCAGAGGCTTAGAGATAAAGATATAATGTCATCCACAGATTCCTAAGGTTTCACAAAATAAAAATTCCAACAAACAAAGCCAGCAAAAATTATCTCTCCAGGTATGCACTTAAATATACTTGGCGACATTTTTAATTCTTGGTATCATACAGTAATTAATGTGCTTGCATAATCAAGTAAATATGCATGAGGTTATTTCCTAATTAGATCTTTAATCTTTCTCACATCTGACACAGTTTACCTTACAACCGTGAATCCGCAGAAAGGCAGATATTTGATGCTAAATGCTTTTGGTTGCTTCTGCTGAAAGTTTGAAGAGCATCTGGATGACTTCATTAAGTTCGCTGCCACTAACAGCAAGTGACTGCGGGAGTCCAAATTTCTTTAAAGGTTTCCTTTTTCCTGACAAAAAAATGTTACTGTAACCTGATGGATGCTAATAGGGTACTTGCTGCGGTTCAGAGGCACTCATCACCTCTGCAGTTCACCAGCTGAGCCCTTCACGTGTTCCTTGGAGACTAGTTTTCCACTCTACATCATACTGGTGTTGTAAAAACACCCTTTGCCTGAAAAGTAGCCCCCAGTGATGACAGTCAACAACTAAATTGATTAATCTTCTGGTATTAGCACATAACTGTAAATGGGACTCCAGCAGCAATGTACATTAATCATGTCATTTACTGTTTCTACTGATTGTGCTCAGTTATAGGCACCAACGAAATTGGGGTAGGCTTTGCCCCGTGTGCTGGGCAAGCTCAAGAGAGCCCTGCTTCTAGCCCACCAAAGACGTGGCATCTCAGGGAACGTGGCTCTCTGTGCTTAGATGGAATGGGACAGCAAACTGCCCAGCTTTCACCTAAATAACTTCCCCATGCACCCAGGGGTGGAGGGTTACATATCCTGTAGCTTTACCTATCTGTTCTGGTAGCACAGCCTAAGCTTGTGGTGGAGCAGAGGGGGCGGCTGCTGCATGGTGCTAGGTGCTGCCTGGCCTTTAACCTGTTCTCCAGTGTTAGAGCAGCACTGGCAGGCTCTGGAACCACATCACACTGCACAGAGAGATTTGGGAAGCGGTCCTGGAAGGCTTCTCCATGGGAAAATATCCTCTCCTAGTTTGATGGCTCAATTACTGACTAATCGCACCAGATAAAGTTGTACTTATTTCCAAGCTAGACCAAAACCTGCATCACTGGGCATATAAAAGCAGGGAAGGACTTGATTTTTTTGCTGTTCTCGTTATTGAACATACTTTGTCTCCTTTTCCCTATAAACCACGCCCCCATTTTGACGGGCAATACTCTGGCAGCATCTGGACCGAGTGGAGAAGAACAAGGTGTATTTGCCAATAAACTCAGGGCTTCAATCAGCTTCTGAAAATGACAAATAATTTGCTTCCTGCTGCAAATATGTGCAGTTGTTTAGACGACAGACACATCTAAAAAAGTTTTGTTTATGAAGCACGAACACTGCTTTAAGCAATCCAGCTTCCCCAAACCAGCAGTAACAATGTCCTAGTAGGCTGACAACATGGATTCATTTTATCCAGAAAAGTAAATGGCACAAATAACTTACCTTTGCAGAGTCTCTGCAGGGTTTGCATTTTACTACTCCAGTGGTTTTAAAAAAAAATATAAAGGTAAAATACACACATAGAAAATACAATTTTCTCAATCAGGGATCATGAGACAAAAGAGAAGAGCCAAGAAACCACACTGGAGTGAATCAACTGGTCATTAGCTTGAAAGGACACGACATTGCACCCTCCATACAAAGCTGCCTCCTGGGAAGCCAGGCAGGGTAAGCTTTTAGAGGAGATGCATAATTTAGGAAAGAGACTGTATAAGGATATGACAGAAAGCAGTCTGCATGTCAGGGTGAAATGTCATCGTTCAGCCAAACTAGCAGGAAACACCCTGACTCTCACCAAAATGAGATGAGAGACATGGACTGTGACAGCCAGCTCCACACTGACAAGCAGCTGGAAGAGAACCACAGGGAGAAAAACCTTCTTGGCAAACATGAGGGAAGGGATCTGGACCGAAGGATACCTGATATTATCGGCTCTCAGCCTTGGTAGTTCTGAACTGCTGAGTCACATGTGGCAAATAAAATTTGTTTAGCTGCTATTCTAGGCAAACAGTGAATTTTCATTAAATCTACTACGTGCTTTTAAGTGCTTGCTTGCTAACTTCCTGAACAGGAGTAGCAAGGCACATTAAAAATGAAGCAAGTATCAAATGCAAATTGAATCCATATTCTAAAATATTAATGGCCAGATCACAGTACTATGAATACAGACAGAAGCATTGTACTTGATGTGTGGTACCTGTTCACAGAAACAGCACATCTCATAGGGTAAGCTGCTTCTCAGAGGCAAATAAAAAAATCTAGGTTTGAATTGAATCCTTCTGCTTTCAGGATACTAAAAAAAAATAAAATTCAAGAACTTTTCAAAATTGTGTGTAAAACGTGTCAGATTCAAGTTTCATTTCAATGGGATACTACATCCTGCGTAGTGGTACTTTCAAACAACTTGTGCCTTCCCTTTAAGGCACTCCTTTTTAAAGGGACATTTGGTTTCAAATTAAAAGCAAATGGTGATGTGATGGATGCTAGATCAAGAAAAAACATGCTAATTTCATTTCAAAATGAAAAGATTTCTCAAAATTAGAAAATAAGCCTGAACTATGTTTTGGATGAAGGATACAATTACTAGGAAAATGCAGTTACAGTTGTGAGGTTGTCAGTCATGATGGCTTTCATATGAGTGACCTTATTTAAAAATCTAGCCATCTTAAGGTTTAAGTAGATCTGTTTTAATTATCACAGCTATAGAGGCATACAAAAATATGTACCAAATAGGCAGAGGCATCCTCCACCCACACCCTCTGGTCCAGGGAATGCGAGCTATCTGTTGCTCCTTCCAAGCTCTGGAACGTAGACAGGAATGCTTGTGACTACAGAAATAAAAATATCTTTTATTCCTTTAGAGGAACGTACTGGGAGCACGACTATGCACACTACTGCACCTCATGGCAACAACCTCTTTGATGGCTATTTCTAATTGGAAGTGTTCAGAGCATCCAGTTATGTTCTTCCCCTGCAGCCTGAACTTTGTTAAGCTTACTGGATAATTGGATGACCCTGCACGAGAGGCAAGTAATATACAACATGTGAGTGAGAAAACAATGTGGGAACAGGAATAATAGTGCTTGGCTGGGAAGCCACAAAGCTGTTAATTGTCAGGCTCAGGAACCAGTTACTTTAAGCAGTGCAGAAACTGTGCTCTGCTGCTTTTCTTCTGTGCCTCCCCAGGACACCAAGGTGGCAGTGGCAGGCTAGTAGGAGTTCAAGGACATTATCTCAAAGGTGTTATTTCTGACTACGTATTCTCATAATCTTACAACAGAGGAGAGAAATGATATGAAAGGGAGGACTGGGCCAGGGCAGACAAAACAGTTTTCATTTCAAAATTTAAAAATCTGTGTTGCCTTTAAGATGGTTGTGGCTTTTTGGGGGGCTGGGGAGGGGTCAGAGTCTAACCTACCTCTTGCATGTCAATATGTAAAGGAATTGGTGGATCATATTCAAGCAGGAAGCCATAGTGGGCTGTGTACCCTATCAATGCATCTAAATGACTTGGCTTTTTTTTGATGGGTGTATGTCTGTGTGGACCTCACTAATACTGCTATTTAAATCTAGACTGCAAAACATGCTTCCTTGAGGTGTCAGAACCTTTGGGTCTCTGCAGCAGATATTGGTGGAGCTGGACCTTCCAGTACCCTTTGTTCACAAATCCACATAACTAACCCTAGTTGGATTTCTGGATAAGTGCCCTCTAATAAGGTCTCATGCAAGTTATTGTTCAGTCTGTATCAAGCACACAAAGATCCAGCATATCGTATATCCACCAATATACCTGACACCACTAGTGGCATTTCATTGGAGAGGGGAGCACATCTGCCAAGAGAGCTTCAAGAAACAGAACATAATTTACTAGATATTGATTTAAATTAGGTAAAAGAGTGGAAAAAGTCCAGGGGGGTTGGTTTTGGTTTTGAACTCTGACCCTTAATTTGATTCAAGGGGAATTGGAAGACTGAAAATCAAGAGATAGAGAGGGCCTGGTGATTGTTTTGTCCTTAACCCCTCTTTACCTGAGGTTTTGTCTGCAGTATCTGAGCTCTTGCCATGGAGATCTGCTTCTAGCCATTTGTACAAGACTACACAACACAACAAACAGAGATAAAAAAAGCAAGTGTGAACAAAATGAAAAGATACACAAATGTACTGGGGAAGGGAAAAAATGTGAACCAGACATTAAACACTCCCCCTTGCAACCTCTCTTCCCCCCACTACTGGCAAAGGGTAAATCCATGTGATAAATAAAACTCTCCACAACTGCATTACTATAAAAGTGTTGAACGCAATGACAGATATTGCAGAAATACTTGCCAAAATTAGTAACAAGATTAAATTCTCAGAACTTCAAATAGCATGCTGCTGTACAGCGTCCCTATTATGAAAGACATCTTTGTTCATATATTGAGCCGTTCCAGAGTCTGTGAAACTCAGGGGGAAAAAACACCAGTTCTCCAACTGGTGTTGAACTAAACCCAAGAAGTTTTCTTTAGTATCACACTGTTAGCTATGTTGTTACACCTTCAATCTGTACTGCATGCCATTTTCAGGACTTACTGAAGTTACCCAATACCTCTATTCATCATTTCTGCCTCATAGTAGGGTGGGTTTAGACCAAAATTTGAATAAATAAGCTATGTCTAGAACCTGGATGAACAGTCTTCTCTTCCAGTAACAGCTACCCCAGTAGGCACTTCTAATGGAAGAGCCTCCTGCTAGCATGTCTAACTGAGGTTTCTTCCAACTGGTTTTCTCATTTGCAGAGAAACAGAAATGTTTTCACAGATGCCATGGCATTCCTTCATCGAAGAAGTCCCATTCATACAATACGCAAAGGCATTACACAATCCTCCTCAAGTTAAATCTATTTTTATAAACCTGGAGCATATACTAAAGCTGTAATACCATTGACCTCTCTGGTCATTCAGTTTCTAGGCGTAAATACAGAGTATTTCCACCATGACCTCCTACTTGAGCTGCTAATCCAGGCATCAGTTCAGAGGACCCAGATAATTCTGCCAAGGCTGTATTTTCTGGGAAGGCAGCCCTCGGCAGAGGGCACAGGAGTTCTTTCAATAAAGATTTTTAGATGTGAATTTGTATTTTAGGACAATTTTCTTGTTTCTTTAGGAGGCACCTGAAGATAACCCACATTCAGATGTGCAGGATTATGTTTTTCCACTCCAGGTGTCTTAACCTACTTCATTCTACTTTTGAGCTGTTTGAACTAAAATGTTGCATAAATATTTAAATTAAAGGAAACAAAACAAACCAACTGCCAAAGCTGGAGACTCCCCTTGCTAATGGCCCATACCCACACTGCCTTTACAAGGTTCTCTGCCAGGCTGCCCTCACAGCTCTCCCCAAAAGTCCTTTACAACATCATCATACAAATAGAATTTGGCACCAAGCTTCCATGGACTTAGCCACCACCTCTGCAATAGGAAGAGTGAAAAGGAAAGACATAACTCATGAAGGGATGCATAACCAGATGGTCCTAGATTCACTGGGACAGGTTCTGGTTTTGCTACCTATTTCAGTATTTTGACCATTTATCATCATCACCCATATGGCTAGACAGTCACAGAAGTTACGTAAAATCTCCTGCACAAGAAGTCAAATGACAGAAGATGATTAACAGCGATATAAATACAGAGCTATCAACATTGTTGTACAGCCTAATTCTTTATACAAACACAAGGCAATAGAATACGACTATTGCCACAAACTAATTACACTTAGAAAAGGCTCAGTATTTCAAAAATCCTTTTTAAAAGGAAATTTTTTCACCTGAAAGTTATTGCACAAGTCTAAATAAAGATAAAAAGGCTTTAAAATGCATAGTTTAGTTTACCATTATCCCTTCCTTCTGACCTTGATTAAAATACCTAACTATCTGCCTACAGAGTAACATTATACAGCACAAACACTGTCAGCTTCTTAAAATAGTCCCAAGTCCCAGCTGCCAACAGACCACAGACATCCCAGCACACTAGCAAACAAGTATGGATTACACCATCCTTTTTACATAAAATTGCGTCATAATCTTGTCAAATCCAAAAAGTCATGGCTTAAATTATGTCAGTTTGGGTGATTTTTTGCAGTGCGATGGGAGGAGTTTAATAAACAGGTACCCAAGGCACGGTACGCAATTACCCTGGAGTCTGTCCCCAAAGGCTGGAACATATTAACAGGAGACAGTGGAGTCGGTGTAAGACTGGACCTACACTTATAAATATAGGGAATTATTTACACCTCGGGCCTTTATTTTCTCTAGAAATCAACGTGTGTGGAATTCACTCATTCTGTTTGTGCTGCCACACTGCCTTTCCAAGCATGGACTCCCAAGCCACTGCTAGGCAGCACGCAGAAAGCGTGTCCCAGAGATCCTTGGTCTATCCTGTTCATATAGAACAAGTGGCATATTTTCTTTTTTATTGCATTTTTATATTCAAATCTGCTGTTCATTTTGAACACTTGACATAGGATGAATGAGCATTTTTACTAACATAGAAAACAATTTGAGCAATAATTAGAAGTTCCTTTAAGTTTCATGCAAGATTATTCTTAAATTGCCTTCTAACCTTTTGGTTAGTTACACAGCAAATGAGCACTGTACATAACCATAACAAACTGAAGGGTATGAAACCCATCTCTCAGTTCCCAGAAGAATATTGACAATGTTCAAGCAAGAACAAAACACCAGCTCAGGACCTTCAACACAGCAGGATGCCAAAGCCCGTCTGGCAAGGGGATCCCTGGCTTTGGAGCCACAGGCACCTGACTGCAGGCTTGGGCTGAACTGCCAAGGAAGTGAGGACGTTTTAGATGCCATCATGTCCTCTGCAAAGCTTGGATGGATTCCTGCTCATTGCAACACCCGTTTCTCACTCCTCGTTTCACGTGTTCACCTCCCTCCATGGACTGAACACAGAATGAGGTATTCAGTCACTCCTTTTGCACAGGACACATTTGACACTTGTGCTTTCTACTCATTTACAAGAGCAGGATCAAATCCAAAGGTACCCTATTTCATGTTAAAACATGGTGCCACTTTCTCCGACTGGTTTTGGAAACAGGCACTCACAAACATAATTTTCAGTTCAAATTAATCTTGAAGCAGGTTTTGTCCTCTGCTCCATTGGGACACACGTGGTACAAGAGTCTTCTCTGAAGATCTGCTTTATTACAATTGGTATTTCTGGAGATGAGAAAAGGGGGAAAAAAAACCCCACAAACCAACCCACAAAGAACCAGAACTTGTCATCCTAAAAATCCCTCTACTGTTACTGTTTGTGTACAAGAATGCAGGAAAGAAAGGGGAATTTTCCAGTAAATTTTGCTTTGGGGCTTTTTTAGTACAAGAACAGGCAGCTTTATTTTTATATTACAGTGCATTCAGTCATCTTTTAAACTGAGCCATATTAAGATAGACTTTTCTAAACCACTCTGCAGTGCACATAATATCATGCACCAATATTAGCCTCCCTTGACTCATCAGGATGGCAAGTTTCAGGTGTTTTGTTACTCGAAGTTAGAAGGTTTCACCAAAGCTTTGTTTATACAACAGGAGAGCGTGAATAAATTCACTGATAACACCTTCTGTCACCCTAATTAAGCTTGGCTTGCAAATCAGTACAAGAAAAGAAAGAAGCTTAATTTGGCCTGGACCACTTTCAGCACTAATCAACTTTGACATAAACGGAGCACAAAGATGCTCGAATAGTCAGCTATGCCTGATTTGGGGTTTTGCTTTATGGCAGCTTTCTTTTTACCCATCTTGCACAAGCTTGAGGCCTCGGCTCCCTGGACTTGGTGGCGTCATGCTGGGCAATAGACTTCTCCAGTCTACAGAAGGGCCTTGCCTCTGATCTCCTCAAGAGCTGTCCCTTGGTGTGCTGAGCCACAAAGAGGATCCAAAGGACTCACGGTTGGTTTTTCATCAGCACTCTCCAGAAGCACAGGCTGTGGTGACCAGAAGGAAGCTATCCCCAGATTCTGAAGAAGTGTTTTTCTTTTCTCCAAACAGCAAAATCCACAAGCCAGCAGTGGCACTCAAGCTGGCTACTCAGAACTCAGGTGTTCCCTGAGCAGGCACAGCTGCCTCACACCCCTTGAAGATCCAGCCCACACCTGCGAGGCTTAGACAACCGGTTTTATTAGTGGGTTAAAAGGTTGATTTAGAGAAGGTGCACCCAGACATAGCTTCTCACTGTACTGAGTTACTTTTTTTAGCATACCCTTTACAAGCAAAGGGTTGCAGCAAGGCAATGCTCGCCTGTCAAAGGCTGCAGCTGCTGAGCTTTGTGAAAACTTAGTTATAAGTGGTTTTGATGGGAAAAGGGTCTGGCAAAGAAAAAACTTTGCTTCTTGTAGTCAGGAAAGCTCTTTCATCAGCATGAATTATAAACACTCCCTTGCGTAGCACAAACGGATCTTATTTAGGATTTTTTGAGGAACTGCTGTTTAAATTGCTGCCAATAAGGAGCTGTCCTTATGACAGACTCCAAGAGGAAGCCTTCTGCCAGTTTTCAACAGCTGAATCCTTTTAGATGGAGAAAAGACAAAAACTTCCTGCACACTGAAAAGTCACAAGAACCCACAGGCAAGGCTTGAAGTTACCAGAGCTCCCAAATGGAGAAGGGTGGTGAGCGGGAATGAAGATGCAGGCAGACAAGGATCTGCTGCCCACACAGCCATATTGGTCCTCAGAGCTGATACTTCCACTTTAAGAGATACCTAAGAAACCATTTCAGTTTGGAGATTGCTCTCAGCTGCTTCAACCCAGCTGTACTACAGTAAGTGGAGATCAGCATATTGCTGCAGATGCTTCTACTGTGGGCAAACCTGCCACCGAAGCAACAAGACATTCATACAACATACTGTATGACGCAGTTCTTGCTAGCTTTGAAAAAACAACGGAGTTTTGTCAACTAAAAGCGTTAGAACATTGTTAAGAGGCAAAAATATCATCAGATTGAAAGAAAGATCAGTTCTTGGAACTATTCAGTTAAAATACCTCTTCTGTCATGAACTTCTTTGCAAGAACCTACATGTCTTGGTCAATACCACCTGCATTTAGAAATTGTTTGAAGAACAGGCTGCTACCAGTGAGTTTACACAAGGGATCATTAAGAAGCTGTCAGTGCACAGGAATTGCACATCTAAACCACATGAAAAACAGTCACTATGCTTAAGTAAATCTTAAGTAAACCATGACAGCGTTCGTTTTTTTCATTGCAGCAGAGCTATATATATTTCAGACAAAGCATAAACAACCAGATTTACGCTTTATCACTGCTGACCATTCTGTGGCCAGTTTCCAAGTATACTGAAAATACAGAGAGCTGAAATCAAGACTCAGTCCCCATGCCACAGTAAAGTGTCACCATTCAAATCCAAAGGCATGGACCAATGCCAATTTCTGGATCCAGACTAGACTCCAGATGGAAAACTCAAAGCACAGCAGTGTTTCTACTATGCCTCTAGGTTTAGTTCAGATCCTTTCTAAAGGGGAGTCCAGAAACAAAATCCTTTGGCTTCCCTTAATGCCTTGGGGAGTATCGTGCCAAAGCATCTCTGTAAAGGTGGATCTCGACTGAGAAGCCCAGAAAAATAATTGCCTCTGTGCTCAGCTCACAAACGCCCCTGCACCTCAGACTCTTTCTTCCCTTGTCCCACTCATCCCCACAGATGTCTGGAAATGAGGGTGATTCTGCAGGTGTGTTCCTAACCTTCATGCCTCAAAAATCCCACTTCAAGGCATCTATCACATTTCCTCTCCAGTGTATTTTGGGGTTGCTCGCTCTCCCAACAGCCCAGCCTTAAACCCCAGGATACACCTTCCACTGCAATCAACAAGATTTCTTAAAGAATACTGGTAAAGTCCCACAAAACAATCAAAAGGGGTCAGTGCAAAGGGCTCTATATCTTAGAAGTCTCTCCTTTGTCAAAGCCCAGCAACGAAAATCAGTGTCTCTCCCCCTCTCTCCTCAAATTTCCACTGCTGCTCCAGTAAAAATCCCTCTGTAGAGCAGCAGATACCCATGTAAAAACAGTACATGCTTCAGGAGTGTTTTGAGACTGTAAAGGTAAAAAGACCCTGGAGAGCCACAACAGGGAACAGGGAACTTTCCTGGCCTGAAACAGGGTTGAGCAGAGTCAGTGGGACTCTGAAAGACGAGCTGGAGAGAAGCACACAAAGGAGAGTAAGAAATCCAAGTCCACTTCTACCCAAAGTGCATATTTTGCCTATTAATTTAGTGCCCTGCTAGTAGACATGGAAGCAGCAGAGAACAGAGATCTAAATAACCCTAAAATTACTTGGCATTTGAGCAAATGTTTCCTTTCTACCACTAATCCACTAATCTTTTAGTGCCTGGATCCCAGGTTGTCTAGCATGCTAAAAATAAATAGGTAGAACACATGTAATTACTCATCTAATTTTTAAATAGGCGTGAGTTGTCACTGACTATGGAGAAGCTACTCCAAAACCAAGACAGAGCCACCTCAAACAGACACAAGAGCCCTCCTGGCTGTTGCACACAACTGCTATTTCCTGCATGAGATACGTTGCAGTATTTTACACTTTCCTTTCACACAAAGGTTAATTTTATAGAGTTAAATAGAATGCTTCACGTAATGGAGCAAGCCATACCACGCTGTTTTGGAGACCTCAGTAACTGTTTGAGCATACATGGAGTATTTCATACTGAGCAGATTAAGGCTGGATTAGGCACAGACCGCACCATGGCTGAACGCACTTTAGTACTGTCGTGGTTTAACCCCGGCCAGCAACCAAGCCCCACGCAGCCGCTCGCTCACTCCCCTCACCCAGAGGGATGGGGAAGAGAATTGGAAAGGAATGTAAAACTTGAGGGTTGAGATAAGAACAATTTAATAGGAAAAGCAAAAGCCGTGCATGCAAGCAAAGCAAAGCAAAGCAAAGCAAGGAATTCATTCACCACTTCCCATGGGCAGGCAGGTGTTCGGCCATCCCCAGGAAAGCAGGGATCCATCGCGTGTAACGGTTACTCGGGAAGACAAACACCATAATGCTGAATGTCCCCCGCTTCCTTCTTCTTCCCCCAGTTTATATACTGAGCGTGACATTATATGGTATGGAATACCTCTTTGGTCAGTTGTGGTCACCTGTCCTGGCTGTGTCCCCTCCCAATTTCCCGTGCCCCTCCAGCCCTCTCGCTGGCAGGGCCCAAGAAACCAAAAAGTCCTTGATTTAGTATAAACATCACCCAGCATTAACTAAAAACATCAGTGTGCTGTCAACATTGTTCTCACACCAAACCCAAAACACAGCACTGCACCAGCTACTAAGAAGAAAATTAGCTCTGTTCCAGCTGAAACCAGGACAAGTATCTACAGTCTCTGTGACAATACTAAGGTCTGGGAGGTCTAATAAATGCAGGGAAGTGCATGCAGAAGGAAACAGAATTAACAAAATATTTGGGTATAGCAATGTGACTCTGAAAACAATGGTGTCTTGGTGTGGCAGTGTGGGACAGCTAAATCTTGAGAACCCTGTTACAGAAAACAAGAGCATAATAATAATTTTGCACGGAGAAAGTTGTTATTCCTTCAAAACAAGACAGGAGAGAGTTGTTTATGATATGTAAGGATGGGTTTCAATAGTCCCCACTCACTTTCCTTATAAAACATAAGCTACCAACAAAAGAGCATTATTCTATGTAAGAGAGCGCACACATATAATGTATTCACAGCCACGTGCATGTGCACACTCTGTCTCTCCCCCAGCGAGAGGGGACTGGCAGGAACGCTCAGTTACAGGTTCAAAAGCTGCCTCTGCACCTGGGGCTCCTCCCAGCCTCACAAAATGGCCCAAGCAACAATAGAGACGGTCCTCAAACCTGGACACCAGCTGGCTCATAATTCCTTGCAGCACCGCGGAAGCATCAGGAGTTCCTGCATCGCTCCCATGGGATTAGAACTCCCATCTCAAATCAGACAGGATATAGACATGCCAGATTAAAGAGATGCAGGCATTTGCATGCCTCTTGAGGGTTTGACAGGTTTCTGGTGACTTTTTCTGCCACATACAAATACTCAGAGAGCATCCCTGATGAATACTTCCTCAATGCAAAGGTTAACAGGTCTGTGTGCACTGGATTAAATATTTACATTAAGGAAGCAAGGTTTTTTTTTTTGATACTTGCATAGAAAGCACACACAAGAGGAAAGACCCAAACTATAAATATTTGTGACAACAAATTATGCAGATCTCAGCAGTTACACAGCTGTTAGCAATAAGCTGAGCAGAGGATAGCTGAGCACAAGTACTACTGAATATTTCCTTAAATGAAGCCTGCAGTTTTATTATCAGGCTGAAAAAAATGCCTTCTTGTAAAGGACTGTAAGATGATTCACTAATATTAGATTACCACAGACTATAATGAATATTTCAAGGACTTCACATGTACACAGCAAATCAGTCCAATGGGGGTGGTCTTCAAGTCATCACAAGAATAGGCGGTGCATGTTGGGAACAGAATTCTCCTTTGAAATCACAAAGACTGTGTATGTACATGAGATTAAAGGAATCTGAGCGCTCATGTACATCCTACAGCTGCAAATTCAAGGGTCATGGAAGAATTACAAAACATTCAAGCTTCTAGCTAAGCTTATTTATAAGCCAAAACAACAAAACTTCCAAAATACACTCCTTTTGCCTCTGAAAAATGTTGCTTGTTAAAGTAGGACTCCACCCCTGGCTTTGAATTCAGCAAGGTTTATTCTGTTTATACCAATATGACAGCCTGAATGTGACTTATTTTAATACAGAAATATGAAACTGCAACCTGAATCTGTATTTTCTGGCATCAAAGTATCAATTTATAAACAGCCTGAGGAACTCTTTGTTCTGGTGGTGTTTCTGGTTAACCCTTTCCCAAGTTAATCCTTCCCCAAAGAAATATCCTTTTGCCACCTGTCCCAGAGATACAAACTCGTTGGTGTGCTTGTCCAGCTATCTCCCTCACATTTCCCACTTCCTTTCTTATACTGGTGCTTCTCAACACAGCTGGTTTAGGCTGCAGATCAACGCTGAGCCCCATTTCATTCAGGTCAGTAGCACCATCCACTTGGCAGTGAGGGTGGAGGATGCACTTGTAACAATCCTGCAATGGACCTGTCCCACATCACCTTCCCACCTCTCCATCGCTTTGTCCATGCCTAAAGAGGTGATGAATTTTGATGCAGACTGCAGGGGTAGATCTTGAGCAGCTGACTTAATGGCAGCAAAACCTGAGCCCCATTCGGGTACAGCTCCTTCTCCAGTCTGGATCGAAGTGCAGTCACCCTACCCAAATGATAACACACAGACTCACATGACTCCTCAATAGTCACCCAGGTGGGCTCTCTGACAGAGGTTTGCACTTTCTTAGGCAAATGACAGCATTGCTTCATCTCCCTGAACTGTCAGGGCATGTTGAAGAAGCCATGCAATCAACATTGTCTAAAACAAGCTATGTTTCCTATGCCTTTTTAGTTTCTGCTTTGAAAATGTGTTTAATCCCAACCTTGTGTCAACCTGTAGAAACAAAATCACTTATTTCAATATGTGTTCTGTCCTGACAGAAGGTCAGTTTTTCCTTTCCTTACCCTTTCTTTTACTTAATATTTTGGAAATTGTGCTCTTTTGAGAAAGAATATATCCTATGCAATTGTAGTTCATTAAGCAAGCTACAGCAGAAGTGTATTCCAATCACAAAATAACAGAAAGCTTTGCAAAGGTCCCCAACAGAAAATTTCTGCAATGGCTTCTAAGGACAATCTACACCTGTAATAAGCAGAAAAAGGGGGAAGAAAATTGCCTGAATTCCTCTGCAGCTTTAACCTCAGTTGCTACAACAGAAAAAAGCTGCAATGGATTATTTCTTAACATCAAGCCTGTGTCACCTCAGCCCCACACAATTCCCAGGTTGTAACTTTCATCTGCCACACAGCTTTTGGCAAATTGCAGGCTGCCAGCCCATGGGTGCTCCAAGAAGCTGCAAACACCCAGCAGCGACACCAATGCTTCAGGAACTGCAAGCAGCTCCTGGCTCCTTCTCTCACCTCTCCTTATTCCCAGGCCTGCATCCAAGCTTTTGGTTCACCAGCCTAGGCGTTTCCAATGGGGAACCGCATGGGTGAGCTGAGCCAGCTGAAGCATACCTGAGGGAGGGATGGAGGGATGAAGGACAGAGGGGAATGCGCTGTCTTCCACTCCCCAGCTGGATTTGCCTCTCCATCCAGTTCATCACACCTGTACAAAAACTGTAGGAGGGTGGGAAATAGTAGGTGAAGGAGAGCAAAAGGAAGGATGACTGCACATGCTGGCACTTCTATCCAGAGCAAGGGAATACATTCAAAGTCCAACAAAAACCACAGTGCCCCAAGTTCTGAAAAAATGAACTGCACATCTACAAAATGAACTTATAAGCACCAGCCTGTCTAGCTCACAGAGTACAGGAAAAGCTGGGCAATACAATAGCAGTGCACTATGGCAAGAAGCATAAATGTGCATGTGTGTGCATTATTTTTTTTACATATTATACAATTTATACTATTTTAAGCAGAAGAAAGGCTTTTGACCACAGGTTCTTTTCCGAGCATTATTCAGAAAGCAAAGCTCCCAAGTCAGATCATGAACTTGGAAATTGCTGCACCTCCAGACATTTCGAGTCCAAGCTGTCCCTTTCTTCAAAGCCCTGATCTATGTGAGCTGGACACATACAAAACTTGAAACCCACACATGGTCCTTAAGATGGAGAAAGGAGTTGCACCAGGTCAAATTTTCCTGAAGAGCCTTTCTCCTTGAAGGTGAATAATTAATTCCTGACAGCCAGAGCAGCTCTGCACTTCCCACAGGATGCCCTGAGGCAGAAGAGGCAGCAGTGCACTGGAGGCTGCTTCAGCTCCTTCAGGACCTGCTCAGGAGTTGCTGCAGGGTAAACCTGCAACGCCCTGAAAAAGAGGGTTTCCAGCTGGGACATCACGAAGACAGGCTCAACAGGATTCCAGCCTTGTTTTAGCTAACCGTTCCTTTACAATTTCAGCTCTAGAACACCAAAGTGCCTTTCTGGTCTATAAGGCAGACCTTTTCCTGTCTTAGAAATACCTCTTGTTTCCTCGCCCATCTTCTCACAATTTCAAAAAGGTCACCAAATGCAAAAATACTCTTTTAGCAGACAATCATGACATTTGGAGTTTTGTATGGGGGTGGGGGGGTGAGAAACAGAGACAAACCAACCCACACAGAACTAAGGTGGTATTGGTTTAACATTATATATGCAAGCTCCATAAGAGCATTAGCAATCAAGAAACTGAGATCTGGACAGGAGGGGGGCCCTACATATAATGATCAAGCAGGAGACCACAGGTAAACAGGTAGGACCTTGGACCACAGCACTAGCTGTCGCAGGGAGCATCAAATCCCTTCTATGTTTGTCAGGGATGTGGGATCTGTTCGAACAGATTCACAGAATCTCAGCACTCTCTCCTGAAATCTGGTTTGTCATCACCAAGGTAGGAATGAAATTGTTCCAGCATCCCTTTAGCTGCCATCTGCGCTCCCACAGGGAGGGGGCTCAAACTTGTCAAATGCCTTGAATTAAAAAAGCCAACCTCTTGCATTAGAAATGGCAAGAGGGGACAAATTAAGGGTAAGAGCCTGAAGCCACAGGCCATCAGCAGAGCACACTGTGTATGATTAAGCATGAAAAATAGGGCCCCAGAATCCAAGTGTAACAACTGCATTAGGGAAAGTAATTTTTGAAGATCCAGAGACCAACAGAGAGACTCTAAAAAAGTGGTAACTTGTTTAGGAAAAAGTACCAGTCTTTAAGGATAGAAAAGGGAGTTTTGGTTACAGCAAATCTAATTTCTGTTACTGGCCCTGCCTCTTTTAAACAGCTGTTTTCAATCACTTTTGTCAGGGAAGAATGAGACACATCATTAGCATGAAAATGGCAGGTAAGGTATTGCTTTAAGATGACTAGGGAAAACGAAAAGGAGGAACGTGAGAGGACGTGTGCTCGGCATGGCATGGTCCCGTTTGCCCCGCAGTGTGGGAGGCGAGAGTGCCGAGGGACCAGATCCTGCCCAGCCCTGCCCACCTGCAGCGTGGGGAAGAGCTCCCACACCAGCAAGGTTTCTCTCACTGGCAAAAAAACCCCAAACCACCACTACACACACACACATGCACGCACACACACACAAAATCAGAGATACCAGAGATGGAGAGGTTCATATGTATTTTCCGCCCACACATGTGGGGACCAACCATTTCAGTGACTATTCAAGAATGTGCATTGGAGGCTGCCTTGAAAACCTATCCATTTCTGTTAGTGCCTAGCTGGATACCATGTTTTCAAAAAAAATTAGGGTGTTTTTTGTTTGGTTGGTTTTTTTAACCAACCCCCAAGCCATTTCATCTCCCTTTAGGAAAGCGGTGTTTCAGAAAGCACTGCTGATAGCTGACACTCTTCTGCCTAATTAATAACCTCACACCCACTAAATGCTCCACACATCAGACACAGCCCAGGGAGACCTCAGCAGAGAGGCGTTCAGGCTTTCAATGAGCTTTGGTAACACAGTGCTGTGTCTTATCACACCCTCATGTCCAAAGCAGCCAGGGTCTCGCCAAGATCCCCACTGGTGCTATCCCACATAGGAGTAAGCACAAGGCAAGGCTGGGTCCTTTGGCCTCTTCTTCACTAGCAATGCTAACACTCAGAAGGCTGCTCTGTTCCTGGGTCTCAGTTCCCTCATTTCAGACAGGTTTGTTGCTAATGATTTTTCCCTAAGAAGGAGGATCTCTTATGTTGCGTAGCTTATAATTAATTGGGGCATCTTAGACCAGAAGGTCTGCTTGCTTCCCCTAAATAAGCTTCCTAAACAATGAAAACATGCTTAACATGTGCCAAGAACATGGTTCAAAAGTTCATTTGGGCTTAGCTTTGTACCAGAAAACAGTTTTGATGTGTAAATTTAGGCAGATGCAGATTTACCTAGTCGTTTAGGAGGCCTAAAAGGCATTTAGAGCATGGCTGTGCCTGCTGTGGATAATACAACAGCATATCCATTTTATGTGGTTATACAATGAACCGTTACAGCTACAGTCTGAGAAGGGATGACTAATGCTGAGCAGATACACAAACAGATGGACCCCTAAGAGAGTCAGAGAGGAAGCTGGAGAATTTTAGGTGTAGGATCATCCAAAACATGTACCTGTGAAAGGAGAGGGATCAGGACTGAGGGGATCAGAATAATCAGGTCAGAAAGGACCTCCAGAGGTCATCCTGTCCATGCCCCCATTCAAAGCAGGGCTGACTTCAAAGCCAAAACGTGGTGCTCAGGAGCAAGACAAAAATAATTTTTGAGATTAAAAACTACAGCGACAATTCAACAGCAGGAGGGAGGGGAGAGCAAAGAAAGACATCAACATTTCAGCATCTTTGGAGAAAAAAGCATGTTGGGATCTCTCTGATTTAATACTTTCACTGCAAACCAGGAGGCACTCTTGAACCTGCACTGTAAATACCAGGAAGGAAAACAGAGACTGAGAGGCATTAGAGCTGTGAATCATACCTTGCCAACCCTCAGGTCTTAGAAATATTTCTACCTCACAGCCTTCATGTTGTTTAGCACTAACACATCTATTACGGTATAACATAGGACTAGCAGCAGCACCACTAAGGTCACCTTTCGGCTGGAGACCACACACTGAACTTATTCATTCCCCACCACCTTGCCTCTGCAGGAGAAGAAAGCCCAGCATGCTCAAAGACACCACTTGCATCTCCTGGATATTACAGCTCCATGGACACAGCATCTTCTGGCTTTTGTATTTATGGTCACACAGCAGATCATGACGATTTCTCACTGTGAAGCCACCTTTTCTGGCAGTCGGTTAGGGACTTTCACAACAAGAAGGCCCAAGAAAAACATGCCGTACAGTTTCAGTGCCTTTCCTAGCACAGCTGCATCTCGGGCAGGACTTAGGCTAATCCCCCCTGAACAGCCTTGTTGCTCTTGCCTCGCTACAAGGCAGCCTGCTGCAGCCCTCCTGACATCAGTTTAATGCTGATTAGTCCCGACACAATTCTGGCGCAGGCTTCCTGCCAGGCAAGGGAATGAACAAAATTGGTTTGCACACAGACCAGACGACAGCTGCAGTCACTCCAGCTCAAATCTGTTGAATAAGGACCCTTTTCTTGTTTACCAAGATGAGGCTAAATTAGCCCAGCATGAGACAGAAGGACAGAGCAAATCCTAAAAGCCAGCGATGCCAACCTGGCTCTGAAGGTGCGAGATGCAACTTGGTCAGGCCCCATCGCTTGGGCTCAAATAAGCCACAGAGAAAGTGTAAGCTTTGTGTAAAGTGAACTCCCCAGCCCAGGTAAGAGCTAGAGTTTTAAAAAGAAAGGATTCTGGGGAGGGAAAGATTAGAAGCAGAATGCCCTCAGGTTTTTTTCAGAGCCAGAGAGACCATCAGCACATACTTGACTTGGAGCATGTTTTTTCCCATCTCTTTTTCCTTCAGCTCCAGGAAGAGAGAAGCCTCCAGCCTTCATAAGCCCCCTGTCCCCCCAGTGCCCTTAAGGCAGCAGCAGGCCCTTTCTTTTTTCCTCCTGTTCTGATTTTCTTCTGAAATGCTGGAATCAATCTGCATTCATCCAGCTAACTTAAGATGCTCTTATTATGGTACTGGGCAGCACTATAAAGCTTATCAGGCACATGGGAATCTGCAGACTGTTGCCAAAGCAAGACTCAACGTACTTTCTAAAGTCATTCTGGTATATATTTCAGGACAGACGGTCTTTCGGTGCAAAACCATTAAGACTGACAATATACTGTTCAGGCCACAGAACATAACTAAAATCAGGATGCATCAAGACACAGTATAAGTAAAGGCTCATTTAGATGACTGCTGCTCTTGGTTTAGAGATGGAGAAATAGGGAAAGAAGGAAGAGTCGAGAAAGATTCAGTCTGAAGAGAAACAACCAAATTATTTTTTGACAAGGTGCTTACCATCTTCCTCATTCACCTGTTCTCTGGTGTGGCTATAACTGCATTATGTGTAGCTGTGGAAGCTGCCTGAATAGCAAGAGGTTAAGGGTAGCTTTTTGTTTGTTGGTGTAGTCCAAAGGGAAACTTCCACCAACACTTAAGCATACACTTGTTCCCCTCCCGGGGGAGCACCTTGGGCTACTATGGCATGGCTCTCCACATGTAAAAGATATTCACCAACCTCAGAGATGCTTTGAAGAGCACCTACAAAGCCACAGGAGCGTCTAAAAAAAGGATGCCTTCATCAGCATGCTGTCAGTAAGTACCTGTATACCAGTATTAGCTATGATGTTTGTTTTTAAAATGCAGAGGGTATCCTATTTGGAAGGTTTCCTGCTTGGGAGTGATCTATTGATTTGATCTGAAGCATCACCTCTGTTTGCAGAATGACACACAGATCTTTTGACATGAATTACAGAATCCATCATCTTCCCAGAGGCAGCACATGCACGGAGGCAACATTTGCACGTGAACTGTTTCACAAACTTATCAGCAGCAAGGCTGGTATTACTCAGGCTCTTACAAAATGCATTTAATGGAAAAGTAACATTGCTGAGCTCTCTGGTCTTTGAAAAACTTTGAACCCATATCCAAAAGTGGATACAGCACCATAGGATTTTCCCTCTATATGTATGAAAAGCCTGGCTTTCTGCACTTGCAGGCTTGGCTGCTCACTGATTGCGGGTTTATGGATTTGTTAAATAACTCCTCCTTTGGCCTGAAAATTCCTTGGGCACCTCCAGCTCTGCAGGATGCTCCTTCCCATCATGCTTCCTCCCTCAGCCACCAGAGACAAAGCTCCTGCCCACATCGGCTACAGTTCAGGCACCACTTTGCCTGGTTTCCAGTCCCTGCATGGCCTGATCCAGCAAGCAAGCTTCAGGTGTTTTATAAGCATAGTATCCTCACAAAACACAGCTATAGCTTTGTGCCGCTTTTGGCTGCGATAGAGTTAATTTTCTTCATAGTATGGGGCTGTGTTTTACATTTGTGTTGGAAACAGCATTGATGATACAGAGATGTTTTAGTTACTGCTGCGCAGCACTTACACAGAGCCAAGGTTTTTTTCTGCCTCTCACCCTACCCCACCAGTGACTGGGCTGGGGGGGCACAAGAAGCTGGGAGGGGACACAGCCGGGGCAACTGACCCCAACTGACCAGAGGGATATGCCACACCATAGGACATCATGCTCAGCATATAAAGCTGTGGAAGAAGAAGGAAGGAGACACGTTCAGAGTGCTGGCGTTTGTCTTCCCAAGTAGCCGTTACACGGGATGGATCCCTGCTTTCCTGGTGATGGCTGAACGCCTGCCTGCCAATGGGAAGTAGTGAATGAATTCCTTATTTTGCTTTGCTTACGTGTGCAGCTTTTGCTTTACCTATTCAACTGTCTTTATCTCAATCCACGAGTTTTTTCACTTTTACTCTTCTCTTCCCCATCCCACAGGTTGGGTCAGTGAGCAGCTGCGTGGTGCTTAGTTGCTGGCTGGGGTTAAACCACAATAAGCTTCTTTCTAAGGGAACAGCAATGGTCTGCTTTAACATGGTGTAAGAGGTAGAACGCTTGTCTTCAGGCATGCCAAATTTGTTCAGTTTGGGGAGTATTTTTTTGCTTACTGGAGTGGGGAGAGACTGGGTCTACACTTCCCTCTCCTGTGTCCCAGAAGAGGTGTTATCAACCGAAAATGGCTTTTTAAAGAAAGAAAGAAAAAAAAAGTGCAGAAGTGCATCATTAATATGTTGGAAGGAGACATGCAAGAAGGATCTCAAATGTAACCCAGTGGTCTGATTTTCAGTCAGCACATGAACACTCCTGGGGTCTGCTCCCTGTCCAGCTTCTCATGCATGGGATATCCTCCTAACTAGCCCTTAAATAAGTGCGAAAGCAGGGACTAGCAACCAGACAGCTGTGGAGAAGGCTCTGGGTGGTGCCTGCCAAGTGTTGTGTCCAGCCAACAAAGATCCCAGCAACTAAAGGCATCTAAAGATAGATATTCCTTATTTTAGGTTTATTTCATATGTCATCTACAACACCCCAAGAGAGCAATGTGCCATCTTAATTATAAAGTCCATTTAAAAAAAAACCAACAAACCACCACCTTTTTTTCCTGTTAACAGGATTTGGGTTCCATATGTTCTTGAACAGCAGAAAGACCAAGGAAAGAAAAAATTCATCTTTTCAGTTCATCTTGTTCAAGACCACCAGAAGGAGGGCTGAGGTAGGGGAAAAGAAAACATGTCTTTAAAGAGTGAAAAGGAAATGCCTCAATTAACCTTTCTTACAAGTTTATTAGTGGCTACAGGACTTCTGCTTCACATACACTAACCATAGATGAGTAAAACCAGAAAGCTTAACCAGCCTATTTTCTTACATCCTACTCATTTTAAAAAAGATGTCCCTCCTCTCCACTCAGGTATGGCACCCAAATTCTAGGACTACTGTAGCACCTTAACTAAAAAGGTAGCGCTTTTCTCCACTTTATTAAGAACAAATAAAGCACACGCTTGAAGGACTTCAGCAACTATCTTCGGCAATAAACAGTATCTTCCAGTTATCTGGGTACCTGCAGAAGAAGGCAGTATGCCACCCGTCATGGGGCAGAGTAGGGCTCTCAATATCACAAGGTTCCCAGAGCTACCAGCTGCTACTTCATCATGCCTGCAAGCACCTCCCATCAAAGTCCTGCCAAAAGAAGGAATTAGACTGAACTCTTTGCTGGCCCATCTTAGACATAAATCTTGCCCAGCAGGAAAAGAGAAGGAATTGATATTTCTCAGTAGCTGTCAGTGTCTAGGTGTAGAACAAAGGAATTTTGCATTTAAAGCTGTTTGTGGAACTCAGTGCAGAAGGACCTGGCCTCAGGTCACAATCTAAACACCTTTCCATCATTGGCCATTCAATAGACAGCTTTTACACACAGGATGAGGGAAATGAAAAAGCCAGTCTTACTGATGATGCTGAGAAGAAGAAAAAAAGAAACTTTGTTAAAGGACAAAAATGGATGCGGAGGGGGAGGGGGAAGTACAAAGTGAACTTTTACATGTCTATATATTGACAAGACATAAGTGTTACTAATCTTAAATTCAGAATTTATTCATGCAGTTAACAGCTTTTCTGAAGTTTCCCATTTTATCTCTAAGACTTACTGTGTTCACATAAGGATAACCATAGCAAAGACTGAAGAAGATTTTAAGCATCTGAAGATGAAAACCAATAAAACACTAGCTTCTGGAACAATAATTTCACTTCCCAGAAAGCAGCAGACTGGGGAGAAAGACCCATCTCTTAGCAGTCAGCAACCCTCACTAAATGGTACAGTCAATACACCAAGGCAGAGTTATTTACTGCACCAGAGCTGGAAATTCACCTCCGCTAAAACATTATTACAGATCAAGCTTAGCAGCAGTCTCAGATCCAGCCCAGGACAAGCAGTGTGTTCATTGTTCCATCGTCCCTCAGAGAAGAGGCACTCAAATGAGTTTCTATTAATCACTCTGCTACACTATTCCCTATGGCTAAGTTGCACAAGATACCTTCAAATTGACCATCACCCTGAGTGACTGACTATTGTCATTGCTGGTCTCAAGTGAAACTTCATAGCATACAAGGTGCATGGATCATGGTTACACGCCATATACATTTATAAGGTTCATATGGAAAACTCTAATGATTTGCTATCAGCCCACCAGCACATAAGGCTTAGCCAGGTGCCACAGCACACATCTGACTGGTTCCTGGGGAGATTAGAGGGGTACAAGGATCTGCAAAGCAGGTAGGGACAGCTAGCTGTTTGGCTGGCAGAAGGTAGTCCAAGAAATTACAGCTCTAGTTTTTCTTTCACCCTTGTTCACCTGTTTATCTCAACTTTGCAGCGGTGTTGTCTGCATTTCAATCTTGTGATTTATTTAATTAAAAAAAAAATAATAATTTATGTTTACCTCAAGCTGCTTCACACCAGAGAAGATTTCAGGCCAAGTGATGGACACATAATAGTCCCTTTCTTCAGGGTGGCTATCCCAGAAATGGGGGCACCAGTGCACTATCATTATGCCAAACCCTCTATCTTCTGGATATTCTGGAGAAAACAGTGTGGTGCTGAGGATATGGCCGCTCCCAGGCTGTGCCTGGCAGGACACAGCCAGGCTGGCTCCCTGGCGGCAGCCAGACAGGGGGTGAAAGCACCGCAACCCCCAGGGAGCCCCAACCCTGGTGCCAGGTAACATCCGCAGGTCAGAGCCTAGCTGCTGACTCAAAGGGCAGAGTCCACCACCAAAAGCAATTTATTTATCACAAAGCGTGATTGAAAAATAGGTATATATTGCTACAGTTTGTTGCTTTGCTGCTTTCCCTCCCAGTACCCCAACAACTTGTTGTTATTTCTAACCCTACTGGCCCCAGGTATTCTTGATACTTGACACCTCTAGGATACAAGCAAGGATACTCCAGTAGGCACCATGTTACATAGCACAGCTTGAAATTACTCAGAGCAGGAAGCAGACCCCTAATTCACAATTTGTAGTCCTGCCACTTTCCCTTTAGTCCCTCCCAAACCATCTCTGTTAAATCTCTACATTTCTTTAATTTTTTCTTTGGTCTGACAACTCTTACAAATTGCACATGACCTGAGTCACAAACAGTATTATAAAAGAGAAAGAAAGCTTGTATTATGTGATTACAGTCTGATTTTCTTTGCTCCTCCTTTATGATGATTTTCTATCCACCCCTGACAATAATCTAAAAAGCAAGGCAAACTCATGTACCCAGAGAGCAGCTAGAATAAACATTCTTCTGTTTTAATGTGTCCACAAGTGTTATTTATACAGAAGTCTTAATTACCCTGGGCTTTTTGCAGTACAAAAGCTGACTTCAGCCTGCTCTCATGTCACAGGGCTTGAGGATGTTTTCACAAGGGCAATGCTTTTAAACAGGAACCAGAACAAGCCCCAAGAGGTCAGTTCCCAAGCAGATAACATGCCTTCCCACAGCTACACAGCTACCGTTCACCCTGCTCTCCAGTGGAAACTCTGCATTCACCAGCATTACTGAGATAACAGAAGCAACGTCTCAACCTGCTGCCCAAGGGGTTAAGCAGAGGAGGGGTCTCTCTGGGAGAGGCAGCTGAAGGCAGACCCAAAGTGGGCAGGTGCTGCAGGAGCAGCTGGCCACCTCCTTGGCACCACCCTGGAGAGATGGAGAGGGGCTGTCCCAGCTTCTCACTAACATGGGGAGAGTCAAGAGGGGCAGGGGGCAGTCCCATTGCTCACTGCCAAGCATCTCCCTTGCACCCCTTCAATGGCCACCCAGGCCCTGACATGTCCTCTCCAACCTTCAGGCAAGAGCAGCCCGGTGCCCTAACATCTCCACATGCCTCCCCAGGGAGCCCAAGGGATGAGCACCCACAGACTGCAGCAGTGACCTGATATGCTCTTGGGCTAGCAAAAGTAGAAGGTGAAACTGGGTACGTGGGGACACCCCTCTGCCCCAACCCAGAGGTGGGCATAGGGTGGGGATGAGGGAGGGAGAAGGATGCCATAGCTTCCATTAGCACTGCCATGCGTACTTTCCCCCGGAGATGTGACGTGAGGGAAACACCACAAAATGCCCCAGCTGTGAGGAAAGGCACGTGCTCATTCTCAGATGGTAAAAATCAATCATGCACAAGGCAAATTCACAGGAGACCTGGGCTCCATTTGTTCCAGTGCTGAAGGATCTGCTGACTGTTTGCTTTAAATATGTATTATTTCCCCACAACAGCAGTTAACGTACCACTTACTACTCCCACCATCTGATAGGAAGGTGTACGTTGACGCTGGTTTGTAGTTTGCATGCATGTCACCTACAGACAGCTCAGGAGCTATCTCTTAGAATTGCACAGAAAGAGTGCTTTGCAATTTAAGTTAACTGATAGAAGGGGGGCGGGGGGAGAATAAATCCACTTCCAAGCAGAACAAAAAGCTGTTTCCAGGGGATGTGTCTCCATCATCTTCTAGCTACTGTATTCAGACACTAATCCTCAAAAAGATACGCTTCCACTTAAAGAGAAAATATTGCAGACAACATGAAAGAATAAATTGGAAATTGTAAAGTTGCAATAATGATAGCAACTGTTACTAAAAGATTTTCTGTGCCCTTCTGGCTCCTATTTAGCAGGTTTCTGTTCCAGTGTAACCATAGGAACAGTAGTGAAGAGTCTCATTTAAAAGCCTTTACTTCAGCTGGTAGGTTAAGTTATGAGACTGCAGCGGGCTTGAATATTAAAAACATTCAAACAGCTCTAAAAAAAAAAAAGCTCCGTTTGAATGGGAACTGTATGACTGCATTGTAGGAGACAGAAGTCTGCACTGTAAACAGACGCGGTGCCCCACCAGTAAATAGGCAAGGGAAAGCCTGACACAAGTCACCCTAGAACAAACAAACCCTACTGATGGAGCTTACTAAAAATCGGGCTCAATAAACAGGTTAAGAACACAAATTGTGAACTGCTTAACACACTGTGCCACTAAAACTGAAACCATATGTTTCCTGTAGCTGTCATTTTGTTTAACGGACCGCAGCAAGGCAACTGGATGAACAGTGATGGTCCTCAGTAATACGACAACTTCACTGCAACATTCAGCCAAACCAGAAAATTTAATATCCCAAATTCTACTTAATCCTTCAAAGTACAAAATGACTCAGTTCTGGCTCATCACCTTTTTTTTTCAAGAAATACGAACAAACATAAGTCAGCTATCTTAAAAGAAATCCTGTCACAGGAACAAAGCCAACCAAATACACAGCCCAAGTAGACTTAGGGATGTTAAAGGGAGCACTCAGGGCTTACACTTTTCTCCCAAGGAACATTAAGATAGCCACTACCCTAAAGCATCTGTTCCTTTTCACACATTAGCAATAAGACTCATCTGAAAGCATATTTGGAGACATGTTCAATTATTCAGTATCAGCTATTTAAAACACTGCACTACAATAAAAACTGGACAAAAAAAGATGGGAACTTGTTCATGTTGCATTCGTTACAAGGGACAGGCCTGTACATAACAGAAAACCATAATGTCCTTTTTTTATAAATTAGCAAATACAGTAACTTTTAAGCAATTATAATGCCCACGATCTAAAGAAAAAGTAAATAATCTTTTGGCACTTATCTGTACAATTTGCTGCCTTAATTCAGAAGGAGTGTTCAAATATTTCAAACAGTTACAAAAATTACAGGATCTCTGCAAGGCCACACATCAGAGATGAAGCAGAATGTTAAATGAAGCTTCAGTAACCATCTACATACATTTTAGTGAACAGGATTTGCTGTCCTTAAAGTGGCCGCTATCTTTTGCTTAATTTCTCATCCGTGTCCCTGCTCCACAGGCTCCAGCTGGGGAGGAGGCAGGAAGAGATGAATACTCTGTTCTCCAAGCTGCCTTAGCATTACTTGTCAAGTATTTAGCAAGGATCAGACACATCCATACTCTTTTTCTTATAACTTTAATCATTACCATTTTGCTGTCCTGTTTATGATTTTCTATCATTGCTCAAACACACTCTCCAGTCTGTCCTACACACATTCACTTCAAACCAACGCTGAGGCTTTTTCCCCACCTGCCACTATCCGCTTTGCCTGTAGTACCCAGATTTTCAGGAGTGTTTGGGACCCCATGGGTCCCTGCAAGACTACAGCTGATGTGGTAAGTAACACAGAAAAAAGCCAGTACTTTTATGCTCTGTATAATGTTGGTCACCTCCAACTGCCTCAGAGCTGCGACCAGAGCTTCAGAATTACGATCTTCGTAGCATTATAGAAAACAAGCTCTTCACATCTAACCCAGAGCCAGCAGCCTTTATTACTGGACTATGGTCAGCAGGAGACTACACGTAGGCTACCAAGGTTTATACTGACTAGAAATAGGCACCACAAGCTGTGCTTGTAGTTAATTTTGGCTTTATTTTAAGAGAGAAATCAAAGTTTTCCATTTCCTGCATCCTTGTTGTTCTAAGCACCTGTGCAGCTGAGTCAATTTACTTTGCTACGAGTGCCACAAAAGGATCTCAGACATCTCTGTTTCAGATTTGTACAGTTCTTTTGACTAAAAAGTCCCATCAGTATGGCAAAGCCCTGTCCTTGTTTTATTTCACATGGTAAATGATGCCACATTCAGATCCACAGACAAAATTTTCATGTTAAACATCTGAAAGTTAATCACAATGTAAAAGTCTCCACAAGCTCCAGTGCATTGCATGCTAGGCTAGTGATGCCTCAGAGATGGTTTCAGTCTCTTCTGTTAAAAAGACACCTGGAGGATGGAGAGGATATGGGGGAAAGGAAGCAGATTTAAACAGTTCAGGGAAACTGTCTCTGGTTTCACAGTCAAAAAAAATTTTAAATTTCTGAATAGTGGAAATTTTTATTTAAAGGAAGAAAGATTTTAATGTGTACTTATTCAAAAAATGACAATAAAAGACAGGCATTCTCTCTAGCATTTGTGACCCAAACTTGCAAAAGAAAGCTGTTAGGACACAGAAGAAAGGAATGGAAGAATGAAATATATGAAAGCCAACCTGAAATGTAGGATGATAAAAAATATTTAATTACCTCTTTTTGAAAGAAGGTTCCCATAGCTATCTTACCAAAAGGTGGCTTACGAAGGAGTAATCACAGGGTTTTCCAAATGTGTAGCCAGGAACCTCCTCTTAGGACACTGCTCACTCTGCCCTCCCTCCCACTCTCTCCCACCGACACGCTACCCAGGCAGCCCAATAATACGCCGCTATTGGACACGACTGCATTTGTAATTCACACCAAGGCAACTACTGCAGTGAGAGAAGTCTGCACCTGAAGAGCCTGAGGCTCTTCACTGCTTTGGAATAGTCATCCCTGCAATGAGCTAGGGATTTATTTATTTTATTAATGTATTTGTTATTTTTAAATAAAGGATCAAATGAAGAGAACTAGCAGTTGTACAGAACCACTGAACCATAATTGCTGCAACCACAAACGAAAGGCCCTCTTAGAGGTGTATGCAACAGTGCCCAAGTTCTCCGTATCAGAGACGTGGACCACCCAGCTGCAAATGGGGTGCTCCAAGGCATTGCCAAGCCAATCACTACATGTGCTGCTGTACCTGTACTACTGCAATACTTCAGAGCCTACAGTAAGGATTGCGCATTACTGCAAATAGTGCCATGCCAGTGACAACACTTGAAAGTAAAGGAAAAACATCATGCCTGGCTAAGGCAAGAAGCTTGTAAAATGACCACAGACAAGACCCATAAGGTGACTGTAACTCCACTGTTCCCTGGTGACACCACTCACCTGACTGGGATAAGCTCTATGTTGCCAGGTGAAATAACTGACCGATCCTCAGCTGAATAAAACGCAGGGACAAATCCTGGGAGTGTGGACAGGGACTTCCTCAGTCTCATGTTAAACCTTGTAACTGCATTACAGAATCAAAGTTCCTCTTGTGCTCTGCAGCTTTCACTGGGTCAGAGAGATTTATGGGCCCCATTAAGGAGAAGGTGATGAACAACTGTTTTTTACTTCCTGGGGCAAGCTGTTTCATGGATATGAACCCAGTGACTTAAAACCATGCAGATACCTGTAACTGGCACTGCTAGTGTCATACTTCACTTTCTGATGCTTTGTCCCTACTGTTGTGAAGAAGGGCAGGGGAAATCCCTGTTTGCATGCATATTTCAAGATTATCTACTCCTGCTTGAACTCACACACTGAACATCAAGTTCTAACATTTTAATGAGGTGTCTAAACCATGCTTGTTGTAATTAAAGTTTAACAAGTTTTTAAAGCAAGATTTTAAGTTCTATATTAATATTTCACAATGTGCTGCTTTACCCTGTGCCACGTTGTACCAAACAGTTTATGCAACCTGCAAAAGCTTTTTATTCAGCCAGGTACTGAAGTTCTCCAAGACACAGCAAAGCAGTGGCCTGTGCTCTGCCCTAGGAGAATGCACTCCCTCACACAGCCCCTTACAGCTGCTACTGGCCTTGCGATACAACCAAAAGGTTTGTCTTTGTAAACCAGAGCTGTGGTAGGATCTTGGAATATTAACTACAGGATGCCATTGAAAAGATACATCAACTTCATGTTTTATACCATAAGGATATTTAATCTTCTCATCAACAATGCCTAGTCCAGGAGCAGCTACTCAGAAGTCACACAACACCCAGTCCTACCCATGCCAGGTGCTCACACAACTTTCAGAGAGATTTCCACGCCCCGCCCCCCCCTTTTTTTCTTCCACAGGAGATTTGTTGTAGACAACAATCATAAATAGTGTGACCTTAAGCTTTCCTCCAATAGTCAAAGTTCTTAACACCCCCTTTGCAAGGACAGTTTTAGCAAGAGGACTTTCTCCTTGCCAAGCTCCATAGACATCATGCACCAATTCTCACCGGAAGACAAGGTTTTAGTATCACTACTCTTCTGAGTACTACTATATATCAGTATATACTACTGATACAGAGTAGTATCAGTACTCCTCTGAGGGACAGCTCAGGGATACTGCCTAGGAAGGAGTGGAGAGAAGGAAATGTCGGGGAAGAGAATGCATCCTGAGCACAGGACTCTGGAGGGGAGCCCCCCCAAAACTCTTCTGTCAGCCTGTACCACTGCTTCCCAGGTGCTCAGAGGTGCAGATATACTGAACACTCAGCCAACCACAACATAAAAACACAAATTAAAATGGGACCTAGAAGCTTTCTTTTGCTCTTCCTAGGATTCTGGAGGCTCTCCCAGGAATTTTCTATAGGCAAGTCCAAACAACTACCTGTAGATTTCATTGGCAGATCTACACTGACCAAACACGCTGATAAACTTCGTCTTGCCATAGCAAGTTGCCTCCTATGGAGGGCTGAGACTGTCTGGTGAGAAATAGTAGCTACATAACAAATTTACTGGATCAAATGAATACATCAAAAAGCAAAGTATTGATGGAATCATTTGCAAATGAATTAAATCCATATTGATGAGTGCATTACTTTGTTTCAACTGGTTTTGTGCTAAATAGCAAGGCAGTTTTGATTAATGCAGTGATTACATTGCGCTTCAATCTGCTTAGTACTTTATTTCTTCATATTCTTGCCTCTGAAGGACCATGGCTCTTTAAGCATGAGTAACCGTGCACCAAGAGGCTGCTGTACCATTTGAGACAGGCTTCCAAAATGGCAGGTGCACCGGCTCCCTTTCAGGGGCAATGCATACACTGCTGCTGTAGTTTCTTAGACTACTGGAGGGGCTCAGCATCTTCCTGAGCTGGAACAGTTTCCTAACACTGTGTAAAAGAGCAGTAAGCATCTTCTTCGAAAATGCCAAATCTGCCTGCACTAGTACAGTCTTCAGAAAGTCAATCTGGCAGCCTCAAGGAAGGAATCCAAATAACTACATCCTCCTCTCTCTCACTTCCAAAAATATCATCATGTCTCAAAAAGCTATGACTTCCCCCTCACCCCACCCCAATTGACTAAATGACTTTCCAAAATAAGGTTAGAAGTTGCAATAGAAATGTAATACAGTGATGGGGATAAATCCCATCCATCAAACAAACTGAACAAAGTCATACAGGCATCACCTGAATTATTTCACAGGCTGGGGACGCTCATGAACAGAAGAACTCTGGGTACACAGGAGACAGCAGAACAAAAACTCCCTTTGATCTCAGTAGAGGATGAAAAGCAGACTGGCCATTGCCCAGGCTGCCCATCACCGCACACTGGGCTCAGCAGAAGAATGCACATGCACACGCACAAGCTCCCTACTATTTCAGTATGTAAATCAACCTTTCCAAAGGGTAACCATGAAGATGCAACCCCTTAGGGAGAGTTATTTTATAACACTGTTGATGAAATATATGCTATAGCAACAGCATATACAGCTATTAGACAAGACAGACAGCACATCTGACCAGGACAGGATTGCCATATATGCGTTATCCACCATTATGGGGCAATAGGAAGCACTTGGAATCCTCTTTGGCGATCTAGGCAGACATTTTTATACACAGCACAGAACAGCACTTGCAGCTCAAGCTACTTAATCAACACATGGGACTGCCTGAATGAGACAACCTAGTTTTTAATTCAGCCTTCCAACTAAATTTAACCCAGTAATGCAACATATGGCAACAACTACAATTAGACGTCTTACATTAAATTGGTACATTTCAAAAAGGAAACTACTTTCCTTTGGAGATGTAGCAAGGTAAGGCAGAAACCGAAGAGAATTGTAAGACCTTTTTCCTACTGGACAGGTTAAGTACTGTGGAGAAAGATGAGGCTTGCAGAGCAGAGGACTCTTCTGAAGGGTATCTACTTCTGTCAGAGCAAGTCCTCTGAGACCCCTTCCACCACACTCACTCTTGCAAAAAAGCTTACAGACCCTCAGATAATCCTCTCCTTTCTGTTAATGCTCCAATACAAGAGTTAAAGATTGAAGAATAAGAAAACTTGTTTTGAAAATTGTTTTTGAAGGAAAGAATTTCAGGTATCAGTGAAAAGACTTAAGTTTGAAAACTGTCAAAATCTGTTCCATGCTCCCACCCATGAGATTTCTAGCACCACAGTTCAGCTAAGTCTTTTTGTGCAGTGAAGTGCCACCAGACAGGCTAGTCCTGATCAAGTCACACATCTTCCTAAAATTGTTGCAATTCTCTCAACAGCTGCAACTCTCCTTTTCATCCAGTCACTGCTTTGCCAGTGCTACTGCAACCCATGGCCAACCCACCGAAACACCTCCGTCCTCCCCTGCTTCTCCAACAGCAGGATGACTGTTGCAGCCTATTTCAGACGCCACCCATCACCTTGCAGAACTATGTGGTACCTGCACTGTAGGGACAAAGACCATGCAGGCCTGACAAGCACCACCTGGGCTAGTGACACACGGCCTGCTAGCTTCAAAAGGGAAGAAAAAAGGACAGCTGTCAGCCATTAGTCGCTTTAAGACCACTGAACATTTTTGTGAATGTGGATGGAACCAACTGAGCTTGTGCTTTCCCAGCACAAACCAAGCCTTCTGGATACGCTTGTGGTAACTGACACTGCATCAGAGCCATATCACAAGGAAAATGTAAATGCTGTACCCATTTCAGAAGTACTGTGATTTGGTCTGTCAGGCGTTTAACATCAGTTCATCTTGTAGTACAAATATGCATATATATGGGGTAATCCCTATACGTCACTTATCTCAACAAATCCTCTTAGAAACATTTATCTATCAGAAGCACTCCCATTTATGTCTTTTTACTTCTTACCTCATAGATTTTGAAATATGGGGTTTATATTCAGAGTTTCTAAGGAAGTTAAGAACATTAACTTGACTTATCATGAACACACACACACACACACACAAAACCACCAAAAACCAAACCCCCCAAAAAACGGATTTCTTGTTTCATGTTTCCACAACTTTCTGTTAGTGAACTGAGGGACAGAGTGAGGGAACCAGGTGTCAAGATTTCTACCATTAACATAAGTGAAAAGTTTGGAGAGGTTTAGAGGATCACTCCTGGTGGAATACTAGGACTTGCAGAATAATGAGACTCCTGAACAAGCATTAGTATCTGTTGTCATGTACCATAAAAAAAACAGGCACTGCAATTTCTTCATCTGTCAGGGCTCTGGCACCAAATGAAGCAGATTTCTTTGCTCAGATCACTGACAGCACAACCCATGCAAAAGATTATTATAGTTATTTAATTCTCAGATCTGGTGCAGAAAAAACACACACAAGAAGCCATTAAGTTGCCATGATTCTTTGTGAAGCTGTACCTGCTGGCCATCAAGGTCATCAGCTCTCATTTAGGACTATAAGAAAACTGCTGAATTCTCATCTAGTGAGGGGGCAAAGGGTCACAGAATTGTGAGTCTGCAGAAACTCCATTTTCTAACAATATGGGTTATTTGGGGTCCCTTCAGCTGTGCTGGAAGAGAGGAACTTGATCTGCACATGCATCTGTACACACACGCACACTTCCCCACTGACGTGGAGAAAGAACAGCCACAACCATCCTCAGCCTCCCAGGCACTGTGCATCTGTGCTTTAAGGATTTTTGACAGTGTTGTAAAACTATTTGACTTTCAGCATTACCAACTCATCACTCTTCTGTGTGACAATCTTTTTTTCCTTAGAACCTGGAAAAACTATCAGGTCTCTTATTGGTTTTGCCTATTTCTTAGGCTACAAACTTCTTTACAAATTTCTTCAAGTTTGCTTTTCCAAACAGCAGTCTGTATTCCAGTTTTAGTGTGCTTTTTAACCTCAAGCTTTGCATTTGAGCTCTTTTAAATGTGGTGTTCCACACACTCACACCCCCCAAACCAAAACAAAACCAAGCCTAAAAGATAACCTTAAGCTAGAAAGAGACTTGTGTGCATTGCCTCCTATTCTTCGTCTCTCCCAAACACCATTCATTGCACTTAAAGTCGTTTCCTCTGGGTCCAACAGAAGCACACACCATCTCCCTTAACCTTGGGCAGGAATCTCACACCCCCACAGAGGCACACCCATGCCCACAGATAAACTACATCAATCATCCCCTGACTACATTAAATTCCTCCTTTTCATCAGCACATTTTACTAATCAGTATTTTGGGTAGCACAAACAGAAAGCTCTCATTCTAGGACTGAGAACACAAACCCAGCAGAGTGCCTGCCTGTTTTCACAAGGAAGTTACATAGTCTTCTGTCTTGCTCTCTTGGTTGTTAGTTACAGAGTCTTCTGGCTTGCTTCTCAGAGGCATCTCAAACATATTCAAATATGATATTCAATTACTCCTGAACAACTTGAGGTCTCTGCCTTTTTACCTTCAAAACTTTGACGAGTTGGCATTCATCCTGAACCAAAGCAACATGGATTTTACAATGTTATTAAAACAACCTTCCTGCTCAGGCTTGAGCCTGTGCCCTCCAATTTCCTTCTCCACCTCAATTTATCTTCCTGCAATTTAAATCACTGTTACAGCAGATGAGGTTTATCAAGTTTATCAAACAAAAACAGCAGCTTCTACATCCACAGCTCCAAATGAACTCAAACAGAAAGCATTTGCACACCATTCCTCCCCTTCCCAATTAAAGTAACAACTAATTTGGTAGGATGTTAGTCCCCTGCCATCCCACAAGGCCAGCTGAAACCACTCAGCGCAGAACTGGTTCAGAACCATCCAACTGTACGTCTGAATAGCTGCAGCTTTCATAGTCAACGCTTTCATTGCCCTGTACAAATAACACATTTTTTCCAGTAGACTGCAGGAAAGACAGAACATAAAGCTTCTCGGGACTACAGTCAATGCCACATCAGGATTAAAATTTAGGATGTAGACTCCTCTACTATACCCATATTCTTCCAGACATAAATAATGCTTCTATGTTATGGGATGCAAAACCTCTTGGCTTCTTCTTGCAGCTCCCAAGCAATCTCAGCTTTCCTTCTCCACAAAAGTTTGATCAGATCAGAGGCATCCTCCAGAGCACACCTTGTGCAGGCACTTGCCTGGAAGACACTGAGCGCACAGACACACAGACCTCTGCAAGGAAGAAAATCCCTGCAGTGGCAACCCATGCGACCTGTGCTAAGCAATTCATTTTTGCGTGTCGAACACATGCCCAAATGTCCCAAACTGCCTCAGAAGAAGGAAACAATCCACCATCACCACCAGGTCAAGAAGGCATTTCAGTGCTGACTCTCCAGTTCACACAGCATTTGCTCAGCATTTTTCATCACCTCTCTGCAGCTTTGAATGCTGCTGACTAGCAAAGGCAGGGGTTGAAACTGCTACGCCAGGGCTTGTTGCAGCTTGGCAAATTCAATTACATACAGCAGAAAAGTTCTCCTCTGATGGAGCCAATGCTTCTTTGGTTAAACCAGCTAAATCAGCCACTGTTTCTAAGAATGATGTTTCCACTACTTCCGTTCTCACTCTTAAATATTTTCTTCCCCACCCCACCCCCCTTTTTTTTTTCCAAAGGTGTAGAAGATACAAAGACCACACAAAAAGAGAAGATACAGAGGATCATATAGCTACCACTGCAGCAAGTTTGATAGCTCCCAAGGAGCCAAAAGCATAGAGACCACAAATAGACCCTAAAGAGCATGTTGGCTTCTTAAATTCAACACTCATTTAAAATATAGGGATAACACAACCACCTAGAAGTACTTGATGCATCATCATTGACTACTGCATCCCTTTATGAAAATTTTTCTTAAACAAAACCCTTCCAATTTTAATCTGCTTCTCTTAAGCTAATGAAGACACTTTTGTGAGGCTTGTTGTGTCACCCTGTATTTTAGTGGAAGAGAGGCAAGAGAATCTCAGCTTTGGTAATTTAAGTTAACTGCATGAAAATACCAGGCTTCCTCAAGTATATTTCCAAAGGTCCCATCTGGGTGTTAGGACTCAACACTGTGGCACTATCACACCTAAAAAGACACAAAGTTTTTCTGCTGCTTGAAAGGAATTAGAGGCGGCTGGATGGGCTCACTCCTGTGGCACATACTTGATAGCTAAACCACCATGTCTCCAAAGAAAATCACCAGCATCAGCTATCCTAAGATGGCTAGATTACATGGCAAGACCTGACAAGCCCTTTCTTGGCAAAATATTTAAACTCTACCAAATGGCCAGGTAGAGCACCTAGGAGCCTGTATTAGCAGAAGCAGCCTGTGATCAGACTGACTACTATGTATCAGCTCCGATCCTGTGAGAGCTGGGTACACTCTCGTTTATGTTAACCCCATTAACCAGGAATGCTCCTTCTCTGGGCCTCAGATATTTACCTGGAGTGTTTTCCAGGCTTGTTGTATCACCCCTTGGACCTTGAAGACCTCAGCTCCTCAGAAGTGAGACAGGGCCTTCTGCTGCAAGTGACCTTCCCTCAGCACAGGTGCTCCACACCAGCTGCAGAACCACCTCTAACAAAAGTATTCCTGATGTGTTTGAGGATGGGATCCCCAAGGAATACAGCTGCTGTCTTCACCTCTCAAGATGAAGCCTGAAGAGTCCCACCCTTAAGGAATAAACGTGGAGGCTGGGAAGAGGTGGAAGAATTGACCTAGGCAAAGCCACACCACTGGCGCGGATTCCTCAGGCAGTCAGGGGCTGCTCTGCAGGAGCCAGGAACAGACTTCAGAGGAACATCTGGCAGAGGGGCAGCCTACCACCTCCTGCAGCAGAATGCTTGGTAGAGAACCAGGCCACCACATCAAAGGCAGTCATTTTATTAGTTTAATTTAAAAAAAAAAAAAAAAAAATCTTCCTCTCTTCACAGCTGCCTGTACAGAAGGACAGCCCTCCTTGCTCAGGCAGTGCTGGCTCCGGTGCAGAGCGGCGAGGAAAGCCAGGGCAGGGCATCGGAGCCGTTGTGCTGCTCGCCAGCTGATGGCCGCTGCTCGCCAGCTGATGGCCGTGTTTCCACCTGCCCAGCAGCAGGCAGGGCTGGCAGCCCCCTCTCCTGAGCCAGTCCCCGGCACCATGGCACTCACCTGGGCTAGGAGCCAGTTTGGAGAAAAGGTTAAATCCAGGAATGGCCAAAATACGGCACTCTGGCAACGAGAGCACGAGACCCCCTGCTGCTTGCCAGAGGTCTGCCAGTGGCTGGCAACCGGCAGAAATAAAGAAAAAGCATTGGTGGGAAATGCTGGTTTTAGGAGGGTGCTGAGATGCCCAGGATGGCTCCGGAGGCAGGCCCTTCTGGCACAGTACATGGGCTGTTGTCTTTGGGGGTGGGTGGAAGGTGCCAGTTTCTTTTGGCTGCTGCCACAGTCTTAATGTGACATTCATAGGCAGCATATTAACTCGCTTGCCACAACGAGGGGAGCGTTGCACTTCCAGCCCCATATTGTGATGCACGCGTGTACCTGCACAGCTACAGCAGCCACAACAGTCACTCCCCCTAATAAAAAAAGAAAAATGCACCATAAGAGTGCTGGGAAGGACTGGATCAACCCCTGCTGTATTGCATCAGGAGAGCAACTGGCTAAATAAACAGGCAGGACAGGACTGTGAGCCAGGATCTCTTTATCAGTGCTGGCAGTCCTGTTCATCTCCAGCTGGAAAGAAGAAAACTGCAGAGGCTTACTCATTATTTCTGCTAAGTCCTGCAGCAGGATGTTTTCCTGCCCTCCAGACCTGGATTGCGCAGCCCTGTGCTACCTCCAGTAGTTATACACAGAAACAATCCATTAACAGTCAGGTTAATACATGGCACATAAATAGATCGTACTTGTCAGCACGTCTAAGCCCTACAGGTCGGCTGGCCATTTTATTTAAGAGACTCCACCATGGAATCACTGCAGGAAAATAAGACTTTCCAGTCGGGATTATAGGGGCACAGAATGATCAACTATTTCTTCTGCTGTTTTTAAGGGAGCACAAGACAAAACTTCAGCACAAGTGAAAAACCAAATGAAGGCTGAACATTATTTCTTCTCCAATCTGTGCCTTATATTCTTACGTATCAGAATAAATGCAAACAACCTGAATGCAGCCAGAGGTTGCGTTTCAGAGTGGCTGAGGTGGAGGCTGGAGAAAAGAATACAAAACACTTGGGGGATGAGTACATGTATTCTAAAGTACAAGTATTTTAGTCCACCCATCACTAGTGGTATTTGGACGTGGAGCTTGCCTGAGAGAGGGCAAAAGGGGAGTCCTGCTATTAATAATCTGTGGTTAGTTTTGAAATTAAAAGCTCAAATACAAAGGCTCAGCAGTTCTCAAGAAAAAACCACCAACTTTTTCAGCATGCAAGTTGCATCCCTTCTCCACAAAAACTTGCTTTTAGAAACAGATGGCAGCCTGCAAGACCTACAAATCCTTTGTCTGGAGTGGCAAACTAGGCCCTATTGCCCATCAAAGTCAACTGTCACATTGTGAAGCACTGACCCTAACAAATCCATTATGTTTCTTTCTACCGCAATGCTAAACCAGACAAAATGAGTCAGACTTAATAGGAAAGGGTGAGGGATTTTAAATCCCTTTCCCCCCCCAATCCCCACAGAGATAATGACGGGGGGAGAGTCTGCATTGACCCCTCACTTACAAGCCCTGCAGAGGCTGCCGTTAAGGCTGCCCCTTTGGGCTGGGCTGCCCAGAGGAGGATGGATTTGGGTTTGAAGCATTTATGCGGCGCTGTGCAATGGCTTTGAAATCAGCACACTATGTCAGTCAAACTACCCACACAGTCAAGAGCAGCTATCCCAAGCAGGAAAGAAAGGCCCTTATGCTAACTGAATAATCAGGTCTGATGTGCTTTGTAGTTTCTCAGCCCTCCCTTCCCAGCTCTGCCGAAGCGCTGTGCAGGTACACAGCGCAGAGTGGGGAAAGCTCCTCACAGGTAGCTGCAGGGAAGAGAATACAACGTGTTTTCTCCTGTCAGCTGAATCCAGGCAACGGAAAGAGAAATGTGAAGAAATTAGGAGCTCATACCAAAGAGCTGCTGCCTTCAGTCAAGGGAGGAAACAACAGAGAAGCCTGCTGGGGAGGTGATGGACGGGGCGGTGGTGTGGAAAGGATCGAAAAGCCTTTTCCCTGCTATGAGTATTTGGTGCATCTTGACACACAAAAGGAAATACCCATCACTGGTACTGTCAGCAGACACCTCCCAGCAAGGAATGCTTTTGTCAAAGAGACAATCTCTCTCAGTAACAGTAGGTCCAGTTTATGAACAATCCAACTGCTTTCATCTTGCATATTTAAAACTGAGATAAACAAAAAAAGTCAATGCCCTCAGAGTAACAGATTGGTTGGCTTCTTCACACTCACAGAAATGGCCTCCCATCCCCCTTCACCAGTTTTCTTTAGCATAACACAATCTCTCAAAGACATGGCAACAATGACGCCGAAATTCAAAGCGTTGAGATCAAACGCATGAAGCTGACGCTCATTACGGCTAAATTATGTCACCTATCTGAAGGCTCAAGCTTATTATTTAAGACAATACAATAGTCATTAATCACAGCCATTGTGTATCGCTCGAAAGGCATCTAAAAAGCTAAAGAATACAACGGAGATTTATTACACTACAGTGACAGATTTAATTACATGGTTTTCTCCTCAGTATCTCACCACTTGTAGTTCACCACCTGTTTGCACCAGAGGACCTGAAATAAATACGTGCCAGCCCTTGAGGCTGGGCATGCAAGAGAGGGCTTGTGCTGAGCTTATGCCATGACTGTTGTAGCAGAAGACCAGTGGGCAAAAAGAATGGACTGTTTTGGGGGGAGCTGGCAGGCAAATCGCTTGCCTAGAGCTATTGGGTTTCTTCTGAAGTTTTAAACTTCCAGTTTCTTTTCCTAGATATTTACATGCAGAAGAAGTATACCATTGAGCTCGTGCACAAGGAGAAACAACTCGCTGTCTTCTTCCTAAAGCTGCAGCACGGAGATTCATGCCCTCACCAACACAACAATGTATTTAAGCAGTATGTCTGTCTGCTGGCAGCATTCTGAGTTTGCATTTTCTTCTATAAATATTTAAAGTAGAAGAACTGTTCATGTTACCCACTTTGCCCGAAGTGTTTTGACAGCCATGTTCACCACATGACAATGATGCTCTATTTAACACTGCAGCTGCAGACAGGAGGATTTGGTTTCAGTTTTATACAATGTCGTGAAACCGATGACCTCCCACAAAATAAACCAGGTAATACGTTTTTAAGGAGTAGAATTTAAATGCATTAGCAAGACAATTATCAGTAAGCCACTGCAACAAAGGAAAACAGAAACGTAAGTCCTGAATGCAAGTTTGTTTAAATTTAGTTGCAATCCCTTTTTTATTGAACATACTCAGAAAGTGAAAGTAAAAGATAATCAACCCTACAAAAGATAAGTAGCCTCTTGAAATGGTTTCTCTGAAGGATAGAATAATCTCCAAACTTTCTGGACCGCAAATTATCGTCAGCCCTCAGAGACTTCTGCACACTTTTACCAACCAGTTAATTGAATCCACTCAAAAGAAGATGATGGCTCAGTGGACCGCTTGGCCAGCCCTGGGGGAGGTTTGGCCCCAGCCTCTCTCTAATGTACTAAGACTCAGCATAGTCTAGCAGCGACTAATCAAGAGTCAGTTCGTCACATCTGAAGATCACAACATTTTTCAAGCAGAGAAAGTTCAGGGAAACCAAAAGGCTTAAATAACGCAGCTGGTCAAACCCACACACAACAGCTCTGCTACTGTTAGTGACGTGAAGATGCATTTTAAAATGCTCACTTTAACATGGAATCATATAAGCACTGCTTGGAAAAAAGTATGTATAGGTAACATAAGAAAGAGAAACAGAGTCAGCAATGTTTATTCTTCCTGATTTCTGCCCCTGCCCTCTGAGCACAGTCTCAGTTACCCAGGGGCTCATAAATGCACTCATCTATTGCAAGCTTGCTGAAAGCATGGAGCGATGCCACTTTGGTATGAGCAGACTAATCAGGCGTGGATTGCCAACCTCCCACTGCACTGCAAGGCAACGCCATCTCCTTCTAGGTTTCAGTGCACAGATTCAGCTGAATATTGCCATTTTCCTCCAAGACAACTCATAAATACAGAGTGATTAGCCATCCCTTGCAGTGCCTTTTACTGGAGTTACTCAAAATTTAATGCACTTAATAGAGTTTTATGACTCTTTATGCATCATTAGCACTTTAATACATCAGAATACAGTTCTTGGTTCTTAACAGTATTATCAGATAGGTCAGAATAGCTTTTCAAAACAATAAAGCATGAGGATGAGCCGGTTCGTTTTTAAATGTGGGAAGAAGGAAGATTAAGAAGGAAAAAAAGTTGAGAACCCCCTTCTCCAGCATATTCTGCTGCTGCATCTCCCATTCAGTGCATTTGGGGGTGGGGCAGAGCTTTTCCATAGGCTCATCTCTTGGATGCAATAGCACCAACACAGCTGAGCTCCTACATCCTTTCATTGAGTTTGAGGAAGGACTTGGACCCAGCAAACAACCATCCTTGCATAGCTATTTATTGCCAAATGTGGCTTTGCTCGCACCACCTGTTATCACATTGTAGGAGCTGCAGCAGAATTGCTCCCCTAACAAACACACTTCGTTTGAGCCTGAGAAGGAAAGATTAAGAAAGGTGGCATTAACACAGCTGTATGGTTTCACAGGTATGGGTGAAGAGCACTAGGACTTACGCGACAGGACACCGGGAGAGAAATCACGGTCCTCTCATCTGTAGCTCCTTTTGCTCACACAGGCCTGTTAGCTCCGATCTTCCCTCCTTTCCCCTCAGCACCACGAGTTACCCTCCGCTCCCCGACCCACCAGATGGGCAGGAGGCAATGCACGCTCTGCTCGGATCCCAGCTATGTGGCCAATTAGCCTGCCAAGATACCCATGTGGAGGGGCCTCTCGTGCTTTATAAAATGCTGTTGCTTTTCCCGCAGCCTTTGTATTATTGGAAGGTTAATTAGGATCTCTGCTCTAGCTGCAGGGACTTCACACAAAAAAAATCCCATATCTTTTCAATTTCACCTCTGACAAAATTAAATTGACCTGTGGGCTCAGAAGTTGGTAGATAAGGATACAGATTGTTTTGGGGAGTTAGTTTTTTTGACTTTTTTTTAAAAAAAGGGAAACAGGTCTAGTGTGATCACGTTATCAATCACACAAGCTGAATTTTGAGTGGGGTAACACTACACTATTAACAACACAGATGGTCTCTTGCTAAGTGCCAGCTTCCCTTTTGAGCTATTCAGTGCACCAAGAGCAATGCTGGTACATTGTCAGAAGTCATTGCCACCAAATGCTGACAAAACATTAACTAATAACTGAAACCCAAGACAGATTTTGAATTGCAAATAGTTTTCAGATCTTCACTACTCTCAAATATGATATATCTTGGATGCTCCACGGCGATAGTTGCTCTGAGCAATTCATCCTCAGCTCTGGCCAGACCTAGATCTGCGCCTTTTCTCCCCGGCTCCTGGACGAACGCCTGTTCCAGCGCTAGCACAGACCTGCAGGCGAGGACCATGAATACATCCAGGCCCCAAGACAAGATGTTTTCTCATTCTTATTCCCGCCAAAAGCACAAGAGCTGAACTAATCGGGGCCCCGAGCCCCTGGGTCACAGCCAGGGCACCCGCGCCGGGGACCTCAGCTCTTTCTCACCTGCTGACAGGGACAAAGCAGGGCTGAGGGGTCCGAGCTCATTAAGGCAGAGTTTTCATGGGAAGTTCAGCCCATATTAAGCTAGAGGGGGGTTTTAGTTGTTGTTTTTCTTAACAGTGTGTTAGACTGAGCAATTTTCAACCAGGCTCTTTCTTTCCCCTCCCAACTCACCACCCTGTGGGCAGCTCCAGGAAGAAAGAAAACAAAGACACAGGCAAAGAAACGACATAAGTTATTAACCAGAACTGCTATTGTGAAAGTTAACATCTCCCATCATCATTCCCCTCTTGCTAAGTATGACAGCAGACCACAGCTACAGCTGCCTCTCCCGATGCAGATGTTCATATTTATACAGGGAAAAAATGATTACTTAATAGCATTCCTTACACCAGGATTCTTTAGCTCTTAGTCATTCCTTGATTTGAGACAGAAACACTAGACTACACATCCCTGCTTGAATTAAGAGTTGAACAACATCTGCCATCACACTCGCTGAAGCCAGAAAGAGTCAACACGTTTGCAAATGCTAGTAAGACAAACCTATCTTGAATAGCATCATCTTGGGAAAAAGCTGAACACCTAATTCATCTGTGCTGAACAGTTGCTATCCTGATTTCCAGAGATAAATATTCTCCCTTAATAGATTCATAACAATAGTCATTACAGACAAAGGTTGACAGCCAGAAAAGGGGTGCATTAGAGACACCTAGCATCATTCTTCCTGGCCTTGACATTCCTGAAGTGTTTACAAGGCAAAATGTACAGCAGAATACACCCTTCAAAAAAAGCTCTGTGACAGAGCATACATCCACCATCAGCCATTTTACAAAGCACCTGGCAGTTTTTAACCGTTGTGAGTCATGACCAGCCATTTAATCTTTATACGATCACAGAAAATTTTAGGGGTTTGGGTGTTTCTGATGTTTTGATTAGGTTGTTGTTGTTGTTGGGGGAGGGGGGGGAGCTGTGTTTTAAATAAAATGTGAGAATTCTGCCCCAAATACTCGGTCCTGTGTATTTTCAAATTGTTATACTGGAAGAATAAACAAAGTGAGAAAGCACAACATCTACATTACAAAACGTCCCATTCCAGAAACTGTGCAACAGTCCCTCATCTCTCCCACACCAGCCAGCATCACAGCTGAAGGTTTATGTTAACAGAGCTGTTGTTTCATTTTAAAGTATAAAATTGTTCTTAATTTTAAATTCATGTCAGAGTACTGTGCAGCATAAAACAAACAAGAATACCAAGTGGGAATACTGATGGAAAAACAGTATTGTGTGAGTAACTAACTAATCAGCAAATCTTCCCCTCCCTCAACAATGAGAAGCCAAATATTTACTCAATTGTATATTGCATTCTTTGCTCAAATACTTCATAGTTTGAATTTTAAAAAAATAGATGTTGATTATCTTTCCTGAGACCAGAGGGCTCAGCAGAAGGTATTTACACCATCGGACTGGATTCATCTCAGCAGCAACCTGGAGAAAAGTCAGAGGAGGTGGGCTTCTAAATCAGGGATTTGGACACTCCAGACAGCCTCCAGGCCAGCAAGAACCTGGGCTCCAGAACCCATCAGACATCTAAAGTCAGCATAAGTAATACCTATTTGGACCATCACAGCAGCACCCTCTCCCAGCAGGCTCCAGCTGCATCCTGAACGTCAGCCAGTCCAAAGCAGACTGCTTGGCCTGTTTGATCAATATTTCATTGATAAATTACCAGTTAAGTGAGCACTTGGTTTCATCGTTTCATTACAAAATGCTCAGCCCTCTTGTTTTCCAATCACAAAAGACTCGAAGCACCTTATACCTGGGCAGCCCCGTGTAAGGAGCATTCATGGCGACACTTGCTTTTCCCTTGTAACTATAGTTACTGCTAACAGGTAACATTGCATTTCATCACATGCCGATCACTTTGTACGTGAAAATAGCTATGCATGGAAATGAGCATAGGTTTATATAGATGCTAAGGGGAAAATGCAAATTTATACAAATAATTTCAGTCATCCATGAAAAGCAGCAGCCACTGCATACCCATGACAGTTAAGCTTTGCTTTTCTTTTTTTTAAATCCTGTCATTGTTTACACAGAATGGTGTTTCAGATTAAGCCCCCTTACCCTTCCACGTGTTAGTCTTTAACATGACAAGAGAATACCAAGAAGGGGATGGACAGAGGGTTCTTCTAGCTTTCATGCTGTGCTTTCAACCTATCACTCAGCTTCAAAACACGATTTGACTCCATTTGATGTAAAGCTTGGGGGTTTTTGATAAAAATTGCTACTAGGTCCCAGAATTATTATTGCAGTTTGGTGAATAATACGACTGTGAAGCAAAGCCAAGTTCATGCTCCAAGGCAGGGGGGAAGCTCACTCTCCAAGACCAACATTTAAATGTTTCCTCTGAACACAAACCAAGAACTGCTGACATTTTTGTATGAAATTGTGAAGGCTGTTCTCCAGTGAGAGAACAAGTTTTCTTTAAAGATCCACCAAAGCCATATCCCTCCCACAATACTCTATTCTACTAACAGTTAATTTTTATACTATCACTTGAAGCAGGTCACTGAGATCTAGCAAAGTCATTCAAACCAGCTCTACAGAGTATGTATTGGCAATGGAATACTCTTTCCATTTCACTCTTTAAACATCTGTTTGGTTGTTTTGTTGTTATTTTTCATGGTTGGGTTAGTAGGTGGAGGAAAGAGGAAGAAACAGAACCTCATACCTTGAAGGAGTATGGTTTCACGTTTCCAGCCAGGCACCTTCATCAAGCCTAGGACACCCTAATGAGAAAGCTCTAAGCTAAGATCCAGTGATCAGACAGCTGAGTAAAACTATCTTTGACTCCAAGCAAGGAGCACAAATTGAGCTGTTTATATTTTCATACTGGTAATGTAACAGAAGCATCTTCCAGCCATGCCAGTACCTGACACCTCAGCAGTCTGTCACACATTAGTCATCTCCCCAGTATGTGTCTTTTATTGTGATGACCCATCAGTGTTCCTTCCCTAATTACTTTTGAGATTATCAATATGGCTAATGTGACCAAAATACCACAGTGAAGGCCTACTGTTTCCTGACCAAATTTGTTTTTCCTCAATGTAACTTTTCCTACCATATATTTTTTGCGATTTTCTGTTCAAGAGGTAGATAATGAAAAAAAAAAAAAAGTAGGTTATTTACACTCAAAAACTTTGTGGATTCACATATTTTGACTGCTACAGTTCCTCTCCATATGCACAAGAGATGGCTGAACAAGCTACTTGTAATCTTCTCATGTAGTCCTACATGATCTCAAACAGCACCAGCCAAACACCACAGCATCAACTGGATCAAAGTGCACATGCTGTTTTGCAGGTTTTCTTTTTCCTTCATTCACATTTCTCGTTGACTCCAACCCTCATTGCAACAGATCAGCAACTGCAGCGGGGAGCAGCGTGCCAGCCACGTATCCAGCGTCAGCCCATGCAGAGGCTTTGCAGGCTGTGTGTTTGCCAGCATGTTTCAGGGACAAGCTGGCATTAAGGACAACTTGATTAGTCCATGACAAGCAGGTGAAACAAGGCAGGCAAGAGAGCCCCGACACCCTTGTCCTGCTGGTTTGCACACATCCCAGCCTCTCCTGAAGCAGCTCATTTTGGAGATATTCCTACGGCAAGCTCCACAGTGGCATAGGAGAGCTGTGGGCAGGGTGTCAGGGCACTGGCACAGCTCCTGCAGCCCTGGGAAATCACTCTGGCGAGGACAGAAAGGCTTCAAACAGCTGAGCAGAGAAATCAATATTACAGTCACACACTGCCCTGAGCAATTCTGACATATTTATGGTTTCTGCTCTCCCATTTTTAGAGGAGCAGGTATTGCCTTCCCCGAGATGCTGCCATCCTCCAGCAGCCATGAGGACCACCGTGGAGGTGAACATCACTACGGAAGCCTCTCTGCTAGCAACAGGGACCTTTACCTTCAATGTAGGCTCAAAAATACCATCTCTCCTCACGCATCCTATGAACACATAGCCACAACGGCTTGATCCAGCACTGCCATGCTCTTCCGGACGTGTGCACATTTGCCTTTCAGTGCTCTTCACCCAAGGCAGGTGGCTGTGGTGCTGGGGACCCCAGCTCTCCCCAGCCACCACATCACTAAGCTGCCAGGATGGGGCCAGCGGTGACTTCAAGCTCATGCGTAGGAACAAGATTAGGGTTGTATTTAGGTCGTTCTTATAAAGGACAGAAGCTCAGCCATTCTGCCTGCCAGCACTTTGATTACTACTGCAGTTTACACTACGAGATGGAAAAAAACTACCTACTGCAGTATTAACAGGCCAGTTATTAGGATTTTCACTGAAAAAAACCCTCATGTACATAGACACACCTTCTTCTTGTGTGCCACTGCAACAGCTGCTGGCAATGAAACAGCCTCCAAGAGTGCAAGAGGGTTTAGTCTTTCTAAGTGGAAATTAAAACAGCAGCTTATCTGGCAAAAAAAGTACAAGAAATTCTCTTTGGTTTAGCATTAGTGAGTCAGTGCTATTGATAGGAATAATGATGCTTTTCCAGCCCAATCAATACCTTATTTTCAAAGGAATACAGTATAAAAAAAAAAACTTAGATGCAGGCAAATGTATAACAGAATAGTCACACCAGGGTTGGGGGAGCATTTAAATCCAGCGTCTCTCTGGCATATATGAAGATAAAGAATGAAAACACTATTATTAAAGCATAAAAATATGTCACAGCCATTAGCAATTCCACAAATGGTCTGTTATCCAAGTGAGCAAGACTTACTCCTTATTAAAGGTTATTGTAACTGGAGATGATACCTGTCAATAATATTGACAATTCTTTATAGAAAGCACTGTATCCCTTGGCTGCAGAAACCCTCCTACAGGAGCAAAGCCTTTAATGTATATTTCAGAAATCTATTTAAAAAAAAAATAATAAAATCTGTGTGGTGTTACAGTGGAGTTCTGTTTTTCCCCAGTAGCAAAAACAAAAACCCACCCATGTTTAAGAATAAACCATTACAGCAACTATCCATGCCACCATCTTTAAAGATGTAGACAGCAGAAACATTATTTCTACTTCAGCATGGAGTCAAGGTTGCACAAAAGCAGGGATTATCTCCATACTCCCTTTAACTAGAAAGGCACCACTTTACTATGCAGACTAAAATCAAAAGATTTGTTTTCACATGAACAAAATACTAACCCAGCTCAGACTTTTATCAAACAGGTTTCCTAAATGTACACCCAGTGTTTCCTTGTTCGTTATGACAAATCACAAAACCCAACAGTTACTCCAATAAGCCAGCTACTCCATCCAATCCCTCATCCATGAGACTTGCTTATTCTGGCCATGAACTCAGAAGGTTTAGTGCTGCATGAGCATTGCTTCTTAAGCGGACCAGGAGAAATGCTTGAGTCCCATCCCTCCCACAACCCCTATAACGATCAGAAATCCTAAGCAATCTACTACAATGGCTTCTGAGGAGCAAGTTAAATTTTGTTAAATTGCACATAAGCCATGTTCTCCTCTACTCGTACCACTCTCATCCATATCCATGTTACTTAACCTGGACAATCCCTCCAAGAATGCTTTGTGCAACTCTGGACTGCACTTACAAATGAAACGCAAAACTCTAGTAGCCCCCTCTTCATTTGTAGCAACTCAGTAAGTCATGAACAGGAACTGCAACTGTTTAGACATTCCTTGGTCAAGGGAAATTTCTCAGTCTATTTCCAGTAAACTAGGAAAAAACCCATTTTCAGAAAAGCCATGAATGTAAGAAGTTGTATCGCTGTAGTAATGCCACCGAGTTTTCTGGCACTGCAGGGTGACTTGGCACGCAGGAAGCGCAATGGAGAGCTGCGCAGGCTGCAGGGAGACTGCAAGGCATGAGCATGCAGGTGCCAAGCACACACAAGGACAAAAAAGTCTTTTATCTTCCTAAAAATAAGAGCCTACTAGATAAGAAGCACAGTCAGCCAGACTGCAACATGCCCTGTTCGGTTTTCAACGTTGTGAACTGAAGTAACATTTAATCGAGGCGGGGAATTAATTACCATTAACTGGATATTTGTAGGGAAACAGCATGAGGTAGAAGTAGCGTCTATTTTCCCCAGGACACTCAAAATTCCCAGTAAGCATGACCAGTAAGCACTCTCAGCTTTGCTGGCCATAAAAAAAAAAAAATTTAAAACTTTCGATCTTAGAAGTGATGTAGGCTTGCTACAGCTCTGAACGAGGACGGTAGGTTGGTGAATCTTTAAACAGTGGCCAAAACCAGACATTGCAAAATATGTTGCTAGACAAGATACAATAACTAGAACATCTCCTCACTATAAGCATAGTCTGGAGGTAATACTTCATGTGTGGAAAAAAGCTATAAAACTTTTCATTTCACACAGCAAGAGGGCTACCACGACTCCACCAATAGTCACTTTCTGAGATGCAGAAGGCACCATCCAACACAGTCCTTCAGGCCCCGGATCCCATGGTGGCGTAACGCATCCTCTCTCCCTCCGGACTGCTCCAGCAACAGCATCCTCAGTAGAGCACAGACCAGTCCTTCCACTTGGGAACAAAACACTCATCCCTAATTCTCTCTCTGCTTTCCTCCAGAGCACTAAATTACTTCCCCAATAGAAGATATTTAATTTTCTTTTTAATCGAGTCATACGTGTTCTGGATTTTTCTAAACCATAGTTTGCAACACTCCGTAACAAGATACTACAAAATTTAACGTGCTCTCAAAGCAAAACATAAAAGCCAGAAAAATCTCACGTCTTGCACATACACTTATAAAGTTCATACAGTATGACAAAATATGTAATAGAAACAATTTAATGAGCAATAGGGTCTTTTTGTTTAAGGCAATGTTATATATTTGCCATAACGAGTTCATTTAAGCACATGCAATTCCAAGGCTGATAGTCTCAAAATGGCTTTACCTGAAAGAAGTAGGCACGAAGATGAAAGTGAACTAAAACGTATTTTCCATCAGCCCTGAACATGAGAGAAAAGCTCCCTTCATCCTCTGTTAGTGGAGTTCAACAGGGCACAGAAACCAATACCGAAATTTTCATGCTTTTTAAGATATTTCACATCAAACACTCTGCCTTTCTTTTCTGACCTCTCCAACTATTAAGTGCCAAGAAATCTTTAGATAGTTTCCTTTCCTCCTTCAAGTCCCCAGGAAGATATTTTTTTTTCTTCCATCCTTGACTGAGAGTTTTGTGGTAGTGCCACAAGTGTTTTGACAGCATTATAATCCATACACTACTTTGCTGTGTGCTTGGATACGCTACCAAATACAGCAAAAGGTAAGTAGCTTTTTACTTTTCAAAATCAATTCACTTAAAAACCAAAATTAATCCATTTGAAGAACGAGCTGTGGAGTAATTTCCTATTTAAAAAAAAAAAAAAAAGAATTAAATAGGAAAATCTGTACCAGAAAACAGCATACAGGCAAAAGAAAATAAAAAAAAATCTAAGCAAAATGAACCATTTGCATGATGGAAAATTCTCATCACCAAATTGATTTTAAGCACTGAGCATCCACAGGAACAAGAACTTAAAGCAAGTCACTCTTCCCTAAAAGCATGTCAAGGCCTTATACAACTTTAAAACCTTGATTTTGTTTAATTTTGTGAACAGACCTAACAACCCTAAATAAGAATTAAAAAGGTAGTTCTTCACTCAGCCTCCAAGAGCATCATCGAAACATTTCACTTCATGCCTGATGCAGTAGATGAGGGGGTTTTGGTGTGGTTTTCTTTCTTCTTCTTTTTTTTTTTTTTTTTTTTCGTTTTTTGTTTGCTACCCCCAAATTGCAGAGGGTTCACATGAAAAGAGATCCTGGGCTTAAGCCACCAGGCAAGGAAAGCCTTCACGTAGAGGTGGGTCCCAGGCTGTCCCCAGCAAAGGGAGGGTGCAGGTCGAGGAGCTCCAGGTGACGCCAGAGCTGACTCACTGGCAGCTACTTTGCAATCTGCCTGTACCCCGGTGATGTGAGTCTGCACCTCAGCTGCTCACCAGCAAGTCCACCTGGAAGCTGAAAATCCCTCGAGGATTTTGTAACTTCTGCTTCTCTGTTCACAGGAGAGGCCCCAGGGCCTCCAGGGCAGCAGAAGAGCTCCTTTCATCTCACCTCCTCTTGTGCTCCTCTGCTCAGCTCAATTCAGTCCGACCTGGCTTCAGCAAGGTGCTTTGTGTATGCTAGCTCCTAAGGGATTCACGGGTTTGGAGATAAGCGGGTTCTTGATTACTTTTTTGCTAAATTGGGGATGATCTGTGCAGCAGCTTAAGTCACAGCAACTTCTCATTGATGCTATAACTTACCTCAATAACCTCTTTAAGCACAAGGATAGCAAGATGGAAAGCTCTCACAGCTGCATAATTCTATACTGAAAGAATAGCATAATTTCTTTCTACAGAATGTTGTAACAGCATTTTTAGAAAGAAATAGCCTTCATTTGTGGGCTTCCTGTGATACAACAGACTTTCTGTTCCCTCAAGCATCTTTCTCCTCACCTATTCTGGTAATGAATTCAATCCTAGTAGCTTGGTTTATTGAAACCTGTAACACAAATTTCTGGATGGGATCTCACTAATGCATGCCTACGGTGGCATAAATACTCCCCAAGCTTTAACAGAAATGTTTTCTCAGCTATATCTAAAACCAGAGTTAATTTTTCCATGGCTGCATTATATTTGTGGCTCACAGCACTCCCTGTTCCTCCCTAACATTTCCAACTGCTGAGCTCCCAGCTGATAGCAGAAAGCTCTTGTCACAAGTCCCTAAAAATATAACATTGCTCAGCGGCAATGTAAGTCCCATCACATTTCTGTTACTCCACTTCTTCCCCTATCATATCGCAACCCTCCTAGGTATTAAGGATGCCTCCTAAATGGGCATTACCAAAAATTTTTGTGTGCTCAAACTATACTGCTGGACCTTGCGTAGTTTAAATCAGTTACAAAGATGTTTCTAGTTGTTATTTCCTATTGGGGGTGGGGGGAAACAGAAAAGAGAAGCTCCACTTGTGCTTTAGAAACAACTACTTGTGGTAATTTCTCTTGGAAATGATTCACGGTTCCATCATATTTTACAAATGGGCATATCCCAGATGTGCAAAATGTCTAACTGAAAAATGGAAGAGAATTCCTTTAGCTTTGAAATCTGCCTAGTGTTGCTGGAGCAGTTCAGCTAAACCTACTGAATGACTGTAAGAGATGAGCCCTTGTAGCTGAGCCCCTACGCTGCACGAGCCCACCGCGCTCAGGCTGTCCTTGAGCAGCATTCCCCAAGAACACGCCTCCGCATCTCACTGGGAAACGGAGCAGAAATCAGCAAAAGACAAGTTTGAAAGTCTGGGTACTCATCAGGGAAGGCACAGCCTGCCAGCCAACACGGCTTTAAAAATAGTTTCTTTCAGATAGAAGAGTTAGAGATGACTCGAAGTTTAGGTAGCTGAAACCCCAATAGGTCATACTATGCAAATCAAACCCCGTACGCCATCAGCTGGGAGATGGCTTATGAGACAGGAGTTTTCTACTAAAAGCAGCAAAACTGAAAACACACAATTGCAGTCACTAGTCCACGTGAAAAAGCAAAGACAGATTAAAGTACATTTGGTGAATGCTTCAACTTTGAGACCCTAGGGCTATCTCCAGCATGTGCCCACTGCAGAGGGAAAGGATTTAGGTCCCTCACGTTAAGATAAAGCTCCTTGGAACACCAGGTGATGTATCCACCCCTTTCACAGGTGACAAATATATGAACTTCAACCAGGGTACATTGGTCATTGATATCAAGCCTCTCTCTTACACAATCAGAAGGCAAGGTGCTTCCCGATGCAACAGCAGCAGAGACCTCACCAGGATCCCACCGCCAGGCATGGGTGCCCACCCTAGCAGCTGCCTTCAACTTCACTCACACACAGAGTTCATTCACCTGCATAGGAACAGTCAAACATATGCACTGAAGTGCTTTCAGACTCCTAGCTTGGTGAGGAAATGTTTAGCTTCCATGCAATTAAGCCCCGTTATTAAGCTTACAGTGATCTAATTCTATATGTAAAACCCTGACTTAGTTCCTTTTACACAAACAAAAGTAATAATCAGGTAGAAATACTGCCTGCTGCCCACATAATAAGCTCACACCCAGTCATGAACCCTGCAAAAATAAACATTTTAGAAAATGCTTTAGATCCCATAGTAATAATTTTGTTCTCTGATTCTGTAACATTTTTGGGGGTGGAAGGGGAAGGAAGGATGCAGGACGACTATTTCTGAATAGACGTAGTATGTGAATAAAGCAGCATAATTAAGGGTGCTATTCCATTGATTAATTCAGTTCTTCCCAGACATCCCCCCCACCCCTTTCCAGTGCAAGCAGGGAAGCAAACGCATCTGCCCCGACAGAAAGCAAGCTGGGTCCCCCGGCCCCCTCCCAGCCCC
>JAVJGI010000060.1:26159205-26170571 GCA_035590275.1 Ibycter americanus
GGTGGACTGGCCTGAAGAGGATGAAGAAACAGCATGGACAGTAGATGAACTTTTGGAGGCTTGTGTGGGAAAGCCTTCTTGCAGCGTACTAGTTTTGTAGTGCTACAACACATAATTACCTTTTCCCCATGCTGGGATTCTTTTTGCACTACTTCTTTTCCAGAATCTAGGAATTTTTGTTCTCTCTTCACCATCCAAACCCACCCTGCAATGGTCCCCAGTGCCTCTCTGGAAGGGCTGCCCTGCTTTAGAGACAGACTAAACACTTCTGCTCTACTTTCAACATTGATTGCTTAAATTTCACAGCAGTCACAGGCAGGTCCTCAAAGGGTCTGTGGAGCTTCTTGCAAGAGTGAGAGGATAGTGAAAATGAGGCCCCAAAGCATCATGAACTGCTGCACATACTTAGTAATCAGCCAAATGCTACAGAAAAACATTTGTACAGCCTGGGAAGAGGCAGTGACTGATAGGATTGTACCATGAGACATATCTAGGATTATCAGAAGTAACTGGGTGGGTTGATGAGTATTTTTTCCTTTCACCAACAAAGAGTGTTAAAGTTCCACAAGCGGTGTGGGTGGGCCAGATGTCCCCTTTTCCAAGCATATTAAAAACAATCCTGGGGAGATAAGGCTTGTCCCTGGCACAGCAGAGCACAAAGCAGTATCAGTGCACTAGGAGCTTCTTATGTGTTTCTCCAAGGAACAGGGATAAGGTAGGACTGAGAATTTCAGGCTGGGATGAGCACAAAAAACTTACTGGCATAGACCAGATCTGCCTGGGACCTTTCAGTGTGATCTGTTCTCCTGTGCCAGCAGCTTTGCCCCATCACCAGCTGGATTGCCAGTGATACAACACAGCAAGGGAAGTTTTTTGATGTGGCAGATTTGTTCTTCTTCCTTAAGTACTTGTGTCTTCAGTTGCAGTGAATATTTCTCTCCATATCAAGTTGGTTCAGCTTTCCCTCTCCTTAACCTCTCCGTGAGTCTTTGTCTCTCAGAACCTGTTAGTTTAAGCTGGGTCAAGTGTTAACATGCATGTCAGTCTCCCCTGCCCTTAGGATCTGCCATAAAAGATCAGACTACAGGCCCATCAAACTCTTCATCCTACTTCTGCAAGAAGCCAGTGCCTGATGCTTCAAAGAGGTGGGAAAAGCCTGCTATTTAAAGGTTACATCTCTTCTCCTTGCTGTGATGCTGTTGCTTCACTTTTTAATTTCTTCAGTGTTCTTCACTGAATTGGAAATCATGCTGCTGGTGATGGATTGCTCAACTCCTTCACACAGCCATACCATTTTCTGTAGAAGACCTTTCACCAGCTGCCAAGCCAGATTGATTTTCCATTGAAAGCCTCTCCTGTTTTGCTGTAGTATCTATGGAGTCATGAGATCCTGTAGGATGGAAGAAAGGGAAAACAACAAAGAGGCAATACGAATGTTTGTAACGCTCAGAACAGTTTTCTACTTTTGGCTGACTTTCAGTTTAGCAGTTCACAGTGCTGTGAGCCACTTCATGAGAAGCTAAGTGTGAATAGTCAGATGAAAGAAATGGGATAAGGGGGGAGTGTAAGACCAAAATTAAAGTCATTCTGGCACAAAGTAGAGAAGAACATATAGTGGAAGTGGGAAGAAAAACAACAGCAGAAGATTTTATAGCATGGTTCATAAACAAAGTGGGTTTTGTTCTCTGAGCTTACACAAGAAGACTACTTAAAGCATTGGAAAAGTATTGGCTGCCTTGGGGTTTAAAACCAAATAAACCAGACCACCAGCCATAAGGCACAAAGCAAACAACCTTTCCTCCAGCACAATTTGTTGTTGCTTAGAAAACAGATACTGCAGGCACATATTCTAATATCAAATCCAATTATAATACCATTAAAGCAAGTAGCTCATCTTCTATACTGGCCTCATATCTATAAAGATTAGGCTTGAATAAAAGCACATGACTTTGCTCTGTCACTTTGTGTGATTATTATTCATACAGCAGAATTACAGATAACAAAGTGAAAGATGACTACTTTTCCTGCATCTCTGCTATAGGATCTCTGAGGCTTCAGTGATTTAAAGTGTAAGGTTTAAAATCTCTAATTCCCTGTTGTAGCTCATTGCATTTTATGCATTTAATGTACATCCATCATATGCACGCTCTTGCATTGCAGACACATATAGACACATTCCACTCTTATCTGCTTTCAGAGAGGATCCTTGAGGGAGAGGCTTCACGAGGCAATTGAAATGATTTAATGGTTAATTGCGCCTTCTTCCCACCTCCCTCCCAGGACTGGCCCTAAGTTCCTGCTGCTTCCGTCACAAAGTATCTGTAGCCTTGTCTGCCTCCTTGGTGAGCGCATCCAGTTCACCATCAGAAAACAGATCCTAAAACACAGGCAAGGATGGAACCGTATTGCCCATCTTCATTCCCGTGATTGTCACGCTGCACACCAGGCTGCACAGCACACAGCTCAGCCCTTTGCTGAGGAGGCACCTCCTCTCCAGGGCTGGCCTCGCCGCCTGTGTTTCAGACCTCCCCCCAGCCTGAATCAGCCTTCCCAGGGGTTCAGATCTCAGAGGGGGAAACGGCAGTGACACTCCAGGCAGATCGGGCATGTGGACTTTGGACACTGCCTCGGAAACAACTCCCCGGTAAGTCCCGCAGTTGCCATGCACACTTTCTGGAGGCTTGTGTCCTTCGCCACCCTGCCCTTTCCTCTCCATGTGTTCAGTAGCACAGAACAGCAAAAACCTGTGGAGATTCCTGCCTTTTTACTCCACTTCTGCCTGTGATTTTGTACTGAGCTTGCAAGATGCACCTCCTCCTGCCAAGCAACCGATTAGATGAGAGCTCCCCCCCGCCCCCAGGTCAGGAGAAGGATCATATGCAGCCACTGCCTTTTGTATGATTCAGTGCCAAGACCCTGAGGTCAAAGACCGTATTTTGCTCTGAGTGAGGTATGCCTTCTGCTCTTTGGATGTAGGAGACACAGACTCTTCCAGCCGCGACTGAGATAAAACCTAATCAGCAAAGTACGCTGCTTGGATAAATCACCAGCATGTCACGCACTAATGGAGGTGTTGTGCTGGGACCATCAAGCTCAAGCACCCACAAGGAGATTTCCATCCATCTCTGACAGCATCACTCACTCACTGCACGACCTTGGCCAAATTGCTCATAGCTTGACTTGCAGGAGAACCAGCCTCCTGAAAATCGGGTCAGTGCACCCCCTGTGCTTCAACTGCCCTCAGGAAAAGAAAGCAAGTACCGCTTGGCCTCTGCCGAAACATCTGCCAGGCACAAAGCTGTATTGTTCCCAAAGCTGGCCCCAATGGCGTCGCACTGGGAGGCAGATGCACCTCTACGCGGGCAGCAGCCCTGACGCCGAGTCCTTCCAGCCCACGCATCCCAAGGCCATTGTCTGCTGACAGATGCCTTTCACACCAGGCCTGAGATGAGGCGGGTATTTGGTGTGGACAGCAAACCTCTGTTCTTCATTTTGGAATTATTTTTTCTCTTTGCTGAGGGTGTTTGTTTTCCTGCCTCTAAACTCCAGCTTCTCTGTTTTCAGTGCTCCCGGACCCCAGTACCTTACGATCTGTCTGCTAGGGAAACACCCAAGGAGGTAAAAGAGCCTTGTAACACAATATATCTGCCCATGCAAAGCATGAGGAAAAGGCTATGGCCTTTTTTAAAAAAAACACTAGACTTTCATAGGTACATGTTGCGGCAAGGAAAAAAGTGGGAGGAGATCCTGGTGAGCTGCTTGGACCACATGTCCACAGCAATATTGTCTGTGGTGGCAGGGGCTTGGGCACAGCTGTGCCAGTGGTCTGTGCTCCCAGTTAGCTGATCTCTGGTGCTGGGAAAGCTTCCAGAGAAGATGCACTCAAGCTGTCACACCTACCTGAGTAACAGCATTGTGTTCAGAACCTAGTCACAAATACTGTTTTCCTTTATTTCGGTTTCCAAAAATCAGGCTGTCCCATGTCTGTTGATACCAGTGGGAGCATGAACCAATCCTATGTTTTCATGTGCTCTGAACAAAATCTGTCGGTGAACAGCAGGTAAGCTCTTTGTCAAAATGCCTTTGGGCTCTGTACAAATGTAATTAGAGTCTGATTTCAACTTCCCCGATTTCAATTTCCCAACTTCCCTTTGAAGCCTGATTCACTAAGAAGTGCCAGACACCCTGCATCTACATTACAATGCATCCCAGCACACTTGAAAGCCCAAGGGCATGCTAAAGAAATCCAAATCCACAGAATCCATAGCCAATATACAACATGAGATCAAGGACAGATGAAAAATGTTTCCTGCAATGAATATGCATTGTGAATTGTTTTGTCATTTAGCAAGGACTGCTGCTTTCCTGAGTGCTCATTTACAATACATGTTCACATCATTGCAGCAATGTTACCTTACGAATCTAAAAGCAGTTCTTGCTAATCAAAGAACTAAAGGGTCTGTTTCAATTTCCCTACTAGTGTTTTTAACAGAATTCTAAACATTTATGTCCACAGGTTCAGCCATATCTTTCTGCCACTTATTCTTCATGCCTGAAAACAGCACATGGCCTTAAAGCACTTGCTGTTTAGGAGACTTACTGCTGACAAAAGCTAGATTGTAGCTTTTCTGCATTGGCTTGCTGTGCTCACACTTTACTGGAAATCAGCTCTGAGCTCACATTGAACAGAAGGACAGAGATCAAAGTGAATCGCTCCTCCTCAAGGATCATGTTCCCTAGTGACTTTCTTGCAAACCAATAGTCACAATTTATTTAAGCCTGGATCCATGCTGAGCAATTCCAGCAGTTCCCATCAAGCACATCCTTTGGGGTCGAGAGCATTTGACACTGTCTGATGTGGCAGTGGGCTAGCTCAGCACCTCCCTTCAGGCTGAAATGCAACTATTACTGGGAAATCCCAGTAAAAAGTATTTCCCAGGCTAAACCAGAGCCGTTGACTTCCTGGTGCTCAGCACTACCAAGCAGTAGTGAAGGCAAAAGAGCAGCAGCAAGTGAGCAGTCTTTGGTGCTAGGCACTGTCAGTGTGTCCCGCTACTCTGATGTCAGCCCATGGGTGGACACCAGGATCAGGCCCAGTGAGGGGAACCAGGCTGGGAACACAGCCCCTGGATGGCTGTGGGGAAGGGGATGGCTTGGTGGGGCCCATGGATGGGCAGGGCAGGGCAGGGCTGTGTGGAGCTGGAGACCAGCCCTGCCATGACATTGCTGGGGCAGGGACTGCCAGTCCCAGGGGTGCTGAAATAGGGTCCTGGGCTGTGGGCAGGGGGAGCCCCAGGGGGTGGGCAGGGCCAGTAAGACCCATTAGCACCCTCAGGGCCCTGACACCCAGCACATACAGCTGAGATGTGCTGGTTTCAGTCGTGGAAGTGCTTACATTCTTGTTGGAAGATGCCAGAGCCTGTCTGCTCTGGTATCCTTGGGTCATTTATTCAGGCTGAGGATTAGCCTGCCTGAAGATGCTCCTGCCCTGGCTCACCCAGCGCCAGTTCACAGTGCTGCAGCCGAAGAGCTGTGCTGCAGGGTCACAGTGCCACCACTGCTTCCACTTAAGCTGGATGCAGCTGCTTGCATGAAGGCTGACACTTCAGCTGATAAAGCCTGAAATGTGAGATCACGCAGCATGAGGTTGGGGGTTTCTCAGCAGCTCCATGTGCAACCTGCCCAGCCCAGCGTCTAACAGGTCCGGCTGGAAGCAAGCCTGCTCCCAACAATCCATTTGGGTGTTACTGCACCATGTCCTCTCCTGTGGTGAAGGAAATTGCAGTGCATTGCCTATGTACCAAGCTTGGAGAAGATTGAAATGCAAGAAGACATTATATATGGGCTAATGTCAGTTTAAGTTGTTCTGTAAGCAAACCCCATAGAATCATTCAGGTTGGAGGAAGCATATTGTGTCAGGTCCTTGGCAAACAGCTTTCTCTAGGAGCTCTAGAGAGTAAGCACCACCTGTCTGTCCTGTCTGTCTCAGATGTCTATTATTTCCTCTGTCCCCAAGTCCCTGGAAGAGTCCAAATATTTGGCAGACTACCATGTAGAAGGCAAAAGAAAGAATTCAGCTGGTGCAGGCTCTGAGCACCAGCAGGAAACTAAGAAATTTGAATTACAAAAATCAACCAGCTGCTGTGGACCAATGCAGCTCCTTGAAAACTTGATTTGCTTACACAATCCCTGGCACCAATGGCTGTTAGCATGATCCTTACAATCAGTGACCAAACATACTATGGCTTCAGCCTTTGTTCTAGAGGAAGCTGGAGGAATTGCTCTGCCTGTAGAAAAGAGAAGGACTTAGCCATAGGTTTAAACACAGTAGTGAATCCAGCTTACCTGGCAACAAAGAGAGCTAAGCCTGGGAAGCATCGCTTGCATTAGGGCCTCAACCCGCAGTCACGTTCACATGCTGCAGACAGCGTTGGCTTAGCTCTGTTGTTTGACATGGTTTCTGCCTGTCTGCAAAAAGCTACTGTTTAATAAATATACTGAAGTCATGAGGCTTGTATATTGCCCTTAGTACATCACATGTGGAAGGAATGTGGGACAAAGCCATGCAGGGAAGGCAGACACGATGGATATTCCTGTCATAGGAAGTCAGGAGGGATGTGGAAACTGAGAATGTCTTCGGTTCATTCAGGAAAACTCAGACAGCTACAGGTTGTCTAGAGACCAGACTAGAGGGGCTCTGTAGTGCCTGAGCAACCCCTTTCCCCAGACGCCCATTTTCACTCGTCTTCCATCACCTTCTGCTCTCTGGACTTTGTAGGAAAGCACAGAAAAGACCCCCAAAACAACAACTAAAAAACCCCAACTAAATGCTGTGATACCAGGCACAGCCATTGCTCAGCTCTACTTACAGTCCTTCCTTCTTCCTCCTGCAGCTGTGCCCTACCTTGGGCTGGGTCCAGAGCTTTTCCAGACCCTAGGGATACCCAAAATCTTCCTGCAGACTGCTGTAACTCCAGACCCCTGGCCACCCAAGACAGGACACTAGCATCCGGAAAGCTATTACAGATGACCACAGTAGCATCAAAACCATACAGGGAGTAAAACAGGGATAGTTCAGTTTGCGGAATACCAGAGAGAGTTATAGTCAAAGCCCACTGCAAACTGTGCACCACCACCTCTATCAATGCACCGATACAAGTAATTGCATCACCAGAAGTGGCTGTGCCAACACGGTGACTGCTTCCTCTGAGCTGCTGTCTGTGTTGCAGTCTTCTTGTTGTGCAACTAAAGCCACCAGAGCACCTGTTTTTACAGAACACATTTCGGGACATGTTTGTTAGCTACAAACATGTTCATCAAGCTGGACTGCTTTCTGTCTAATTTTCCCCCATAGTGAGGTTTCACTCATGCTCGCTGATTGTCACAAAATATTGCTGGGAACTGAAACTTATGAGCCCATGTCTCGTTGCTGTAAGGGATACATAGGACCCAAAGTCCCACTAGTTCAAGGATGCTTCAGCTGTTCAAAAACAATTGAACATTGTTTTGAAATACTTGAAAAATATGTTTTTACATCATAAAAATAGTTTTAACATCAAAACAAGTATCCAGACAATACAGCAAAGAGAAACACAAACCATCTGACTCTGTGTCTTTCCAGTCTTCATCTGTGCAACAAAAATGCTCTCACATCTGCCAGTGCGTGAGCACAAGCAGCCAGCTAAGGCCAAGCATGCTTTAACTGCACTCATGGACAAAAGACAAAATCAAGAACGAGCTCAGGGGTAGTAGTTTTCAGCTTCTTGGTCTTACCATCAAGGGTCTCACAGGGACTCCTCATATCAGGAAGACTGATTCTGCCGTGGAACAAGGGCCTAATACATCTTCTACCTCATTTCATCACCCCACCTCCACTCCCAAAAAAAGCTGCAGATTCTCCTTGCATCCACTGCCAGAAGGTACTTCATGCCTTCATCTCTGCCAGCTGCTGCTCCTTCCTGCTCCTAACTTCACACAGCTGGCAAAGTAGCAGGGAAAGATAATCCTATGAAAAACACATCTAATGCTTTCAGGACATGCTACACGTAATGTGTGACTTTTTTATGTTATGATATCTATTCCTCAACTGCAAAATATGTACCATGTTTCTGAAATGAGTAGGTGTGGATTGTAGCTGAAGGCACAACAGAATGATTGAATTGCCTCTCCCTTACATAGCCAGAGCTCTCATCTTCAATTTTATCTCAGCTACTAGGTAACGCACCAGCTACATTTTGATAACGACTTGCTTCCGCAGCCTCTGGGCAGCAACAAATTGATCCTGATGTGCAAAACCCCTGACTGCTGATATAGAGTTGTTGGGATGCTTTTTACAAGTCAACAGCACTGTGAATCCATCCATCTTCCCTTCTGTGAATTTTCACTGAGGTCCTTTTACTGGAGCAAACTGCGGCAGTTGGCCTTACAAAAAAGAGATCTGGATACTGAGGCTGGAGCTTCAGCTGTACCAACTGGAAGAAAAGGAGTGAACTGGGGTGATCACTTGGCTGCCCAGTGGCAGGCCTGCCTTCCTTTGAGTTTAACCTTTGTATCTGTGAAGATTCATGAGTCGTGGGCTCGCTAATGCAAAGGTAGCTCCTCTCTGTCTTCGCCTTCCCACTGTCCTTGTGCAGTTCCATTTCTTTGTTGTTAATTGGCTCAAACAAGATTTCCCCAGAGACATGGGCAGTTGTATCATCAGCCAGTAATCCACTAATTCCCTTGGACACGCAGGAGTCCCTTGTGTGCTACTCTACAGCTGCATTTTGCGAGTGTTGCAGTCTTCCATGATATGCTAAATCGATGTTATGTTGTGATCAAAGACGTCCTTGTCTTCAGAGCAAATTCCAGCACATTTATGATAGTTGGCTGCACAGTATAGCATACATTTGAGCAGCAGAAATTCTCAAGATGTCACCATCTAAAGAAAAAGCCTTTGGAAATTAAACATCTTGTCTCACAGGGCACAGGCTTTGATACTTTGCTGAAGTAATCAGCACAAAGCAGGTCCCGAAAGTCTAACTGGTTCACCCAGACTTTCACAAGAGGAATGGCAGCTATCATTGGTATCAGAGCTTTCTTATATCATGCTAGGAGTCTATACAATAATAAGTATTTGTGGTTAAATAAGAAAGAGTGGATTTCTGGTTTTCACATCCCAGGCAATGTTACTGGGAAGCAAGGACTTCACCCCTCTTTTTTCACCTAAGCAATCGCTAAGCTGGGAACAGCTAGGGAACGTTTTTTTAAACTGCTTCAGCATGATGTTGCTTTGTGACTTTGCTGAGGTTTGCATAGCTACCAAGTAATACCATGTAGCAGGAGTTCAGAAAAATTAGACCTGAGAAGTTACTTGCTAAAATACCCAATGGAAGAGGCTGAAGATCCAAGTGAAAAAGCTTTTCTGTCAGATTTCTCTGAGAACCTTCCAGGCATAAAATAGAATGTGCAAGGTAAAGCTGTATCATCACCTGTCAGTATGCTTAAAGCTGTTACCACATCTTACATAGCACCCTGAGCTGATGTTGTTCATGATTTCCCTGTTACATTACTGAGTTTTTTATTCCTAGCATGGTGGTGAGTATCTAGAGGGCACAAAAACCTGTGTCCTGAATTGCACATTTTATGCACAGTTTTGGGTATTATGAGTGTTTTCAATGTCTCCCTCATTGCAGAGGACCAGAAAGAGCTGCTGAAAGACTCAAGACCTTTGAAACTTTGTGGATCCCCTAAGGCCTCCAAGAAATAGTGTCCTTCGTGAGTCTAAACCACAAAGGTTCACACTGTATGATTTGGGGGATCATTTCTAAAAAGACTGAGCGTGAGTCTTGCTTCACAAGAGTAAAAGGCATGCGAGTATCCCTACAGCTTAATGTGTCCGTGGACTTCAGGCTCCTTCAGGTGGAAGGTGGACACCTGCTTCTGGCTGGGTCCTGGCCTCCTCCCAGCGCATCACCTCCATCCTGGCCTCTCCGCAGCCTGCCACGGAGGCACCGCTTTCTCTCGGGACACGGTTCCCAAGTTTAAGGAAAAGGTCCTGCTTTATAAGCAGCTTTCACACCCTGGAGAGCGCATTTTGATTGTACTGAGCCAGCAGATCACTAGATGGCCTCACAACCTCACCGACTTGGACAGCTCGAGGCTTAGGCTGGATCTGTAATTGCCAGATTTATTTTTAAAAAGCCTGGCACTCGAAGTGCTGCAGGACTTAGGATCATCATCTCAGGCACTGCACAAGAGCCTTTTCAAAATGCAGCATGTGAAATCTGGGACACTTTGTCCCATAGAGTAGCTAGAGAAAACCACGTTTGTCACTCTTGTTAGGGGCTGTTTGTATTCCCTAAATCCTAGCAGATGGGGCTGGAGATGGAGCAGAGAGCTGGTGGGAGCTGTTGGAGAGCCGCAGGCATCTCTCCAGACCCCCTTGGCTGGAGCCAGCTAATCAGCGCAGCAGAACCAGCCCCTGCAGGAGGGACGGCCATGGGAGGTAGCGTGGAGCACCCAGCAGGGAACCCAGGAACCACCTGCAGCCCCGGCTGGTCTTGCTGCACCCTCAGGAGGGGCTCGGCCCTGGCCCCGGGCCCAGCCGGGAGGTGGGCAAGCCCCTGTCTGGGGGATCCCTCTGCGGGGGGGCAGTGGCCGGGGAAGCGGGGAGGCGCAGGAGGGTTTGGTTCCTCGTCCAGCCGCCGGCCGGTGGCAGTCACGGCCTCGTGAAAATGCACCTTGTGGCCTGAGAGGGGACAGGGCTTGTGGGCAGGTGCTCACAGAGCTGAGCCCTCCCGGGCAGCGGCGAGGCAGCGCTTCCAGGGAAGAGGGGTCACAGAATGGCCGGCCCTGCCCTCCTGCCCACAGCAGGGAGGGTTTGGAGGGGAGGGAAGCGGTGGCGTCTGTAGAGCAGCAGAAATACCGGTGGGGCGGGTGGAGCATGGGGCAGAGGGACACGCAGGGGGGATGACGGGTTCGGCTGGCCCGAGGGACAGAGCCGGCGCTGGAGCCCTGGCTGCTGCCGCAGGGCCCCGGACCTTCAGCAGCTGTTGTAAAGAGACCGGGAGACCTTGGTCAGGCCGCAGCAGATGTGACAGTGGCCTCGGTCTGGTGCACGAAGGGAGGGGCAACAAATTGTGTTCCCTGCTGCCAAATTTGGATATGTGTTATTACTCCTTTTCCCAGGTGGGTTTTTATTAATATTTTAATTTCTATTAATGTATGTATTAATTATATTTATTTATTATATATTAATATATATTACATATTATATATTTATTAATATTTTAAAATACAGAGCTAGTTTACATTGACGCAAGTCTTTTTAAAACTCACTTTAGAGGAAGCAGGATGGGAGCCGGGGCACGACGCTGACCCGCGCT
>JAVJGI010000060.1:26171095-26201445 GCA_035590275.1 Ibycter americanus
TAAAAAAAAAGAAAAGGATAAATTACACAGGACTTGGGGGATTTTTGTTGTGGTTTTTTTTTTTTTTTCCTTGTTGCTTTTGGTTTTTTTTTTTTTTTTTGTCGTTGTTGGTTGGGGTTTTTTTGTGGTTTTATTTTTTTTAATGGGTTTTGCTCCCTTTTCCAAGTTCTATCGCCCGCTGTTTGTATTCCCAATGAGATGGGAAGGCCAGGAGTGTCAAACCCAAGGGTATCTATCCTGACCCCTTCCTGCACTAAATGCTTTTAAGCCCAGTTTGGCATTTTGAGCACAGAGCTCTTGGCAGATATTTCTCTACCAACAATTAATTTAAAAAGACAAACTGTCATGATGGGCAAAGCAAAATACAGGCTACCGAATCTCAGCCCTGCTAATTTGCAGCAATTCATGGGGAAAAACCAGCACACAGCTGATGAGGTTTATGTCTCTTGAGTGGTTTCAGTTAACTTCATGTTTCGCTTAGGCAGATGAGGGTTATATAGCTCTGCCTTTAAGAAGGCAGGCAGTCATCAATTACATTCCTTAATTACATGGACTCTGCTGAATGGCATTCTCAAATGTGGAAAAAGGCAGAATGTTCGGCCGCATATATTTATCTGTAATAAAAACACAAAGACTTAACTGGACTGCCAGCCTAAACAGCAAACTGTTATGGGAGGGAAGTTCACAGCTTAACATTTCTGTAGGCAACCAAACTAAACCCAGTACGTAAAGCAGGGGCCAGCACACAACAGAATGCCGCTAAACACATAAGAACTTTCACTAAAGCTGCAGACCAATAAATTAAAACTGAAGTCACAAAATATGAAGTGTTAAGACTTAGTTTTACTAGCATATTTTTCCTGTTGTCCCTTTGTCTAGCTTCTAAGGACAACCTGGATGGCGAAACTGGCCACAATTCTGTTGTGAAAAATTGGCAGGGGTGGGCTGAAGCTGACTTTCTTTGTGCATCATTCTGCTTTTGCATGAAAACTACTGCAGAAGAGAGAAAACAATTGCGAAACAGAGAGTGCTGTTTCTCTTGTGTCTGTTCATAGTTGCAGTCTTGCTGTTGTGGAAGCACAGGCCTTAAATGCTTCTCTGGTTATCAGTTTAGAGGGAGGTTCAAAAGCTGTGCCCTGGAGCAAGCAAGTCTAAGTTATTGAAAAGAAATTAGAGAGCAAGATAAGAAAGGAAAAAATATATGAAAATAATGACAGGAGGGATGGAGGAAAACTGAGCAGGAAGGCAGGATTCAGGCTGCTGCTTGGTAGGTATACTCACAGGATCAGCATAAGAGAGACACAGGGTCTGCAAGAGATGGGGGTGAGGACAGTATGGTGATAAAGTGCTGAGAGGCTCTTCATTTGCCTCTCAGCTGCATGCTGTGGCTTTCCACTCTCCATTCTCCTGATTCTTGAATGGGTCTAAACTCTGGCATACCAACCTTCCATTCTCCTTTTCTTCACTGCTTGCGACCTGAAAACTGGCCTCAAGTGGTGTCAGGAGCCCTCGGAGTGTGAGCTCATCCAGTCTGAACACCTTGCCTTTTAAAGGCTTAATTTGTTAAAATGTGTTGGATTCAGTTTCTCTCTTTAGACAGCTTGGAGCACGTTTATATAGTTTCTCACAGGGAGCAGGCTACAGTGATGGAGGTCTGCTTTCTTCTACAGCTGAGAGCATCCACGTGAAACTATTGCACCATAAGACTAACTGATCCTTTAAAATACAGATGGAAATGCAACAAATTGGGAGTATTCTGATCAGTTCTTGGGGATTTTATTTTTTATTTTGGAAGCTGGGAGCATGACAAATCTGAGGGAGAAAGAGGAAAGTCTTTTGAGGAAATCCTTTAATTGCTTGCCTTTAAAAAGATGTTTTCATAGAAAAGACTCATTGCCATTATAAAACTTGTAATTAACGGCATCTCTCAAACAACCTGCTGATAACCTTTGCTATGTCCTTAGGCCCTGCAATGCCAGACCAGTACTGCAAAATCTTAAGACTCAATGGAAGAACCTTAACCAGCAGTAGATTGCTGTGTGTATGTCTCCAAGGTAGATGGAGGGAGATGTTAAAAGATTGCATGTTTAATTTTTAGCTCTATCAGTTGTCGTGCGAAACTGGTTGTTTCTCGCTGGATATGTTTATAGCACTCTCCTGAATGGGTCTCTTGATAGCTTCTTCCTTAAATACCACTTCTTTCAGACTTCAAAGGCTCTTTGGGCAGGGGCAAGACACATATTCATGGTCACACAACAGCACGCAGACCTCCTCTTCCTAAAGCCCTGGTGGGGCACAGCCTTGAAGTCACTCAGGAAACATCACTTACGTAATGTTCTCCTTTCAGGAATTGCCATCCATCACTATGAAAAACATCATCCTCTAAGTTTGTTTCAAGCTTTCTGCCTCATCACCTGCTTCAGATAAGCTGTGCTCTGAGCTCTCCTGGGGAGGGTTTGTCCTTGGGGAGACATGGCCTTCTGCAGCTGGAGGTGGCTCCTCCTCTTGGGCAGGCAGAACACCTTTGCTAAAGCTTGGAGGAGCAGAAGGGGAGGGTCCTCTCTGCGCTGGAAGCGCTGCTGCCATTGGAGTGCCGGCAAGTCTCTGGATCCTGAGGTGAGAGCATTTTTGGAGGAGAACACAGAGGTCACCAGCAGTGGGCATCTCACGCCAGAGATACGACTGCGCCTCCTCACCCCTCGCTGCAGGTTTTGGAGGGAAAAACCTGACCTCTGGCCTTATGGGGACCCGTTCTGGGCCATTTACTGGCCAGGAGGCCAAGCCCTCTCCAGGTATGCAGCAAGTATCACTAAAGTTGATAAGTCCAGTTTGCTGCAGGCCAGGATGTCAGACCTGGCTCTGTTTGTAGTGATTCCTAGCAATGTGTATTGGCCTCTGTATGAGAGCGTAGTATTCATACTCCTCTCTGCTTATACAGGAGAGACACAGTCTCTGCTGGTTGGCAGTGAAGTATCAGCACCTGCTGTATATAGAATAACTTATGGCTCTTAAGCTGGAATCTGTTGTCTTCAGTGGTGATGCATGTGTTGACAATGGGGCTGAATTTGGATCTGTGGAAGGGCTGTGCAGTTGCCATCGAAACCTAGTGAGGTGTTTAATTCTATCATTCATTGTCACTCCAAACAGGAGGATTGCTATTTTGTTGTAATACGTGGTTGGTTTGGGGTTTTTTTTGTAGGAGACAGACAGGAGTGTGGATGTGTGTCTGGTCTGTTCAGAAAAGTAGGTTTATGCTGATGCATTTGGGAATACTGTTATCCTGAATCATGCTCCTCATTTAGATTTCAGCAGCTGTATTATCAAGCCTTGTGGCTGCATTTTAGTCACATCAGAAGCCACATTTTTATTTTGGCCACTGTCAAAATGTCTTTAATGTTCCTGATTCCCAGGAACTAGTTAGAGTTCTTTTACTCTGTAAAATCAAAACTCTCACTTTGAACAGCAGAAAAAGTTTCTTATCGTTACAGCAAAGAACAAGCTGTCAGATGTTCCCCACATAGATGAAAGTGAAGGATCTGAATTGGGGCTTTACTGTTTTTCTGCGAGAAAGCATAAATAGCAAGATGCTTTCGACCAGGAAAAAGATGTGTCTTACAGTTAAATTGAGAGTGGATTAGCCTGCCATGTAGATGAACTAGAGTGCTCCTGAACATTGCATAATTAAATTGGATAAGGTAATGTCTTACCGTATGGTTCATATGCCGAGATATTTGGGTAGCAATAATAATTATCTGGTGTTTTACCACTCTATTGACTTATTGTTTATGCACTTGTTTGGTGTACTGGGAATGCCAGAAATTAGCTGCATAATTCAGAAAAGTAAAAAGAAAAAGGGAGCATGAAAACACGCTGCTTCTGTAACTGTGCTCATTGCACAGTTGGCATTTCCACATCAGGAGTCTCCTGTTTCAAGCCATCCTCTTGGTGTAACCTAAGATACCTTGGTAACCGAGCATGGCAGACAGAAGTCTCCACCAGCAGCGTAACGCGCTGCGTGCGTGCCAGGGGATGCCGTTGGCTCCGGCTGTCCTAAGTCACCACAGTCATCAGCGGTAACTTGAGCACCGCTCAGCTGGAAACCAGGCACTTGCAGCGTTAGGCCAGGTCATGCTCTACACAAGTTACTGCTGGAAAGTCACTGCAAATCCAAGCATAAGCCCTAGAAAGGGGAAACAGAGCACTTTCTGTGGAGGTGCTACCACTGTCCTCCACCCTGTTGGTAAACTAGAGGCTGTCCTTAGAGGAGCGATGGCTGCAGGGGAGTGTTGCCCAACAGCTGAGTTGCTGAGCCTCTGCACAAATGTCTTGCCCGGGTGGCCTCCGACAAGAAAGCATCTGTACTGCTTCAAAGTAGCAAATACTGTTGCAACATTGGGGTAACAGTGTAACAAAGCTGGGTGCCAGACCTATAGGAGGTGGTGATTCTCATTGAAACTGAGCCAGTTTCACTCACTGGATTCATAACCACCTACTCAAAAGCACCGAGCTGTGCATGCCCAAGCTGTCTGGCGTGATTCCTTGTGATGTGTAGGAGATGCATGGGATGTCAGGCTGTTAAAGGAAAAATTCACACTGACATGGGTACCACTAGGCTTGCTTCAATCACAACTCAGAGTTGGGCCACCACCTCAGTGACCCGCAGAGAACAAAGGGATACAGCACAGCTTATATACACTTATCAAATCATTAGTCAGTGTCCAAAGTTCTTAGAAGTTTCTTTTAGTCTTGTCAGTTCTGCAAATCCATCACCCGACCCTGTCCCAGATGATTTGTCTATTTGGTTCCAGTCTCTGCCTCAGTTCCAAGGTCCTCCTGGGATCGTAATCTTCTTTCTGCCTGCTTTAACTCACACAATGCTTCAAGCACACTTAGTCTTTGAACAAGCAATTTGTATTAATCTATATTAATTTTTCTAAAGACATCTGCATTTCAGAAAGCACCTGTGTACACAAATTGATCATCTACTGTTTTTCTATTCTCCTACTGATTAACTTGACTGGATTTTAAACCAGCCTTGGATTAGGGCTATACAAGGGACGAGGCCTGGTTCTGCCATTTGGCAGCTTCAGGACTTAAAAATTCTTAATTCGAAATACATTTTCTTTAACACAGGCCCTCCTCCTGTGTCCTGGGTTTCTGATCTGGGTGTTTTGTATCTTCAGTCCTGGTCTCGACCTTCCTGCTATCATCTCTTAATGGCTTGAACTGTTCAGTTTGAGAGTTAGTTGTCGTCTTTTCTCCCTGTCTGGGCTCCTAGGAATCTGTGTGCAGACGTTCTGGGATCTAGCACCATTGACACTTGACATTCCTATTAGGCCTCCTTCTGCCATTCCTGCTGGTGCTCCTAGGCTCAGGCATTTCCATCCATCCATCCACCATTTACACCATTCTTAACATTTCCATTAGTCCTCTGCACTGGAACCCACCTGCAAAAGCTGTGCTTACTGGTAGCCCTGCGTGAGGAGTCAGCCGTCACCCTCCATGCCAGAAGATGACACAAATGTAGAATCCTTTCCTGTTTCTACTTTCACGGAAGTTATGGCAATCAGTAGTAAATTTGTAGCAAATTCCAGCAGTATGTGCCACCTAGGGCTCTTCCCCACCACTTAGGGTCTTCCCTGTTGTAGAAGACTGAATTTTAAGGCACTTCTTAAAAGTTCTGAACCCTCACTAATGGCTATATGATTTGTAGTGTTTACCGATAACTGCTGCTTGCCTTCTGTCAGTTCTCCATTTCCAGCCTAGAGGTTTTTGCTTGCTGATTCCTCTTGGCAGGTGTCAACAACTAGATGAAGATACTCTTTCTGCTCACTGCTGCTCTATTCTCATTTTCTTGTTGCTACTCAGGAACAACATTAAGCAGACTAGAACTATTTGCATCTGTGTCTGCATGGTTCAGGAAAAGAAAGAGGAGAGATTCCTTTTCTTCCAAGCAGTTGCATTAGGCAGTATCTTAGGGAATGGGTAGGCCTTGTCTTTTGGTGGATGCAACGTTCACCGTGAATACATCTTCATGTTTCTTCAGTCAGATTGCTTTTATTTCTACAAATCCTTACTTTCCAGCTTCTTGATGCCAAGCGTTTTAGTCATCTTGCAGTTTGTGTCCATTTATTAGATAAGCTCACCTGTCAGGAGGAGCTGGTTGAAATAGAATGTTGCTTACTTGGCTGGATTTCTTTTTGTTTGCGGGGGGCGGGGGTGAGAAGGGAGAAAGACGATGGTCCAGCTGCACTTGTGGAATAGTGTTTTTAAGATACCATGCTTCATTGCATGTATGACAAGAACTCTTATGTAGTATAATGCAAAACTGAAAAATTTGCATAATCTTGTTCATTGCTTTTAATAGGTTTTCTTTCCAGGTATATTTTAGATAATCCACGTGTTGTTAAAGGACGATCGGTTCTGGATCTTGGAAGTGGATGTGGAGCAACAGCAATAGCTGCTGTGATGAGTGGTGCATCGCAAGTCCTTGCTAATGACATTGACCCGAGTAAGGCCTTTTTTCTTTTTTTTTTTTTTCATCTCTGTGTAAAGGTATTTCTTAATTTGTAAACCACATTTAACACAGGCTTTTTTTTTTTTATCCCCCCCCCCCATTTGGGAGGAATTCAGGTTCCAGAGTTCTAAGAATGTTAAAAAGATGAATGGATTTTGCCAGTATTAGAGGCTGGGTTGTACCAGCCTCTCTCGCACTGAGTATCTCTCCATAGCTCCTTAGAACGAACAAAGAGCAAAGTTTCCATCAAGCGTTGCCTATGCACCATCACGGCTGGTTTGGGAGGGAACTCACAAGCGCAGGTGGCCAGTTGGCTCCTCTGTAGGACCATAGTGTTTTCCTGCACTTTCCTATGTTAGGTTTAAGTTAGGCCTAAATTTTACCTTTTCCCCCAGACTTTGTTTTCCCATAATTGACTTGTGAATTCAGTTTATTCATAATTTATTTACTGATTGGTTAGGGAGGAGGTATATCCATAGATTAAGGCAGTTGGATATTCTGGTTTGATTCTGTGATTGGTTTCCATTGGTATCCATTCCAGGAATAGTTCTTCCCTGTGTGATGGTGCAATGAGGATAAAATTCCACCACTTTATGCCAGATCTTGACCCGTAATGAAAACTGTGGAAATACCTAGATAGGATTAACAAAAATATTTAAGAGATGAAAGACGTGCCAAGGAAATCTGTAAGGGGGCTGAATGGCAGAATCCTAAAATTTAACTTTTTTTAATTTGACTTTTCTTCAGTTGCAGGAATGGCAATGATCTTGAACTGTGAACTGAATCACCTGAATCCCTTCCCCATCACCATTAAGAACATAATTAATTCAGAGGCTGGCAACTGGGACCTCATTGTTCTAGGGGACATGTTTTATGATGAGCAGCTTGCGGATGGTTTGCATCACTGGCTGAGGAAATGCATCAGGATACAGCGAACTGAAGTGCTGATTGGTGACCCTGGCAGGCATCAGTTTTTAAGCCACAGCATTCGCAGTCAGTTGCACAAAGTTATAGAATATTCACTTCCCGAGTATACTAGACAAGAAAACTACGGATTAACATCAAGTATTGTCTGGAGTTATCAGCCCTCAAATAGCTCAGAAAACTGTTGAAGCTGGCTTTCAAATGAATTTTGTCTCACTTAGTTGGCTTTTTTTTGTATGTAAAATGAAAATGGGAATTAAACACAGAAAATATCTGTTGATGTGAAGAAGGTTACTGTACCTTCACTGTACTGATTCCAGTCATACTTACTGAGACTTTTGCTTTATTTGAGGCAAAAACTACATGCAAACTGTATTCAAAGGGGCCTGCATTGAAGTGCAAATCCAAAGATAAGTTACATGTAGGAGTTTGCATGCTTGGTGTTTTTCATGTATGATGCTATTGTGAAATGTTTTGGATGTCCAGCATACTGCTGTGGGGAGAAGGTGGTGGCTGAAAGATTACCGCACTGCTTTCACACACTTTTGCAGCTTATTTACAGAGAAAATTATTGCTGTCCTTCATAAAACTCTCCACTAGATTATTAGCTCATACTATGCTCAACTTTAAGTGCCTTGCTCTTTCTCTGGCTATCTCTTCTGAATGTCAGCATAACTAATTTGAATCTCCCATCCCCCTCTATAATAAAAATTTACTCCTCCTTGAAGCGGCCAGAGTGATTATTTAGGAGTTGCAACAAAATCTGAAGTATGCTTCTTGAACTGAGCCAAAGGAAAACTTTTTAGTAAGTGGAAAGTGACTAAATAGTAATACATACAGGGTAACTTTATCCCCTAGAGAGTGGGGCCAAATGATACATATTCCTTAACTTTGCAGGGGTAAAAAAGGCAATTTCTCATCATAGGAAGCTGGTGAGGGATGAAGAAATCTTTCCTTCCATAATGTTTATGAACAGAAAGTAATTAAATAAAAGCAGGGAATAAAAGTCAGATACAATTATTTTTTTCTCTTCTCTTGAGGAGATGCTTGACAACAAGCTCCAGAATCACTCTCAGCTACATCCATCAAGGAAGAACCCTCTGCAGGGTTAAATAAAAAAAAGAGAGCAAGAAAATTTGATCTGCAGGTACAAGGCTGTAATGCAGCCATCTGAAGAAGAAACCAACACCTTCAGACCAGTCTTGCAGGAACTGTCACCTTTAGCAGTTAAGTATTGAACAAGCAGTGATGGGGAACTGAGTAACTGCAGAATGAAACACAATGCACCTACAGCTATTCAAATATCAGTAATGTAGTGGGAGCTTATAAATGTGAAAAAGTATGTGGTATTCACTCAGAAAACCATGGTGTTTATGAAGTAGGAGGAGCACACTCAGATGTATATGGTTATAAAATATAATTTAACAAGTTTTCACAACTATCCAAGCAAAAGACTTACAAACTTTAATCTTCAGAACAATATGTGAATATTCTGCAGTGCTCAACGATTTACAACAATAACAATATCCAAACAATACAGAATATAAAGTGGTAAGTGCATGCATGATGTTCTTCTTGGACTTCACCCACTGCTTGTAAATTTTTGTTGAAAATGACCGTGACATAACCCGAATCAAAACAATATTCCAGTACAGTTATGCTATAATAAACACGTAAGAGAGCAGACTCAAGCTCTAACGGTGAAGGATTTAATGTGACTTATATTAAACTTTCAAACCTAAAAATACAGTGTTAATTCATTACAGTGTTGTACAGATTTTTAAGCACAAGGTAAGGCTATACCACTAAGTTACACATTTAGAAGAGGCTATAGGAGAACACAGTAAATCCACATGCACATTTAAGGACACAGTGTAAGCTGCATTTGCCTTCACCATGACAAATCCAAGGTTACATTAGCAAGGGGAAAAACCTCACCTTGCCGGTGAGGTTAGCAGTAGCACTGTCTTCCACCTTTAGCTGCTTTACAATATCTTCATTTATGATTTTCTTTCTGTGTGTAGCACTGGAGATGAGAGTCTGGTGACCATCACCGCACTATGTTATAGTTACACATCTTACAGTAACAGACTGAGGGAACTGGGCTTGTTCAGCTTGGAAAAGAGAAGTCCTCAAGGGACCTATGAGCAGCCTGCCCATACCTATGAGGAGGTTGTCAAGATGACAGTCAGGTTCTTCCAGTGAGAAAGGGTGCCAGTTGAAACAAAATAGGGTCAAACAGGATAGAAGGAAAACATTTTCCACCATTAATACAGTCAAGCAGCGGAACAGGTTGCTTCAAAAGCTTGTGAAGGCTCTGTCATCTTTCATTTTTCAAGACTTGGCTGGATAAAGCCCTGATGAAGCTGGTCTGAGCTCTGAGCTGGCTCTGCTTTGGGCAGGAAGTTAGACTAGAAACCTCCCAAGGCTCCTTCCCACTTGAGTTAGCTTACAATTCTACTTACTCTTTTTGTGGCACCCTTACTGAAACCAAGGCTGGCAGCCTGATCCTTATGCTTTACTTATTTGACACAACTACTGAGCGTGTCATTGCTGCTACCTAATCAGCTAGATGGATCAATATGAAAAATAGAACAAAACAAACGTTATCGCCAACACATATCCAAGAATTCAAAGGAATGATGGGCCCTGCCTGATACCAAGGATTCCACAGGGCAAAACAATAAACTAATCTTTAGCCAAAAAAGGCAATAAAACATGGTAGATTAGGTTCTTAGTCCTCTATCTAGTCCAAGGATTTGGTGCAGTTAAAGCCTTCAGATGCTAGTTGCTAACGTAGAAAAATCAGCTTCTCCTGTTTGCAGGAATGGTTTGTACTGGTGCAGCTATACCTATCGTTATCATAGGAACACATTCATCACTGGGCTGAGCCATGGTACTGCATGCAACAAGACAGGGATTTAGGCACTGGAGTTTGAAAATTATGCTTTCAGTTACACTTGAACAAGTTTTCTTAATGGGCTTGCTCTTCCATAAACCATACAATCAACAGAAGAACAGAGATTATTGTCAGACATCATAATATCCTTCAGTATTACTGGATGCAACATATATATTATTGTCTTCCATGCAATTTGACCTGAACTTTAAATAGATTAGCAGAAGACTGGTTTATTTCTGCAATGCTTAAAATGAGTGTGGCTACAACTGTTAAATTATAAACATATTCCTTATAGTTGCCTAAACTCATGGGTTTCTAAAGGTTATCAGATCCATGTAAGACCAACCTAGCTAAACCTAGTGTGCTACCTGCCCTGCATAATGCTAAAATTCCTCACATTTAAAAAAAGTTTAACGTAGAAATCAGTCTCACTATAGGTTATGCTGTTTCAAGAAAGCTAATGAACATACTTATAATTGCAGTGATACCACTGGTCCATCATGTAATAAACTCATTCTACACTTGTAAATTATTTTTTTTCTTTAATATAACTACAATGGAGCAATATACAAATAGTTATTTTCAGCACTGGAAATATAATAAACCACATACAGTGGAACACACTTCTGCTGAACTCTACCATCCTGAGATTCACGTATTCAGACACAAAATTTGGTCCTACTCGCTCACAGCTATGCTTATGAGGACCAGTGTTTTGTTCCCTAAAAGGATTTTCATGAAAAAACACAGGCAAAAGCCAGAGCAAATAATTATTTGCCCCTACATAAGATTCTTTTATTGGTCGTCGCTACTACTCTGAAATTTAAGACACCACAATTTCAAAGCAAGTTTATGCTTACACATTCACAGACTATAGTTTTGGATGTGTAAAAATTCAGCAAGTATTTGATGGTCAATAAAACCAGAAACCTGCAGCATCAGTAACATCAAAAGAAAGGTACCTATACTTTTTCTTCCAGACCTACCAAAAGTATATGGTGAAAGGAGATTGCTACTTCTTAAAATGCATTTGCATTGCTGTTAATGCTACCTCCATTCATCAGTTCTGCCTGTTGACTTTTGTCAGATTAAAGTCCCAACTTTACAGACACTTTCGCATAAGCGTTAACACTATGTTTGGGCTTGGTACTTTTGGTTACAACTACCCTCTCAGACTATAAACTCAGAACCCAGATTTACTTAAACTGGGTTTGTGTATGTAGCTCAGATGCTAAAGGATGCTTAGTAGCCAAATCTGATACTTGAAGGAGGCTGAGCAATTACAGTGTAATATTAATTATGGTTTAAATTTCCTCTTAATGAAGAATGATCAGTGATGCAAAGACAGACAGGGCTTTGAGTAGACACAATGGGAAAGCCCAGGTCAGGACTGGAATGGCGACAGAGACCTCTGGTGGGAACAAAATGGGAAGCAAGCTGGTGGTACAAAAGTCACAAGCTATTTCTCCAGGGTGCTTGTTTTCTGAAAGAGCTCTTCCATCTGTAAACTTTACACTCATACGTAAATGATAAAGAAATCAGTAAACAGTCCATGTTACTTGCTTGATTTTGTTTGATATGACTAGCTGCTCTAAAACATCTCGGGAACGATCTGCAAAAAAACCCAGGAATTTCTTGTTAATCATTGAGAATATATACAGGTAGTGTTTGGAAATTAAGTAAACAACAAAATATTTAATTCAATGATATATCTGCATTTATGGTTATCTTGATACTACAGTATCACACTTCAGATATATCTGTAGTAATTAAAAACCACTCTGTTCTTTCTCCGACCACATAAATGTAAAGCACCACCAACCAACTGAACTTAAAAAACTCAAGACAGATCATAACCTCTCTTAAGTCTGGGGGTTTTTTTCAGGTTCCCTAGTCCTATTCCATTCCACTGTTTCTTGAATGGATGCTGTTCCATACTTTTAGAATAGAGTATGTGTTTAAGATGCTAACATATTTTTCTGAAGTCTTATCATCAGCTTTGGGTCTTCATCACAATGTTGACAGGGGGGGAAAAAAGTGAAGAAAAAAAAAATATCCAAACTCCAAAACAACAAAAAAGTCCCTCTCTGCAGGTTGCCATATTTCAAAGCAAAATTCTCACCTTGCTTTGAAAATCTCAGTGTATGATTATTATTTTATCTGGTAAGTTATTATTTGTTTGGAATTATTTTCAAAGTGTAGTGTTGTTTTCCAGGGAGCGAGAAGATATTATCAGGAGGTAACTACTCTTCTTATTCCCTGCATGACTGGACCTACCTGTTATCAATGGGCATCCATGGAACAGAAAAATGTGTATCTTCGGACAACAAGTAAGGACCGCTTCCACAGCAACATCTGTCAGATTCACACAGCGCTCCATGTGGATCTCCTGTTATCAAAACAGCAGTAACAAAAGCCTGTCAGAGCACCCACAGTTTTGGAGGCCGAGCTTTCCTTTGCCCAACGATTTTCAGAGATACCCACCGAGAAGAAATTATGACTTACTACTCCTCAGTGCACTGACCTCATATGTGGTCCTGTACTGACCTGGAAAATACCCTCAGGAAAAATAAGACTGCTTTTCTATGAAGAGTCAAAACTAGAAACATAAACCTGAGTTTTACCAAAACACATATTATTCAATACAACTGAGAAAACTCTTCAATGAGATTCTACAGTGTTTGAGTCCCATCAGTTTTCCTGTGACACACATTCTCCTAGCAATTTGTTGTCCAGGAGAACAGAACCCAAACTGAATTCTGGGGTTTCCCAAAAAGGCAGGATTCATGAGCCTCTGCTGAAGTTCTTAATATCTATCTACCTGTCTACATAGTTCCTAAAAGAAGTCTAAGAACTTCTTCCAAGACTAGACTTAAACCTGTTCCCTTCTTCGTTTCTCTGCAGTCATATGTGCTAGAGAAAGAAGAAATTCAGAATAAATTAACAGATTACCAACTTTTTTTCCCCCCTCTAAACTGCCTTACATATCAATAAATTAACATACAAGAAGAAATGCAGAAAAGATACAATCAAATCTAATGAAAATAGGATTTGGGAAAATATACTTTGAAGATCTTGGGGTAAAAATAAAAAACCCATAAACCCACTGTTTTATTGTGAAAGAGTGCCTTTCCAAATGATAAACTCCAAGGATCTTGAAAGAGCACAGAAATGGAAGGGACCTTTTGTAATAAATTCAACTTTGTACAGAATGATGACACAGAAAACAAGAACTGTATCCAAAGAACCAAGATATACAAAAGTTGATATATGTATAGTTTTTAGTTCATTTTAATAAGTGAAATGTGGAATCTGAATGCCTCTGAAGTAAAAAGATGTATACAGCTGCCTGCTAGCTACAGTTTGAGAATTTTCAGACCCTACTTTTTTCACCGTGTACCTGACATCAGATCACTGTCTATAAATCTGCACTTTGATGATATCAAGCAGAGGTATGAGGATTGTGACACAGACAAGGAAGAGTTACACTGAAGAAGAGATTCTAGCAAATAATTCCATATTGTCTACTAAATTTCTTTTCCTTACTACTTGTAAACCAAGAGACCTAAACTGTTCTAGCTGTTCATACTGACAGAACACCACTTTTGTTTTTAAAACTGCCATTCCATACAAACCAATTAAATTTTGCCTTATTAAAACTGCACAACTGCGTCCCCTGAATAAAATAAAAAAACCCCACCCCAAAAATAAAATGCAAAAGCACTTAAATACATTGCTTTTAAAGTGGAAGCAAGTACAGAGCACACGAAAACAAACAAGCAAGATCTGTATCACTATTCAGTCTGTCATGACTGAAATTTCCCATTAGTTCTTCTGAAATCAAAGCCCCCCACCTCAACATTACTTTCTTGAACACTTATAGAAGAAGCAGGTCTTATGTAAGCTACCTAACTTGTTCTTTCTGATCTAGTGCAGCTTCCACAGGCATCCATGCACAACACACACAAAAGAAAACCTATGCACTTTCAAAGAAATAGCAACCACAGCAACGCAACCAGGAAACACCAAAAGCCACGTTTTGTAAGCTGGAAATTTTTACTAAGAATAAATGAAACTGCATTTCTATGGCTTGAAGAAAAAGAGCTTACACACAAGAACACAATTCTCTGCAAACTCTGGACAGTAATAATACAGAAAAGAGAAGATAATGCTGATAGAGTAATTATACCAGCATTCCTGGAAAATAGTTCAAAACCCTCTAGGAACCCTCTAGGGACTTTACAGAACCCTGCTTTACTCAACTACAAACCTAAAACTTATTACAATAAAGTTATGAAAACTTATCAAAATATTTGTGTTTTAAGACATAGGGACATAGGTACTGAAGACTTTTGTGAGTTACCTACTCTGAATGACCCAATCCAAACCACAGGGATACACACTGCTTTACATTTGTAGGCTGGATACAAAAGGTGTTTTATGAAGACTATCTGCATAGTCTCAGAGCTGCTTAGAAAATCTGGAAACAACGTTTTGCTACAGCTAAAGGTGTAACCAGCTAAAAGACAAGATATTTTCAAGTCACTTCTCGTGTGTGTGTATATATATATATATTTGAAATCTCATTGCTATGGTCTGAAAAATAATAATTTCATCTGTACCACAAGACTTATTAAGACTAAAAAGATTGTCCAAAATAGACAAAGTCAGCTGGAAAAAAAGAAAACAAAATCTAATTGTTTGCCCTACAAATACAACAATATCAGTTCTATTTTTTCCAGGTTATTAATTCTGTCAGTTGATCCAAATTTGGTATTTAGTGTTGACTTTTCTATTAAACACTACAAAACTAGCAGAAGTATGGCTTGTTTCCCATCTTATTTTCTAGATGCATAGCTTGGATACAGAAGCAGCCTTTACAAAAGCAAAACACACACACACAGATAAGAAATATACTATATAGAAAGTAGAAGATCATTTATGGTAAGAGGTATAGAATGCCTCTTCTCCATCCTTTTAGCACTGTCTCTGTGCCTACAAAATCTTTATGCAAAGACAACTTCATTTTCACAGTTGCTTTCATGACTTAAGAGATTTACCTATGTGGAGGTACTGATTTCCTAAATCCATGAAATAATCCATATTACAAATTCTGTCTCAGTGTTCAACAGAATCAAGTAATAACTCCAAAGAAGTCAAGATAAAAAGTTAAGTATTCATTTGCATTTATTATACAGCTGTCTAAAACAATGTCAGTTAAAAGAAGCATATTACATTCAACAGAAGAAAATCCATCTGGAAGAGACTGAGGTTATCAAAAAGCCGGTCTGGGGCATTGCTACAGACAGGAAATACTCTATTCGTAACCAAAATTAGGGCAAGTAAAGCAAAAGTCAGCCAATAAAAACCATCCCTCAGAAGTAGCACAGATAATAATTTAAAAATGCAGGTATTTGCTTTTGTTCATTTTTTTTGTTACTAGCTTAAGGCAGTTACCTTTAAATTCTTTGAACATGTTCCACTCACTAGTGCTACAACGCCATCATCTGTTACCTAGAGAAAAAAACACGTTGTTATTAACACAATAGACTAAAGCTCAATTTTTTCAAACACAGCTATTTGCGTGGGGGAAAAAATATTTTCATTTATTCACTCCCTGCAGTCACTGAATACACTTAGTATTACAGTATTTTCTTCCCAACTAAGCTTGTAGAGAAAATTATCCATGTATGGTTTTTTCAGTCTGTTAAACGCTGCTGCATTTTGCTGCTATGCGATCCAGCCTGCCTTTCTACCCAGATGTTTTCAACTGTATAACTGCTATTTCTGCAGCTTCCTTGTCTCATTTAACAGTAGGTACACCATTAGGGTCAGAGCATGGCACTTTTAATTTATAAGATCTCTACCTAGACCAATTTTTCTCCTGTTTTCATGACTGCTGGAGATGTCCCTGAAGGAAGTTTCCTGGGCTGGGGGAAAAAAAAAAGTAATCATAGCAGTCTTTTATCTGTTGTCTTACTTTTACTTATCCTGAAGCACACCAGTTACATAAGACAAAAATCCCTCAAACAAGCAGTCTTACAGTAGTCATCATACACTCGCACTAAAATGTTTATCAAAGTGATTGGCTACAGACATACATGAAGCAATGATTACCAGCAAGAGAGAGGAGAGACACAAGATACTCCTTTCCTTAGAAAGGCAAGAAAGGCCAATTTATTCATTTGCTTCTGTGAATCAAATTCATTAAGCTTCCTCGCGACTTCAAAAGCTGGATTGGATATCAGATGCATCACACAAGTTTTTTCACAGAACTTATACTAGATGGCAGGAATAGCAGTCATGAAATATTCCCAGTAACGCTCAGACAAATTTGACAGTTAGAATCCAGGGACCACAAGCTCCATTTCTGTTTAAAGATTTGATTACTCCCATTGCACAGATTGTCTTAATGCCTTCTGGCCTTCTGTTGCAAGCCTACTGTACAGAATTGTAATAGAAAGGATCAGATCAGTGTGAATGGAGAATGGACAGGAACATCCTAGCATGGAGGCACATACAGGCCTATAAGAATGGCAGTTGTTAGTACCTAGCTCAGCAGGTCTTCAAGATGACAGCACATTTAGCTCCTTAAGACACCCAGACCAGGACACAAAGGGCAGTAAATGAGTAAATTCTATTAACTCCTACAGGTGGGACAGAATGAAGACAGTAATCACTGCCAGTGCCTAAAGGGTATAAAATGGCACATCCAAAACCACTGCGTGGTCACCAACCTAAGACGAACCTGAGTAAAGTGATAGAGACTTGATAGTCTGTGTCCCTTATCCTCCATGTCATCAAAACAAAGCTGGACCAGACTGTGTGGTTGGTGCATGAACACTGGAGAGACTATCTCAGTGCTACTGTCTTGATGCTTGTGAGCATGCTTATGACAGTGTGAGAGCATGAAACCAGTTTTGTATTAAAACAGAGTCCCCTCACTTCCCTGTACAAGCTCACAGTAACCACTGCTATATTACTACTACAGTGTTGCAGTATTGTTTCCTACTCTGTTGAATATCTATGAGCGTTGTCTGTAACGCCACATCTGCCCATCCTCATCTAGGGATACATTCTTATATTGGGGATAAACACCTGCAGTTAGTACCGAGCCACAAACACATCAGCTTCTTGATAAGACTAGTCATCACCAAACTCTGTATGCATCTCTAGCAAAGGCTTACATAGCTCAGTAGCAGCAGTCAAGTTCAAGACCAGCCCAGCTTTGCTCTACATGAGAAGTGTCTGAACAGATCAAATAGCTAGACTGCAACACTCCTGCTTTTGCCAACACATTTTGCAGAGAACTAAACTGTTCCACATCTGAAGTACTGAGGCCTGAGCAACAGGCCCTGAGCCAAAGTTGACCTCTAGATGAACCCGCCAACCAGACATTATATATATTTAGTATCTGATCGTTGATGGAATATGCGTGATCATTAGTGAAATATGTATGATCATTAGCAAAAGATGTAGCTTAGATAAAATATAATCATTAGTGAAGATATAGTGCATCCTTCCTTGCTTAGAGGCAGGCAGTCAAGGCCTTGAAACCAGACATATGGCCTTGTTTGGAAACCGGTGGTTAAAATGAAGTAGATAAAGGAAACTCGCTTGGTTCCTCCCTGAGCCCTGGCCAGGCTTTGGTGGGATTGAAAAGGAGAGTGAAACCAGATGTTTCCGCATTTGTATTTATGTGAGCTTGTTTATTCAACAGTATGAAACTTGGACCCTCTTGCAGTGACTTTGGAGACCTCACCTATGAGGGGATGCCCTGCATAGGACTTCCCAATTGCTGGGACAGGCCCTCCAAATCCTCGCTGCAACAGGGGCTCCCCAGCAATTGCAGATCTGGATGTCAGTAGTGTATTAGGGTGATTGGTGATGTATCTTAATCACTAGAGCTAGCCTTAAGTAGTAATAACTAGTTGCATTACCTTGCTTATCTGTTTTATTTCTTGAATCAGGGCATTGTGAGCTAATCCTTTTGTATGTGCATATTGCCTTATTTTCTGTATTAATTTGAAACGAACAGTAAATTAAGGTTATTTTCTTTATTGGTGTCTGTGTGCTATCTATTGACCCCATCAACTGGCAAAACAACATCCTACATAGAAAACTGTTGCAGTCTGCACAGCCCCTTCAGGCAAGATTCTTCGCACAATTATTTGCCATACATTGAGTCAATGAACATTAAAAGAGAAAATGTATTGTTTGATTAGCGCAGGGATTTGGACTCCTGTGTCTCTACCCGTTAACACTGCTGGGATTTACAGCATGCTGGAAGTACAGCAGTAAGTACCAGGTTTATGTATGAAACCTACCTCCTTAGAATATTAACATAAGCATTCTAATAAGTAAACATAAACAGATTTCTTAAGTGGTCCTGGACTAGTATAGCAGAGTTCTTCAGGTCAAGCTTCCACTCACACTTTCTATGTGCATACAGGGGACACAGAGCTACAGCTCCTTCTTAGTTCAATCCTTCTCTTGCCTCACCTGCCCCATTTCTTCTTACTCTGTACCACTTCCATACCTTCTGCTTATCATACCTCATCTCTGCAGTCACTGGATGAGCCTATTTTTAAAATTACTACATCAGCCTTGAGGCATTTGGGTCCCTTTGTAGTCTATCTCATATGTGCTTCCTTGTTCCTGCAAGTGAGCTGTGCCCTTCTTTGCCTGTTCATTTATTTCCAGTGTTGTCACTATTCCACTCTTTCACACAGCTTTGCCAGTTCCACCTAATATTTTTACTACGTATTCTGGCTCTCAAACACAAGAATATGGTTAGGCCTTCCAATCTCTACAGGCACGAACCATCCTTAGCTTCTATGCTTCATCTTAAACTTACTTCATTTATATCTAGTATATGTTTCCATTTATTTTTAGGCAAATGAATTCAGATTCTAGTGTATTATCACCATACGATTATCAGAAAGGAATTAAAAAAATGTGGAAACGTTTAGTTACTCAAGAAGTTTTAATCTCATTTAAAACATATACAGGAAAACTTAGCTATTTCCTATGAAGGAAGAGAGAGGCACAGGAACAAAAAAATAATGAAGTTTGAAGAAATAAGAGTTAAATGATAATAATGAAAATTACCAAAGAAAAGATTAAAATTACTTTTGATGCCCTACTTCTGGAAAAACTGAAAGAAGATAGCATCTAAAATAAGAACCTGCTACTTGTTTTCCAGATCTGACACTTCATTATGAATGCTCTGTGCTTGACTCATTCAACATGATCACTCATCATCACTGTCAACTGAAGGCTACACTTACTGCAAAAAATCCTTTCCCTCACTTCATTATCTTACTGTAATTATGAAGTATGTTACAGTATTGCTGTTGCAGCTGATTTCCCCCTTCTCATGCTAAATACTAACTGTTGTTAAATCCTCCTACCTGCCCTTTCTGACATTTTAAATGTCATTCTTTGTGTGTTGACTCCATAACATAATTCTAACAAGCCATTCAGAAAGCACAGTCACTCTTCAACTAGAACTAATTATGGAGTGTTTACTTCTGCTAGGGGCTCATATTGTTTGACATCCTATATTATTATTATTCAGGTCAGTTTGTCCTAACTGAAAGCAGACAATAATCTGTCCAAGATTCTACTTACTTTAAATCAAGTATTTTGGACTTTACAACTTGAAGAAAATGATTGCTCTAAATAAAGACACCAAAAAGAAAATCTCCAATATTAGGTACCTTCTAGTAACAGTTTATCTTTGCTCCACAATATATGCTGTAATACCAAAATATGTCTTCTCCTGGTTAACAAGATACAAAATATCTTTCGTTTTCCTTGAGAGGAAGAAATTGGAAATGAACTGTGGTCCTAAATCTTGTCAAGAGTAGAGCTAAATAGATCCCCTTTTAATTTTATCATGACAAATTTAAAAAATGAACAAACAAAAGTCAATTAGCCAACTGATACCAGAGTTACCTGAGTAGATGAAAAGTCCACACTGTGAAGAAATTTGCAGTTTTCTCCTAGTGCCTGCAGAGATGCATCCATGATGCCTGAACAGCTGCCCAAGTTCACTATTTGTAGGAACTGACAGTTGAGCGCAAGAGCAAGAACTCCACTGTCAGTTATATCACAGCACCTTTTAAAAGACGCTTCACGCAAGTAAGGACAGGATAAGGCCAACGCTATGACACCTGTCAAAAAACCAGAGCAATTTAAAGAACTATTCATTCTTTAACATAACCACCATGCTGAATTCAATATGCTGTCCCCTGGTCATTGACTGTTCAACTTCCATCTCGTGCCATGCCACCAAGACTCTGTACAAGGAAATAATTTTGTGGTTGGTTTCTTTTAATTCAAGGATGACAAAAAGAAAATTACAATGAACAGTGCTAGAGTTAGTAAGGATTTCTAAATGCTGAATTCCCTTCTATACTGCATAGGGATATTATATACAAAAGGTATCACCTCAGTGAGTGCATGAAAAAAAGTCAATGGCTTGAAAGCAGACTAATGATAGCACTAGGACCCACTGATGGTGCTGTGAATATCAGGCAAGATGCAAGGTAAGAGGTCATGTCCAAGGTCAATTCAAGAAATCAAAACAACAGTTCAGAAGCAGGACAGGAACCAGGGACACCTATGCTCAGGCCAGCACTGAAGGTCCATGGGTAGCTGGTATAGGTGGGCATGGGCAGGTGAGACCAGGTATGGCCATTAGGGTCTGTTGGTGCCCTCAGAACCTTGACAGTTAGTAATAACCGAAATATTTGCACAGAAATGTTAGAAGGTAGTCAATAAAATAAAAGCACATGAACTACAAATTCATGAAAGGAATTTATTTCAGGATGATGGAAACATGATGATTACAGTGGTACAGAAAATAACATCACTTCTGGATAGATATAACAAGCTGAATGTCATTAAGGTACGTTACTATGCAAGAAGTTCAAAGAAACATGAATAAAACATACACTTGCTTGGGTCAGAACCACTTTGCAAAGAATGATAAAATGGACAGTAGCAGCAGTTGAATCTGACAGAGAAGCAAGTACTACTGGATATTGTTTATTAAAGGACACTCAACATTCCACATGCAGTCTACTGAGCAAATGTTGGCTCAGATATTTCTGCATGTGGTAGCCAGCAGGTTTCTTACAAAAAACCAAAAAAACACTCCAAAAACCAACAAAAAACCAAACCACCAACCCCCTCCCCTCCCAACAAACCAACCAAAAAACGCTGTTACTGAATTAGTAAAAGGTAACAATGCTTTAAAATGGCGTGGGTTTGTATCTTTTTTTCTGTATGTAATTGTGATGAGCAGTAAAGAAGTGTTCCAGCTTAAATGAAATACTCCATAACTGATTCTCAGTTTAAAAATGGCTATTTTTAAGTACGAATGTCAGTAAAGTTGCATGGACTAGGATCCTGCCCATGAAGAGCTAGACTTCCCAGTTTTAGTTGCGAAGTAGTTGGGAATCTCTGTCGAAATAGATGAAAAGTACACATAAAGAGCTCTAGACTTAGCTAGTACCTTAGAATTGTACTAGAAATCTGTGGACAGATGAAGGCATAGAGGGAAGACTATTGCAAACTGTATCTTCAGGGTCAAAAAGTGTAATAATGAGGGGACACTGAAAATAAGTAAAATCAATTTTTAAAAGTTTAACCAATTACTTAAGTAAAAAGGTAAATGTCTCACTACACAGTAGTAAGAAAATACAAATCAAGACTGATCTAAAGTACAGTATACATTAGGTCAATGCTAAATTAATGTTTTGCCTCAATCTTCAATAAGGATGAGTTAATGATGAAGCAAAGGAGTAAGCGTAATCAAAAGACAAAAAACCCCAAAAAACTTATGGGAAATAAACCTCAGCAAACTTAATCCTTTTAAGCTAACAGCTCCTGATACAACTTGAAACTGGGTGTTAAAAGTAACACCTGAAATCTTAAAGTCCTAAAGCAAGTCAAGCCTTTTAAGTCAGAGAAGATGCTACAAGCTTATTAAATAAACAAATATATTTAATTAAAAATGAGGAAAAATATAATTTAGGAAATCACAAGCCTGAAACTTTAACCAGTATTACTGGTAAGGCTCTGAAACAAATTTTGAGGAAGGAATAATTAAGATGAAGTGGAAAATATGATCAAATGTAGCATAGGTTTGCCAGAAACCTAGATAAGAGTAACCTGATAGCTCTCTTTCATAAGATAATCAGTGCTCTAGGCCTGTAATTTACACCACTGAAGTGACTTTTAATTAGTATTGGTGTAGCATTGCAGACTTCTTAAAGCAATATTTACCCTAGATATTTTTTGCAATTTACTCCAATCTGACAAGAAAAATAAAACAGAAATAAGATCCCAGTTATCTGTACACAGATAACATACCTTCTGAAGTGATTCCCAATCTGTTTTCTTTGCAAGAATTTAAGTTGATTCTTTTCAGTTGCTTGCATTTATAAAGCTGCAATAATGCATTATCTGAAATATCACAGTCTCGGAGATCTAAAGACTCTACAGCAGGGTGCAATACCTGTAACAAAAACCTACCATTTCAGTCAAACTCTGCTGTATTATAGAACATGCATATTTTTATCTAAAATACTTGTAATGTTAGATATCACATAGAACTTTGAAAAAATATTCACTAGATGTGGTTATCAATCCTAGGAACCAGAAACTCTGAAGAAAATATGGTGTATTTGCTGCAACAGTTCATCTCCTACAGCATGAACGTTCAGCTTCCGTGATCACATCTAGAGTAGGAGCACATGAACACTACTATTTAAACAGTGGAAGTACTGTTTCGACAGTACAGTTGCTAACACTAGTGCTTCTGCCAGCACGGGTAAGTTTAGCACAGATAATACCCTCAAACCTACCAGCACAACTTTGATGGCAGAAATCTGAAGCATAAAAAAATACTGTGATCAAAACTTAAATCCACTAAACAGATAAGGAAAATATTTGAAAAATATTTTGCCCCAGGATATTTTTCTCACCTGCACACACTCTTTTTCTCATAAACAAGCAAACTCATTATCATACATAAGGAGGTACCAAATCCTCATTAAATAGGCTGGAGTTTTTGTGAAATCTTCCTCAAGAGGACATTTATGAAATTTAGACCCAAAGCAATGGAAGTCCTCAGATTCTAATAACAATAGCCATATTATTGTATGTATATCTATATTATTATATGCAATAGCTTACCTCTAATCTAATTTTCAAGGATTCTCACTACTTTTAAAAAAATACTGCTTATAGCCCCCTCTTGTGCAAACAATCTATACCTTTGCTGAGTTGTCCTTCAGACCAATAGGCAAACATTAGATCAGGTTTTCACATTACCTTATATTACTCCCTTCAGCTTGTCATTTCCTTCCTTAACTCACAAGGATAAAAGCATATGGTAAATTTCCACACACAAGCAAAGATAACAGCATAGATGACAGGCTTGTTAAAGGCCTATTCTTTTCTCAGGTTCACCATTCTAACAGGTACAATAACGATACTACAAGGAATACTGTTTTTCTGTTTGGCAAATATGTAAGATGCTAAAATCTTTACTGACAAAGGCATATAAGCTTTCTGTTTAAAAAGCAAAAGCTTCTAGTGGATTATAACTGCAACCTTTCTGCAAAATGAGTGGCAGACCTCAGACAGCTTTGACAGCTTTTCCTCCCCAAACACTAAAAGCCTCAGTCTTTTTATGCGACAAAACTACCAACATATCCCACAATACATTTGTGAGTAGTTCTCACAAGATAACATGCAGCTCTTATTTCACTCATATTTCTGAATTCATATCTAAGGAACTAAAACAGCCAAACCCTGAGATTATGTGCTTAAAGCCAAAGTGATCGCCAACATTTACTCAAGATGATTTACCTGACTGTAGGCTTTCTTTCACAGTTCCAAACTGCCTAGGACACAACAAGCGAGCAAACTGCTGGTTTTGAAGCCACATGAGAAATCTTATGAAAGAATTAGATGTAAGGAAGTCTAAATGAGAAGCAATAATACTATCAGAATACTGCCTGTTTAAAGTAGCTAGATTATTAAGTGTCCCTAGCTCATGGTTCTTCACACACTCAGGTACTGGAGATTTGCTTTCTATTGTTATTCACAGACTCATAATCACTGAATGCATGTACTAAAATCTAATCTTTCTCAAAGGAGATGGAATTTTAGATAAAGTAAGGATCGTTTGGATGCAGAGTACAGGAGATTAAAGTATAGATTTATATCCTGTGGACACATGCTGAATGGCTTTACAGAGCTTTTGGTAAAAGTGAAGTAGAAAACGGAGCTGAGCATGCATGTCATGGAACACTGCTCCAAGCAAAGAGCAGAGTAAGGGGGTGGGGGTGGTGGGGAAGTATGATAACACAAATCTAGGCATGAACAGGGAGGTAATAGAAGTTTATACCTAAGTGTAGATTAACAGAATTTAAACTGGAAGAAATTTAAGCAAAATGCTTAAACACCACCAAAGAAAGCACATGCATAAAAGCAAATGAGATAGCATAGCCTGGAAAATTTTAAGAGAATAGATCTAGGCACAAGACTGTGGGGACTATGAAAGAAAAGGGCAGAACGGAAACAACAGCAAAGAAAAAAAATTCCTTATCCATATGGAAGACTAATTGAGATGTCATAAATGCATCATATGTAGAATAGCTTGGTTATACATGATGTGAGCTAAGAATAGCAAGAGGAGCTAAACAACATAAGCCATTTTTGCTATGCCAAGCAACAAGAATATCTGCAAAATGAAAGAACAGGAAAACTGAAAAGCAAAATGGTATGGAGAAGCAGTATGAATTCAGAATCCAAAAGGTGGGTAGCATTTTTTTTAAAAATGCAAGTGAGTTAAACCTGGAAACTGTTAGCAAGGAAAACTAAGGTATAATATGCCCAAGCAAAGTGATGACAGCTAAGGATAGAATTGCAGGAAATTGCAGGAACAGAGAAAGGAAAAACACATGACAAAAGAGCCAGAACAAAATATCCCAGTGTCAGATGGAAAACAGGCTCCAAGAGAAGGCACTCAACTGCTGAATGAAGACAAAGACAGACTGGAATTTACAGAGACAGAGGAGAAGACTGTAACTTCAACTAGAGAAGTTTATTTCCAGACTAAAGATACCCTGATAGCTTTTGCGTATTTATACACACACAATCATATGGTTTTAATTATGCACATTTCTTAGGGTTCTTGGAAAGGATGACTTACTGAAAAGATAGCCTAAACCGAATTTTGTCAACTTAATTTTCCAAAATAAGATAAATGAACAAGACTTTGATTTTTGCTCAAAGACTCGTTTTGTACAATCAAAATGTGGTGCATACTAAAGATAAAATTTTTTGTTCATAAGTTTTCCACAGTACTTCCGATTTCACCTCTAGTCTTGGCTTCACTATCCTGGCTCTGAGAAACTGATACTATTTGCCTCTTTAAAGTTACAGGTTAAAGCAGGAATGAACAGGGAGTCATTCTCTCTTGAATGAACAGGGAGTCATTTTCTGTTTCACCAAGGTCAACCTTTAGCTTTCCTCGATTCTCATGCCTCCCTTTGAGGCTAAACAAGATAACAGTAGATAGATACCAAAACAGATGTGCCCCTGAGTTTACAGCTAAAGAAAAATAATTAACTAGTTTCATTTTGAAACACTGACACACATCAGTGAGCAAGAGAGATGAGAGAATTTGAACTATCAGTTTCTAGCTCTAGCATCATCATATTGCAAAGAGTCAAGATTTAAATAAATTATATGGAGATTATGTGCACAACAGAAATGTGCAAGTTCCTGAAATCTTTTCATCACTATATTATGCACTAGTTTCTTGAAAGATACTGTCTTCAGGAACAGAGACTGGTTAGCAGTAGTCTAGTTTCCTGATACTGAAGAGGGATATTAGATGCCAGCTGATTACACAAAAGTCAATTATCACTGATGGGACAACATTTTAAATTTACTTGTCACTACAGACATAATCCTATTACTACTAACATAGGACTATTAACATTATGAAGTTTAAGAAAAAAACCCCATCAACAGAGTAAGCAGGCCTGAATTTACCTGTTGTCTCATGTAAACAGTTTATTTCATCCTTGTGTATTAACCATCATAGACAGCATAGTTTTGAATGGGTTCTTACCTCACTGATATTTGAATCAGTTATTTGCCCTTGCCTACTCATTAATTTAATCAGTTTATCCTTTATGTTGGGTGGCATTGACTTAATATCTGCAGCATATCTGGAAAGGTTCCTTGTCAAACACTGAAGGCACCTGAAATAAAAGAAAGTTACAGTACAGTCAAAACTAGGCATTACATAACAGAACTAGAACAATCAAGCCATAAGATGTCATCTTCTGCATCCAGCTATGCTGTCTTCAAACCTTATCAGTTCCAGTTGTTTTATGCCACCACCAATTCAGTTGTTGCCCTTTGAAGTCAATCAGCTGATCCTTCTGTGCAACTGTTTCCCAAGCAACTGTAGGCAAAAATTAGCTTCATTCACTGCAGTCACCAACCCAGCTCACAAAATTAATTTACTGGTAGCACATTCACAAGCATTAAAAAAAAAAATGTTTTCACCACTTCAGCCTCCACTTGGTAGGCAGTAAAAGCTTTAGTTGGGACAGCTGGTTCCAGAGATGGGACACCTCTCTTTCACCTCAGTTAAAAACGTTAAGGAGATATTTTCAGATGTAGTATTTTGTTCACTGTCTAGTTTGTAGTACTCTTTTTAACATGAATTGTGCTGTGTAACCCTGTGCTCAACCCTTTTAACTTTCAACTAGAAACTATCTTTTTAATTAAATCTGATCACAGAGGATTGTCACTGGACATAGAAACTTTTCTGTCTTAGTAGGCTCCACGAAATCTCAAACTGAAAAGCTCATGGTCCTACAAAGTAGATTAGGCAAATAAAATAACAAGTGGACACATGGAAAACATAATACACAGGGGAAAGTGAACCTACTTGGATTTTTGCAAGGTATTAAAAAACCCTCATCAGCAAAGGTTCTTCAAGAAATTAAGCTGCCCTGGGATGAGAAGGAAGATTCTCACACAGGTGGCTGAAATCCTGTGACAATCAGAAACATTGATAGGTTTGACTCAGTAAGTACAGCCATTCTTTTTTTTATAGCAGTATTTTAGGCATCCTTCCCTCCGAATGTTTATTCATAAAAATGATTTATCAACCTGAAGAAAACAATGTGATTATCACACGCACCAGGCTAGAGATTTTAAACTGACAATAACACCAACATATACTGCATTTTCTATCCCTCATAAAACACCCTGCCCTCTAGGCACCTTTTTTGTATTTGGGTCAAAATTGCTTCCTTATTCTAAGCAATCTGTTCCCTTGGCCAGATATTGAAACTTGACTTACGCAGAGTCTCCATCATAAGATACTGCCGCATGAGAAATTGCAAACAAATCTCAAAGACACACAAGGCTTAAGTATTTATCTGAAAAGGAAGGACTAAGTAGAAATAAATATTAATAAGCCTAGTAAAATCACTGAATGCTGGGTGATGCTTTAAGACAGGATTTGAAATCCTAGAATTTTATCTGTGTGAATGCAAGAAAAAGGGACCATTTCAGTCAGAATACATTAAAAGACTCCAGATGGAACAGAGATTTTTGGAAGAAAACATTAAGAACTTTACTTAAGCAAAATAAACCAAATACATCAGTATTCATGTATGTGGATCAGAACCCAGGTGGAACATTTGAAATAATGCTTTCCAAGGTCAAATATACAGAAGAGTATTCACTTATGCAATATTGAGTAGTGTAGAGGGACATTAATCATGCAATCCTAGTTTTTTAAGATTCCTAAGGCACTTTAATATATCATAGGATACACAAAATGTGAATTCCCAACCTCTGCAACTTTAAACTACAAACACAGGCTTACAGAAACACTGGAGGCAACTCTGGGAAAAGTTTATGAATATCTTCTAAGCATCCTGAGCATACTGACCTTCAGAGCAATCACCACACTCTCATGTGCTAAAAGATAAACTGCTGATCCTTAAGGAAGGAACTGTAACTCTCTGAAGGGAGATTTTATTATCAAACAACAAAGTTCCTAGGTAAATGAGGAACATAAACTACAGCGAAGCTAACCAACATCCAGAGATAACTGAGAAGGTAACATTTTGTTGTCTAGGAAATGCCAAGTGTTTAAACAGCATTACACTACAGCAAAACTAAAATGGAGGGAGTTGAAATGGGGGAGGAGAGGTAACTCCTCACTGTCCCCTCTTGCTTAGAAACCTAACATGTGTCCATGTAACTGATGGACTGCTTTGATTTGGGGGTTCTATTACCTACTGATCATAGCTACTCGGATTAGACTCCCTAGGCCAACTTTCCTTTTTAAATCCTATCCAAAAGGTTGAAGGAAAACATTACGGTCCTACAAAACATTTTGCTTTTGTAGAATCAACATTTTTCCATAAACTTGCCCAACTAGTAAACTCACAGCAGCTACTGTAACTGCACAGTAACACTCTCTGTTGTAGTTGGCATCTACACTTTCACACGATCTGGATACACACAGCAATAACTACAATTGAATGCATTCACCTGGCAGACAAATTTAGTCCCAGTCTAACTTAATTACATTTATCCTATTTTTCATGGACAGGAAAAACTGAGTTGCACTTTACTCTTGCAATGACCTGATTAAAAAACCAAAAACATTCCTTCTTGCAAAACCCCCAACTGCTTTTTCCGTGCTCCACCTTATCAAACTTGTTACACCAGCTGCTTATAGCTCAGAGCTGTTTACAAAGTGTCAATGGCATACTCATTTGTTCCAAGTGTATCAAGACGTGCAGAATAGAAAAGGCCTATGATCTTTAACCTTAAGCTTTATGACAGAGTTAGGGCCTTATGACAGGACAAACGTGTGTATTTCCAACACACAAACACTAATTAGATCTTTAGACTATTTGTTAGAATAATTACTCATAAATTACATCAAAGTGTAGCTTATCCTAAGTTATGCCACATCAAATAGAATAGCAGAACAGATGCTAGACATGGGACACATCAGAAGAAGAATGAACCAAAAGAACAGATACTAAAATAGATGTAATAACAAAATAACAAAATATTTTCCTTCCTGCATTCTGTAGGGTTGGATAATTTATGTTCATAGTAAGACTGTAAAAGGAAGCTGTTTTGAAACTGATGCTCTACTTCTGTCCTCAGTTTTCATTCATGCAGATGGTACCCTGCACATCTGCAAATGTTGCGATGCCTTTGCAAGACCTTAGTTTTTTAAGACACTAACAAGTTAGGTAACACATCAGTCTGCAATAAGTTGGTTCCCTGTTAATAGTATCTGTTTCACAGGAGCCATCTATTAATGACACATGGAACAATCAAATCTAAGCAATACCTAACTACATACTCTTGTGACGACTGACATGTGCAGCATGCTTCTTTATCATGTAGTGACAATCTTAATTAAAACACCTTTAAATTTGATGTTTCATTTCTGTTGCTCTAAGAGTCTCATTTTTGATGGTAAAAACTCTCTTGGTTCCGAGCTCATGTCTGGCCATGAACAAGTCAGCTTACAACACCTGCCAGGGCTCTGAGGGATTTGTAACAGCACCCTCCGAAAAGTATGACAGCTACAGCTGCCTCCTCCGCCTTTCCAGCACACGCTGTTGCTGCCAAGTATCCACTCTATTTGGCAGGCCCTGCAACTTTTACACTGTCAGTTTTCAACCAAGCATAATTATGCAAACCAACTACAAATTTTGTGTACCTCAATATGCTGGCCTTAAAACTGCATCAGCTAGGAGTGCATGTGGAAGTTGGTCATTTTTCATCCTGGGAACAATAACCTCAGGAAACAGAAGCTAATATAAGCTATAACTTAAGGGGAAAAGAAAAGAAAAGAGAAAGAAAAGAAAAGAGAAAGAAAAGAAAAGAGAAAGAAAAGAAAAGAGAAAGAAAAGAAAA
>JAVJGI010000060.1:26225431-26244940 GCA_035590275.1 Ibycter americanus
CTATATAAGCTGTGATTGAACTGATAATAAAGGAGAACGACCATACTCATATTGGGATTCAGTCGTTACTCCGGTCCATATCCCACTCCGTCATCTGGTAGCAGGTTTTCTCCCGACAGGTTGTCCAATAAACTATATATTAAATATTCTCCTACTAATTTCATCTTCAGGATCTAAATCAGCCCATTTTCTAGCTGCCTCACAATCTCTCATAAAATGCTGAGGGATTCTCATAATTTCCTTGTCTAATTTCATGTAACTTTGATACATTCTTTCATTTCAGGACCCCATGTTGTATACCGTATAAAATCAACTGCTGGTACTGTTTAACCATTCCCCTCCCAGCACCAGAACCTGGGTCCCATTTTGGATCAGTTTTAGGCATAAATCTAGCAGTATCATCATTAACATTTCACCTCTGATTTTCTTGTTCAGATTTTTCCAAACCCAATTGCTTTTCTTCTGGAGTAAAAAGTGTTTAACAGTGTTTGCATGTCACTCCAGATAGAATTACGATTCAGCACAATTGACTCCCCTTGACACATTTTATCTGGATTATCTCTGTACGATCCCACAGATGGTTCCCAATTTAATAAGTCTGAGCTGGTAAACAGGAAATGCACAAACACTAACAAACCTTCAACTCCCACTCCCTGCCAGAGTGGTGCCTGTATCGCTGGGTGTTGAGCCCAAGTTCTTCCTGAAATGGGAAGGAAATTTATCTCTTCTGTTTGAGGACATCATTCATCAGAATTGCTACTAGCCTCTTCTCTTCTGATCAGTGGTACCAACAATTGTACATCTGCTGAGGCTCCTTGTTTCCCTTAATATACCTCTTCCCTAATTCACAAGCCAAACAACACCTCAGAGTCTTCTTTAGTCCACTTTCAGCCAATGCATAGATACCATTCAGATAATTGTCTAACATTTTACATTTCTTTCTCATTTCATGATTATCACGTAAGGTGAAGTACTGGGGACCTCATGACAGGCCCTGAATAAGGTTGACCTTTAGATGAATTCAACAACCTAACCATCTGTCTAAGCATATATAGTGTCAGCTTTGCTATTTTGGTATATTAAGTTTATGATTTCCATCTTGAAATAACAATAATCAGCAAGAAAAAGAAGTAGTCTAAGCAGAAATGGTCTATCCTCATCTGGGAACATGGCACAAAACCCTCCAGATACTTCCGTACTTGACATTATCTTGTATTATGACACACCCCAGATGGTTTGACCAGACGTTTTGTTAAATTTGTAATAGTTAAAAATACCTCTTTTGGGCTCCTCCCTGAGCCCTGGCCAGGCTTGGGATGGAATCCAACAGGGGGGAAGTTACTTCAGATGTTCCCACCTTCGAAAGTATGAAAGGTACTTGTTCAACTGTATAAAAGCTGGGCCCTCTTGCAGTGACTTTGGAGACCTCACCTACAAGGGGACGCCCTGCACAGGACTTCCCAGTTGTTGGGACAGGCCCTCCAAATCCTCGCTGCAACAGGGGCTCCCCAACGATTGCAGATCTGGATGATGGTAATGTATTAGGGCAATTGGTGATTTATCTTTCTTAATCACTACAGCTAACCTTAAGTAGTAATGATTAGGTGCATTAGCTTACTTACCTATTTTGTTGCTTGAATTATCATAAGCTAATCCTTTTGTGTGTGTATACTGCCTTATTTCCTGTATTAACTTGGAACAAACAGTAAATTAAGGTTATTTTCTTTATTGGTGCCTGTGTGCTATCTGTTGACCCTGTCAATTAGCAAAACACAAGGCAAAGAAGGAATCAACATACGGTACTTCACCCCATTTACCCACTCTTTTACAGAAAAGCATTAACTGCAATACAATATTATAATTCAAAGTCATTTTTGAGTCATTTCTCATCATCCACCTTATACTTTGGCCACCACTGATTTCAGTATCTGCATAATTTTCTCTTAGTTAAGGGATCCCCACCAAAATAGTTCCAATTTTTCAGGATGCATCCTAAAGGAGCACAAAGGGGTATCTTGATGGAGGAACCAGAACCCATATTATTTCCTAGGAAATTTTTTCTTTAACCAGGACTTCATGTACTTAGCAAATAGAAGTTAATATAGTTTCCCTTCTCAAACGTCTACATACAGAAGTCAAAATAAGCTACTGGTGTGATTCCTGGGTTAGAGAGATTTATGCAGAGCAGACCTGAAACCCAGACCAGAAACTGATCAGAACAGATTTTCCACTCACTGAAGCTCCCTTGCAGTTCCTTAGCTGATATCTCGTTATGCTCGTGTTGCACCATTGTGTTGCTTACTACCTGACTGCAGGAGGGAAACGTGGTGGAGTCCTCAATCAAACTGGTCAGTACCTGTTGGAGTCGGCTTCCGTCACCAGTTCCCATCAGGATGGCAAGATGATCACGCCAAGGCTTGTCCCATCTGGATCACCAGAAACTGTTGTCTCACAGAGTTCACTACCCAGTGTGCAAAGAGCCCGTCCCACACACAGAGCTGCAAGCTCATTTGTTACAAGTCTGCGCAGAGATGGGTGTTAGGTGGTTACATCCACAGAGCCAGCACATCTCTTAACACATGGTAAAACATTTTATACACTTTCAACAGTTGTTCACAATTACATTTAGTCACCCTTAATTATCACTCATTCTTACAAGCCTCATCTCCATGTGAAGGTACAGTATTCTTTCTTTTCACTGTGCATGCTTGGGGGGTGGGTGGGTGGTGTTGTTAGTGGGGTCTTACTTTGCTCGAGGTGCGATCTTTTAGCATGCTATTTCAGATAGTTCACACACAATTAGGTAACTTTCTGTTTGGTCCCATTAACCTTTTGGTTCTCCTTGAGCTTATCTTGTTATTTCTTAGCTTGAGGTATTTATGGTGTCTATTCCTTCTCCCAAGGCCATGTCTTGTTAACTGTCTGTAAGAGTTGATTAACATCCTCTGTTTTTCAAATTCTCTTGACCTCTTGTTTTTCATTATAGATATCTACATATTCTGTCTAAATTTCAAGTTAAATAACAGACTGGCCTTCTATTAATCACATATCTGTGAGACAGTCGACTACAGTAGCATAGCTTAATCTTGGTCAAGAGTTGAGTACAATACAAAGAGAGGCTGAGAGCAGTAAGTTGTGACAAACGGGACCGTGGAGCAAGAACCAAACAGGACCTGGGTTGACAACTGGCAGGAGAACACGTTAGTAGGAACAAAAAGTGTAATAGTGTATAGTGGGAACCATATCAGAAGACATTGTAATTAGTAGTTAGCGATCTTGAGGTATATGCAACTATGACTGGCCTTCCCTGTTGGTGCCTGTATGTAGCACTGAATATCCTACTCCACTTCAGTGAGCGATGAATGACCCAACCTGCTTCGGGCAGCAGCCCCAGTCCGTGTCCTGTTATGCTATCTCACAGACATTACAAGAGGATGTACAGGTGGTCCTGTTTCGACACATACGACCTGTACTTCATGGACACTTCTCATTCTTCAGACAACAGATTAATGGTTGTATAGTGAGAAAAAAGGCTGGTCCGAACAGTAATGAAGTCTGACAACACATTATAAAACAAAGCCTTACTGAGGCAGTGAGAAAGATGAGCAACAACGTGCCCATACAGTGATTCACCCAACCACTAATAGCAAACATGGGATCATGAGCAATGCTGTGGCTTCAGCGGACTGCCAGGGACAGTTGGCATCCTGGTCATCTGGCAGACACATCCAATCATACAAATGCCCTTCTAATTGTGTAAGAATCATGCTGCCCTGTGGCTCCACCATCAGCAGTGGGATCAGAGGGAATCGTACCTCATGTGGGTAATGCAGGCGGCATCCTGCCTATGTTGCTGACATTGGTCAAGGGGCAGGGTGCCAGGTGGCGGGGTGTCAGCAGTCTGTCTATGCCAACAATATCAGTCAAGGCACAGAGTGTTAGGAGGAAGGGTGTCAAACACTTTAAAAGCAGTGCAAGTGGTGAGGTAATCTGAACCTCATCACAGTTGGGAATTCTGCACAGTGTGCCATGGCCACCTTGAAAAAAATCTCAAATGCTGATGATGCAAGAAAATATAGTGAGAAACCTAAAATTCTGCTGCAGGCAGGAGCTGCATAGATAACAGGAACCATCAACACACAAGCAGGAGCCTCACCGTCTGCGAAAGAAGGTCTGGGGCTTGGCCCACCAGCACTTCAAGGAGGGACAGTTAGTACAGATGCAGATGAACTCAACAAGAATGTAAATAAGGAGCCTTCTCACAAGGATGTGCTAACTGCTAAAAGAAAACAAACTACTGAAGTGATAAGACTCAAGGATACTAGGGTAAAATAATTGTGGTAGTGGGACATCACAACCTCCTACTCAAATAGCCCCCCCAAAGAGGGTGGATCCCCCACTCAGGGAGCATGCGTAGTGAATTTAAAATGAACTGTACCTTTAAACTGAAGCAAGAAAGCAACTAGCCAATAATTAGTTAGTAGGTGTAGACTTTGGGCAGAACTAACCAACCACACTGTATAAATATGTATTGTGAATAAAATTAGGTGTGCAAGTTAGGAGGAGCAATCCCCCTTGCACCCGGCACCGCAATAAACATACCTGCTTTATAACACTCCTCAAGTTGTAGAGTTCAATTCCACAGGTCACTGACACGCCTTTGTCTTCCCAGCATGAGGAAGGACATACAATTGACCCATTACTCTTAGTTTCTAGTTATTCAATAAATAGCATTTAGTCACATATACTTGTGAGCTACCTTTTTTATTGAGATCCAGAAAGAACCTTTTGCCTACTCTGGCATAAAACAGCACTGTCCAGTGGAGGATGGAGATTGTGATATACAAATATGTATGGTGTGATCCTTCAACAGCCTCCACATTCAATCACATAATTGCTATAAACTATTTAAAGTGTAGCAACATATAATTATGGTAAATAAGATATCAATTTCTCCTAACCTGTTAAGGTGTGCAGGAGCCCCAGTGTTGCCATGTTTCTGGCAAAGTGGCTCCCAGGGTGCCCTGTCTGGCATGTTGAAGTACTCTGGAGGAAGGTATCTGCTTCCATAGCAGTTGGTCCCAAGATACTGGGATCTTCAATGCTGATCTGCTGCTGCTCTGACTCCGTAGCTTACAAATTGACTTTTAATCCCCTGTAGTTTGTGACCCGTGATCTTTTTACCTTCTTAGTTTACTCTCATGTTCTCTGGTGAATTGCAGTCTATGACACTGATCCAGAAATGGCCAGTCACTTTGGATCCACTACTGTCTTCCTTACACAGCTGACTTAACTTTTACATGGTTTACTATGTAGCTTGCCAAATGCTGAATACATTTTTGCTAAATCAGCAACAGTTGTTCTCTCAACACAAAAACTCCCTGAATATTTGTGCTGAGTTGACAATTTGCTTACTGTACCATCTCAGCGCAATGGTTCCCATAACCATGAGCCTGTGACCTCCTGCTGCCTTTGAATTTCTCCGACAGAACAATATTTGAAACTGCTGGAAAGGTGTATTGCAATATTGTCACAAACTGACCCAACTGGCAGCCTGTGCTGACATCTGGGCACAAAACCCCCTTAGCAGTAGAGATCCTTAGCGGGATATAACACCCAGTACAGGCAGAGGGTGTGTCCTGGTTTTGGCTGGGATAGTTTTCTTCCCAGTAGCTGGTATAGTGCTGTGTTTTGGTTTTAGGATGAGAATAATGTGGATAACACACTGACATTTTAGTTGTTGCTGAGCAGTACTTACACTGAGTTAAGGACTTTTCAGCATCTCACACTGCCCTGCCAGTGAATAGGCTGGGGGTGCACAAGAAGCTGGGAGGTGACACAGCCAGGACAGCTGACCCAGACTGGTCAAAGGGACATTCCATAGCATATGACATCATGCTGAACAATAAAACTGAGGGAATTTGGCCCGGGGTGGCAGCCCACTGCTCAGGCCCTGGCTGGTGAGCAATTGCATTGTGCATCACTTGTTTTGTATGTTCTTTTATCATTATTATTTTCCCTTCCTTTTATGTCTTATTAAACTGTCTTTATCTCAACCCACAAGTTTTACCTTTTTTTTGTAACCTTCTCTCCCATCCCACTGCAGGGGAGTGAGCGAACGGCCATGTGGTGCTTAGCTACCTGCTGGGATAAACTACAACAGGGCACAAGGTGGAACTCTTACCTGCTGGAGTCACACTGCTGCCCAAGAGCCTGACGCTAAGCCAGGTCAGACGGAGCGAGTGGCAGGTTCTCCTGGGCTCGGCTGCACCATCTGGTGGGAGTAGATGGGTCTGGTCTCAGGTGACGGGATGCATCTTTGCGTTTGTGTGTGTGAGCGTGAGAAACTTTCCTTCGCGCAGCCTGGTCTGTTGAATTAATTGAGCTGGTCAGTCATGTTATTTGCTGTTCCTTTCCTCCTTCTGAGAGCTAGCCACTCAGTATTTTGTTTGACAGAATTATCAGCAATCGCCAGGCCTCCCAGCTTCACTATTCAGAGATCAAATTAACTTGATTAAAATCTTGTTAGCAAAAATCACAGCTACATTTCATTTTTGAAGACAGAGGTCAGATTATGGAAGACTTCATTAGGTAAAAGTGAAGGGATCGGAACTGCAGCTGTAAGGACATTTTCATCCATTGTGAAGCTATACCATAGTCCCAATGTATTGTTAGCCAGTGTTACACTCACATTGCAACAAGGCCTCAAGAGCTGGATACTAGATACTACAAAAGCATTTGTGGTTTGTTTTCTTTAATGATAGCAAGATAATACTTGCAAGCAAAGCACTAAAGAACGCCAGAGTCATTGATTCTGCATATCCAGTTCAGAACAATGGCACGCACACAACCAGTTCATTTTGTTGCAGCCCTGTACACAATCGTGCTGTTTCCATCGGTTGTTATACAATTATTCTTGTTCAAAAGTTACTGACTCTTGTGCAGTAGTTGGCCAATTTTCCAACAGGTAGTTTCTTTTTTTCTCCTAGATGTCCTTCAGGACGTGCTTTTCTGGTAACATACATAGTGTTTTCCAGATGTGGCATCTTGACAACTTTTGCACATGCTACTTGTGCATAGCATACGTTCTTGTCCTAGTGTCAGTGAATAGGTTGTGCAGACATTTTTGTCCAAGGTTCATTGAAATTTTTTTTCTACAAAACAATGGTTCATTAAAAGAATATACATATACACACACAAACACAATGTTTTTGCACTATACTTGTTATTACTAGTTGTTTAATTATGGCAGTGTTACCGTCACATTGTTCTGTCAGGTTTACTTAAATGTATTGAATTCCCCTCAGGTTATGACACCAGATGGACCTATGCTGAAGTGAGTAATCATAAATCTTACTTCACTTGTACTTCTGTCAGAGACTGCATTGGTGAGAACCACCATCGCCACAGCAGATGTTTGTCTCAACATTGCTATGGCAGAAAACTCATACCATCACCACAGCAAGTATTATCTACGGCAGGAAGCCAACACCATCACAACAGCAAATGTTTATCTCAACATTGTTATGGCAGGAAGCCAACAGCACTACCACAGCAGAAGTCTATCTCAACATTGTTAAGGCAGGAAACCCACTGACTGACACCATGGAGCAGTGAGGGGAGCTATTTCTGAGAAACTTAACCAAACACCCCTGTGCATGAGCCCAGACCCAGGGTCAGGGATACCAATGGGTCAGGAGACCCCTGAGGACCACCTGACTGCATTGGGCACACACACCACCATCAGGTGGAAGGTGTGGTTAAGCAGAACAGCTCATGACAACCCTATAAAAGAATGGAACCAACCAACATCAGACAGAACATTCCCCCACTGGTCTTGGAAACGAACCAGACTGTCAGGATGCCGCAGCTCCAGGGTGGTAGCTATTGCTGTGAACTCTTGAATTCTTTCATTCTTTCTTTCCTTCCTTTCTCTCTTTATCTCTCCTTCTCTCCTGTGCATTTGCAAACCTGTTGTTGGGCAAATAAGGTTCCTTGGCATTTGACTCTGTTTTGAGTCTTAATTCTGTTCCTGAGAATACAAGCAAAACCTCACTCCGGTCTTGGACTGGCATGCGACACCTTCAGAGCTCTGTTTAGTACCTAAGTATCCAGGAGGTTGCTGCAGCGCAAGCAAACTAGCAAACTGCAACAAGGCTTCACCGCAGGTCAGGTTCTACTGTCCAAGTTGTTTCTCCAGCTTCCAGAGGTCAGACCACACTCCTCCTCGTCTCTGCTTCCTCCAGGGGCTCCTTCATCCAGGGCCAACTCTCCCACACTCCTCAGAGCTATTTAACCACTTTGCAGGAACAAGCTACAGCTGCACATCGTCCATGTCAATCAACCCACTGCCTTCGAGGCAAGGCCATAGCTGTATATTATCAATGTCAATCAACCCACTGCCTTCATTCCTCTACAATTCCCCCTTTTTGTTTTTAATCAAAAAGGCCATGTCTATCATCCATTGCAGGGCCCTTATACAGTCACATTAGAACATCCAAGCAACAGCACACTCAATTTATTCCTGAGGTGACATCCAATCCGGTGCTTTCAGTGACCTCAGATCTGGTGCTTCTGGTCCTTTGGCTTTGAGTTCATTGCATAAGCCTAGGGTTGTTGTGGAGGATTCATGCCCTTCCTCCCCACATTCTTCACTCCATTTCCTGCCCTCTGTTGCCACCTGTAACCAACTGTCCTTGATTTACATTGTTTAGCAAAATGTCCTGGTCTGCCACACTGACAGCACAGTAAACCAGAGCCATCAGCCCTTCCCAGCTTTGATCTCTTTGGACAGTCCTTCTTAAAGTGACCTTCTTGCCCACATATGTAACAGCAATGGATGACCCTAACTGTGTCAGCAAAGGTTTTTGCCAGATGCTCCATTTGGAAGGCAGTGGTTCCTACTTTCCCACACACATCCATTAATTCTATTAAGGTGGGATTGTGGTTCACCATGCCTGCAATAACCTTCCTACAATCCTCATTCGCATTGTCCTCAGCTAGTTGGAGTAACAGTGCTTCCTCAGCTGCCCCATTCTGTATTTGCTTGTCTAAGGCATCTCTCAATCTATCTAGGAACGGAACATACTCCTCAGTTAGACCTTGTTTTATTGTGGTCCATGATTGTCACAGAGCGCCATGATCTGGGACCTGCAATAAAGCTTGGAGAGCTAAATCTTTTTCCTGCTGCAGGACTAAAGAATGTAAGCAAGCTTGTAACTGAGGAGAATTAATCTGAGCCTCCTCTATCAACTGGGGAACCCCCACCCCAAAACATGAGTCATCTTGGGGGTATCCTAAATTCATTAATGCTTGCTTATTCACCAAGGGTCTCCAATTTAACTCAAAAAGTAACATTTGCATAGGGGTCAATATAATTTGTGCAATTGCACGGCAATCATGAGCAGTAAGCTCTACTGTAAAAATACTATGTAACAATGACTGAGCATAAGGCGAGCCTACTCCATGCTGCATACGGGTTGCTCTTAACTCTTTTAACAACCCCCCCATTTGAAAGGCTCCCACTCGGGGGTAGCATTACCGTCCCTTCAAAGCACTGGGCAGGCTAACACCCCACCCCCCATTAGCGGTTGTGGCATCAATCTCCCCATCCACAAGCACATGCTCCTGCATCCTTCTCCAGAATTTGGCAGGATCTGGTCCCAATGCTACAACTTGGACTGGTTGTAATATAGACAAATCCTCCAACCCCTCTCCCAAGGACCCAGGCATCCCCTGAACATGACCTGAGGCTTCCCCTGACAAATCCATCAAAGGTGGCTTAGGACCACAGTGGGGCAACAGGCAGATCCCCCTGCCATCCGGAAGGGAACCAACTCTGCCTCCAGCACCACTCTGCTCCCCGCACCGGCCCCAGCTGCATGTATCTGGCAGCTGCATCCCAGGCAAAGGCAGAGATTCTGGTGGCACTGAAGGTACCTTATCGGGCATTATCCCTGCAACCAGGGATGTGGCTGCTTCAACTGCAGCCTTTGTTTCCCTGTCCACTTCTGATTGTTCTAGTAAATCTAAAACCAATCTCCACATTGTTAACAATGCTGTAGCAACTTTGCCCCACCCCCCTCCAGGCAGCCTCAAAAAGTAATGTTCCAGCACTTTGCCATGTCTGAACACTGGAGACATTTTTCACTGTAACTAATAAATCATTCTTTTTACACCACATCAACAGAGTTCTTATTGCCATCTCATCATACTTTACACCTCTTTTTTCAAATATATCCATAAGCATTGTTAATAGAGAGTTTTCCTCTGCTGAAATTTGCACACCCTTATCAATTAGTCCCCAGCTACATTGGTCACCAACAGCTACAATTTGAATTACAGTGGATAACAAATATTGCAACACACCATATCAATTAGTCATCAACAGCTCACCTCTCATGGTGTCTGCTACATGTACTGGATCACAGGCTCCCCCCACTTGTCTCAGCTACATTGGGCACCATCATCACCGCTTGTTACCCTCAGTCTCTTATAAACTTCAAACGTCCAAATCAGTATGCCCCATGTTGGGTGCCAGTTGTTGCAGTTTGAGTTCAAATCAGCTTGCCTCATACAGGGCACCAATTGTTGCAGCACAAGCAAGCTAACAAGCTGCAACAAGGCTTTACTGTGGGACAGATTCTACTGTCCACACTGCTCCTCATCTCTGTTCTGCCTGGCTTTCCCTCCTTGTCTCTGCTTCCTACAGGAACTCCTTCACCCAGGACCAACTTCCCCACACGCCTCAGAGCTATTTAACCGCTTTGCAGGAATGAGCTACAGCTGCACATCATCCATGTCAATCAACCCACTGCCTCTGAAGCAAGGCCACAGCTGCATATTATCAATGCCAATCAACCCACTGCCTTCATTCCTCTACAGGAGGTCACTGAACTGTAAGAAAGGAGGTTGGCAGATGAGTTTAAATATCAGTAAAATAATTTTATAGTTTCTACTGTGTCTCATTTGACAGTGTTTTATTTTTTTTCACTTAGTGACACAACATTATGGCTCAGTTCTCCAGGCACAAGAGATGATGGGATTCTCTCAGTGAGAATTTTATTTTCAATGATTTTGAACATACATACTGTGTTGAAGAAGATGCCAGAATACATTTCCAAAAATATGCTTTCTACATGAACAACTCTAGCAGAGTCATGTGTACCTTAGTAAGCAATTGAAAATTCCCTTTGTTTTTCCCTTCTCAAAAAAAATGGTGCTATGTACAAAGGAACTATTTAATCTCTCTTGTCTAAGACCTAAGAAGAAGCAGAAAAGAGACTGCCTTAATCGTAAAAAATGCCTGTTTTGGTTTAGACATGTTTAGGAATAGTGATAGATGAATGGCATCTTTCAGAGCTGCGATTTTAACTTGATAAAATTTTGACAGCCTCCCACAACTGACCATATCTATCCTCACCCACAATTCATTGTTTCATATGAGAAAAGGATTTACCATAATGTTTACGGTGTTGTGCACGTACCCATGAACACCAGTGCTGCAGGTTGTTAGGTGCTGAGGGGTGCTTACTGAAGCAAGAACTGAACGCGTCATCTGCAAGTTCCTGGGAGCCTTCCAGTTCTATATGCAGGAGCATATATCCTTACTAAATATCCCATGACTCCTTTCTCCCTGTCTTATGACCAACTTTTTAAGAGGTGACACTGCTTTAACACTATGGAAGCACCAGTGGAGCCTTGGTTTCCCAATAATTATTAAGAACACATAACATTTCCTTTAGTTTTCTCATCCCACCTTCAAATGCCTGCTTTCTGTCAATCCTCCCAATGGAGAGGAGGAGCAGGAAGGAAACAGGTATGGTTTCTAGTACAGGTATTCTATGTTATCCTGCCGATATTTAGCCAGGGGATCCAACTAGCAGAGTAGGACTGCAAAGGTGAGAAGGATAGCAAGATTGCAATGATGACCTGGATTCTTAAAAACAGCTGCAGTCTTATTTCTTTCTTGTGAGTCTGATTAGCAAGTGAGAGGTCTTGAGAGGTGAGCTGTATCCATCACAGCACAGCTGCAGAGCTTCAGAATGACAGACATCTGTGTGGGAGACTGCAGTTTTCAAACATTGTTAATGCATCACGTATACAGGGTGCGGTGAGTGCTTCATTGTAAAGGATGTAATCTTTTCCTGTCTCAGAATAAGATACGCAGATAAGCACACCTGGCTAAATAACCTTGTAGCAAAGAAGATGCATTTAGATATCCCAAAGTAATTTTCAATTGATTATTTATTTATAACTGGCAGACTTTTATTACACCACAGATTACATCTTATTAATCTATCATACTCAGATTGAAACCTTCAGAATTGCTTCCATATTTTTTTATACTACAGATCTTGTGACTGTTCACTATCTACGTATTACAGTCTTTTTCTTATGTAGTGCCTTTAGCCCATAGCATGTATTAAGGAACTTCTAATTCCCCATGCAAGTTCAGATTTTTCTTGAACTATGCCATATAAAACCATCCTGAGTTCTTCAGAGTGATGCAGCCGCTTTAACATGTTCAATTATGTGTTTTGAGGCCAAGCAGAGTGGTCTGTCTCACTGCATACTTTCATTTTGAAAATAACATTCATGATGCTTCCATGGATAGTTCATCACAGTTCTTGTTAATGCAAATCGCATGGCTGCAGCTGTGTTGGCCTGATGAATCAATAAGGCAGTCCTCACCATCCTTAGAAACATCATTGTAAGACAGTGCTTGAAAAACTACTTGGAGCAGGCAGCTTAGTTTTATTTTTGTAATCTAAAATACAAACAGGTTGCCCTATGCCTGATTACTTCCTATGAGCCTACAATTGCTCTCTTAGTATCAGTGTCCTAATACGATCCATTATCACTTCTATTATCTTCTTAGCTCCATATTCTCTGGTCCAGGCAAAACTGCATTGGTTCTGATTACACAACACCCACTGAATCCACACTAATGACTTGTGCTTTGAGAAAGGTATCACTCAGCCAGGAAGTGATTTTAAAAAGAAAGAGCTATAATGAGGACTTTTCCCCTCAGAAAAAGAAAAATGTTGATTGGAGTTTCATGTAATCTCCAGGAAAAGTCACAGGATACGAAGAGTAAAAGTAGGCAACCTAAAAATATCAAGTTATTTCCAAAAGTACCTGCTTCTTTATCATTGCAATATAGAATGATACAGACACAGAATTACTCTGCTCAAATAATAGATATTTACCACTGAGACAATGACAGTTCATAGGGATTTTAGAGGAAATTCCATCTTACGTTTACTTAGAGAAGTTAAACATACATACAGGTTTATTGCTTTGACTTCTTAGCTAGAGATTTGTAGTAAAAGTATTAAGATTACTGTGAATGGATTATGAATGGAAACATTTGCATGTGAAAGCAGCAGAAAACGCAATAGAGGAAGGGTTAAAAGAATGTCTTGTGTTGGTCCCTAACTAAACCTAGTAAGCAGCAAGGAGCTGTTTGTATCACACCCAAAGACCTGCACTCCAGCATAGCCATAACACATATGACAGCAGAAGACCTACAGTGTCAGGGTCCTCACACTAATAAGCCTTAACAGACCTGACCAGCCCCACCTGAAACCTCCTCCCCACAGCATGGGCTCAGGGGCTCTATCTAAGATGAGCCCTGGGCTTTTTCTTCTTGTTTGAGCTGTGTTGGGGGAGTGTTGATCCCAGCTGCAGCTGTACTTAGCCTAGCTATGGCGCTCCTTGGTCTAACCTGCAACCTATGGCCTGGCTTAACCCTGAACCTGTATCTTTGCCATGATGGTGTTTTGTGCTCTGGACTCTTGGTTGGACTTGGCTGCTGTCTCCAGGTCTGGCCTGCTTTCCTTGCTCTGCTATTGTGGGTCTGGGCCCTGGCTGGTGAGGGCTATGAACTCCTGGCTGCGTGGACCCCCCTTAGCTCCTGGGAGCCTATCTCCTAGGGAGCAGCCTTGCTCTTACTGCTTCCTGATATGCAGCTTGGCAGCAGGAGGATAGCAGCGAGCTTACAGTATGCTGCACTGTAGCCTTTCTCTTCCTTTTAGACCAAGGTAAAGACAAGCTATAGCCCTGATGATATTTCTATTTTTGTCAGGATAGGCCTGGATATTTTTGTCAGGAAAGGACAACGATGATAGGCAACTTCACAGAAGGCCTAAGGATGCTGAAGGGAGAAATGTTCCAGGGCAATTAATTGCTCTTGCTAGAATTACTGCTGACTCCTACAGGATCTGTCCAAAAAGTAACTAGAACTCCTGTCATAGTCCATGAAGAGGAGCTCAAGAGGTGCAGAGAAGATTCAGTAGCTGTTGTGTGTTCTCTAGGTGACATGCAGATGATCCTGGTGAGTCCACTCTGATACATAGATCTTTGATGCTTGAAGTATGAAAGAATGAGTAGAAGTGAAATAACTTCTAAAGTAAAAGCACCTTCCTTTTCCATAATGTCTCATGGTGAATTTACTTATAGATATTTCCTGTAGTAATAGCTTGCAACAGTGAGATAATGTATCTGATAAATCACCTCAGTTCATGGACACTTCCATAAATTAAGAATAAGGCAGCAATATGTACCATAATTAACCATGCAATTAATTCTTGAACATCTACTGCTGGGTGGCCTGTTAGATTGGCTTGCACCAACTCCCAGTTACTAATAGTTAAATGGTATGGCATATGCCTTCTTTCCAATGCCAGGTTTCTTTGCCCAACAGTCGCTAACTGTTCCCACTTTTGTTCGTTAACCTGTATGAACTATAAGATCCTCTTTCCATGCCAAAAAGCATACTACTTCACTTAGGACACAGTATCTCATGTTGTTAGCCAGTGTAGTTTCTATCTGATCAGTGGACTCTGATGTCACTTGAAACTGGACTTGATGCATGTCAGTAAGAAAGCAGATCTTGTGTCCTGTTTTTGTCCCTTCAAAGGATGAGTGTAAGGCATTAATACACTACTCTTCTGATCTGAGTGATGCTGGGACCAATCACAGATAACGCTCAGGTAAGGAGGAAGATAGTTTGTACAGTCTCCCTTTCAGAGCTGGAGCTGAGGTGGTATTTGTGTACAAGCCCACAAGCAATGCTGGGGTGCAGTGAATTCCATAGCGGGTGAAGTAAAAAAATGTTTCCTGTTCTTTGTCTCCAGCAATTTCAGAAATGGTCTTATACAAAGAGATAAAGTAGGCAGAACTATGTCAGCGAGTATGAGAACCTCGTTAGTTCATACAAGAAGGAGGAGAAGGAAGAGTGTAGTGATATGGAATTTGAGGTGGAAGGTAAGTGTTGAAGGAAGGCTGTGTTCTGTGTATTTATCTTTGATTAGTGTGGGAGTTGATTTGAATGAGTAGTTACTGGGGAGTCTGTCTACTCTCTAGTAGCACAGTTATTGGTTATCTGCATCACAAAAGATGCTCAGCTGCAAATTGTGAACAGAATAAACCTTTAAGAGGTTGATAAGCATTGGTAAATGGCAGGAGGCTCGTGGAAGGTGAAAGACAGTGCAGCAAGACGTGTTTGCTAAAATGGTGGCTTTGCACAAGACTGGCAAGATCTAGGTTGGAGGCAGCTTTGGATACCTGGAGGTGGAAGCTCAGTTAGGAAGGATGAGTATGAGCAGTCTACTAACGAGCAAGTATCTGCTATGTTTTACCAGGGGCCTAAGGCTTCGAGGGAAGGGCTTGCAGTTTGAGAAGCTGCTGCTCAGGACTGGCAAGAAAATGTCACTTAAGACACTCAATATGCTGGCAAGAATTTGCAGTCAGATTGTATAAATAACATTTGTTTTGCAATCCCAGTATAAAGCCACCGGGACTCGAGCTTCTGCAGGTTTTTAAACCTTGTATAGAAGCCCGCAGTTTTAAAGTTCTGGTTATTTAGTATTGTGAATGATAAGCAATGTGTGCCTGTAAACTTCCATTAAACTAAGGGTACGGTCCATGCTTGCTTTGCAAGTTTACTTGATTAAAGCAGCTTTATGTAGAAGGATTTATGCCAGCATCATTGACTAGTACATAGCAGACAAGAAACCAAGCACAAGTGAGTTGCTTAACCCTGGATTGCTCACAGTGTTAATAGGTATGAAGTTAGGGCAAGAATAGGAGCCAGAGAGCTGAGGCTGGCCTGGAGAAGGTGCTGGGATGACACCAGCAGCACGGTAGAGAAATATGTCACTGAGGTGGATCTTGGGCAGCACTCAGGCAGGCTGAGTGAAGGCTTTGTTGGGACAGAAGCTGATCAGCCATCCTAGGGAAGCGAGTGGTGTCACTCTGGCAAAATATTTCAGAGGAGGTGAAGCTGAGGCTCCTGGAGTAGCTTTTCTTTCTCGTTTCCTTTTCACTTATTTTCACAGTGCTACTTGGAAGGTGTGCTGCACTTGGACTGATACAGTGAAAAACGTAAAACTCTGCTGCAGACAGAAGCTGTGTAGATAACAGAAACATTAACACCTGAGAAAGAGCGAAGGGTGGGAGCTTAGCACTTAGCACTTCGAGAATGGACAGTTAGTACAGACCTAGATGAGCTCCACAAGAATGTAAACAAGGAGCCTTCTGATGTGCTAACTGCTAAAAGAAAACAAACTAGGGTAAAATAATTGTGGTAGTAGTAGATCAGCGACTTCCTACTCAAATGGCCCCCACCCCGAAGAGGGTGGGTCCCCCGCTCGGGATCGTGCTGATATAGGTTAAAACCAGCCCAGTGGGCATGTATGAGCTTGGCATGTTTAGAGTGGACAGTAAGGAAGGGCTAATCGTTAGCTCCCAAACTCTAGTAGGTAACAGAAACTAAACAACAAAGACTGCTAATGTATGCAAGGATAAACAGGAACTTTAGGTGACTGCCCAAGAAGGTGAAAAGTACATCTTGAAGAGGCGCCAGAGGGAGGAGATTCTGAATTTTTGGAAACCTTATGTATATGCATGACTTTGTATAATAAATACCTGGTTGCTTGTTGAAACAGTGTGCAAGTTAGAAGGAACGATCCCCCTTGCACCCGGTGCCGCAATAAACATACCTGCTTTATAATTCTCCTCGAGTTGTAGAGTTCGATTCCACACATCGACTCCTTTCTGCAGTTTTGTGCTCACTCCAATGATCCTGCACATGTGCTGTATTTTGCTTAATCTCCTTGTAATGGTCCAGTCTACATTTATCACCCTTGCACATTTTATTTAACAGTTATTTTCCAGCCGTTCTTGTTTTGTGTTATTTTACAGGTGTTTACAGCTCATGCTGTAGCCCTCACTTAAAATGCTGTTTCCCTTGACACTTAAGTTAAGTTCATTCACAAAAAAATCCCTGGAAGTGCTCAGTTGCTTTGGCTAGGTAGGAATAAGTAATTACCTTAATTTCCGTGAGCACTCGCTAATTAACAAGCCCATTGATTGTTTTGTGTCTAGCAAATGACAGTATCTCTGAAATGATGGTATGTAAGATGACAACTTACTATCTCAGGATGGTCTGCGTTGTAGATATTTAAATTTTATTTGAACCTGTCTGTTGGGGTTTGATCTGTACAACCATGCAAATCTTGTGAAATATAAGAAGGGGGTAGGAAATAAAGCTTTACCACTGACAATAACAATGTAATTACCTGTAATGTAAAAGGAGAACAAACTGGAAGAAAAATGGTGTAAATGGGACAGGGGTGAGAAAGGGTGACATGGAATGGTTAATACTTATGAACATTAGAATATTTGTGGCCTCCTGTGAGGGCTCAGAGCTGGCTGACATATAACTCCTTCCCTCTGGGAAATGATGGAAATGCTGGGGCTGCAGTGCCTGTCACCATGAGAGCGAGCCAGAGGGGCAGCTCTTCTCCCTGGCTGCAGGAAGTGGCTTGGGTCATGGGCCCAGCTGACGGACATGAGCTCCCAGTGCTGAGCAATAAACAAAGTTGTGTGCCCTAAACTGTGGCCTAGACATGCCTAGGTGCTTCCTAATTTTTCCAGTGGAGTCAAAATATGTAAGTGTTTATGGTTGTTTTATGAAGCAGGCAAACTTAAGCTGAACAAGATGCCCCTGCTGCTCAGGTGTTTGTGAATGACAAGAGGTATTTGCGGCAAATGTAGATTTTTCTGAGTGGTTTGCAGGTCTCAGACACCAGCAAGGGAATGCATTGCATGCAACACTATGCAAAATAAATAACTCCTGGAAAGGACATAAGCTATTGCTAGGAACTATGCAAGCAAAAGTTAAAGGTGATTGAATAGTCTGAACGCTACAAAGGCTCTTAAATGAGTTAAAACTTGAAGGGCATACCATATAGATATGTGAAGGAAATGGAGAATAACTGGAGCAATGCAGGTCTTCTAAGAGAGATAATTGTATAGCAGCGTGAAAAAGCATGTCTAAGAACAATCTGAGGGCCTGACATTGATCGCAGCTGAGTTATTTTGATCAAAGTCTTTGTAATAAATAATTTCTTTATTCTGCTCTTTGTGCTTAATTTGGAAACTGTCAAAGATTACACAGCTTGAAAATTCCTGCAAATAAAGTTCTGTTCTTTAACTGGACTTAAAATTAACATAAACCAAACTTTCACTGAACAGCCTGGAGTTTACAAGTGACTGCTGGAAAATTCTGTTGACTGCCCAACAGAGATACTGGATGTGCACGTGAAGGAGAGAAACATGCTTTTCAGCTTCACTGCTTCTCTGAGGATGGCACTCATCAGTAGCTGCTGCGCTTGTCTCCGTTCCCCTGTTCTCTGCTTTGCCACAAGAACATTGCTTTAGCTTAAGCTTAACTCTTTGAGACTGCCAGCCTGGCTATCACGTCCTTGTCGCCTCCTTCAAAATCTGGTTAGCCCACATGTGTTATGTAGTTGAGAGGAACTGCATAAGAATCAATCATACTTCCAGATTGATTTGTATTTAAGAAGTTGGTACCAAACTTGTAACGCTTGCTGTTGAGAAAATAACAGGAGAGATGGATGATCCGGCTTATTCATGCCATACCAAAGTATGCATTCTGTGCCAAATGCTAGTGCAAACAGTTTTAAGCATTTACTAGTTTCTGGAATATTCTGTTTAAAGCAAAAGAAAAGCTGGCAGAAACAGCTTCCATGGGATGTTTTGTTAATGGTTGCTCTAGGAAAAGCCATTGGGACATGCTTGTCAATAATCGTATGTGTCTTACACCAGGTAGGATATAACAGTAGAGTGTGTCATGGTGTCACATGCTGGTCCAAGACCGGAGCGTGGTTCTGTTTGTATTCTCGCGAACAGAATTAAGACTCAAAATGGAGTCAAGAGCCAAGAAGCTTTATTTGCCCAACAATAAATCTGTGAATGCAAAGAGAGAGAGAGAGAGAGAGATAAAGAGAGGAAGGAAGGAAAGAAAGACAGAAAACAAGGAAAGAGTGCACAGCAATAGCTACCACCCTGGAGCTGCGGCGTCCCGACAGTCCGATTCGTTTCCAAGTCCAGTGGGGGAACGTTCTGTCCGATGTTAGTTGGTTCCATTCTTTTATAGAGTTTTTTACAAGCTGTTCTGCTTAACCACACCTTCCACCC
>JAVJGI010000060.1:26275423-26289283 GCA_035590275.1 Ibycter americanus
CTCTTTATCTCTCCTTCTCTCCTGTGCATTTGCAAACCTGTTGTTGGGCAAATAAGGTTCCTTGGCATTTGACTCTGGTTTGAGTCTTAATTCTGTTCCTGAGAATACAAGCAAAACCTCACTCTGGTGTTTGACCAGCATGCGACAAATAGGAAATACAAGAATGTAATAATTACACTATGCAGGTATCAAACCAGGGAGTACAAGATGCAGTTATATACCTGCAGGTACATTTAACTTCTACTGCACAGGAGATAACCAAGTTCTAAAAGTATCAGAAGCAGGTGGCAAGTCTGTAAGTTTTGATTTAAAAGGCTGACCATAGAAACCCAAGAGGATGGTACTACAACAGATAAAGTGTCTGAGTAAAGCAAAACATAAGCTACAAGGAGGCCGATACCTTACGTCAGTTTCACCCAAACCAAATGAGTCCTTAGTCAGGCACTGGTCTTTTTGTAGGGAAGGGCAGTTTCATGATAAATGGTTCTTCTCTTTCTTTTCTTTCTTCAGGATTACCTTCTTTTATGTTAGTGTGTTATCACACATGCATTAACTCCTTTTTGCTACCTCACTGCTACCTTGTCTGTCAAGACAGTGACATCCTACTTTCATGCTAGTTTCATATTGAAGTTTTCATGTCAATGGCAGTTTCTTTTAAAAAGCTAATGACTATTTTGTATCAGGAGGCATTGGTTCTTTTTGGTTCCCAACAAGAAAGGCACAAACATGCTCAAGAAAAATAGTTATTTTATTAATGTCCCATAAAAGGTAGTAAGTTATAAAATCTTGCATCCCTTCTGCTGCTGGGAATCCTGAGATTACAAAGCATTGGATGGACCTCTGGTGATGGCATGGCATACTGCACAAATCCTATCCATGGTGAAGTTCACCAGCTCTATGCTGCTGGGAACCCTGAGATGGAACAGCATCGGATGGACCTCTGGTGATGGCATGGCATGATGTGCAGATCTCACCCATAGGGAGGTTGGCCAGATCTGTGCTCACCTGCACTCTTATAGAGCTTTGCTCACAATGCAGATTCATCAGCCCCAATAGCAATCAGGTTCGGGACATGGACTTAGCTTTGAAAAGTCCCTTGGCAATACACCTAATATCCTTAGCACATTAATAAAGCCACAGTTGCTAGGATCAATATATGCAATTGGTGACTAAAGACACAGTATTTCAAGTGGACAGAACAATATATTACACATGTGCTTATGATTAAACACATTGATTAATTACACAATGATTAAATACATATCTGTCAGGGTTGAGCAAGGGTCACATTGTATTTATGACCCAGGGGCAAATGCCTGGCTTAGATATTATGTGGATCACTAACTCCTCTCACAATACTCTTACGGACTGCCCACTGCAATGACGTGTAGAAATCCTATACATCAGCAAAAGATTCTCTACAGCTGTAACTGTAAGCTTAAAAACTTTATGAGGCACTTGGGAGACTGGAGAGGGCATCTATCATAATAGATATAGGCCTATGCAGGCAAAGGTAAAGCTTTAGCAGAGTTACAGCTACAGAAGATATAAAGTAAGAAATGTGAACGAGAACTAGGAGGGTGTTAGAACCGACCAAACAGAGCAAATTCAAAATCGACTGAAGTAAAGCCCAGTTAGTGCATATGGATGTCAGATGATTGGAAATACAATTGTTACATCAGGAATGTCAAACAGTAAAACCAAACCAAAACAAACCTAAAAACTTTGCTTGAAATGCCAGCCCCTATAGGGGATTGCTAGGAAGGGTACTGGGAGAACTGCACCACCAATTTATACCTGCATACTTCTAAATATACAGAAACAGCACATCTGCTAACACAGTTGCTAAAGAAGGAAACAGTGGGAATGAGGTCCAAGGCAGGAGGAGACTGCAAGACCAAACTGGCAACTTTTCAAGCTGCAAGGCTCAAAATGCCAGATTCAATGCATTCTTCTTAGACACCATGCCAGCAACACAGGCAATTGTCTTGCCATGAAAAACATCAGAAAGGCAAGCTGGTCCCAGCTACAGATCCAAAAAACCAATCAGCACTGAATCAGATGATACAGTCCATGTTTGGACAAAACAAATATTCCAGGTACATACTGGTCAGAAATTCTAAAATCCCCTTTAAGGCATATCTTATCAGGATCATTGGCAGGAAATAGAGTTTCTTAAACTTGTATTGCCTGAAACTGCAAATACTCCAGGAGTATTTGAGCGATGGAGAGAAGGAGAACCTCATCTCTTGGCCCATTGTTGCATCCATGTTACAGCAGGCTTTGAGTGGAAGTAATCAGAGGCCACACAAACATCAGAGATATATTTGCCCTTAACAAGATAAAACTGAAATATGTAGCAACTGCAGAATGGCAGTGATTGATTCTGCACACTTGAATCTGAGGCAATGATGCCCACACCATTCGCAGGTACTGTTATATTGGAGTTATAACCATTAGCCTGCTAGTAGTGTGTGGGGTTTGTCGTTGTTGTTGTTGCAGTCTTAGGTGCACATCTAAAGATTGTTCCAATTCTGATTATCAGTTACACACATCCTCAACTGATTCTACACGTGGTCAACTGACATGTCCCTTATGCAATGTTTGAATCACAGATTGTCTTCAATACTGGGCTGCAACATGTACCGTTTGTGTAGGCTGAAGAAACACACTTTACTAGCACCAACAATTTATTGTTTGCATAACTAAAGTCTTAACAGCAAAGCATTGTTATCAGTGTGGTGACAACAGTACCAACATTAAGAGTCCAATTCATATAAATTATTACAGAAAAAGCCACATTAATTAGCAGCTTTAACAGTTGTACAGAAACTTCTTAGTACCTCCCTTGTTCTCTGGTGTTAAGACTCGTCATTCCGCTGCCCCTCTGGCCCCAAAGGCTGACAGCGATAACTCTTACTTGAAAAGGAGAATTACTGATTTGTTGGTGTCCTGTGTTCTTCACTAGGAGGAATTGATGTTGCTGGTGCGGACTTCTTCCTTACTCTAGGGTTTGTGCTTAGATTTATTTTTATATATTTTGGAACATGCACCACATCTTCCCTTCTTTATTTCTTACTGTATTTATTCCTTACTATAACGAAGTTCACTGTCTGTGGTGGAGTTTATGTTATGTTGGATGCCTGCTCTTTGTTCTCTTTGTTATCCTGAAAACCGGTTTTACCCAGCTCCCAAGGCTGCATTCCTTTAGTGACCAGTAATTGACCACTGGTGATTTGTTTATAAACCTGGGGCCTCTGGTATCATCTGGTGCCTGTACTTTCAAGGCCTCTGCTATCATCCTGCACTTGTACTCCTCTACACTTCTAGCTCATAGACAGTTCCCTCTACACAGAATAATGACCTATTTTCACTAATTGTAGTTACAGAAATACATCAAAACTACTATAACAGTATAGCATACCATTGCACAAAGCTAACTGAAATTAAAACAAGTTAGGTAATATTATAGGTAATCGAATTGTTAGGCAACTGCTGTTACAGCTAAACAAGCTAAGGCAAACCCCCAGGCAGGCCAAGACAAGCCCAGACAGAGCAACTGTCAACAGATCCCAGCCTTCAAGCTATATAAAACTAAATCACAGCCTCCGGCCTCTGTACCAGCAGTGGCAACACCACTCTACCCGGGCTACAAGGCTACACTGTCAAGATGTAGTTTCCTGACAGCACTTCCATTTGTGACTCCATGAGTTTTAAATCCATCAAGATACAACTCCTTGGTAGCATAGTTCATGTTTTCCCTGATGTAGCTTAACATACCTTAACATATAGTATCTTCTATAGTGTCTTGATAGTGTTATCTGTGTGTAGAGTCCTAACAGTCTCAGCACATTCCAATATGGTCCTCTTCTAGGGTTAATGACTAGATACTTTCCTATTCTAGCAACCTTCAGAATTCACTTTATACATTAATGGTAAAATAATATGGACATACAACACTTCTTTCAACTGCTTGTCCTTAATATCTATGGCATATTACTGGTAGGATTTAAATCTGATTCTCTTCAGGTTATGATACAATGCCTAACCACTGTAAAAGAATGCCTGATGGGTAGGGGGCTTTGACGCATGAATGCATAATTTCACCATAAACAAAATTTGGTTCACTGTTGCAAGTTCAAAGTTAAGTGGAAGATGGTGCATTGGATGTGCAGCCCTGAACATCCATGGGGACAAACTTCTGGGCAGGTGATCCCAGCATGTGGGCCTGCAAGTGATTTTAGAGATCATGAGGTGATAAAAGGATGGGTGTTTGAGATTCAGATTATTGTGTGCAGGTAATACAATTCTGGATATTTGCTTGAGCCAAAAGGTGGTGGAAGTCAGGAGATGGGAAGATAATTTCAAATAAGGATCCTTGTAAAGTGATTGATAAATGGATGAATCGGTCTGAGAAGCATTTGTGGATCAGACGTGAAAGCTCATCAGAGGAACAGGATTAGGAAACTGAACGAAAGAATGGTGGATAGGCCTGTTAGAGAAATTGCCAGCATGAGGCATGTGACAAATATGTAACAGCAAATACCAGTACTCAACAGAAACATGATGTCATGGTTTAACCCCAGCCAGCGACTAAGCACCACACAGCTGCTCGCTCACTGCCCCCCGAGGTGGGATGGGGGATAGAATTGGAAGGGCAGAAGTGAGAAAGCTCGCGGGTTGATGTAAAGACAGTTTAATAGGTAAAGCAAAAGCTGTACACGCAAGAAGAGCAAAACAAGGAAATCATTCACCACTTCCCATCAGCAGGCCATCAGTTCAGCAATCTCCAGTAAGCAGGGCTCCATCATGAGTAACAGTTACTTGGGAAGACAAACTCCATCACTCTGAAGTCCCCGCCCCGGCCCCATCCTTCTTCTTCCCAGCTTTATATCCTTAGCATGACGTTATGTGGTGTGGAATATCCCTTTGGTCAGTTGGGGTCAGCTGTCCTGGCTGTGTCCCCCACCAGCTTCTTGTGCAACCCCAGCCCACTTGCTGGCAGAGTGGAGTGAGGAGTAGAAAAGGGCTTGGCTCTGGGCAAGCCCTGCTCAGCAATAACGAAAACATCCCTGTATTATCAACACTCTTTTCAGCACAAATCAAAACCACAGCCCCATACTAGCTACTATGAAGAAAATTAGCTCTGTCCCAGCCAAAACCAGCTCACATGAAGATCAAGAAAACAGGAAAGGGAAAAGAAGACAGAGGAATAAATAAACATATAATTATGACATGATAAGTGGAAACATACCCCACATGTGCATAACTTCACAAGTTACTGACTCAGCTGGAGGTCTTTGTTTCAAGGGTTAGTGATCACATCTAGCCTCCAAGGTCTGAGGATAAAGCAAAGGTTGCAAGTGCTGAATGACCTTCAGTCATCCTGACTGCACAAGTGGTGCATTAAAACCAAATCATTACAAAGGCATTATGGAAGATAGTGAATAAGAGCAGGAAGGACTGAAATTGCCAGTTATTCCTGATCTTCACAGTTTTAAGAAGTTCCATTTGAATAGCCTCTGGGATTTAGTTCTTCCAAATCCTTTTTTTGGAATGAAGATGCTGTTCATTATGCCCTTAATGTCACTAGAAACTCCTTCAGAGGGAGATATTTTAACCTGGATAACTGAAATGCATCAGGAATGGTCAGAGATAGAAGCGAATATAAAGTAGATTTAAAGAGTAGGAATGATCGAAGTGAAGGTGCCCCTTTGAATATAAGCAGAGGTTGGGGGCACAGTTCTGTGCTTCAGAAAGTTGTTGACAGAACACAATTTGCAGGATAAAGTTGACGGTCCATCTGTGACTATAATTAGGATGGGTCTTCTGTCATGTCAAATCAAGAAAATGCCACAATGAAAAATGAGCACGTGCATCATGTTAAAGGAAAAATTCACACAGACGTGGGTACCACTAGGCTTACTTTAATCACAACTCAGTTGGGCCACCACCTCAGTGACCAGCAGAGAACAAAGGGATACAGCACAGCTTATATGCACTTACCAAATCATTAGTCAATGTCCAAGTTCTTAGAAGTTTCCTTTGGTCTTTTCAGTTCTGAGAATCCATTACCTGACTCTGTCCCAGTTGATTCATCTATTCGGTTCCAGTCTCTGCCTCAGTTTCAAGGCCCTCTTTGAATCATGATCTTCTTTCCGCTTGCTTTAACTTACACAATCCTTCAAGCACACTTATTCTTTGAACAAGCAGTTCCTATTCACGTATACTAATTTTTCTAAAAACACCTGTGTTTCTGAGAGCACCTCTGTATACAGATTGATCATCTCTTGTTTCTCTGTTCTCCGACTGATTAGCTTAACTGGGTTTTAAACCAATGTTGGATTAGCGCTATACAAGGGATGAGGCCTGGTTCTGCCATTTAGCAGTTTCAGCACTTTAAATTTCTTAATTCAAAATACATTTTCTTCATCACATCACAGTTCAAACATATGGGCTACTAAGAATATTCTGCTGTTTTACACACTTTGGATAGCAATGTTAGTCATTGCAAGGCGAGGACTTGGAAGATTGGCGAGGAGTCAAGGACATGACTTGGTTTGCTTGATCTAGTCTAAGTTCATGGAGCGAACATCCTGCCGCTGCTGAAAATCATCGGTTCACAGTGACAACAGCTTCTAATTACTGCAACATTGAATTGTTTGTTGTACAACCACGTGAGAGTGATAATACATAATCTACTGTCAAAAAGAGAAGAGTATATAAGTGGATGCAGGGACACCCCTGAGCTGAGCCTTGGCTGGATGCCTGCCCTGACTGTTTTTTCCATGGGCATCAGGGCAGGGCTGGCAGCTGGGGCCATCCCACCACCACGGATGAGGAGCAGGGCAGCCAGAGCCAGCCCCAGCCCTTGGCATTGGGCATTGCTGGGACATCAATCTGTGGATGGGGGTCAGGGTCAAGCCCAATGAGGGGAACCAGCATCAGACACAGCCCCAGGATGGCCGGGCAGTGCCCTGGGGATGGGCCAAGGCTGGGCCAGGATGTTGACCTGTGGCTTGGTGCAGCTCAGTGGGGCCCATGGCTGGACAGGGCAGGGCTGTGGGGAGCTGGAGACCAGCACTGCTGTGGTGTCACTGGGGCAGGGACTGGCAGCCCTGGGAGGGCTCTGAAATGGGGTCCTGGGTCATGGGCAGAGTAGGGGGAGCCACTGGGAAGCTGGGCAGGGACACTCAGGGCTGCTGATGTCCTCAAGTCCATGACATGGATCTAGGTAATAAAAGATCCAGTTTGGCAGCATCCCCATCACAAGGAAAACCCTGTTTCTTTCAATGAAGGTAGATTTTCTACCTATTATTGGTGATGATCATGGAAATAATGAGCACCATCTGCCTTCACTACTTTGAGAATTATGGAAAGTCAGTGCAATGGGTCAGTAATATTGTTTGTGTTTCAAGATGCTGGGAACAACGTTGTCACTGATGGAGGTTTTTAATAGGCAGAAAATGAACTCTCTATGGACTAAAAATGGTAGCAACCTGACCCGGAGAGTTTATTCAGACTCACTCTTGTTAAGAATCAATAAAACATAGAGAAATTATGATGGAATCTGGACATCCAGATGCGCTAAAACACATGAACAAAACATGCCATGGACTGAGATTAAAATGTGAGACTCTAGGACAGAGTGGAAATTGAAACCAAGATGTGTTTAGTCCATGGTACCTCAATTTTTGAGTATCACCATCAATAAGCACTTACAGTCCTAGTGCTAAAAGATCCCACCCTTCTTTGTTCTTTATCTCCTCGTATACCTCATTACCCATTTTCTCTTTCCTCCAGCCTACCTTGTCACTGTCCCTACACATACCTGCTTGTCTCTGCCCAGATTACTCCCAAAATAAACAACACTACCCATATTACTTATTCCTCATTCACCTCAATTCTGTTACTCCTGCTTCTCAACCTGGTGTTTCCAACACTGTTACCTAGACAATTCTGGCCTGATGCAGTGTAACTGGTTGTGGGGGTGCATCTCGCCCTCTTCCCTGGGCCGCTCTACAATCTCAGGAATCCCCGTTAGGCCTTGGCTTCTGTGTAATGAGTGTGGATGGTTAAGCGTCCCTTGACGACACCAGCAATTCTTGCATGCCTGAGGTGGGAAAAGCATTGACCATACCAGAAACATTCCTTATCTGAATCATAACATCCCCTGACAGCCTTGGAACATTCCTTATCTGAATCGTAACCTGAGTGGTATGGTATCACCATCGCTGGAATTTTGAAATTTCCAGTAATTACTGACTTGGATTGTGTCCAGGATGGTAATTTATTGTTGACTAAAGCAAACCATCTCTGACTCTATAAACAGCAGACCTAAGTGAGGCCGTTTTGAGCCCTCCTGGACCTCAGTGGGCTGCAAACAGCATCTCCCTCTGAATGAGATGCTTCTCAGAGCTCACAAACTCCGAAGTCTGAAGTTAGAAGGACCATCACTAAAAGCTGATGACAGAGCCTGGGCTGATACCCCCACTCCTTGAGGCTCATCCCTTTGCCCATAGAGAAATGCAAAGGTATTCTATGTGAATATTTCACTGAACTCGAGGGGAACTTTTAATAGGTATACCTTTGTACATTTATATATATTTGTCTCTATACATCTATTCCTTTGTGTCTGTGTCTGTGTGTGAACTGATTTTGGTACCTCATAACAAGTACAGAATGTTACCATCTTGGATCAGTAATAAAGTTACTGTTGTGATTGTAGTAAATCATATTGATCCACTTTGTAAATGATAAATTAGTCAATGATTAAGTGCTGCTTAAATCTTGTGATCAACCTTAAACTGTGGATAAACCTTAGACATCCTTTAGATATAAACCGTTGTTCAAGTCTGACACTGAGATTGGATCTAGCTGCACCTAAGCTGTCAAGAGTTTAGAAAGCAAGGGGGCCCACTCTGAATCTCATGACTCAATGGGAGGGTCTCCCTTACGCTTTTATGTTTTTAGTCTTCATGTAAATCATTCCAGCTTAATTTTAATTTTACTCTTCTTTGTGTGATTTATCTATGTAATATGTAATAGGGTGGACCTTGCCATCAAACTTTGTGAAGTCATACTCCCACAAACTCATATTAAAACTACTTTACTAATACCTTTGATGGTGATTCTTTCAGCGACCTAAACCACTTGCACCGGTGATATAACTGCTGGATTGCATCAGCCTTCAACAAAGCAGGCTTGCAGCTTGACACTACCTTCCAACACTCAGTTCATGGTGGTTTTGTTTCATTTATGTTTTATGCTTTCCAAAGAGAATGATTTCACTTTATCCTTGACTCTTACTTTTTCAGAATGCTCTCCTGTCCATAGTTCAGCCCTGGCACCCACCAAGGATCGTTACACCCAGTTCCTGTTTGCATCATCCTGCTGGTCACATCTCATTACAGGCAGTTCCTGTTTGCGTAGTATACTCAGCTCTTGACCAAGGAGAGGCCAGGCCTGACAGTGGAGGAAGGGGGCAGGGATGCCACACAAACAGCACTAGGATGGGAGGCATGCTCTGGTAGCTTGGAATCTGGAGAAGGCAAAGGTCAAGAATCCCCAGAAGAGTAAGTGCTGAGTGGCAAAGAAACCATAAAGCCTTGGGCAACAAGAAAACCAATACCCAATAAGCACCTCAAGCCCATCTGCTGCAACAGACTCCTGATCTCTCTGGCTGTAATGTGAAGGCTGGGGGCGGGGGGGGGAAGGGCGCGGGGGAGAAGAGGGGGAGGAGAGAGAGAGGGAGAGGGAGATTTTCAGATCACAGAATCATAGAATATCTCAAGCTGCAAGGGACCCATAAGGATCATCGAGTCCAACTCCCTACTACTCACAGGACTTTCTAAAACTAAACCCTGCAACTAAGAGCATCACCCAGATGTTCCTTGAACTCTGACAGGCTTGGTGCTGTGACCACTTCCATGAGGACCCTGTTCAAGTGACCAACCACCCTCTCAGTGAAGAACCTTTTCCTAATGTCCAACCTGAACTTCCCCTGACATAGCTTCATTCATTTCCTTGTGTCCTATTGCTGGTCACCAGAGAGAGGGGATCAGCATCTCCCCCTCCTCTGCCCTCCTTGAGGAAGTTGTAGGTTGCAATGAGATCACTGCTCAGCCTTCTCTTCTTCAAGCTGAACAAAACAAGTGACCTCAGCTGCTCCTTGTAAGTCTTGCCCTTGAAAACTTTCACCATCTTGGTCGCCCTCCTCTGGACATCCTCTAATAGTTTGATGTCCTTCTTATATTGAGGAGCCCAAAACTGCACACAGTACTTGAGGCGGGGCTGCACCAGTGCAGTGTAGAGTGTGACAATAACCTCCCTCAACTGATTAGCTATGCGGTGCTTGGTGCACCCCTGGACACGGTTGGCCCTTCTGGCTGCTGGGACACACTGTTGACTCATATTCAGCTTTCCATCAGCCCAAACCCCCAGATCTCTTTCCACAGCGTCACCAAAATTGGGAATAAGAAAACTCTTTAACACCAATGTAGCATTAAGAAGCAGGCATTCCTTTACTGCAGCACTGGATGCATAGGGGATCGCTCCACCTAATGTGCATGCCATACGTTTCATTCAAGCAAAATATTATAGTCCACATATACGTTTATGCATTACATTTCTCGGAAAAATCATACATATTCATTCAACAGAGAGTACTACGTTGATTAAATGTCACGCATGATCCTTACAAGTATTTTAGAGTCTTCTAAGGGGTCTCATACAATAGTCAACCTTATAGTTACAGCTGACTGATCACTGAACCTTGATTTCCTTCCCTTATATGGAGAGTCCAAGTTTGTTTCATTAGCTACCTGTACAACAGTCTCCTCAGCTGCCACACGGTCTCCTCAGTGACTAAGTTTCAGACAACTCTTTCCCTCTCGGCATAAAATTACACAACTATGGTTGGTTAACAATCTCTCCATAGTGATTATCCTGAAACAAACAATATACCTACAAAGCTAAAACAGACTATACTACATGGTAACAACAGGGCTGCTTTCCAGCCTCTCATCCCCCAGTTTGTACATATAACCAGGATTACCCTGTCCCAGGTAGAGAATCCGGCACTTGCTCTTGTTGCATTTCATACAGCTGGTGATTGCCCAAGCTCTCCAGTTTATCCAGATCTCTCTGTAAGGCCTCTCTAACCTTGAGGAAGTCCACAGCTCCTCCTAATTTAGTATCAGCAGCATAACTTTGATTCATGCATCCAGATAACTTATAAAAACATTGAAGAGCACCGGACCTAAAATTGAGCCCTGGGGGACCCCATTGGTGACTGGCCACCATCCTGATGTAACCCTATTTACTATAACTCTTTGAGCCTGACCCATCAGCCAATTGCTCACCTAATGTATTAAGGACTTGTCTAGATGTGTGCTGGACACTTTGTCCAGAAGGATATTATGAGACAGTAGGGTCTTCAGTGCTGGTTATCTGTTGCTGGTGCCACCTCAGCCTCTGAGTAGCCTTTTAACGCTTTTTTTTTTTTTAGTTTCTGTGGCTCCTTGTACTTCCTGATATCCTTTAGATTAATTGCTAATTGTCCCTGGTATATCACAATTTGTATAAACAGCCCAGAGATAATCAGAGAAAATTGGTCACTGCACGGTTATCCTGCAGCTTTCTTAAGCACAGCATTCTTACATTGCTTATCCTGTTGCCTTCTAGATATCAAATCAGAAATCTTCTAAATGTGCTAAAGCAGCAAGTTGGTCTTTGTCTCATCACAAGAAATGCTAAATGCGTTTGTGTTGTGCTGGGAGTGTGGTTACTGTCCTGTCACGGCACATGGTCTCATTTCCCCTATTGTGGGTTTGTTGTCTCTGGCTATTCTTAGATTTCCTCTTACATGTGGACCATAGAAATTTGTAAGAGAAATTTTGAGGTTGTTTTGAATAAAATAGTGATGATGCATTGTTACTTAAGGTCGGCAGTTCACCTGGATCACAGCACAAGCTACGCATGTTTTCATTCAATAACCAGAGAGCAAGAAAACAAAGTCATGTGACGGGTGTCCCCTGCTCCTGACTGCTGGTACAGGATTGCGCCAGGACATGGTGACAACTGTTACAGAACAATGAAGCAAGCGTATGTGAGATATTCTGGATGGCAAAACCCGTGATCTTCCTGTGGTCAGGAATGCTTCTTGTGACTGCTCACTCTACTCTTGCTTAGATTTTGTCTAACACACAGCTTGTGCCAAGGTCTGATGTATGCTGGGAGCAGCATCATTAGGTCAAAGCCAGAGCAACGTCAGGTAGGCAGGATGCATTGGACAGGAAGAGATAAAGACCATTGTGTAGCCATCGCCACCCACAGCTTGCTGTCTCCTTCAGCCAAAATTCTTGCCTATTGATTTTCTGGCAGGCTCTTCAGAATCTACTAGTTTATGGAAATGGTAAAGACCATACTCCCAAATTGAGAGGTATATGTAGATCAGCTTATCCAAAAGGTTTTTGAAGCGGATCCAACAGCACCTGGACTGCTAAGACCTTCGTGTTTCCCAGTGTGATATAGGCACAGGGAATGCTAGCACCCTCGCCATCAGCTAGAGTATTGGCCTCCTTGTTCTTCTTCCTCTGAGGGTTGGTACAGATTAAAACCAGCCCAGTGGGCAAGTATTAACTTGAGGCGTTTAGAGTGGGCAATAAGGAAGGGCTAATCTTTAGCTAGCAGGCGTTTTACACTTGAACAAAAGTTAGATAATAGATGATGCATATGTAGATAGAACAAAGAACTTTAGTAGATAACAGAAACTAAACAACAAAGGACTGCTAATGTATGCAAAGATAAGCAGGAACTTCAGGTAATTACTAAAGAAGAAACCAGTTTTGCAGCATTCCATACCAAAAGTGAAAACTACATCTTGAAGAAGACTGCGAGCCTTCCTCCCAGAGACCCCAGCCCACGACCACCAGGTGTCAGTGCACAGGCACCAGAGGGAGATTTATGGTAATGAATTCTGGGAAATCTTATGTATATGCATGACTTTGTATAATAAATACCCGGCTGCTTGTTGAAACGGTGTGCAAGTTAGGAAGAGCAATCCCCCTTGCACCCAGTGGTGCAATAAACATACCTGCTTTATAACCTTTCATGGGTTGTGAAGTTTGTTTCCGCAAGTCAGGGTGAATGGGTAACTCATACTTTTAAAAGTCAGTCTAGATTATTGTATTGTTTACTGATTATTAAGAATTTGACCTGATCTGTAGAGGGTGTCCAGGTGACTAAAAAATCTAGTTAACTGAAGTTTTAGGTAATAGGAAAGTTATGTCAATTGCCAGAAACTCTGTGTAACCACCTATGCTGATTGCTAAGATCTTCATATAATAATAAAGCTCTAATCTAACTACAAACCTGTGGGCAGTTCTTATTCTACCAAGGATCCTTAAAAGAACCTACCCGTCACCACAGAGTGGGGCACAACTGGCCTGGAGACAGAAAGTAACTAGAAAGGAAAAACAAAAGCAAAACAGTAAGTCAGCAATGTTTCCGAAGACTCACATGGAGGCAAAAGATCACAGTAACTGTTTGCTCTGAAAGGTTATATGTACATAAGGTCTATCCTAAAGCAGTTTGTTCCCAGCAATGAAGAGAAACTTGGGACGTACAGAGACGATTCAGCAGCTGCCATGTCCTCCGTCACATACCAGTCCTACATGCCACCCCAGCCTGCTTGGAGAACTGCATCCTGATACTTGTGAGTGAGCAGAATTGGTTCATTTGTAAAGCTTAGTAAAAATGACTTTCCCTGACTATATAGTTATGTTATAAATTGGGACCACAACGGATCATAATCCAATTAAAATTTATTGATTATAGCAAGTAGAATATGAGCAAAAG
>JAVJGI010000060.1:26298013-26310860 GCA_035590275.1 Ibycter americanus
TTAAATTGTAGTTCTGACTTCTAAACTCTTTTGAGTTGGGTTCATTTCTCCTGCCGGTTTACTTCTAAACCAGCACATACATGTAGGTGCTGTTGAAGACAGCACCTTGTCTGTGGCTGTTTGTGTCAATGTCCTATGTGAGTCTCTGGCTTGTGTGCTCAGCTTTGCTACTTGTTGAAACTGCAAACAGGAAAGCAGCAGCAGCTGTGTTAAAGGGCCTGCAATGGAGACATCTGGGCTCCAGGAGCCTCTGGGCAAGAGGAACCATCAGGCCACAGAGTTTCTGGAGGTGGTCACTTGAGGCACCCCTTAACAAGTATTGGGGCTATGCTAATGAGATAATTTTGAAGAGGATAATTTTGATCGGTTTTGTTTTAATAGCTGTCTCTTGAACTGAAAAATATCTGTCCTGTTGCTTCATCTGTTCTGAAATGGTCCTGTTTGTTCTGAGTGCTCTTCCTGCTGTGGTAAATTTGGGCCCTGATGACTCTGAGAATGAAGTGTGATCACTTAAAAAAAAAAAATCCCCAAACAAGTAAAAAAACTTGCTAACACACTGACTCAGAAATATTGCTGGATAATACTGAATAAAATCACATAAAAAGTCCTGGCAGTTCAAAGAGACAATGCTAAGAGCACGAAGGAAGGCTGGGAGAAGAGCCGGATTCAACATGAAATTCATGGATGTAAAACTAAAATAGGCCCATCCAATAATCATTTTTGTAATGCTTATCTGTAGCAGCAGATGGCATTAGGACAACAAAGACAATAGGTGAAAGTGGGAAATACACTGCTGGAAATAGTGGAATGGGAATCTGCAGAGAGAAGTGACTAGTCTCTAGATGTTTAAAGTTACTGTGACTACCCTGTGATTAACTGTCAATCTGAGGTAGAAGTAATTTCTGACAGATTTTCTCTTACGTAACTGCTGAGAATCCTTGTGGCAAGAAAACCTCTGTGTGCCGGTGCTTCTGTGATATCTAAAATACAGTTATAAACTGAGGAAAATGAGAATTCATGGTGTGTATGTACTCTTTCCTTTGGGCTTGTTTGGTTGATTTAAGCCATCTTGTACCACAGGTGCAGGACTGCCAAGCCTCTCTAATCTTTCTATGATGTCAAACATACTGAATTAATTTTAAATGCTTTTGGTTAATTGAGACTGGCTGCTAGAAATGCAGAAGCAGAAACAGGGGAGCAAAGGTGTGCTGGCCTGCAGCTGAACTTTCGTCCTTTCAGTTCCTGGAAGTTTGTGTTTGCTGAACTCCATGTCCTGGAGAGATGGGGAGCAACTGAGAATCAGAGTGGCTGGTGTTGAAATAGAGTTTTGGTCCAATTAAAGGAAGCTTTTAATAGTAAGAATATTTTGTAAGTATTATGAGTGCCTCAGTTACACTTGTTGCAGAGGAGGTTTAGATCACTTAAAGAACCACCATCTAAGTAGCAGCAAAAATGGGTTTGTTGAAGTAAGATGTTGTAGAAGTGAGGCCTAAGAAAGTCCCATGGCAAAGGTCAATCTATTACTTACTGTACAGAGGGTATAATAATAATTTAAAAATACCGATACAAGATCTTAATGCCCTATGATACAAGATTATGCAAAATAGTGGTCACGTACCAAAGAAGTTGGTAAGGGGTCTCTCAGCCTTGAGGAGTAACCTTGAGAGGCTGTCCAAACTCGAGGGGAGACCACTGCTGTGCAGCCAGCTGCTTAGCAGGGAGAGCTCAAAAAGGCTCATTCAATCTGTAATATTTATGCAATAAAGTGGTTGGCTCATAGTCAAATTATGTGCGATGGAAAAGGTAGGCATGAGATTCCTTGTACCCACAACTTCATTTGTTCCTTGACAAATTAGTCTTGGAAGAACCGCCTGCTATTCATGTGTTAATCGCGTGATCAGTGTTCCCATTTCCGAGCTCACATGCATCAAAGCTCACCATGTCATCCTGTTCCTGTGGGGGTTTTCAAAGAACAGGTTGAAACTAGAGAAGTTCTTGACCTGGTCATGACCTAGGCTTTTACTTCCTTGGGAGCCTGAACCAAACTATTGCTAGTTTGGTCAAGGAGTCAAGTGCATCCATCACACTCCATCCTGTGACTACAGTCAATCAAACTTTATTGACTCAGAGTGGTGGTATGGTTACCTCTTGCCTCTGCGCCATAAATATACAGTGTATTGCAGATCAGTGGTAAGGGTACAGTTGAGTTGCTTAGCTTAAGTGTTACAATTAATGCTAATTATATACCATCGCACATACAGAATCAGTTGATTGCATATGTTTTACGTGTTGGATTAACAGGATTTGTTTCCTTATTCACCCAGCTTTGATAGACAGAATGATTATAAGCAATAAACACAATCAAGTCAAAACTAATAAAACTGCAACTGGATGTAACATCAAATTCAAAGCTCTAGTTGCTGTTGATCATTCAAGATCATAAACATACACAGCTGTTGCTGACATAGACAAGTACTGTCTCAGCTGGTTTGTCAGTGTACTGAAAAATGTCACACACTCCTCAGGGGAATTCCTTTCACGTGATCCCCATCCTAGCTCAGGGATGCAAGCTTTAATGTCTACCTATTGTCATCCTTTATTTCCCTGCCAGGCCTGTTGTTGATCCATGGGATGGATACAGATCCATCTTGGTGTAAAACCGGAGAGGTGGTAGGGTAGATTTGTTTAGTAGTTAACATCTCCTGTAGTCAATACATAGGCAACAGCTATGCATTATATGTAAAGTTTACTGAAAGCTGCCAGGCTTGCACGTGTCATTTGGTGTCAGTGGCGTTATTCTGGACAACTTTTGTGAGTTTGAGCAGGTGGGATTCTGGTGTCACCTTGTCTTAAGATTCTGGCTACTGCAGCTCATACACTTGGTAGGGCTTGAAGGCAGCTCAGAGCTGAGGAAAACCCCAGAAGATTTAGTAATAACATGCAATCACTGGTTTTGGACATTCCTGTAAAGGTAAAGTGTTTGTGGTTAACTACTGTCCTAGTCCCAACGTAAGTAATGATAACTGTAAGGGAAAGTGAAGATTTTCCAGTGAGGGGGTTATTGTGTTTAGTTTATTGGCTAAGGCTTCTGCATCCGTACTGTTGAGCACTCCAAATAGTCTGTAAGGTCTCTGTATGTTCTGCTGAGGTACGTTACAGCTGTGGAGCCAGGCTAGCTATCCTTCATAAGTGGTAGACAAGAAGGGGGGCCATACCAAGTTCAGTCTAGACACATTGGTTAGCAGTGTTAACTCTGCCTGTTTTAAGGACCAGTTAGGATCCAAAAGCAGCTGTTGCGTATGATTTTTTCTAAATCACTTAAGTACCTGTTTGTCCACAGGAGGGCCACAAAGAGTTCAGGGGGCTGGAACATGTCCCCTTTGAGGATGTGTTGAGAGAGTTGGGGTGGTTTAGGCTAGAGAAGGGAAGGAGGCCTTGTAACAGCCTTCTAGTATTTAAAGGGGGCCTACAGGAATGATGGGGAGGGACCCTGTCTTGGGGATTGTAGTGATAGGATGAGGGGTAACAATTTTAAACTGAAAGAAGGTAGATTTATATTAGATATTAGGAAGAGATTCTTTACTGTGCGGGTGGTGAGGCACTGGAACAGGGTGCCCAGAGGAGTTATGGATGCCCTATTGCTGGAAGTGTTCAAGACCAGGTTGGATGGGGCACTGAGCCACCTGATCTAGTGGAAGGTGTCCCTGCCCATGGAAGAGGGGTTGGTACTAGATGATCTTTAAGGTCCCTTCAACCCCAACATTTGATTCTAATCTATGCTTTGGTAACGATGGGAGATGGAGTTGAGAGTGAGTTAGGAAGAGTAGTTGGAGGCTTGGCTGGGATGAACACGGGAAGGGAAGTACCAGTGGGACTCAGACAAGAGAATAGTATTAAACTAGAGTGATAAAAGCCTTAACCTAAAGGCAGACAATGTCAACAGGATGAGAAGATACAAGGGACATGCCACAAAAGGGTTGGTACAGGTGCGTGTGCCCTGATTTTGTGGGTAAAACCCATGGGTTTTATCTTTTTGCAGTTCTCTGCAGAAAGGGGGAAGTGAGCAAACGGCAGTGGTTAAACCATGACAGTCCTTTTTGGTGCCCAGAGTGGGACAAAGAAGAGTTCAGATAATGACAGATCTACCCAGAGCATGTTAAACCGAATTTTTTTATAAGCATTCATTGTATTAGTTTAATAATGACTGGTCATAATATTGATTTATTTGTGATGAGTTGTTGCGCTTGTTCTTAGAGTTATGTTATGTATGTGTTCCCTGTTGTGGTGTTTGTCACCTCTGGGGGCTGGGCTAAGGTTATCATTTTGTTGTATTTGGTAATACTGGCTTATAATATGATAGAATTGTTGGTTGTGAAACTAATCTGCTATTTGTACTCAGCACTGTAGTCACGTCTGTCAGGAGCCATCTATTGGAAACTATTAATAATTACACCTTTTACCTTTTCTCCTCAGAGAGCCAGCCTCTGGAGGAGACATCTTCCCACATCTTCCCCTTCTCCTCCAGGCTAATTACAGTAGCATCTGAGAATTTTCAAAAATTTGAGTATCCTTGGGATGTTGAAACCAGCATGGTCCTATTGCTAGAAACCATGAATGTAGTACAGGTCTTCTTTAGGGTTAAGCTATTTGTGGCTACTCCAGCCCCAGCAGACAGGTACTGCAGCTACTCTGACCTTGATGGTGGGTGATGCAATTGAAATAGAGGACCAGCCTGTGCTGATATCAATCACTCCTATACACCCAGTCATATGGATATGAAAGACAGCTCATTTAGTAAAGGAGGATGAAATAGGGCCACCACAAGAACAGGAGGAGGAGGCAGAACAAAAGGTAACCACCTGATCCCTGTCCCTGCAGGATATGCAAAAAGATTTCAGCTGTTGTCCAGGTGAGCACATTATCGCCTAACTGCTCCAGTGCTGGAATAATGGGGCTGATAGTCTGGAAATAGAGTAGGAAATCCAAGCAGCTGGGATCACTTACTAGGGAAGAGGGTATTGACAAGGCAATTGGAAGAGGGACACAAGTCCTCAGCCTCTGAAGGCAACTCCTGTCAAGTGTGGGGGAAAGGTATCCCTTCAAGGAAGGTACTATATGTTGCCCAGGCAAGTGGACTGCAATAGATGAGAGGTATCCTGTACCTGGGGGAATTAGCTAGCTAGAGATGGTTTATTAAGACCTGAACAACACACAGTCCCTCACAGATCCAGACAAAGTCCAATGGACCTGACCCATGTGGTGGAAATCTCTACAGAGTGCACCATTGCCATATGCCTGTTCCTTGGCAGTAATGAGCTGGAGAGATGAAGTGGCACCAGCAGTGGATGAAGTGGATTGTCAACTCTGGGGATATGAAGACAGTCTCTCTTCCTTCCTCACTCAGCTGTGGAGAAACTGGTCGAGCAATTTGATGAGGATATATCCTACTCCCCATGTGTACCGACCCGCATCTCAGCTATTAACAGTAAGCATCCTTGTGCTCAAAAGGAAGGATATAGAAGGTACACACCACAGGGTACCCTGTGGTTTTACCTGCAGGACCACAGAGAGGACATGAGGAAGTGGGATGGAAAAGCTGCCTTGACCTTAGAGGCACGGGTATGTGAATTCAAAGGAAAAACAATCACAAATGGGGATTCTTCCAGGAAAATTGCTGCTCCAGTCTCCAGTGGGTAGTTCCCCAGACAGAGTGGAAGGGCTGGTCTTACTCCTGATCCTATGGAAAGCAATTCTAATCTTGTTTTTATAAGAAGTGGAGAATCCTATGACTAGGACTAGAGAGGCTCTGCCTCCAGCCAGGTGGAGGAGAGGGAAACTGGGTTTTGGACTGTGTGGGTCTGTTGGTCTGGCATGTTAGACCCACAGGAGTATAAGGCTCTAGTAGACACTGATGCACAGTGTACCCTAATGCCATCAAGCTATAAAAAAGCAGAACCCATTTATATTTCTGGAGTGACAGAGGGATTCCAACATCTAACTGTATTGGAGGCTGAAGTAAGGCTAACTGGGAATGACTGGCGAAAGCACCCCATGGTGACTGGCCTAGAAGCTCTCTGCATCCTTGGCATAGACTATCTCAGGAGAGGGTATTTCAAGGACCAAAAGGGGTACCAGTGGGCTTTTGATACAGCTGCCTTGGAGGTGGAGGAAATTAAGCAGCTGTCTACCTTGCCCAGTCTCTTGGAGTACCCTTCTATTGTAGGTTTGCTGTGGGTTGAAGAACAACAGATGCCAATCACTACCACAACAGTGCACTGGCGGCAGTGTCACACCAATTGAGACTCCTTGATTCCCATTCATAAGTTGATTTGTAAACTGGAGAGTCAAGGAGTGATCAGCAGGACTCACTCATCCTTTAACAGACCTATATGGCTTGTACGAAATTCCAATGGAGACTAACAGTAGACTATCATGGCCTGAATAAAGTCATGCTGCCACTGAGTGCTGCCATACTGGCTATGCTACAACTTCAATATGAAGTGGAGTTAAAGGCAGCCAAGTGGTATGCCACAATTGATATCACTAATGCGTTTTTCTCAGTCCCTTTGGCAGCGCAGTATGGGTCCCTTTCACTTGGAGGGTCGTCCAGTACACCTGGAATTGACTGCCCCGGGGGTGGGAACACAGCCCTATCATCTGCCATGGACTGGTCCGTACTGCACTGGGGCAGAGTGAAGCTCCAGAACACCAGCAATACATTGATGATATCATCATGTTGGGCAATGCAGGAGAAGAAGTTTTTGAGAAAGGGAAGAAAATAGTCCAAATCCTTCTGAAAGCTGGATTTGCCATAAAAAAAAAGTAAGGTCAAGGGACCTGCACAGGAGATCCAATTAGAAATAGAATGGCAAGATGGATATCGTCAAATCCCAATGGATGTGATCAACAAAATAACAACTATGTCTCCACCAAGAAACACAAGCTTTCTTCGGTGTTGTAGGTTTTTGGAGAATGCACATTTCAAATTACAGTCTGATTGTAAGCCCTCTTTATCAAGTGACCTGGAAGAAGAATGATTTCAAATGGGGTCCTGAACAATGACAAGCATTTGAACAAATTAAACAGGAAGTAGTTCAAGCAGTAGCCCATGGGCCAGTCAGAGCAAGGCAAGATGTAAAATAATGTGCTCTACACTGCAGCCAGGGAGAATGGCCATGCCTGGAGCCTCTGGCAGAAAACACTGGGGGAGACTCGAGGTCAACCCTGAGGCTTTTGGAGTTGGGGGTACAGAGAATCTGAGACCTGCTATACTCCAACTGAAAAAGAGATAGTGGCAGCTTATGAAGGGGTTTGAGCTGCGTTGGAAGTGATTGGTACTGAAGTGCAGCTTCTCCTGGCACCCTGGCTGCTGGTGCTGGGCTGGATGTTCAAAGGGAGGGTCTCATCTACACATTGTGCAACTGATGCTACACGGAGTAAGCGGGTTGCACTGATCACACAAAAAGCTTGAATAGGAAACTGCAGTTGTCCAGGAATCTTGGAAGTGATCATGGACTGGCCAGAAGGCAAAGAACTCAGAATGTCACCAGAAGAGGAGGTGATGTGCTGAAAAGGCGCCACTGTATAATAAATTACCAGAAAATGAGAAGCAATATGCCCTGTTTACTGATGGGTCCTGCCATATTATAGGAAAGCACTGAAGGTGGAAGGTGGCTGTAGAGTCCCCTACAGCAAGTTACAGAAACTGCTGAAGAAGGTGAATCGAGACGGTTTGCAGAGGTGAAAGCCATCCAGTTGGCTTTAGACATTGCTGAATGAGGAAAAATGGCCAATACTTTATCTCTATACCAACTTACAGATGGTGGCAAATGCCCTGTAGGGGTGGTTGCAGCAACTGGCAGACCAGAGGTAAATCCATCTGGGCTGCTGTACAGTGGCAAGATACTGCTGCCTGGGTGGAGAACCTCGTTGTGAAGATGTCATGTAGATGCTCATGTACAGAGTTGGGCCACTGAAGAACATCAAAACAACTGTCAGGTGGATCAGGCTGCTAGCATTGAAGTGGCTCAGGTGGATCTGGACTGGGAACATAAAGGTGAATTACTCATAGCTTGCTGGGCCCATGACACTTCAGGCCATCAAGGGAGAGATGCAGCATATAGATGGGCTTGTGATCGAGGAGTGGAATTCACAATGGATGCTATCACTCAGGGTATCCATGAATGTGAAATATGCGCTGCAGTTCAGCAGACCAAGCAGTTGAAGCCTCTTTGGTATGGAGGACGATAGCTGAAGTATAAACATGGGGAGGCCTGGCAGATTGATTATATCGCACTCCCACAAGCCTGCCAAGGCAAGTGTTATGTGCTTGCAGTGGTGGAAGCAACCACTGAATGGCTGGAAACAGTGTCCCGTGCCACCACCCAGAATGTGGGCCTCGAAAAGGCAAATCTTATGGGAACACTGCACCCCAGAAAGAATAGACGCAGATAGCGGGGCTCATTTGCAAAACAACCTCATAGACACCTGGGCTAAAGAACATGGTATTGAATGCCCCTATCATGCACCAGCCTCCAGGAAAATTGAATGATGCAATGGACTGTTAAAGGCTACACTGAGAGCAGTGGGTGGTGGGACCTTCAGACATGGGGCTATGCATTAGCAAAAGCCACCTGGTTAGTCAGCATTTGAGGATCTGCCAGCTGGGCTGGCCCTGCCCAGTCAAAACTCTTACGTACTATAGAAAGGGATAAAGTTCCTGTAGTGCGTATAAAAAATATGCCAGGGAAAACAGCCTGGGTTATTCCTGCCTCAGGCAAAGGCAAACCCGTTTGTGGGATTGCTTTTGCTCAGGGATCTGGATGTACCTGGTGGGTAATGTGGGAGGGTGGGGAATTATGATGTGTGCCTCAAGGGAATTTGATTTTGAGTGAGAATAGCCAATGAATTAAATTGTATGATGTTAACTGCTTTATAACACTGTATATCATCATTTCTGTGGTTGCTATATGACATATCAAGAGTATTATAGTAAAAATCACCCAGAATAATGAAGCATGAGCTTCAGTGAAACCAGAACAGCACAGCAGTGATGGAATTGGAATTGGCTTCAGCATGCAACAGTCACACATAGAGCACCATCTTTCCTGCTCTGAAAGACTTAGGACAGATGGAGCCCAAAGTTAGGGACTAAATTAACTCAATGGACTTTTGTAGGGATTGCCCCATAGACTAAGGGAATGATATATGTGTGTATATATCAATAGACAGGGAAGGTGGTGGGGGTTAACTGGGATGTATTGGAAATGTGGGGCCTGGGCATGACATAAATGGTATAGAATAAGGGGTGGATACTGTCTTAGTTTGTGCTGGGATAGAGTTATTTTTCTTCCTGGTAGCTGGTACAGTGCTGTGCTTTGGATTTAGTATGAGAATAATGTTGATACCACACTGACATTTTAGTTGTTGCTAAGTAGTGCTTACTGCTTACTCGTAAGTCAAGGACTTTTCAGTTTCCCATGAAACTTTGCTGGTGCACAAGAAGGTGGGAGGTAGCATAGCTAGAACAACTGATCCGAACTAGCCAAAGGGATATTTCCTACCGTTTGTGCTTAGTATATACACTGGGGGAGTTGGCCAGGGTGGGAATCACTGCTCAGGGACTGGCTGGGCATCAGTCGGTGGGTGGTGAGCAATTGTATTGTGCGTCACTTGTTTTTCTTCGGTTCTATTTATCTCGCTCGGTTTTTGTTAAGTCCCTTTTCGTTACTGTTATTATTTAACTTACTAAACCAGTCTTGTCTCAACCCATGGGTTTTACCTTTTTCAGATTCTCCTCCCCATCCTACTGTAGTGGTGGGGGCAGAAGTGAGTGAGCAGCTGCGTGGTATTTAGTTGCTGGTTGGGTTGAACCATGACAGCATGGCACACTGGTCATTGGACCAGCATAATGTCTGCTAGTATTTCCATAGGGCTGGCTGTGGGTGGCTGAAAGAGACCAGTTCTTCCCCACTAGGGCCTGTGTCATGGGCTTGTGTCACAGGCCTGTGTGACACTGTGCCATGTCTGAGGGAAGATGTATTTCATAGTGTGCTGCAGCCCTGACTAAAGCTTTAGCAGCAGGATGACCCCAACACTTGTACAACCAGAGAGCTACCATGGTGGTTCTATGATTCAGGTTGGAGGCTTGGGTTGAAGTTTCTGCAGTTTCATCTGTTACTCTTGAACTGTGGCTGGCTTTATTGTAGGTGTCAGTGTTTGCTACCACTGCCACCCTTCTGATCACAGCAGTGACATCTGCTTGGGCATTTCGTATGGCCTTGGCTATGGGACAAACAGAGTAGGAATCAACATGGCCGACAGCCAAAGCACATGAGTAGGCATAGTCCTGTATTTCTTCAGATGCGTGACTTCACCTGCCAACGGGCCTGGGAGATAAAAAATTGTCTGGTCAGACTGTCCTGCTTTTATTGAGTCATGGAAGCACGATCTGGATTTGCTGCTCAGACACTGCATATGACTTCTCCCTTCTGTGCTGCTTCTCTTTTTTTGTGTGCTTGAAAACACCATATAATACAATACTAACCCCTCGTTTCCACCCCTCCATTATGTGATTCAGTGGGGAAAAGCAGTCTTGTTGTGTCCTGTTTGTGCAATGCCAGGACTGATATCTATGCCATCTGTGCCCCCTGAGGGTGTTGGGTGCAGAGGGGAGTTTGTTGTGGAGTCTCTTTATCTATATTTTCTCTTTGAAATGGAAATACTCTGTTCTTTTTAGAAATTGTGAAATCTCAAATGACTGAAACTGAAAAAGCAGAAGTCTGGAAGGAGAGTTTGTAGGGCTAAAACTGGGTGTTGCCTTGAGAATTGGGTTCTCTCCTGGTTGTGCTACAGAGTTCTGGTGGGAGGATGGGAAAGTGATGCAGCTAAGGGCATTGCAGATGTTATTAGTCCTGTATGTTTTGTGAGGTTTTGTGCAGAGCTCCAGCTTGCCCCTGGGCAGTCCACTGACTCACAACCATGAAGTCAGACCTAAAGCAACAAGGGTTAAGCAGGAAGGGTTGCCCAGCTGTACCTGAGAGTGAGTGGAAGGAGTCTTTGGCAATGAAGAAAAGTAAAGGGGCTGGATGGGCAGTCAGGCTCAAGTGCTTCTGAATGAATTGGACCCTCTGCTGTGGCAGCTCAGGGATCCCAGCACTTGTGATGGGCATGGGCTGGGGATGCATCATGGTGCAGTTCCCCTTCCAGGCGTGGTACCCCAGTCTCCTTCAGGGGACAAGTGCCTGGAGTGAACTAGGAAGAGCTGCTGTCTGCTGATGCCCCTGCCCTGGGTGGCCTGTCCAAGGTAATGGCTGTCTGGTGTCTCTCTTTTGTTCCTAGGAGAAGCAGCCATCTCCCACTCCCTGACTCAGCTCCAGGACTCACAGCAACCCTGGTTTTCTGCCAGTGCTGTCCCAAACACTGCTTCCAAGTTAAGGGTCCCTTTCTGTTAATGCATATAAACTTGAAAAGGCTTCAGAGGAATCAATGTAAATAGTAGAAGGAAGGAAGGAGAGCAGGCAGGTCTAAATCCCACACCAGGGACCCTGACTCCACTCACCACAAACTTAAGGACAGGTATAAATTCTCTTCACTTTACTCATGTGAAAAAGAAAAGCTGGCTTACTCTCGTTCTCTCTCACTTCTCTTCACTGGATGCTCAAAAACTTCTGTCATTAGTTGCTCCTCGTTGCTGTAAATCTCTTTAGATTGCAATTGGATAACCTCTCAGGTTCTGGGAGACCCCTTTGTCAAAGGAACCTCTGTGGATATAGCCCCTATTTGATGTTAAGTTGGTAGTTACTGACTCTCAAATTCAATGGGCTGACTGAAGATGATTCTAAAGTAGTATGATTCCTGATGCACCACCAACTATTTTTAAGGAGCTCTGTAACAAACTGTGTATGCTTGTACATTCATGTTCCTGTATTTTATTTTCTGTCAAATAAGACTCTGAGTTTTACTGTCATGATTTGTGTGGCTCACTGGGAATTTGGATGTTAAGCCTATGTGCTTGCTACCCAGGACCTTGGAGATCCCAAACGCAGGCACCAGTGAGGAGACGATCCTGACCAAGTAGGGCCTTGGGCTTGTGTGGCAGCAGCAAAATGACACCACTAGGCAGTGACTGCAGAAAGCACTGAGGAGAGTGATCTATGAACTGCTGCCTGGGAGCCCTGATTGGAGCACTCCTGAGGAATGGCTGGCCCATGCCTTGGTGATCTCCCCGCTTACTTGGGACACCAGGTGAGGGTTCTTTCCTGGAAACTGTGTGATACCTATTAGGCAGATTATAAGGAATTTGGAATAGAAGCAGGATAGTCCTCACTCGCAGGGTGGTGTAATTGTTACCTGTTTAACAAGTGCCTTATCCCAATAAACTCCACTTTGTGCCTTAAAACCTTATTCAGAACAAGGTTAGGTCAGTCTGTACCTAGCCAAAGAGACAAGGCTCAACACCTAAATGGAAGTAAGTGGTACGTTTATTAATTACCCCTTATATTTAAGTCATCATCTTGCAAACTTGAGGCAGACAAACTACTTTTATTCACATTGCTTTCTATGCCATGCGTTACTTCCTGACTGTTTATGTCCCTGATTAGTTTATGTATACTTCTGTGCAGTGGGGAGATTGCAGGACAGCCTGTGTGCTATCTGCATTCTCCATCAGGTTATCCCAGGACAGCCATGGCACTGGAGCACAAGGATCAATTTGTAGCAGTCGGTACGTTTAATGCCTTCAGCATGTGTCGCATGCCGGTCCGAGACAAGAGCGTGGTTCTGTGTGTATTCTCGGGAACAGAATTAAGACTCAAAACGGAGTCAAGAGCCAAGGACTTTTATTTGC
>JAVJGI010000060.1:26310960-26345050 GCA_035590275.1 Ibycter americanus
CTGGCCTGGGGGCTGCAGGGCTGCAGCTCTCACATGTTCTCACTCCTCTCTCAGGCTGCAGCTGTGCAGGTTTTTATGTCCCCATCTTAAACATGGTGTTACAGAGGCGCTGCCACCATCACTGATGGGCTTGGCCTTGGCCAACGGTGGGTCCATCTTGGAGCTGGCTGGCCTTGGCTCCATTGGATACAGGAGAAGCTTCTAGCAGCTTCGCACAGAAGCAACCCATGTAGGCCCCCACTACCAAAACCTTGCCATACAAACCAAATACAGACATGTAAACTGATTAATGCTGCAATTCTGTGTCCTTTGGTATTCTAGAAATTTCCATTGTCAAGTATGTTGAAGGGTAAAAGGTATGAATTTAAAACAACCTAAACCACCTTTCTTTTGAAGGGGAAAATGTGAACCCATTTGGAAGCAAACTGTGTATTTTGGCTGCCATTTCTTCTCTAGAAATGATACTTCCCTGGTGCATGTTGCCATTCTAAAATCGTTTATATGGAATCTTGTTCTGTACAATGCTAAACAGCAATGAATTCCATTCATGACTATGCTGTAATAAATACACTAACTTGCTGTAATGAATTATGTGGCACACTTCACTCTTAGGTGAGAGAGAAGTAGCAATATGTTTATTGCTATAAAACAGCAATTTAACAAAGTTTGATAGTAAATGTGACAGTGGTTTAACAAGATTCGAAGGCAAGGTACACTTATTTACTGCATAGAGGGCAGGGTGAGACGAAGCTGTCAGGAAGACCCTGCCGTTGAGCCATGAGGTTCAGAAAGGACCCCCTTGCGTTCTAAACTCCTCCTCAGAGGGGAGATTAGGTGTGGCTAGGTCCAGACTTAGTCTTGGACCTGGTCAGCGGTTTATATCTAAAGGATTATACGTGCACAATCCTTTATACCACTTAGCTAAGATTTCAAACTTTAGCATGCTATTAATCACTTACCAAGAATCTGTTGTGGCAAGGAATATCTCAACCTCAAGGAGTCACCTTGAGAGGGGTCCCTACTCAGAGGGAGATCCTGGCGTGCAGCCCGCTGCCATGCAGGAGAGCTCAGCAGGCTCTGGGCTGTCCACTGTTTATGGAGTAAGATGATTGACTCATAGTCATATTTGCATACCAGCTACAGAAGTTAGTTTCTTTCAGGCTCGGCTTGAGTCAGACCTTGACCAGCACTGTGGTTAGGGGGGCGCATTGTTCAAATTAGCCCTTGGCTGTTGTGTCATTATCTGTGTCACCCGAATCCACTTTGAGTCAGATGGAGCCATCATGACCAGACACAGAGGTTACAACTGCCACTGATGATTGTTATCATTTGAGCACTGTTATGGAAATAAATGTCAAGATGTGGAGGGGGGAGCACATCGCCATACTTAATCAATCATAATGGTTACTGGAAATCATTGTGATTTTACCTAAATAATGAAGACAATAATTGATTCCCTATTAAACCAGAAAGATTTTATTTTCTAGCAGGAATGTGGGGGTTTTATATTTATGTCCTTAAAAAATTACTTTACTTGATACACTTACCAGCCTTTCTGTAGCAGCACGTCCTTACCTGCATGGAAGGCCCATAAGTATATTTCATTTTAATATATGCCGTAACAAAGATTTCTAAAAATCGTAAGACTTTGGATGTTTGGTGCCTATTCTTATATTCTGAAAACATTTAACATAAAAGTCAAATCATGCATGTTAGACAAGTGCTGGCAAGGAGTTAACATATATAGAGTACAATTATATATACACATACTTTCAAAAAAGTGTGTATTTATAGTTTCATGTGCCCAGTTTAGGTATCTTCTAAGGAGATGAAATTGCAGGCTGACACAGTGGTTTTCTATGACAGTATTGACTGCAACTTTTACTCCAAGAGAAAATTTCAAATGGTCATTTTATAAGCTGATTTTCAAACTCTGAATGAAGAGCTACTGAGTTATCTAAGTTTAATAAAAATGATATGAAACATAAAGGTCGGGGATGACGTTATCTTTGCAGCATTGTATTGATTTGAGCTTATAGAGATAAGCTATAATGTTATTTATTAAAGATTTAATAAACCACTAGCTGCCAATGGGCGTGTGAATATCTAGAAGGAAAAAAAAAACTTTCTGGTAAGAGTCAGAAAATAACTGCATTTGCTTTTCTAAACAAATAAGCAAGCAAATAGAGAAAGAAGGAAACCCTTCCTAAATTATGCACTAAAATATCCTTTGAGAAATTTTTAAATTTCATTCTGGCAATGACTTTCATGCAATGTATTTCATTCGAAGAATGAAATATTAGAAACATGCTAGGTATTGGTGGGTTTTGAGATTTTATGGTGCTGAGAACTAAGAACCAGTTCTTTCAAAAATATTTTCTGGTATTTTCCATGGGTTTGAGAGACAGATATTGATACCTTTACCTACATTGCTTTACTCCTCTTCCCATAATTACTCCAACTGACATTAAAAGCATTATAGAGTATGACAATTTATGATGTAAGGCCTTAAACTGTATCAATAGAACTATTAATATGCAATGTAACAAAAATGTCCAAACATATTACAAGAGAAAAACTCTAGCACTAACCTTGCATCTAAAGTTCCATCATGAAATAAAAACTAGACTGTATCAATTTATTTTCTTTGTTAACTAAATGATTAAGGTCTTTCTCAATTAGTTCAACACATCAACAAGAAGAAGGCCACAACTAAAATAATTTACAGATTCAATTATCTGTTTTTTTAATTAAAAAAAAAAAAAAATCCCAGAAAAGGAATTTATTCAGTTAAATAGCATAGGATCTTACCCTTAACAAACATACCAAATGGAAAATTATAATTACAACCACCACATCTTCAGAGGGTAAAAGAGAAAAGGAAGGTGACTACAAAAGCAGCTGTTATTAGGTAAGTTTTGCTCGCAGAACATAGTGTTTGTGAAAATATGGGTTACATCGTTGTTCAGTAATGTTATTTTTGCCCTATCATATTCTGCAGCTGGAAGTATCAAAAGTTTTCTGAATCCTGACCTCAAAAGGGACAATTCAATATTCAGATTACATTTAATAGAAAAATAAAATTAAGACCCTCTTAATCTACCCCATTGGTCACTAGAATAATTTTAGTTGTAACAGTCTTTGATTTTCAGAGGAAGTTCTGGTCACTTTGATGAGAAAGTTATGAATAACTTGGTAAGGCCAGGGTTTTGTTTTCTGTTTTATTATGTAGGGCTGGGTGCAAACAGCGAGAAATCTTACCTGGGAAACTTAATATTTTTGTATTTGTTAGTTTTTGAGAGATAATTTTGGTAAACCATTACTGAAATCACCATTAAGATATCAGTGAGAACTTATATATATGGGTGGTTTTTGAAAAATATATATATATATGTTTCTCTGTGTGTGTGAACAGCTTGCTTTTCACATAAAATGTATTGTAATGGGAAGTGCTGTAAAGATCCAGTGCACTCAGGAGGAATCTGAGTCATGGAGTCACTTAAGTTAGAAGATATCTCAGTGGGTCCAGCCACCAGCTCAAAACAGGGTGAACACTGAATTCAGACCAGTTGCTCAGGGTTTTGTCCAACTGGAATTTGAGGATATCAAGGGACCAAGACTGTATAATTTATATAGTGCAACTCGTTCCAGTGCTTGATTATTCTCATAGTAAATCCTCATGCATTTCAATTTATGACCAGTTCTAATTTTTTTACTGTACACCTCAGTAAAGAACCTTGCTCTGTTCTCTTGGCAACCTCCTCTGCGATTTTAAAATATTGCTGTTTAGATCCTCTTCAAGACTTCTTTTTTCTAGGCTAAGCAATCCTAGCTTCCTTGGTCTCTTTTCTGATCTGTGCCATTAAAGAAGACATAGTCTTTCATGAGATTAAGTGCACTTTAGCTTTGCTCAAATTACACATGACAAGCTCAGAAAAACTTTGTACAGCTCCAAAATGTTTTATAAACAAGTGTTCTCCACAGTTGCCCCCTAAGGACTCGGCCTATGGTCCATAGAAGCCAGTAGAACAACACCTATTGATTTCAAGAGTTTTACATCAATTCAGAAACCAAAGGAATGCTTTTGGGTTTTTTCTGAGTCCTTGAACTTCGACTATGAATCAAATGTTGGGTTTTTTTCAAACCCCGAATACAGGGCATTTGGGAGAATTTAAAGTAGCTAAGGTGTATATGAATAGATACATGAATAAATAGAAATAAACCACTTCCCTTTCTTTTTTTTTACAAAAGCAGGATGGGGAAAGAAAAAAGTAAAACAACAGAAATGTTTCATCCGTTTTTAAAATTAAGCATATTTATAAGCTTCTAACCAAGTGCGATAAACTCTTGACATGGAAAACATTCTTCCCTAACCTATGAGATTTACCAAATCAGAAGTTTGGTCACAGAAAATCTTAATGCTTGTGCATGTGACAACATGGCAAATAAGATAATCTATTTCTTTGATCATAAAGGATTTTAAAAGTCATTTGTACAGGAAGATTGCAAGTCCACTATTAGTGATTGAGGAGCCAGTAAGGAGAGGTGCTCTGCTGAACCTCACATTCATTAACAAAGAAGGTGCCACTGGGAAGCTGAAGGCGAAGGCAGCATTCACTGCAGGGACAATGAGGTGGTGGAGTTCAGGATCCTGAGAGGAAAGCGAGGCAAAAAGCAGGATCATAATCCTGGACTTCGGGAGAGCAGATTTTGGCCTCTTCAGGGATCTGCTTGAAAGAATCCCATGGGATAATGGATTCTTATATATCCCTTATAACCTGGTGGGGAAAGGGGCCCAAGACAGTCGGTTGATATTCAACTATAACCTCCTTCAAGCTCAAAAGGAGTCCACCTCAATGAGCAGGAAGTCAGGCAAAAATATCAACAGGCTTACATGATAAACAAGGGCAAAACTCAAACACAAAAAGGAAGCATACAAAAGGTGGAAACAGGGATAGCTAACCTGGAACTATACAGACACTGTCTGAACACGCAGAGATGTAGTTAGGAAAGCCAGTGATATCAAAAGATTAGTAAAATCAGATGTATTATTAGAGGTTTGCCCTTAAGACAATTAGAACAAATGAGTTGTTAATGATTCAAGATGCAAGCATTTTTGTATGTCCTGCTAAGCGCTTTGTTAAGCACCAGCAATTTCTTTGTTTAAACAAGGATCAAGGATCGTACCACCACCAGATGAATGAACTGATTGGAAGTTTACCGCAAGAAGCACCAACTAGGGGAAAGGTAATTCTGGCAGGGGGAGATTGCAACCACTGACTCATTGACCACTGACTCAAGAAACCCCACAGATCTAGAAAGAATTTGAGCCTGAGCATGCAAACTGATTACCATAAGAAGTGAGAGAATTACTTGACAAACAGGAAACTGACTATTAAGTAATGAAGGAATTATGTAACTTGTACTCAATGAAGGCTGATGTCTTTGCTTGCTGAACTGTATAAATAGTGTAAAGTTTTGATAATCAGAGTGCTAGGCATTTGTGGGTTACCACCTAGCTCCCTACTTTGTGCAAACCAAATGAAAGGACTAGAAGTACCTCGACTTGGTGTGTGAATTGGTGCTGTGCACCAGGTAACAAACTTGCCCATGGGACAACACCAAGACCCAACTGGAATTGAATCTAGTGAGGAATATCAAAGGCAACAAGAAGGGTTCCAATAAGTACATAAGTAGCTAAAGGAAGACTAGGGAAAATGCAGGCCTACCGCCGAATGAGGCAGGGAACCTACTTCCACATTATTTACTAGCAAGACCAGCCTTGAGGAACACAAGGCCCCAGAGATCAAAGGGAAAATCTGAAAAAGGAAGACATATCTTGGTGGAAGAGGATCAGATTAGACAATACTTAAGGAAACTGGACTTCCATAAGTCTATTGGTCCTGGTGTGATGTACCCTCTAGTGCTGAGGGAGCTGGCTAATGTCACTGCGAGGCCACTCTTGATTGTCTTTGAAAGGTCATGGCAATTGTGAGAGGTGCCCAAGGACTAGAGGAATGTGAATTAATGTCTTCTAAAAGGGCAAGAATGAGGATCTGAGAAAATACAGGCTGGTCCGCCCCACTTCAATCCCTGGTTTGGTGATGGAACAACTGATCCTGGAAACTGTTTCCAGGACCATGAACAAGAGGAAAGTCATCGGAAGTAGTCAGCCACGGATTCACTAGGAAGAAGTCATGCTTTACCAATCTGATTGATAAACTTCTTTGTTGAAGTGACCAGCCTGGTAGATGAGGACAGAGCAGTCAATATTGTCTTCCTGGGCTTCACTAAGGCTGTTTCCCTTCCCAACAGTGTTTGACACTGTTTCCCATAAGACACGCATAAACAAGTTGTTGATGCATGACGTGGATGATCAGACAGTGAGGTCAACTGAAAAATGGCTGAATGGCTAGGACCAGAGGCTGGTGATCAGTGCCATGAAGTCTAGCTGAAGGCCAGCAGCTAGTGGTGTACTCCAGGGGTCTGTACTCATCCAGTCCTGTTCTACATCTTCACTAGTGACCTGGATGATGGATCAGAGTATATCCTCAGCAAGTCTGCAGAAAACACAAAACTGGGGGGAGTGGCTGAGTTTCCAGAGGGTTGTACTGCCATCCAGAGGGACCTCGACAGGCTGGTGAAATGGGCCAACACAAACCTCATGAAGTTCAACAAGGAGAAATGCAAAAGCCTGCAACTGGAGAGGAACAACTCCATTCATGAATATGTGCTGGGGGCCACCCAACTGGAAAGGAACTCAGCAGAAAAGGACCTATGGGTCCTGGTAGATACCAAGTCAAACAAGAGACAGGAATGTGCCCTTGCAGCAGAGAAAGCAAATGATATCCTCGGCAGCGTTAAACAAAGTATTGCCAGCAGGCTGAGGAAGGTGATCCTTCACCTTTACTCAGCAGTGCTGAGGCCACACTTGGAGCATTGGGTCCAGTTCTGGGCTCCTCAGTACGAGAGAGATACGGACATACTGAAGAGAGTCCAGTGAAAGGCCACAAAGATGATTAAGGTACTGGAGCAATTATCCTATGAGGAGAGGCTAAGACAGCTGGAACTCTTCAGCCTAGAGAAGAGAAGGCTCAGGCATGATCTTATCAATGTGCACAAATATTTTAATAGAGTAAAGAAGACTGAGGCAGACTCTTTTCAGTGCCCAGGGACAAGAGGTAATGGGCACAAAATTAAACACAGGAGATACTGTCTGAACATCAGAAAACACTTTTTTTACTGTGAGGGTAATTGAGCACTGGCACAGGATGCCCAGTGGGTGAGTGGAGTCTCCCACCTTCATGATACTCAGAAGCCACCTGGACACAGTCCTAGGTAGCTGTTTCTAGGTGACTCTGCTTGAGAAGGGGGATTGAATAGGAAGACCTCTGGAGGTCCCTTCCTCCAAAGACTGACCTCAACTATTCTCTGATTCTGTGATTCCATGATTCTGTGATTACTTGATCATATGCTTAAGTATAAATAAGATTAGATATGGAAATTTTATATGGAATATAAAATTAATTTTCAATAAATCTACCATATAATCTTACTTTATCTTTTGAGATAAAAACTGAGGGTTAAGAATAAAGACTTGCCCTAAACTGTATGTATTCTCCTACAGTAATCTCTACAATAGTGTTTTCTTTCTTCTAATTGAAATTTTTCTCCAGGGCAAGTATTTTATTCTTGGTAAGTACTTGAAAGATAATAATGCATCATATTTTGAAGAAATTTTTGCAAGCATGACTTCTTTTAACATTCTCAAACCTCAGCTAGCCTTTCAGGTTTAATGGTGCATTTTACCTCATCTATCCATTGACTATCCACTGACTCTTGCATGACAGGAAAGTGAATGAACCGTTTTTTATCTAACCTCACACTTTCGATTTCTTCCTCCAAATACAGTACTTATGACTATGTGATGAGATAGAACTTCAGATAATTCCATTGACTCTCATTAGGGATGCCAGACCTTTTTTGTTTTGTTTTGTTATGTATCATTAAAAAATCTTTATTGTACCACACTTGGTAGTAGTAAACCCTTCCCAGACCCTAACATAAAAATATTATAGCTTAATTTCCTGTCCTCTATAAGTATCACATTTGTGTTTTTTACTTAATATAGCATACTTATCAGAAAGTATGTAATTTCAGAACTGAATATAAAATCAGTTCTCAAGTTAAGCATTATTTAATATTATATTATCTCTGTATACACTCCTGAAGCTTATCAGTTCTTTCTCCAGGCAGAGAATAGCTAATGATACAACATTTATAAAGCCTAAAAATATTGTGAACTTCTAAATACTACTTTTGGCCTCAAGCAGAAATGGAAAAGGTCGTGTGACCTCCTTGTCATTCAGCATTATGCATTGTTCACATAGTTTCATTAACCTTTACTTTCTTTGTTAATAGATGAAATGCATATATTCAGACCCCATCAAATGCCTTTTCTGATCAATATTTGGCTATAACAGATCATTTTTCGTATTTCTACTGGGAAGCGGATCACAGCTTGCGAAGAACATGATAGTAGTTTATAATGTCAAGATCTGGCAGACTGAATAATTTATGAAGATGTTTTCCATTTTGTGTCCATTGTGACTTTTTAAAATTCAAAGCAGGAGTTTCCTGTAGGCATAATCTGATTTAAATAGACTTCTGGAATTCACATCTCTACAATGGCCTATCTGTCTGTTTTCCTTTCTGATTGCTTAAAACCAAGGCTCTGCACTGTTGGCATTTGTTATTCCTTTAACTTAGTAAATTAACTTTGACATAGTTCAAGCCTCTGTTCTCCTAACAGTGCTGAAATTTACATAATTTCAGACATTTCTCAGTTAGTTGTTTTACTTAATCCTAGCACAGGCTAAATGGTTCTTTAATACCAAACTGTGACCATTTATGGCTGATAGGCAGCAGATTGGTTGCTAGGATTTTGAAATGTCATTTGCAACTTACATAGATGAGTACTGATTGTTCTGATTAATGGGCTGGATTTGTTTGTATTTGATTTACTTCTACAAATGAGTTTCGCATATGAACTTGATAAAACCACTATTACAAGCATTGTGTGATAGGTCTTCAAACTTTGCCTTTTACTTTGCTTGAAGCTTGTAACATTCCCTTGGCAGGTAAAAAGGTAAGTAATGGGATTGACAATGTCACTTGACAATGAGTAGAAAGTTTGTGACAGCTTTCAGGATTCCCCCAGTAGAGATAGTAGTGCTTACATCTGCTGTATGCAGTTCTGCAGCTGTAGAACATTTAGGTCTAGAGTGAAGTCTTGTCAGATTAATTCATTTTACACAGGGAGTGGCAATTCTGTACCTCAGAGAAAGGAATCATTCTCATTAGATTTTCTTTCACAAGAGAATTGTCTTTTTTGAAAAGATTTCATCCATGATTGATTTATCTAGGTCCCTTTCTAAAGGGACCTTTTCTGAAACCTTCACCCCACAAGAAGTTCTTCACATCAAAGTAAAACTTGTCCTCACCCTGCCTACCACTCACATTTCTGCTTCATGCTGAACTGATCTTATGACCAATGTTCAACAAATGAGATGAAAAAATATTAAAGCATTAAAGAAATAAGGAAGTAGATATTGTCAACATTCTAGTTGTTGAAAGATAAGACATCATGACAGGCTAGATAGATAGGTAGGTAGGTAGATAGATAGATAGATGAGAAATTGAGGTCTTTTAGCATACACTTGAAACAATTATGCAGTATGTAGTACATACCACACTTACAGTAACGTGTCAGATGAGCCCTGGAAGGTGAAGGTTGGGAAGGAAATGTGAATCTTAATGTTCTTTTCCCCAAAGTAGCAAATCAAGTGTGAAATGATATTTTCCACATTGGTGATCTAAAGTATAATTTACAAGGAAAGTAGACTGTATGTGCCTGAGCTTCATATGCCCTCCCAACTATATATCAAATTGCTCTCATAATATCTCTGCTAATTAAGTAATTAGAAAGAGAGTTATCTCTGCTTATTGATTTTGATAAGATTCAGGATGACAGATTGATACATGTACTGGTGACTCAAAATATACTCACCATATTTAGGAAAGTCTGTACTGGGTTTAGAAAGAGTAATATGAATAAACCATATAACACCACATAACACAAAGAATTACATTGTGTTCCATTTCAACAGAGACATAGAGTAGGTATAAAATCAGAAAGTTTAGGCAATTCTGAGCAGAGTGCCAAAATTAGTGGAATGATATATTAATACCAAAGTTCTATGGTACAATGAACAAATTATGAAAAAAGTAAGAAATGTTAAGAAAGGTAAAGCTAAGTCAAGTCTAAACTCTCAAGATCTGTTCCAAAGTGACCAAATGGCAGACTACATGACAGAGTCCTATGATGCAGGAGTCTGATAATACAGAGGGAAGAAATGAAAGAAGTAGTAAATGGAAAGAAGATTATCTAAAAAATACTTTTGACAAATACGGAAAGTGGTTTTATGATAGATACATTAGATACATTTACTTATTCATCCATTTGTGATTAATGAAATATTACATGGGGTGGGGGTGGGGGGGAACCCAACCAACGTCTAATGGAAAAGTTATGGCAACAGTGCTGCCATAAAAGCAGTGCTGCTTGAAGTACTAGGTATTAGGTTTATATGAATGATCGCATTTCAGTATTTATATTCTCAAAACAAGTAAAAACCAAAATGAAATGTAGACAGAAAGACAGATATATCATAAATTTTGCAGAACAGAGCACTATGCAGGAGAAAACAGATGAAATAACGCTTTTCAGGATATTAAAAAAAGTCACCGTCCCCTTGTGGTGGGCTGACCCTGGCTGAAAGCTAAACCCCCACCCAGCTGCTCACTCATTCTGCCCCTCCTGGACAGGGGAGACAGTCAGAAAAGCAAAAGCAAGAAAACACGTGAGTCAAGATAGAGTATCATAAAAGTGAATAAAAAATGTGTGCACAGGCAAAGCAAAACGAAAAATTTATTCAATACTTCTATCAGCAGGCAGATATTTAGCTACTTCCTGGAAAGCAGGGCTTCATTATGCGTAACAGTTACTTGGGAACACTGATGTCCTAACTCTGAACATCCCTGCTTCCTCCTTCATCTCCTAGCGGATCAGCAGGTCGAAGGAGGTGATTCTTCCCCACTACTCTGCTCTGGTGAGACCCCACCTGGATTACTGTGTTCATCTCTGGGGCCTGCAACATAAGAAGGACATGCACCTGTTGGACCAGGTCCAGAGGAGGGCCGTGAAGATGATCACAGGGCTGGAGCACCTCTTGCAAAGGATCTCACCTCCCAGGTGGAACTGGAAAGGTCTTTGAACATCAAAGGAAGTTCTCAGTACTTTTCAGGATGAAGCCCTAAGCCCTAGGGATTATATAATGATTCCTGGAATGGTGTATATATGTCTGTTTTCTTTTCTTCCCTGTTTGAGACACTACTTTGAAAACAATTTCTATAGCTTTTATTGTAGGGGATGAAATTACATGTTAACAGCCAAAGTGCTGTATAACTAAAGGGCAAAGAACAGCATTCTAGAGGAGCAAACCTCAAAATCTTACCAATTTTTATGACAGTTTGTTTGGAACCACATTTCATTACTAAATGGGGTGGGGGGGTGGGGGGTGGAGCAAGAGAGATATATTAAAAAAAAACAAACAAAAAACAAAACACAAAGCCAAAAACAAACAAACAAACCAGTTGAAAGGAGAATCCTTGGATTTTTTTATTCCATTTTTATAAGTTACATCATTGCCTTCACTCCCATATGGACACACCCACTGATTTATTAATCTGAAATGTACTGAATCAAGACAAAAAACTAAATGAGTGAGTTACACCAAGGTCAACTACATTTTGAAATTCAATTTCTCTCAGCTAGTGAAAATTTTGATGATATAAGGACTTGAAGATCTCATTGATTAAGAATGACTGCACAGATTGGTAGGACCAGATACAAAAATTTGGAGGAGGTTTTGTGTATGGAGTTGGTTAAGAACAGTATTTTCAAGCATCCAGTGCTTCTGACTTCTTGATTTTCTATCTGCACCTGAATCACTGTTAACTATCATGTATTCAAGGACACTCTCTGTTCCATTTTGGGCTATACTTCAAGAAAGCACAAGAAACGCTACTGAGTCTCAGCTGAGAGCTGCAGCCGTCATCACAGAACAATATATTGAGGCTCCCTAAGTTGTAAACCTGTTGTATCTGGAAGTAGATGAAGCCTTTCAGAGTTTCAAGACAAAGTTGTTCAGCTGAGATCACCTTCACCAGTGATACAAACTAGGAGTTCAACTTTGCCTTAGCAGGTTCATGTAGGAGGCAGCATCTCTGCTATGCTGTATTGTGAGAATGCCTCTGGGCCATATCAGAAAAAAATCAAACAGTGTTGGCATGTGGGAACCATAATGCATGGCTTCTGTCAGCTTTCATTGTGGTGTCTGAGCAGGTTGCCACTTCCAGCTGTGCAGACAGTGACCTCTTCAGCCACTAAAGTTAATTCTGACAAGAACTGTGCATTAGAGGCCTGAAATGCCATACTTCGTAGTCCATTATACTAATACAAAATGAAACAGATGGTGATTTAAAGTAATACACCACACAGTGAACTGTAACAGCTCAAGAATGAGTAGGTCATCCATTTATACACTGATCTGCACAAAACTTTATTTATATGAGATGCAAGTTTTCATTGCTTTTTGAATAAGGTAAGAACATCTATGTGCTTCGCCTGTAATATAACCTAATCGGTTAAAAAAACACAAACCACCAAACAAAACTACCCCAGTCGCCCTAGGTTAATTTACATGACAGTAACTGTGGGAAATAAACCAATCAACATTTTCAGCAGTGACCATTTTTTGTATCTTCATTTTGGGCACCTAGCATGGAAATGAACAGACAAAAGGTCTAATCTGATGTCTTAAGAGTAGCAAAAATTAATTCTGGAGAAGCAAAGATTATGACCCTTGATACAATTCTTGAACATGTTTTTTAAGTGTTCTTTGTCAAAAAGATCTTCCGTCCTTGGAAGTGTCATTAAGGTGGTTAGGAAAGACACAACATAACTCCTTACATCATAGTTCAAACCACTTTTACAGCTACACATCTTTCATTAACAGACCAGTTAGCCTCTCTAGTTGGTGGTGCAAGTAGCTGTCTCACATGCATACTGTATGTAGATCTCACTAAATTTTGGCCATGCTGAAACCTGTAAGCATTCTGCCACATTTTCATACTTCTATCTTAGGCTAGATGATATGAAAGTCCTTTGGGGCTGTTGTTATCTGGAGTCTAGTCCTAATCATACTTAATTAAAGAATATCTGTTCTAACTCAAATTTTAGATCATTTTATGCCCTTGAAGACGTCCTGAGGTAACATGAGGGTAGCTATAAGAAGGTAGCAGTGATCTGATGAATGGCAAAATCATGAGTAACTTCCTTAGTTATTCCTTCCTTCTGAAGAAGCAGGATTTCTCCATTTTATTGTTAAGTGCCACTTCTGGCATTTATTCTTTGACTGAGTCTCCTTCAGATAACACAGAAGCTATAATGAATTTTCTGTCAAGGGAATTAAAAAATCTATTTAAACTGCTCTGGGTAAGGATGAATTTCTGCTGCCATAAGGATGGCTGCTGATAAAAACAGTCCCCCCAAAAACCCAACAAAAATAAAAAGAAGTCCTTGTTGCCATGTGCAGAAATTTTCTATTTTAATATCTGGCATTTCATGATGCTGGTCTATTTTAAATAATTAGCAAGTACTTTTAAAGGCAACAGCCTTTGCTGATATGCTTCTGCTGCTTGAATTTCAGAGACATGGCTGTGTATACATGAGGTTGGGAAACTATTGATACTTCCAGTTGTATTACTTGTTATATGCCATAGCATTTCTTCTTTCTGACAGACTGCTAGGAGGTTTCAATGCTCTGAATCTTATTAGGGAATGATTTGTCACCCTGGTCTGTTGATACTAAACATGGCACAATGAGTTCTGGTTGGTAGACATGGTCTGGAGAACGACTGCAGTATTTTGTGTAAACATTTCCTTCAAAGGACAAGATGTCAGAAATCTAAAATAGAAAACTAAAGATATGTTACTTTGGATCAGACCAGTAGTGTCTGCCTAGTCCTCAAACTCCAAATAGATCTTTTTCCTTTTCAGCAACTGATGGGCAAAACCTGTTTCCCTAGTGACAAATAAAATTTACAGGATTTCCTACAGCGCATAGAACTGACAAAAAATCCTAATGTTTGTTTTCAAGAGCAGTGTTAGATTTCAATGTAAACCTACAGCACTTGGGAGATACATTACTTTCTTATTCCGTGCTTGGGCAGAAAACAATCCAATCATCTTCAGAACCAGCAGCAGTTTGTTACTAGACATGGCCCCAGCTGATAGAAAGGATGTCAAGAGAATGGAAGTTAACATGAATGTTTTTGTTTGTGGGTTTTTTTCACGTTAGATTAATAACATTTGCATTTTTATAAAACCTGTTTTAAAATCTGCTTTTCTAAAAGCTGCCTTGGTTATTTCTCTATCAGCATTTTAGGGAGTTGTGTGACTCCCTTAAACAGTTATGTATACTTTTTACAATTCAGATTACTCATCCTCATAATCACATCTGCAAATATTGAAACTTAGACAAAACTCTGTTTCCAGCAGAAAATGATTTGAAGTTCCTGTGCTACCACACTCCTCCTGTGGAACAGCAATTTCTACAATAAACAGACAGCTCTATTCTACAGCAAGGGGCAGAGCTAAACAAGTGAAATGATGCTCCATTTTCTGATAGGTCATCCAGCTGCTGAATCAAGAATCTGAACAAAGCAGACACTTTCTCCCTGTTTTGGTGGTGATGGGTATAAGGCACAACAATAGCTGAGCATAAAATATTAACGATTTTACTTTCTACCTGAATTTTAAAAAAAGTTATATGTGAAGTAATTTTATACATTCTTTTTCTCTTCTTCTAAATCATAGATATCTTGACCTGTTAAGCATGGTTCATTATTAAACCATTAATAATGATATCTTTTGTATCTTACATGGGTTTTGAAGATACAAGGCAATAATTTTATATAGTTCGCTTAGACATGTTTTTTACCACAACAAAAAAGGATCATAAAAAGACTTCTTTACTACATTTTTTCTTTTCTTTTTTCCCCCCAGTGTCGCATGCTGGTCTGAGACCGGAGCGTGGTTCTGTGTGTATTCTTGGGAACAGAATTAAGACTCAAAACGGAGTCAAGAGCCAAGGACCTTTATTTGCCCCAACAGTAAATTCGCGAATGCAAGGGGGGGAGGGGAGCACGAGAGAGAGAGAGGGGGAGAGAGAGAGAGAGAGAGAAAGAGAGAAGGGGAACAAGGGAAGAGTAGACGGCAGTAGCTACCACCCCAGAGCTGCAGCGTCCCGACAGTCCGATTCCTTTTCGAGCCCAGTGGTATTCGGCGCTGGTGGGGAAACGTTCTGTCTCAGCGCCAGACACACATGGGATCGCTCCCAACGATGTGCCCCGATGTTCTCAGCACCGGACTCTCAGCGCCGGACACACATGGGATCGCTCCCAACGATGTGCACCGAGCACAGTCCTTGTTTGCAGTTATATGCCTCCTCCTCACTATCCACTCCTGGCGCCCTCCGACGCTTCTCAAACCACAAGTTTGGCTCAGACTCCAGCTTAGAGTGGGTTTCTTGAGATGGTGGTAGATAACACCTCTGCTGTGCTGAAGATGTGAAGAAGCAGTGTCGAGACAATATCCGTTGTGTCGAAGGTGTGAAGCAATGTTGAGACAACATCCGCTGTGGTGCTGGTGGGTCTCGCCGATTCAGTCTCTTACAGCATGCTAAATTTCATCACGTTGTGCTGGTACTAGCTGATTGGTTAGCGTGGAAGTGGATATGCCAGGAAAAAAGATGAACCCGTAATTCAAGAATCTGTTACCTGAAACTAATGAAACAGTAGTTCTAAATAAAGCATATCAGCCATGAGCTTTACATGCTCTTTGCAGCCCTGTATTGGGTGTGGCTAGGATGGAGTTAATTTTCTTCACAGCAGCTGTATGGTGCTGAGTTTTGGATCTGTGGCTAAAACAGTGTTGGTAACTCACCAGTGTTATGGGGACTGCTGAGCAGTGCTTGCACAGCGTTGTTATCCCAAGTCTGGGTTCTTCAAGCTGATCCACACACAGAGTCGAGATAGTTGTTTATTGCATGTCTGCACAGAGATAGGTGCTCAGTGGTAAGTATACAAAGCTAGCACACCTCTTAACACATGGTAAAACATTTTATATGCTGTGAACAATTGTTTACAATTATATTTAGTCACAATTTTCATTGGTTCTTACAAGCCCCCTCTCCCATTTAAAGATGCATGTTCTGTGGGGAGGGTGCTTTGTTAGTGCGCGGCTTGCTTTGCTCAAGGGGGAATCTTCTAGTATGCTAGTCAGGATAGTTTGAGTGTAGTTCAAGTAAGTTTCTGTTTGGTCTCATTAACCATTGAGCTTATCTTATTATTTCTTTGTGGGAGAGGAGGATGGAGAATGTCTGATCGTTACTGGCGGGAGATAAAAGAGATGTATGAGAGGAGGACAGAGAATGTCTGAAGAGAGATGTATGAGAGGAGGACAGAGAATGAAGAGAGATGTATGAGAGGAGGATGGAGAATGTCTGATCTGACAGGAGATAAGAGAACAACTGGGTATTATGAAGGAAAGTAAGAAAGATAAACATGGTTATCTAGCCAAAAGGTGTTTGCATGCTTGTAATGATATATAGCTATGTAACTGCATGAACGGTATCTGCCCTGAGCCTGCTGGTACCTACAGCTGGAATTTCGATCCGGGCTCAGAGATATAAATATGACCTTCTCTGCACAATAAAGTGTCTCTGATTGAACCACAACCGGAGTCTGTGCCTTCATACGCCACATTTCTTAGCTTGACTTAGATGGTGTCTATTCCTTCCCTCAAGGCCATGTCTTGTTAACTATTTGTAAAGGTTGATTAACATCCTCTTTTTTTTCAAATTCTTTTTTTCATTATAAATATTTACATATTTCTTTTTAAAGTAAATAATTCTTGTATCAAAATCCCCCTTTGAGACTGTATAAGGGAAGAATTTATATTTTTCCCTTATATTAGTCTCACCTTTTCATTAGTTGGTCCACCCAAGATCAAAAGATGTCTCCATGTACACTGAATTAATACATATATACTCACAAATATTAGAACTCCTACAATCACAATGCATATCACCTTCTTTATCCGTGAGCCTAAATCTGGTACCCAAGAGGTCAGCCATTTCCACATTTCAGCAAAGCCAATAGAAGTGTCATCCTGTTGCATCTCATGTAAAATTTTAGTTTGTTTCCAAATATTGTTGATCTTCTACTGCTTTGAAACACCACCATACCCCCCTTAGATGCTAATAGCATGTCTAATAAAGTCATTCTATTTTGAATAGTAACTTCTGCTAATTTTGATACTTCTCCTATAAAGTAGACACTGCATCCCACGTCTCATTTCCTGTTTTTCTCTACTATTGCTGATACGTTTATTATAGCTTTTTTGAGCTCACTTACTCGTAACCATGGTATAAACCATCTAGCAAAGGAGTGAAAGGCTGTAGGCCTTTCAGTCAAAGGATTACTTCTCCTGTGTCTCTTCATATATGATCATACCCATAATTCTGGTGCCAATTCTTCAACTATAGTTAAATTGGGTAATATGGCTCCTAAAGTATAAACTCCTGACCAACGTATAGGTAAGACCTTTCTTGCTTTTGTCCCGCTGATCCAATACCAGTCTGTTCCTTCTGGGACTGGCCAAGATGAGACTCGGGTTTCAAGAATTGGTGTCAAAACATCAATTGTTTTATTACATTTTGGGTATTTCCCAGCGAAAGTTGGATAACCTGTTTTGCTATCTAATTTACTTATTCCTTTTGGGGGGATTGCATCTTGGGATACAAGTGCAGTAATTTGCTGGGAGATCGAGGTAGTTACTTCCCATTCCTGGTCTTCTATTCCTTGGCTTATATTGAAGGACATATTTGTCCATAATTCTCTCCAAGATACGTTAGCAGAGGTGGGAATCCCAGTTAGAGGTATTCCCTTTTCTGAGGTTTCTGGGAAGTGTGTACAGGCCCAACAATTGGTTCTGTTCACTACTTGTATCATTTTCTGTCCTCCCAAGGATCCTTTCGCGGCTGTCTCTCAAGGTTCCTGCATTGTCCTATCACTATAACTAAGCAAAGGACAGCAATTTATAGTATTATTTTTTTGTTACAAGGGAGTTAGTATTTCTCTAGATACACTCTATCACTACTAGCTCTTATTATTAGTATGCAACAATGCAAAGTTAATCCTTAAGTATAATCTGATTCAAGATATGATTTCTCAAAATCCCTTGTACACTTCATCAAGGTTTAGAATTTTTTAATTTACAGTCCCCAGTTTGCTTAGTGATCCACTGTTTCATCACAGATGCCTTCTTCACTCTGGTGTAATGTATTCAGGAGTCAACTCCTAATTTCACTGCTGTGTAGGTAGGCAGACCAAACAATATATGATCCTTTCCGCTTCTCTTTTAGTGGTTCATCTTTCCAACTTTTGAGGTAAACCAAGTCTCCTGGTCAAAACTGATGTACTGGGGAGTTCAAAGGTAAAGGAGCTCTTTGGTTCACATATCTTAATGACCTGTCTCCTCTGATTGGTACTGTAAGGGAAAGCTTCTGTCCATCCTGAAAAGGTGTCTACTAAAACAAGCAAATATATAAGTATTTGCTGATTGCAGCTCGGTAACTTAGGAAAGTCTATTTGCTAGTGTTCCCCAGGAGTTTGTTTCCCAAACGGGGATCCATGTTGGTGAGAAGGCATTCCCATGAGTTTGCATGCACACAGCTGAGGTGTGGGACCCTACTTGTTGCACTCTGCACTGTCAGTCTTCTAGCTGGATACAGGCTAGGCTCCTTTCACAGCATCATAGAATCATTTAGGTTGGAAAAGACCTTTGAGATCATCAGGTCCAACCGTTAACCTGGCACTGCCAAGTCTGTTGCTAAACCATGTCGCTGGGCACCACATTATCTGAAGGAGAGGATGCTCTGTCTGGCACAGGTAGAGGTTGTGATGTTGGCAGGGTGACTTTAGGCACTGTCACATGGTGACACTTGCTGTTTGCTTGTGTCACCTTGACTACTTGACACACTTGACTACTGCTGTTTCTACTCCAAAGTGTTTTCCTCTTCTTAAATATTTTATGCTTCTTTTATACTTCTATTGAATTCTTTTTTGTTTCAAAACTGTCTTTGAACTTCTCCAGTTACTGTTTAATCCAGATGATGATTGTATTCCTCTTCAACACCATCAGGTGGTGGTTGATGAGCATCTTTGCTCTTGACTTGATCAATTTTGAGCAGATGCCCTCCCGATAAATCAGTCTTTGGCATGCACACACACCAGGTATTAAATTAAAGTTACTTTTACCTTACCAGGTATTGTTATCCACCCCATTTTTCAGAGGTTGACTATAGCAGCAACCCCAGAATAAGTTCTCCCAGCCTGTTACAGTCCACAAGATCCTTGTATTGGCACTTAAGAGACCATGCTCATGCCATGGGGGCTCGAGGAACACATACCTGTCTTTGTGTGTTGACAGAGCCTGGAGATGCATGCTTGCCTCCGTAACTGTTGATTTTTCAGGTGGTGAGGATCTTCAGTGTTTGATCCTCTGTTGCTGGTCTTAGCCTACAGTTGGTGAGCTATCTTTTTAGACCCTTTAATTTCAGCAACCTGCTGCTTTCTGCATTTTCTGACTCTATTTGAACTGGTTGTCCGTGTTCCCTGCTGAATCACAGAAACCAATTGACAGGTCAGTACTTTACCTGATGATCATCATGCAGGTGTCTTAGCTGCTGTGTTGTTGCATTTACCATTTAACTGAAATGCTGAATACATTAATACTAAATACGTTAAGGCTAAATTAGCAGCCTGGTAGCTACCAAGCTGCTTTCTGCAGAAATGGTAAGTGTTTGCTAGGGGCTGGCTGTTCAGTTACTGTCCAGTCTTGGGACAGTAGTTTCCACCCCATGGTTCTGTGGCTTCTTGCTGCATTTATGTTAACTTTTTCTTCCAGCAATGTGTAGGACAAGGGGTGTGACCTCATGAGTCCACTCCATGTCCTACTATCTTTTTGACTGGTGGTAGTGAACTGGTTTTGGGTGTGCTTTCTATACTCTCTAGGTGTCAACTGTTACTGTGATCTTGGTTGGCCCCTCATGAGTCTGACACATTGCTGAGTCTCATACTCTCCCTGTGTTTTCCGTGTTAGGAGTTTTCTGGCTCCAGTGTGCACGTGTACAGACTTTAGTGTTAAGTTACAGTGTTCAGTGAACGAAGTATTAAATCTTTGCTGGAATGTCTTACCCAATCCAATAGATCAACTGCCTGTAACAATTTATTCTGTGTTTTAGGCTTCATTTGTTTTCTTCTCTATGTATTTTCTTAGAGGAGAGCCTCTCAGAAGTAAATAATAACAATCATTGGCAATAAAAATTGAGGTCTTTCCTATCAGAAATTAATTTAGATTTTTGTATAGATTGAGACTATTAGAAAACAGAAGGAAATGTAACCTTCCACTGTTTGGATGTATTGTTCCTTTCCCCCTTTTCTAAATAGAAACCTGTAACAGTTGAACTTGCTGGGCTTTATGTAGATGAAGTACTGAGGCCAGAGCAACAGGCCCTGAGCCAAAGTTGACCTCTAGATGGACCCGCCAACCAGACATTATATATATTTAGTATCCGATCATTGATGGAATATGCATGATCATTAGTGAAATATGTATGATCATTAGCAAAAGATGTAGCTTAGATAAAATATAATCATTAGTGAAGATATAGTGCATCCTTCCTTGCTTAGAGGCAGGCAGTCAAGGCCTTGAAACCAGACATATGGCCTTGTTTGGAAACCGGTGGTTAAAATGAAGTAGATAAAGGAAACTCACTTGGTTCCTCCCTGAGCCTTGGCCAGGCTTTGGTGGGATTGAAAAGGAGAGTGAAACCACATGTGTCTGCATTTGTAATTATGTGAGCTTGTTTATTCAACAGTATGAAACTTGGACCCTCTTGCAGCGACTTTGGAGACCTCACCTACAAGGAGATGCCCTGCATAGGACTTCCCAGTTGCTGGGACAGGCCTTCCAAATCCTCGCTGCAACAGGGGCTCCCCAGCGATTGCAGATCTGGATGATGGTAGTGTATTAGGGTGATTGGTGATGTATCTTTCTTAATCACTATAGCTAGCTTTAAGTAGTAATGATTAGGTGCATTACCTTGTCTTGTTTCATTCTTATAGTCTGCCATATGTAGTAGTGATTAGATGCACTGCCTCATCTTGTTTTATTCTTGCTATATTAGTTCACTTACTATTCTATTACTTTAAATGTAAGTAAAGATAAACTCACTTCTTTAACTTGGTGTCTGTGTCCTTTGTGCTGACCCCGTCTATTGGCAAAACAATAGATGACCCAAATTCCCCTGAAATCTTTCTGAGGTGAATGTGAGGTGTCTCTGCAGAGTAATTCAGAGTCATTACATAAGACAGAGGCCAGAGCCACACCTAAAACTATTTGATCGAGAAGTCTAGGTGTACCTGTTTTAGTTGAATGGTAGATTTGTTGAAGAGCTGTGCTGTTACTCCTGCTTTCAGTGGGGATGTCTGTCGGTTCCCTTTCTATGCACTGTCAACCAAAAGTTGGCAGTAGCCTGTGTGGTAGTTGCTGGTGGTTTCTGAGGCTTGTGGTCAAGGTGAGGAGGTAGCAAGTGAAGGAGTGGAGCAATCATATGTGAGGAATAGTCTTCTCTTTGTCTTTCAGGGTTTTATACTGATAATGAACCTCTCAAATGTTCTTCCTAAGACAAGTGCTTTCTGCCAAATACCACTTCTTAAAGTAGCATGTTTTGTTGTATTGAAGTTATAAAAAAATTTAAGGTTGTGATCAGAGTTGCAAACTTAATTGTCTTAATCCAGCTAATAATGATGATGAACTGTGGTTGTACTCATTTTTATGGTCTTGACAGTGACAAGACTTGGGTTTTACGCTTGGCTAAGTTGCGTGTTGCACATAGTCAGTGTTTTTCCTCTGTTCAGCAAGAATTTTGCAGTTACTACTAGTTGGCATCTTAATCTTGTTTATATACCTCAATCATCTTTCTGAAATGTATAAATGTCTTAAATTTCTTCAGCAGTAATCTAATTCAAGGACATGGTTGTTTTATCCCTTGATTATTTTTCAGGAAATACCCAGTGTAACATTAGCAGTCTGAAATCTTTAGCTTGGATGCAAAAGCCTGTTTTCTCATTCCTGCATCACTGTAAGTATTGCCTTAATACTGTCATTTTTTTACAAATTTCACATGCAACTTTGTTTTCCTGTTTTCTTTTATTCTTGGTGTCTTTGAGAGTGGAGCAAGTGAAAGAGAGAGTGAAAGAAGATAGAGCTATCTTTGAATCTTGATAGTAAGACCTGGAAAATTATAAGTTTGTGCCACTTATAGGCTAGATCTGAGTGATGCTTCTAATTTCTAAGTTTGAAATCAGGAGAGTCTTAAAATCTGAAAGAGCCCATGGAAGAGAAAATTAGGAGTCTTGGGTGATCTGGGAGAAATGACCTGAAACATTTTGTTGGGAAATTGTCTTTACACCCTGCATAAAGTGATGTGTTTGCTTTGTGCTAGGTGGGTTTGGCCCTACTGAGAGGAACTTACTGACATGCAAGCAGCATTCATGCTTGTAGGTTGTCATAGTTTGTCTGCGCTTTTCTGTTCTTGAAGACTGAAATAGTGTTTGGCTTTGAAGATGTCTTTCACAGCTTTCCAGAGGTCGTTCAGAAGTAACATGCTCACCCAGCTGGGCTTTTGGTAATCAATGTAAATTCAGGATTATAACACATGAAGAGTTAGACATTTTTGACTTCGCCACCTCCTGGAGGTGTATTTATTGCAATAGTAGAGGTGATGATATAATTTCTATGCTTCGTGCCTTCTGCTGGCTGAGTAAGTTAATGCTACTAAGCAGAATTAGGGGTGCTTTACTTGTAGCTACATGTGCTGTTCACTAGTCACAGAGTCGTCTTCCTCAAAAATTAGTAACTGCCCACAGTGTCGGGGAAGGGCAAATGACATGTAAAATAAAAACAAGTGGGCCACATTATTATGAGAGAACTTCACTGAACCCAAATTCATTTTCTCTTTTTCTTTTGTTGTCTTTGAAGGTGTAATTGAAGTTGAGTCGTCTTGTCTGAAAACTGTGTGACCTGTGTTTTATATATTTATACCTATATATGTGCTTCTTATGCTCATCTCTTGAGCATTGCTTATTGTATCGTATTATGCAAAATACATTGGGTTTTTTCCATCAGTTTTGGGTGAGAAGGTAAATATAGAAATCTATTGTTAAATTAAAAAGTTGAATGATAATAGAAATAACAGAATAATGTGAGGATTTTGTTATTCATTAGTCAACAGAATTGTTAGTTGCTGCTCTGACATTTTGTACCTTAACTGTGTTCTGGCAAATAATTTATGCAACCTGACATTGACAACTTCGATGTCCATGAGATGTGCCAATGGAGTTGCTCTTCTGTTTAGCAATTTAAGTTCAATGGTTTTGTTCATAATGCATTCTAAATCACTCCTTGGTGAGTGAAATAGGTTTTGATCAAAAGATCAAGGTTTGAATTTATTTTTTTTTCTTAGCATTTTAGTTTTTGGCTGAAGAAAAAGAAATTAAGAAAAGATGGACTGGAATGCAAGACCGCTCCAGAATGCTGATGCAAAGAAGAACCTGCAAAATGAGGAAGCATGTCACACTCAGTTGCTTTGTAATGCACATGATTTTCCTCAGACAAATGTCTATTCCTCTAAAAATGCATGCACTTATACTGGAAATAACCAAATGGTGTATCTGCCAACTAGCAATGTTTCCTTCCCTTTTGTAAATTCTGAAGGACTCAAAACTTCAGATCAGGCCTTACCAGGAGCATCTGTAGCTGGTAATGATTTATTTATTTCTAAATACTCAGTTGATCGACCTCCACCACCCTACGTGCCAATAGCTCCAAAACCTCCCAATCAGACATCACGTTTGCGGGCAGAGATGACTCAGGCTTCTTGGCCAAACTCTGACGTCTACTTTTGTCCCCTTAGACAGTTACCTCCCCTGTCTTCTCAAATAAACACTGGAAATAACGTGAGGAGTGTACTTCGGGAACCTCAGTATGTCACCACAAACAGTTACACTGTGCAGCCGCAAATACTGCAGCATAATTCTGTGAGAACTACAACATTATATCAAAGTAACATTCATTCCCAGAATAATTCTATGTCCCTTGGTACATCTGGGCATCATGTCCAAAACCATATGTATCATCCCAATACTCAGTTTAAAGTTGTACACTCGCTGAATCAAGATACTGAAACAAATGTCCAGCTGCTACAATATCGACCGAGTCAGATGGGATCAGAAGCTCCTAGAGGATGTTGTGCACCATCTTTGTTGCCTGCCAACTATGATTCAAGAGCTGCAGCACAATCTTCGGTAGGTGTACCACAGGCTGTTCAAAATGTGCCTAGTGGATGCACCTTTAAACAGCAGAGGCACCCATCAGATCCAAAAAATGCTTCTGGTTTTAACAGTTTTCAGCAATGCTATCAGAAACAGCAATCTGGATCAGTCAGTCAATCAGTTAGGAATGTCTGTAATTCAAGTGGAAATGTGACAGCAAATCAGCCCTTTAATGAAATGTCTGTGCCACCCACTGGCATTTCCAAAGAACTGTATGATGTTGTGCAAGAAATGGAAACTCTTTCTTCTTTGGTGGGTGCTTCAAAGCAACTTAGTGATCCTGTTTCAGTTCAAGAAGGCCAGACTAGTAATTTAATGAATAGGCCTGTTAATTCTCAAATTTGTTCAGCAGCAGCAGTAGATGGGAGAACAATTACAAAGGACAGATTAGCTTGGGAAGCTCAAAGGCTGCACACTATTAAAAAGAAATGTGTCATGCTTGAAAGGATGCATCATTACAGAAGAAAACTCTTATCAGCCTCAGAACATGACAAAGGTACTCACCCACTTCCTCCAAGTTATCAGCCTACTCTTGCTAATTGTCTTCCATGGATGTCCAATGAAACTGCATCACCTTCCCCATCTGAAACAGCGAGGACTGAGAGTCCGATACTTAACTCTTCACCTGAAGAAAAAAATGACAAAAAAGCTGATGCTGATAACAGCGGATCAGAGGTGACTCAAGGTGACCCTCAGGTGGAGCAAGGAAGCCTTTCAAGCCCTGCTCCTATTCCCTCTCAGAGCAAACTTCCAACTCAGTTAAATAATCTTGAGAGCACTCCCATCTCAGAGCAAAGGGATTCATATGCATTGGCCTCATCTCAAAAAACTGTGACATCCTTCAACAATGCTTCATGTTTTAGTCAGGCAGATAGCTCTGTCAAAACAGCATCAAAGAATGTGCCAGCTAACCCCAAGAACTCACCATTTCTTCAGTTTGTATTGAGCAGCACAAATACATTGAAAGAGAAGACAGCTGGTGCTACTGCTGATAAAATACTGACTAGTCTCTTGTGCAGTGAGAAACCACTGGTAGATGTATCTGTCTTGGGTGGAAACTTACTAAAAGACACTAGTGAGAAGAACATAGAAAGTGTGAAAGATGAGCAGCCATTTATAGTTCACACAAACTCTTCTGTGTCAGAAGCAACTGAATCTGGTGAAGCTAAGTTCCAGAGTGATGTGGCTCAGAAAAAAACACCATTTCCTGAAAATAAATCCTTTAAACAGAATAATTATCGTTACTCTGTGGAAGAGCTAACTGCATGCCTGGACTTGTGGAAAAAACATCCGTCAGAATCTGTAAGTGTGCAAAATAGCCAGGTAAATGAAAGTCCCACAGCAAATCAGATTTCACTGTACAGCCAAAATACAAAAAATAGAGAACAAAATAATGTTCGGGTTAGTACAGATGAAGCAATTTTGCCTGTAACAACTGCTTCTGTAGGACAAAAACTTGATACTTTAAGTTGCAATTTGATAAAAAGCTTTGAACTCCAAGTTGCAGTTGTCTCTCCTTTAGTACTTTCCAAACAGAGAACACAGAGTGAGCAGGCAGACAAATGTCCAACATCTACAGGTAAAACTCATCCAGTGATTGACTCAGGAAGCACATGTAGCTTGCAAGAAGAGGGGAAAAGTGGTTTAAGTGTGGTAACTACCAGTAAAGGAACAACAGAAACTGCTAGGTCATCACCCAGTGATTGTGTTCTGGTACAGAAGGTGGACCCGCATTTGCAACAGCCAAAAGTAGCTGATGGAAACATAGCAAAAAACAGTGTGAACGCAGATGGTTCATACGGTGAAAACCAAAGGGAAGCTAGTCAATCAGCACAAGATGCCAGAGAAAATCTGCAGCTTGAATTACAAAACAAGCCACCTCTTCCTGAATTGGGCATAAATTTTTCTAGTCAAATTTTTCAAGAAGGTATAAAAGACCATAAAGACAAGCAAGCTGTGTTAGAGACAGGAGATAAATCCACAGCAGTGTTGGAAGAACAGATGTTTCGTATTTCTGGTGTGTGTTCTCTTGTTGAAGGTGATACATTTTATAACCCACAAATAGCAAGTATCTTCAAGTCAGTCCCTGAGACACATGCACCAAATGGTACCTCATCAGAAAGAAATGCAACTGACCCAAGACAAAAGGAACAACAGCTGGACTTGCATAAAAATGAGCTGAGCAATAATGCTCCCCAGAGAGAGGCCTTGCTGCAAAAGATGTTGAATGAATCATCAAGCTGCATGAGGAAAGCAGGTAAGATTTTGGATGGTATCACAACTAGTAATTTGGAGAAAGGAAGCAGTGGCAATCCTCTTAAAATAATTTCTACCTCAGAACAAAAAAAGTCATTCAATGCATCTTCCAAGCATCCTAAAAATTACTTGGAAATTTTTGCTGGCATAAACCAGGAGTTAGCTCAACATACACCAGATGTCTCAACCAGTGTAACTGCTGAAAGAAATATGTTCGCTGTTCAAAGGGTCAACAGTAAACAAAATAAGATGTCCAGTAAAACTAGCACAGAAAAAGACATGAACCTTTTTGGAGCAGAACCTATTAAATGTCTAAATGATCAGCTGTCTGAACTAGTGAAAGAGTTTCCGTATGGCATTGAAGGTGCTAATATGCTGACAAAAGAACCAGTACAAAATGATTCTGTAGCTGAGCGGATGGAGAGTCAACTTCAGAAAGAGACTCAAACCTGTGACAAGAATCCTCCTTCGAAGGACCCAGTAGATCAGATAAAAATTGCAGCATTAAGCTCTGATCAAATGCAAGAACTGTTTCCTAAACACAATCTGTGTTCCTCTAGTGACAGCAAGACAGTAGTGAGTCAACAGTCAGAAAAGGCTTTAGCTGAGGAGAACCTTGAAGGCAGTATTCAGCCTCATCAGAGTCTATGTGAGAAGAAAAAAAACCCACAAAAAACCTCCAACCCCAGGAGAAAAAAAAATAAAAATTGTTCTTTAATGGGTTTGCTATCTGTATCACGTACAATGCCCTGGTGTCCTGGTAAATTGGGAATGTCTGGTTCAGAGAAAAATGATGATCAGCTTTCAAAAGCTGAAAATACTATCCCTCTACAGAGACAAGAAGACAACAGTAAATCTGATGCTGAAATGAAGAACAGCTGTACAGTGGGAAACGTGCTGATTTCTGAAAAAATCCCAAATAGTGTTAGCAAAAATAAAAAAGATACTTGCAAATACACTTCTGTAATGAACAGAGAAGCTGGGCTAAAGGTGAATAATGAATACAAATCGCTTACAACACAACAGGAAGAAATTGGACCACTTAATTCCTCTGAGAACCAGGATGTTGATAAAGCTGAAAGGAGTAGCTGGAAGGAAGAGCTGCAAATTGACAGAGCATCCCCACTGTTAGGCAAAGAACTTAATTCTGACAAAAAAGAACACCAGACAGCGTTGGAAGAGTTGTCAGAGAAAGCTGGCCATACAGATGCAGACAACATGACAAAGTCATCCGAAAAGAAAGAGACAGTTTTCAAAATGGAGTCCCTTTCAACAGATAAAACCAAAACAGGTTTGGCCATGAAATCCAAAATGGATATTCACAGATTTACAAAGTCAGGAACTGTTGAAATTAAGCACACTGAAGTCAGTCAAGGACAAAAAATTAAAACCTGTCAAGAGAACTCATCTGAAGAACAGAACTGTAGGAAACAAAAGGAGATACTTGGGCAAGATGTAGGAATTAACATCAAAGAGAAAGCGAAATTATCAGCAGAAATAAAACATAAAAAGCTGAACGGTCATCGTGCTGATGGTATAAAGTTTCCATATTTTGGCACTATAGACTTAAAGTCAAGAAACCCCAAATATTCTCCGCATAAATCTATGAAAGTTCATCCTTCACAGGAGCAGTCATACAAACGGAAGAGGAAAGAAAATGTGATTGGGAAGAGAGACCCTAAGAAAAGAAAGGTGGAAGAGGGAAAACTGAAAGAATCTGAGGCAAAGAGTTCCAAGCAGCTTTCACATAATTGCATGATAAATACTGACAAAGCTCAAAGACTCAATGCAGAAAATGGCTGGAAACCAAAGAGTTCATTAGCAGATCGCTCTGTGCTTAAACTACAGAGAAAAAGGGCTCGATCTTCTACCATATCTAAAACCTACTTTTCTAACAAAGAGAGACGTCATGATGGTCAAAACAGAGACAGATGCTCTGAGAAAATGTTTCCTGATAAAAATCTGCTATATTTAAATAGAAGAAATAACAGATTAAAATTGCATCTTCAAAAGGAACCAAAAAAACACTACCTGAACAGAGTTGGATTTAAACGTATGGCACAGGAATGCATATATCTGACAAAATTGGAGACATCACCTGTCAGACCCGTCCGGCATATAAAGCCCAAAGTGTCACAAAACAATGATGCAAAAAGAGATGCTTCTGTCTCAGAAGTTGGGAAATCATGCAAAATGGAAGTACTTGAATTTAAGTTGTGTCCAGAGATACTGTTCAGAGATCCAAGCACTGATGAAGAAAGCTTAGCTGCAAAGAATTCTTTGGAAAGAGAGAAGGCCGTTGTGGCAGGTATGATGCTATCTTGATTATTAATTTGTAAGCAAATTGATTTGCAAGTGAAACGTATGTGCTGCTTTTAAATTCATGGTACGCAAAACTACAGACAGTGAAAATGTGGGACTGGAGAAGCTGAAGGTTGCAATAGCTTAGCTAGCTTTCTGACAGACTGTAGCTGTGTGTTAAGCTGAAAAAGATCATGAGACTTTTCCTTCAGTTTAATGTTTTATTCCTTTTCCTTAAGTTTTACAGAATATAGTTAGAGTAGTTCAGAGCATGTCAGTTTAAAGTAATGTTGAGAAGGCTTAACCTACTTGCAGAAGGTAGCTTGGCTTGTTCGTAAAAAGCAGATTCCCTTGGCATGGTTACCAAAGGTGATCTGATCTGTTTTCAGCGTTCACCTGGTTGTGAATAAATCTGGCTGGGTAGACAGTGGAGGGGGAGATCTTTTGCAGCATTGAGGAAGAGAGAGGGCTTGGGCCAGACATATCCTGCACACTGTCTCTGTAACCTTTGCCATGTATGCTTTAAGCTGCCTTCTTTGCTCCGCTTCTTCCCTATCCCCAATCTTTCAACATTTTATATGGCACATTGTGAGCATATTTGTGTCAAATGTAGCATTTGATTTTAGATAAAACCAAATCTTAAGTTGTACATATTAGCACTTGCGGTCATTTTCACACCCCGATTTCCTTGTGCATGTGCTGATCTATCTGCTAAAACTTGATGCTGAGTAGAGACCAAAACTTGTGATATACCAACCTCAAAACATTTTTTAAATTTTCTCTTTAGGTGTCAAAAGTAAAAAAGAAGACTGGTTAAAATGTGACCCAGTGAAGCAAAAAAAGCTGGAAGAGATCTCTACAGGTGAAATGACTCTCATTATTTGTTTTGAAATATAAGTTAAATACTCTTTGCTTGGTTTCAAGTGTTCTTTTACAGTAGCAAATCTTAAGAATTTTAACTTACTCTTTACTAGCTCTGCTGCTGAAATGGATACTGTAGAGTGGACATATGAGTTTCAAAGATTTGTGGAGATTTTTATTGCTGTAAGAATTTGTTGTTGGAAATTGTTGGAAATTTCCTGCATACATGTGTGCAGTTGAGTCAGAGGTAGCACTGATGACAAGATGCAAGTACAGTTTTAAACTGTAGGTAAAGACCAAGCTAGCTCTTTCCCACTTTAAAATGTAGGAAGTGATACAACAAAATCTAGTGTGAGCCTATAAGAGAAAAATTGTTATTTTTATTTTATTTGACTTTCACAGCAAGTTGGCGCTGTCTGTACATACGCTCATGCTCACAAGTACTGGGACCTTTGTGTCCCAGTAGTATGGACAGGATTACTTGTATGATACACAGAGGAAAAGTGGCGCCACTGTTGCATCTTCCTTGTTTTGCTTGATTGGCAAATTACTTTTTAGATGGTCTTTTCTACCCTTCAGGAGTCAACAGTTACAACAGTGACATCTGTCATCTCAAGATCTTGGTTGTTCCATCCTATGTAAATCGTGGACGAGGTTGTTCCCCACTATCTTTGTTTCTTTGCTTTAGATATCTTTCTAGCTATAATCTTGTTTTCCTACTGGTCTAACAGGAAGCAAAATGGTGCATTCAGCATGCTGTAACCTTGTTACACTTATCAGAGTGCAAATCCTCTGCTGACAAGTTATCTGTGTTGTGGTCTTGATGCAAGCAATGCATATTGTCGTGTTTACATCTTTTATTGCTGTTGCACGTGTCCTTGGCTATTGGTGTCTGTCATTCTTTTAGCCCTTTGTCTTGTTTCATCTCTTGCTTTCACAAATGCACATCTTCATTCATACCTTTCTTCATATTCTTTAGAAATCTCTCTTACAAAGACACCCAAATAACCATTTGATGCTTAAGGATTTGTTGGAGACTGATTTAAATCTGAGGTGCCTGGTGCTTTAGGAAGGAAGTTTGTGGCATTCTTTTTACAGTGGGTGGCCTTAAGTACCACATGCATAAGGAGTAGTCGTTTGATACTCTTAGACTTTACTTTAACCTCCTTCTCTGTCTGTCTTTCAGCTGAGGACAGTATTCCACTTGATACAGCTATACAGATCCTGGATGGAGGTGGTGAGGCTCTTCACATTCCAAACAAAGACTCAAAAGAGATGTTTCAGACCTACAGGAGGATGTATCTGGAAAAAAAGATGCAAAAGCCATGATAGCACTCCTGTATCATAGGTCTTATTCAGTATAACTGGGAAAAACATGCCAACACTAAATGCTTTTTCCTCTTTACTTCGTATTTCTGAGTAATAGTAAAACAAAAAATAGTTTTTTTGGTTGTTCGCAATTTTCCCCCCTATTTGCCTCATATGTTTGAATGATTGAGTTCTTATTCTGTTTTATTGCACAAATAGCTTTGGTGCTGAAAATGCCATTGTCAGATGTATTGTTTCCTTTTGGTGTATTTGAATCTCTTTTTAAAGATACAGGAGTTAGTTGAACCTTGACAAAAAACCTCAAACTCACTTAAGTTGTCATATTGCTTTGTTTTCTGATTCTAGAAAATTTCTACTTTCCATTGCTGGCAGTGGAAAAATATTCCTACTGGAAAGGGATTGCAGTGGATTCCCAAGCATTACACCTTTATTTTCTATTTATGCTAGTCTGGTTGCAGTGCTTCTAACAAGGCTTTCTATTATTGTAGAAACTTTTTTTTTTTTTGGTGTAAACTGGGAATACAAATATAAAATCCTCAAATCAAACATACAGGTCAGGGGATTCCATGAAGTATTTATGCTGCTACATAGTTTTCTTACCTTTCTGTTTGTGGAACTTGTACAAATTGAACTCTCAGTTCTTCATCTGAACACTATGCTGTAAACTGATAGTTGACTGAAGACTTCTCTTGTTTTTCTCTCTTTCTCTTTCTTTGCACTTGGAAGAAAATTGCTGTTGTTGAAGTGCAGGGAGTTTGAATTCACTCCTGTCTGGACTATGTTGCTCACTTTAACCAGACTGTAATTAATGTCTTTGTTTATAAAGTGTTAGATAATGTTTGACTACACATTCAATGTGACATAAGTTTTCTTTGTTGCTAGATATCTTTTGTTTAAGTGCCTTTTCATTATTGTTCAGAGTTTTGAATGAAATCATATTTTTTCAGAAATTTGGTACTTGATTCTTTCTATCTGTTTAAACCTTTATACTGTATGATTTTTATACTTGAAATAAACTTTTGAAGGCTATGCCTTGTCTTTTTTTTTTGGTTTAGAAGTATGAAGTTGGGTTTATTGCAGTTAGTTAAATAGTCATTTAGATATTCCTGTAGATGAAAAACAGCTTTAAAATAAGTGCCAGATCTTTCTTCTTAAAAGGTTTCATAGTTGCAAGTGAGAACTGGACTTGAGTCCAAGCTTTCTCTAGTGAACTCCTAAAAGCACATACTTACACTTCAGAAAACATCAGGAATATTTTTCTCTTCAGCATCTTGCCCCCTCCCACCCAGCTCTGACTTGGAAATTGGTTGACGTGAGTACTTAAAAAGCCTTCAGTACTACTCCATTCCTGAAGATGTGTGCTTGTAGGCATCTTGGATATAATTACCCAGTGGAACGTAACATTATAATTTCCTAGCTCTATCAGTATGCTGAATGAAAAATTGGCTTTTGGGGATGAAGAAGTCCTCCCCTTACATAATGTGTGCATTTCTTCTCTCAAACTAGGGAACTGTTCAGGAGGTTTTTAACTCCCTTCCTGTCTGGCACAGCTATCCTAGTAACTTAGATATTTTTTTTTTCTTGCTGCATGCCCAGCTATTAGTCTGCGGGGAACATTGCTGCTGGAGGATTTTGTAATAATGTTGGCAGCTCTGAGAAGGTTTTATTTTGCATTTTCTTGAGAGTTTAGTGCCTGTATTAAGGAAGATTCATTGTAGCCTTAAGTGTACCCAGTACAAACAACACATAGTTCTGCCAAGTATTTGTTTTGGGTTTTGTTCTGCATGATGATACAGGAGCCTGACTTAAATGCTTGAGTGAATTCTTTTCAATGGGAAATTATTCAATCCATTGACCCATGATGATTATATTCTAAATACTTGGAGAAGTTTGCTCACTGGCCCAGTGCACACAATAAGTGAGAATGCCAGTTTTGAGTCTCAGTGGCTACATCTCCTTTCTCTTCTACCAAGGAGTGAATCTTGGCTCTCTGACCATGTTTACACAATGACTTGTGCCTGCACTGCTTTGGTGCGGCTAGGATCTTTGGGGTAGACTGGCCACATCCTGTCTGCTTGGTTGACATGTTGGGTCATTAGCTATTCCTTAAGCCTTTGCAGTTAAAGTACTTTGCACTTAGGGCTGGCCTTTAGCCTGTGCTATGCTTGCTGCATAATTGCTGCGTGCACCTACATACTTAGAGGACTGTACCAGATGCTCTCAGTTGCCATTTCTCCTGCTCCTTATGATGCTTACAGAAGCCACAGTAGTACAGCAAGCCCTTGGCCTTGGACAGGCAAGATGCTGACATCGACCTAGATGTGGCTACTGTGAGAAAACTAGAGCTACATTGCTTGAAGTGAACTGACAAATGTGAGCATGAGGGCATTCACTGGCACTGAAGGTACCCGTCATGGATGTGATGTGTGCCCATTATCTTGACCGTTTCCTGTACTTGAAAGGACTTGTAGTATGAATGTCACCAGTGGGGTTACTTTGTACGAACCATGGATCCAGTTATGGCTCTGAGAGCACTAATAGGTCTTATGGTCCTGGTCATCCATATGTGGGACCTTGTAAGAGACTGCGCCGGTGAGATCCACCATCGCCACAGCAGATGTGTTGCCTCAACATTGCTATGGCAGGAAACTCATGCCATTGGCATAGCAAATGATCTATTTATACATTGTTAAGGCAG
>JAVJGI010000060.1:26345150-26376964 GCA_035590275.1 Ibycter americanus
CCAGCAAACTGGTCAGGGAATTGCTATGTAGGGATCATCCGACCTTTATTCTTTCTCCTCCCAGAAACGGGTAGTTCCCAATTAGGAGTCAGACTTTATGATACTCTAGGTGATAAAGGTGGAGCTTGCAACAAGCGATCTGTTGAGGTAAACATAGGTGGGACACAAAAGTGGGGGGGAAATGAGTGGCCTCCTGAGAGAATAATACAACATTACGGGCCTGCCACTTGGAATCCCTATGAACCGGTAACAGGGGCAAGGGAACCGATTTATAACCTGAATCGCATAATTTGGTTGCAAGCAGTCTTGGAAATTATTACCAATAAAACTGCCACTGCTATAGATCTTTTAAACCAACAATCTCAACAGATGCACACTGCGATTTTGCAACACCGCATGGTTCTAGATTATTTATTGGCTGAGGAAGGAGGGGTGCGTGGAAAATTAAATGTTTCTAACTGTTGTTTGGAAATCAGTGATGTGGGCGAAGTGGTTCTTCAGCTGACTACGGACATTAGAAAAATAGCCCATGTCCCCACGCAAACATGGAATGGTGAATTATGGTCCTGGTTACCAGGGGCACCATGGGTGAAACTACTTTTGTTTTATTTGTTGTGTGGATTAGCAGCCTTAATGTTTTTGCCTTGCCTTACACCACGCTTGATACAGCTTATCCAGGGTATCGTGGGTAACATGCAATCGATTACTGTAACTTCACCAGATGGAATAAAACAGATTAGATTTGCGAGACAAACCAAGAATGTAGATGTCAGAATTATATAGACTGTTGCTTGTTAAATTGGTGCTATTGCTTGTTTGTTTTGCCTGAATTTGGAACAGAAGTTTCTAGACCCAGATGGTACATGCACATTAAGCTAAGGGGGCGTGGAAATCGATTTTCCTACTGCATATCCTGACCCCGACTCTGGCAGAGCAAGCCAGCAGACCGCGTGGACCACAAGGGCTGCAATCACATCACTTTGTATCGTCGCATTTGCGGGAAATAATGGAATACTTGTATGTTCTTGTACCAATTTACTTTGCAACCTTTGATGTGCTAACTATTGCTCTAATTTTTATCATGATACTTACAACTTGCCCTTGCGAATGCACACCTTGTAATTGCCCTTGTAACCCTTTTTTTCCTACTTCTTCCTCTTCTTCTCCTCCTCCTGAAACCAGGGACCATGGAATCGGGTTGTAGCGAATTTTGGTTTTGTAATGTTAGTTATATATATATAGTTACTAGAGATGTTGTTAGTTATTAGGTGTTGTTAATTATTATGATACGTGCTATCTCTATTCCTTCCTCCTTTCCCTCTACCTCTATTGTTCATGCCGCCTCAGAGAACAATTCATAAGTTAGCAACGTTGAGCCACGGGGTGGTGTAAGAGACTGCACTGGTGAGATCCACCATCACCACAGCAGATGTGTTGCCTCAACATTGCTATGGCAGGAAACTCATGCCATTGGCACAGCAAATGATCTATCTATACATTGTTAAGGCAAGAAGATAACACCACTGCCACAGATGAGATTTAAGGCAGGAAGATAACACCACTGCCACCGCAGAGATTTATCTATACATTGTTAAAGGAGGAAACCGACTGATGCCATGGAGCAACAGGGGAGGCTGATCCTGCAAAACTTAACCAAACCCCTGTGCATGCACCCAGACCTGGGGTCAGGGGGGTCAAGGTGCCTGGAGGCCTCTGAGGACCACCTGATGACACAGTTGCCGGGTGAAAGGTGTGGTTAAGCAGAACAGCTTGTAAAAAACTCTATAAAAGAACGGAACCAATAACATCGGACGGAACGTTCCCCCACTGGACTTGGAAACAAATCAGACTGTCGGGACGCCGCGGCTCCAGGGTGGTAGCTATTGCTGTGCACTCTTTCCTTGTTTTCCTCTCTTTATCTCTTGCTCTCTCTCTCCCTTTGCATTCACAGATTTATTGTTGGGCAAATAAAGTTCCTTGGCTCTTGACTCCATTTTGCGTCTTAATTCTGTTCGTGAGAATACATACAGAACCACGCTCCGGTCTCGGACCGGCATGTGACAGACCTCCACCCACAATCCCTGCTCATGAGCCCAGGAACTCCACTTAAGATCCAGCCAGGGCTTCAGTCCCTGCCTGAGCAATGTTCAAGGTCTACCTGTCTCTAGTTCTGTTCCAGTCATGCCTCTGTGTGGACATGGAAATTGCCCATTTGTCCAGACCCTGACCCATGGACGGTCTGCCTGACTGGACTTGGATGTATGTTCTTACTGTGAAGCTGCCTGTCAATCATAACTATGTCTGACCATGGTTACCATCACTGGATGTGATCCTGGCCTGCAGATGGACTTCCTGGCTTCCCATTGGCCTTCCTTCATCACTACAAGCTTGTCTGGTGATCTGGACTATGGCTTGACCCTGGTTATCATTCCTGTCCTGCTTGCCTTGCTTGAGCGCTGTAGGGACAGGGCTTTGACTGGTGAGGCCCCTCCAACTTTGCCAGTCATATCTCCCTTGGCTTCTTGCTTCTGTTTCAGATTTACGTTGCTATGGCACTAATAAGTCAAGTGCATGGGAAAGGGTGTTAGGACTGTAAAACAGAGCCTGCATCATCATGCACCTCAAGCCTTCCCATGTGCCCTGGGGGACTATCCTCTTTCCTCCAATTATCAGTGCTATTAAAAAAGTCATAAATAGCATTCTCCATAAAAATAAAATTAAAGTCCCTCTGCCATAGCAACACTTGTTCAACAGACTACAAGCTAAAATCTGGAAACTATAATCTTTGCAACAAAATAATCCTGCAGTAAGTAGCCACAGAAGATGGTCTTCAGACCAAAATGTGGAGATACACCTAATAAGGAGTAAAACAATACTCTGCATGTTAATTGGCTCTTAGTGCCTTTCCCTTACATCCTATTAGATATTTTTCAGAAAGAAATTAGCCGTGACTGTACTCTCACCCAGTAACTTTGGACTCTGTTGACCAATATGAAGCAAAACCTGTAGAAGTGTAGTGGGTTTGCATGGCAAGGTTTTGGTATCAGGGGAGCTTCTGTAGGAAGCTGCTAGAACCTTCCTCTATGTCTGATGGAGCCAATGCCAACCAGCTCCAAGATAGACCCACTGCTGGCCAAGGCTGAGCCCATCAGTGATGGTGGTAGAGCCTCTGGGACAATATATTTAAGAAGCTGGGGGGTGGGGGGCGGGGGGAGGAATTTACATAGCAAACTGCAGCAGAAGAGAGGAGTGAGAATATGCAAGAGCAACTCTGTGGACACCCAGGTCAGTGCAGAAGGAGGGCACGAGGTGCTCCAGGTGCCAGACAGAGCAGGGATTCCCCTGCAGCCTGTGGTGAAGACCATGTCGAGGCAGGCTGTCCCCCTGCAGCCCATGGAGGTCCACGGTGGAGCAGATACTCACCTGAAGCCCATGGAGGAGCCCACATTGGAGCAGGTGAGTGCCTGAAGGAGGCTGTGACCTGTGGGAAGCCCACACTGAAACAGGTTTGCTGGCAGGACCTGTGACCCTGTGGGAGACCCACACTGGAGCAGTTTGTGAAAAACTGCAGCCCATGGGAAGGACTCATTTTGGAGAAGTTAACGGAGGACTGTCTTCTGTGGGAGGGACCCCACGCTGGAGCAGGGGTAGAGTGTGAGGAGGAAGGAGTGGCAGAGGCAACATGTGATGAACTGACCGTAAGCCCCATTCCCTGTCCCCCTGCACCACCTGGGGGGAGGAGGTAAAGAAATTGGGAGTGAAGTTAAGACCAGGAAGAAGGGAGAGGTGGGGGGAGAAGTGTTTTTAATTTTTTTATTTTAGTTCTCATTATCCTACTGTGATTTGATTGGTAGTAAATTAAACTAATTTCCCCATGTGAATCTGTTTTGCCCGTGATGATAGTTGATTGAGTGATCTCCCTGTCCTTATCTTGACCCACGAGCCTTTTGTTTTATTTTCTCTCCCCTGTCCACTTGAGGAGGGGGAGTGATAGAGCGGCTTTGGTGAGCGCCCAGCCAGGCACAAACCACCCCAAGAAGGTAACACTGATGGCTGGTTTGAGATATGAAAAATGATGAGTCCTTCCTTCCCCCAACACTGTGGTAAAGGCAAGGAGAATTCAGCCCTCAGGTTAGCCCACAGATTAGTATACATGTGGTTCCCAGGTAGCCACAAGAGATGCTGGCGTGTGCCCTACCAGGAAACAATGTGGAATGAAGTTAGAGTGCTGTATTTGGGCCAAAACAACAACAAGTCTTTTGCTCTTTAGAATTACAGAGACTGTCCTGAATCTCAGGCACTGCAGAAAGAAGATGCAGTGTTCCCAGAAGCAGCAGAAGAAGGCTAGGCAAGGAGAATTTATTGCAGGTTTCACCTTTAAACTGAACCAAAATAGTTTGGCATAGAGAGGTGCTTGTTCATGCTCAAAGACATAAGGAACTAGAAAGAGCAGTAGCAATACAAACCTGAAAGGTGGTGTTAGGTCCATAGTGTTGTCTCACAAGGACTTTGAGGAACAGACAGAACAATATAGATTGGAAATAACAGACTACAAATACAATGGATACAAATGAAGACTAAGATAAATACTCGATCTGTGCATGCGATCATTCTGCAAGTAACAAGAAAAAAGAATGCTCTTCTTAGACCCCAGCAGGAGATAGATTGTGGCCCACCATGGAAATTCAGCTTCCAGGACATTTAATTAGAACCAAAATAAAAGTCAAAAATGTTTGATGGGCATAGCAGACATATTCTGTAGATGGATGCAAGTTTTCCTAATACAAAGTAGCAGGACAGCAACAACAGCTTGTCAGCTTGTCGAACTGGCATTTTCCTTTAAACAGGAAAATCCTAACTGGATCTGGCAGTATGCTTTACAGGAAACTTCTGCAAAACTATCCATAAATATAATGTGCAAGAGATTCATGTTCCTTGCTGTACACAGTTCTTAGTTCAGGAGGAAAAGACAAATGGAATCATTATACCAATATTAAGAATCCCTGTGTCAGTAAATCAGCAAAGATCATCTACTTCCAAATATGAGTAAATATCAACACTGTCAGACAAAGACGATAGCAAGACAGCAAAAATCATATAGGTAGAAAAAAATACAGGTCTTTTTCTGTTCATTATCACAACTGGCTTGCTGAGGCATATTGACAAAGGGAAAATTGTCTGATCTTATCAACATGAAATAAATAGTTCAGTGGCAGTTATCCTTGAGATATGTCAGGAGTTATACATTTGTAATTTGTCAGGCTCCATAAACAAATGTCCTTTAATGAAATTTGCAGTTTGGGATGCCATATTCAGCAGGTTGCTGTTATTTTAAACTGCGCTATACAGTTCCAGTCTCCAGTGTATTAACTTTGTAGCAATTTTGCCAATATTGGAATCTCTGTGATAAATTGCCATGACTGATAAATTGGCCACTGTCCATTCATACAGCTGCTCAGAAGAAAATACCTGTAAGGAGCAGCATTATGACTACAAGGGATACCTACATGGAACAGCATAAAAAGCCTGAAGACCATCTGCTCTGTAGAATAAGCCCTCTGGATACATGTACAAATGTTGCATGTTAACATCAAACCTCTTGTTGTGGTCATGCTGGCTTGGCACAGACCTGCATAGCAACGGACCAAACACGACCATCTCTGGTGCTCTCTGCTTCACCTATGGGCATCTCCAGCAGCTGCAGTATAGATGGGCAGCTCAGCAGAAGACCCAGCAAGAAAAGCTTTCTGTTGGGAAACCTGATGTTGCTTCTCAGCATTTCTGCTTTGCATCTCATGCAGCTAACTGTGGTGAACCTGCTCTGATGTACAAGTACATCCAAAGCAAATTTCTTCTCTGATAAGACCTTAAACAGCTACAGACAAGACTTAAACAGGCATAAGTCCCTAAACCTTAAATTTAAAAATGTTGTTATGACAAAAAGATAGTCTTTATGAAAAACATATGGGAAAGAAAGCTCAAATAAAGCACAAAATTGCAACATGCTTTAATATTTGGAGGTGACTATATATAAAAATAAGGTTAGTTCTAAGGGTTTAATGGCTCTGTAAACTTTGTTGATTTTGTGGTATTAATGTTGAAAGACATCTTTATACTTTGCTTTAACAATATATATTCTGGGTAACTCACTACTGTCTCTCACATAGACGTGTTTTGAAAAAGCTTCACCCTGATGTAATGAGGAATATGAAAGAGATGTTTAGTAATGACTGCAACCTGAGGATATTTGTATTAGATTTATTTGTGAACACTAGCTCCAGAATGCTTTTGACTCGTATTTATTTGGCACTGAGATGATAGGTTTCCATACACAGTGTAAAGAAAGGCTTTCAAGGAAAAAAAAAAAAACCCAAAGAAAGATGAGTCTCACTACTGTCCGGTGGGGATGCACTCTGCCGGGTTAGTGCAAGTGGCTTTCAGCTTTTCTGTACTCCTGGGATGTTTTGTTGCAAGGGAGATAAGAAACTTCAGAGAGTTGTTCTGCACTGTTTTGAATGTTTTGACGAGAGCCTTGCTTACTTCAGTGGTCTGTGTGTTGGGAACAGGAGAAGGGTCAAATGCATAGTCAATGATGACAAGATGTATGGATGCTATAGCTGCAAGCGCTGTCTCCTATATGGAGCTGGTCAGAGGTCTTCCTGGGATTTCAGCAGAAGAAATCCCTGCTGTCTTTCTGTAGCCCTGTCTTCTTTGTAGCTCTTTCTTGATTGTTACATGCATTCATGATTATTTCTGATGTGGATACAATTTACAGAAAACACGAAGTGGATTAAAAATGTGCCAGTTTACTTCTTCAAGCTTCTCTTTTGAAAGACCTGACTTTTGAAAGGTGACTGAGAGGTCAACTTCTTGATGAGTAAACTTGGAATTAACTAATAGGTATGTTTTTGTAGAGCTCCTTGGTTTAGTCAGGCTGAGTTGTCTCTTTGGTTCTGACTCTAGGCAATGCCTTAATGAGAGAGAGTCTGGGAAGAAACCTGGAGGGTAAAACATCGTAACAGCATGCTAGTGGTTTCTTATTTGATTAATAAAATGGACATGTGATTTATTCCCCCCTCATATAGGTATATAATTTTGTATTGGATGTTAGTGACAAAGTTTTGGCAGTGGGGAGGCTGCAGGGGGTGCCTCTGTGGGAGGAGGCCAGGAGACGCCCTGGCTCCAGCTGGGTCCACAATGCATCCACTGCAGGACACAGCTAAGACCATCACCCAAACTGGTGGTTCCTCTGGAATAACATATTTAAAAGAGGGTAGAGGACACCAAAGAGAGAGAGGATGAGGAAACAAAAGAATGAGAAACAGTAGAGGGAGCACCAAAGCTGGAGGAGGAGGTGCTCCATGGTAGGGCAGATATTTCCTAAGTAACTGCTGCCCATGGAGGACCCAGACTGGAGCAAACACTTTCTCAGAGGGACTGCAGCCCATGGATGAGCCTATGACAAAGTAGGTACACCCCTAAAGAGACTGCAGCCCATGGAGGACCTACGCTGGGGCATAGGAAAGAGCATCAGAGAGAAACTGCAATGGCCTGATCCCAACCCCCTGCACTGCCTGTTGCCTCAATGAAGGGACTGAATGTGCCCTGCAGTGGTAACAAAGCAGGAGGAGAAGTGCCTGGACTGATGGAGTGAAGCTGGGCCTGGGAATGGGGGAGGAAAAGTGTTTTCCCTGTGTATGAATGTTTGTTTATCTTTTTGAAAGAAAAATCCAAATCAGTACTCAAATATTTATATTAATTGACAATGAATTAAGTTAAATTCCCTAAGACAAGTCTGTTTTGCCCACGACAGTAATTGGTAAGTGATCCTGTTGTCTTTATCTGAACCTGCGTTTCCCATTTCTTTTTTTGCTATTTCCTTCCCATCCTACTGAAGGATGAATGAGCAGGCTGTGGTCCACCGCAGATTTAAAGGAGAAAATCACTATGCCTTGAGGGAGCAGTAAACTCTGTGACAGTAGTGCACAAGGAGGTGAAGAACATGAAATCCACTCCTTACCCATGACCAGGATGTTACATTACCATGTAGTTCATGTCCTCTAGTCCTAGGCATGCTTTAGCTCTCAGGATGCCCAGAAGCTGTGACACCAGTGCTCAGTGCGTAATGTTACCCATAACCATAGCAAAAGTTTATTCGCCAAAAGGGAAATGATATCAGAAGCACAGGCATGAAAAATCATAATCATGTGATTGTATCTGTTCAAGGGTTGTTAAACTCGTTTCACAAGCAGAGCTCCGAAAGCCCCCGGTAACGCCTGCTGTAGTTCCAGCACTGCGAGCCTGTGTTTTCACACCCCTGAGGGTTTCTTTGTCACGTAGCAGCAGAGAAACCTCTACCAGGGGAGGGGATAGCAGCTTCTATTCCCACAGTTGACTGTCCATTTTTCCAGCAAGCAAAGAGCCCAAAAGAAATATCAGGTCTTGGTTTCTTCTCAAGGCTGTGTTCACCACTTCTCAGCTTTCTTTTCAGTGATTCCATTCTCCTATCCCTGTGTGAAAAGCTTTAAAGTTTTTCTTTTGTTAGCATGCCTAAAATAGAGAGGTTTGCTTTTTGTTTCATTTTTGTGGTACAAGCAACACCTGTGAAAGGTAATGCTTTACAGTAGATACTTAGAACTCTAGTGTTATGATTTTTACTAATGATAATGTATAGAGGCAACACTTTTACTAAATTAGACCAAATCGTACCAGTTGGAAATAGCCCAGTGGGACAGAGCTCGGAAATGAGACACATCAGAATTAAGAAATGGAAGAAGACTTTCCCCCCCAAATGAGTTTAAACACAAGTAACACAATATATCCACTTGCCTTAGTTGGGAGACTTGTTCTATGTATTCGTCTTGAGAGTATAGAAGGAGAATTCTGCTCTGAAATAATTACTCTCCTGTCATGAATTCAGTTACTCCAGTGGTTCTTTTGACAGGGACAGGTTTCCATTAAGAGCTTGGTGACAGGGGAGGTTAGCTGTCATCTCCAGGAGAGTGGCCACCTGCTAGCAAGATCTAACACAAGACTTAATTTCCAGTTGTTGTTTGTAGCTCCAAAGTCATATCTAGTACATACACCAATTTCTGAATTCTTTATGTCCTTTGTGCATCATATCCCTCTTCATTTACTTATCATCATTAAAGTCGATCTAAATTCTTGCAAATTAATTGCTGAAGAAGCCAGGTTTCTCTAGAGCAGGTTGCCTGAATTCTGCACTCCCAGCTTTTGTCTAGGAGACAAAAATGAACGTGGCAATGGGTGTCTCTGTCCCAGCTAGATCATACAGTAGCCTGTGGCAGAGACTTTTTTTTTTTTGGCAGAAGGTCATTAAAATGATTATTAACCTGAAGATTTTTATTAAAAATAACATCAGAATGTACTCATGCAAGAGGTTTTTGATAGAGTCTCTGATGTGAATGCAGAAGCACAGATACAGAGAAGAAAAACTGGTCTGGACTATTAGCTTGTGGTTTGTAAACTGTTAAATAATGTTTAAAGTCTCACTCCCCCTTTCTGTTGCATGTCAATGGCCTCATATTCTTTCTTTACAACTTCTGACAAGTCATTTTCCCTTCTCTCTCAGTTTTTGTAAGAGAAAAGCTGGAAACAGTGGGGAGTCATAGACCCTTGCTACAGAAAAGGGACCGTTGAGGTGAGACGGGCCAGTGACAAAATTGCCAAACCAGCACAAACATATTTAGCATTTCTTCAAATGGGACAGAGACTGGCCAAATCACTGACTTAGTATAACTGTAAAGCAGTAATAAAATTGCTGACATAGCATTAATATATTTAGCTAATTAACTTCTGGTAGACCATAGGGTCGATGTTGCAAAATCACTGTGGTTAAACCAGCTGCAGAGCAAGAGCAAAGTGACTGGTTATCTCTGGGCGAGCCTGGGGAGCTGACTCCTCAGCAGGGGAGCTGCAGGATGCGGATGGAGTGAAGGGTTGCCTTTGGGACAGATTCAGATCTGACTCTCCAGGAGTGATGAGCAATCTGGCTGCATAAATAAAGAGGTACAGAAAGTCACAGGTCACTGAAAGTGAGAGGCTAAAATGCAGAATCAAAGACCAAGAGGTAAGCTCAGCAGAATAGGATCAACATTGTAGATCCTACTGTCTGGAAATCCACAGCTACGAAGACAAATGTCTTCTCCAGGCCACCTTAACGCATGAGGTGGGACACCTGTCATGAGCGTGGAACCTATGGGCCAACAGCTGCACCTTGCACACCTTCTTCAGCTGGGACAACTCAGATTTTGGGAGTGCTTCTCATCATAATAACGCCATTTTGCTAATATTTTTCATACCTGCATACTGCTAAGTTTATCGTATTTACATACTTTTTAGGTTTAGGCAAACATAACTGGCATAATTTTATGTCATAATTTCCTTACCCTTGTAGTACTTGAGTTTATTGGGCAATTTCTCAGAGCAGAAGACTGCAGACAGTGTGGTGCTAGAGCCTGGGAAGGGAGAGGTACCATGCAAAGAAACAGACACCCAGTGTGTTCAGCCTGTAAATCTGTCTTTCAAGACTGGAGGTCTATCAAACAGCATCTACACCAATTACAGTAAATGTATAAAGAGATTTATTCTGTCTTTCACAGACAATAATCTTATTTCTACCTTACTGTAAGGAAGGAAATGAGGATACTTTCCTAAAAGAAAGCAAAAGACATTCTGCAGTCACTAGCTGGCAATGGGGAACTAGCCTGCCTGGGGACTACTGTAAACCAAAGAAAAAGGGATTATTGTACAAAGGGATTAAAATGAAGAGAATAAAATTATTGCAAAAAGAGGATTCAGAAAGGAGCAATCCCAAGAGAACCGGGTGAGAAAAGACAGAAACTGTACATGAAAAAAAAAAAAATAAAAAGTGTTTAAGCTGTGGTATGTCCAGTGAAATTAGTGTGGTATTAAACTGGGTTCTGGCTATAACTACTAAGTCCACTAGGTGGCAGTGTGGAGACTGCATGCAGCCCGACAGCAACACCTGTCTTTACAGGCCTGTTGGCACTGTCTCACTGCTCTCTGCTATGAAATCAAAGTTTGCAACGTGCCTCTGCCTGTACGCAGGGGATCTGCACGTGTCCATGGAGAGAAGCGGGTCGTGGTTGGTACAACAATAAAAGTAACGCTGGCATGAAAGAATTGACTGTCACTTCTCCAGCACTGGCTGTTTTTTCCTAAGCCTAGAGGTCCAGGGGCTTGGATTAAATTGGGAAGTGATGACGGAAAGTGAGATAAAGGATGAAGGGACAGCCACCATCTCTCTGCTGTGCCTTGCAGCCTTGCAGCCAGTCATGCAGGGGACAGTCTCTTTAGTAGGGCCTGTTGCAATAGGACAGGGGGTAATGGTTTTAAACTAAAAGAGTGTAGATTCACACTAGATATAAGGAAGAAATTTTTTAGGATGAGGGTGGTGAAACACTGGAATATGTTGCCCAGAGAGGTGGTGGGTGCCCTATCCCTGGGAACATTCGAGGTCAGGGTGGATGGGGCTCTGGGCAAACTGATGTAGTTGAAGATGTCTCTGCTCATTGCAGCGGAAGCTTGCACTAGACAACCTTTAAAAGGTCCTTTTAAACCCAAAATATTCTATGGTTCTATACTTCTGTTTGCATACCACGAGCTCTCCCCATTGCTGCCTCGGTGCATTTCTATGGTGTGTGGTGCCTGGCCCATCTGTCCCCCAGGGACCACCGACTGATACAGCAAAAAAAAAAAACAAACAAAAAACAACAAAACTGGAAGAGACTAGAAGGCAGTGAGTTGACAAGGATTAGATGCACTGTTCAGTTTTGGCTTCTGTGGTTTTTCCAGTTTTGTATGAGGTAATGGGCAAAGCAAGGTAAGAACACCCAGGGAACACAGCAGGTTTCCTTTCATAGCACTGGTTCTCCACACAGCCTCTTTCCACCTGGGATATGGTGTGACCCAGTGTACAGATATTATCACTGTAGCTGTAGTGTGAAGGACCACTAGAAATTATGACTATTTAATGGCCAACCAGGATTTACACTACAAGAAAAAGAAAATTGAAGCAGTCGTATATTGATAAAAATCAGTGCAAACTAGGTTAATGTAAATAAAGTGCTATGCATATATAATGTAATTTTTATGACAACACTGTTTTGGAAATGTGCCATCAGTATAGAGGCAAGATATAAGTTAATGAGTGTACAGCTGCTGTGATTAGCCTTGCTTTAAGATGATAGATGTGATCTTTATTGCTTAGTCCTCTCAAATACCCTTCATTTTGTAGGACACCACATATTTTCACCCCATTCTTGTCAGTGTTTCATACCAGTTCCGTGGGTTGCTCTCCATCCCTTTCTTGCAACATTAATGACTTTTAGTTGTGCTCCTGCAGTCCAGCCCAAGCAGGTTACAGTGGTGTCATCTCATGGTGGCCTCCCTGGGGCAGGAGTGCTGTGGAAGGTACAAACCATCTGACTGCTAGATGTGGGACTAAGGTGACTGCCTGCTTCCTTCTGCTCCGTCTCTCCTCTACTAAAAAATGCCTTAGTTCAAGGGACATGAAATATTAATCTGTTGTGCTATTTATTGTAGTGCAGCTTACCATGCACTGGAATCCCAAAGCACCCTGAATTTTGTCTTGGCCTGATACAGGCACCTTGACACTGGCACTTGGCGGTTGTCCTGGTGATTTTGTAATACCCAGGGGTTTAGGACTTTTGATTCATGTACTGTAGGAACTTGTCCTTATATGGGATAACATGAAATTCCAGGAGTGAGAACAGATGGATTTTCTTTTGCTCTGCTTTTTCTTTCCATCTAGGGGAAGATTTGTCAGTCCAATTTTCCTTACCACCCTTTCTGTAACTAGCAAGAGGAAAAGAAATTCTGTGAGTGATCTCACTTAATAACCGCCGATCCATGAGTCTTTCATGGCCTTTGGATCAGGCGGCTGTGCCGAGAAAGATTTAAAATCAGGATGTCTGTGAATCTTCCCTTTCTTCTAAATTAACCATAGATTACAATTTTATAAACAATTATTTCAGTCTCTTTACTTCTCAGACCCAGTATTATTTATCATTAAAGACTGTTTCGAACATAAACCTATTAGGATGCCCTTTGTTACAGTGGCTTACTGCAACTCTCCTTCTAATCAATTTTTTGCTTTATGATTTGCTGGCTGAGTTTGGGCTCTTACTTTAAATCACACAATTGATTCAGTGTTCAAAGTCAGTTTATCAGACCGTATCTTCACGAAATTGCCTGCCAGCCGAGCAGCCTAGGCAATGAAAAATTAGGATGCAGAACAAAGTAGCCTTGTTATTTTTTTAAATTGTCAAACGCTTGGGGTCTGCTTCTGCAACCCTTAAACCGTGGAAGGGAGGGGAGCTTCTGATGCCTGCCTGAAAAGCCAAAAGCACGCAATCCTCTGGAGTGACACTGCTTCCCTCTGGAAGGGGCAATGAACAGCCTGGGACTGCAGCAGCTTTCCTGATGGGTTCATCACGTGGCAGGCTCCCCGATCTTATTTTTCCAGTGAGACGTCTGCAAATGCCTACACTGTAAATTAATTTGGTCAGCGGAGTGTACAGGGAATGCGGAAGGCCCCAGGAAAGCCACCACTTGTGCTATGAACGATGTGTGGTGAGTTGCCATGCCAATCTTATAAAACTGTGTAGCAGTAAAAGACACTTTACAAGACATTGTAGTTGAAATGATGATGAGAGACATCATCTGAGAGGATGAGGTTATGATAGACACTTAAGGAAAAAGATCTGCCTTCCCTTAGCTAGCCTGGTCTCAGCCGTGGTGGAGCAGACACCATGGGGCACCAGGAGGGGGACATTTAGATCTGTGTGGGCTCAGAGCCGGGGGCGGCGTGTGTAGAGGGGATATCTACAGTCCTACGGTCAAGATCAAAAGCTCGCCTGCCTCTGGATTAGGCAGTCTAGGGTCTCATCACCTGGATAATCAAGTTTACCTGCTGTTATTTTTCTGTGCATCAGTCACAGCAGCACAGCTGGGCCAAGGCCTGATTTCATGCTGACCTCAGGGGTTTGTAAGCAGGAACAGAATCTGACCCTTTAACAAAAGCAAATGCCATGCTGTAAAACCTCTTGGTACTTCTGGATTATTATGGTAAGTGCTTCCTGAAAGTGCACGTGCTTAATTTTGGGTACTTGGACATTGCAAGGAAAGCCTTACTGTACTGTGGTGTGGTATAAACTTACAAGTACAGTGCTGCCAAAAGAATTTGCAAGCAGAACAGAATTAAGTAAGTATCCAGAAAATCCTGGTTTTTGAAGAAATATCTCATTTTACATGGTCTTCTCAGAGAAAAATTATTCACGTTAAATACGCACCAGATCTTTATACAATTTCTAGTCACTTCTTATTGATTTTCTTTTCCATCTTTTAGAAATATATTTAGGTTTGTTTAATAAAACCGAGTGTACTTCAGTCCCTTGGTCCTGAAATAAAAGCCACTGGATTGCTGTTTATGAAAATAACTTTATTTGTAAGCCACAGTAGAGAGAACAATGACGCAAACTGCGGTAAGAAAAGCAGCACTTAACACAGAGGAGGAGTCCCATAAAAATGAGTTGCTCTAATGAAGAGACCGATGGCTACCTAGGATCTCAGGAAAAGTATTTTACTCATCAGTGGAAGCTCCAAGGCAAATGTGCAGGCAGAAATGTTGGCAATCCCCTTGTTCAACTCACATGGTAGGGTTCGAGACTGTAAGAGGTAATTTCTAGAGCTGGGTGAAAATGAGATCAAGAAAACCCGATAATCCAGCATTAGTTTTGACCTAAATTGAAATGCAAATATAAAATGTTTTCCCCTCAAGATTTTGTACTAGAAATGGTAAAAATATGCATCAAAACAAAGCAGTCTGACATTCCTGAAAGGGAAACACATCTTGCTGTAACTTCTTATGAAACTACAGTAGACACAGACTAAATTCTAGGTTTAGATAAGCTAGTGTAAGCCCACTTAAAGCCAGTTTGTTGTGACTGATAACAGAACTTGGCTCTACAACAAATGAACATTACTGGACTGTATAATAACTATGTGAATAATTTCAGAGCCAAGTCATGTTATCTGGAAAACAGGGTTTTATTTTAAAAATGCTTTGCTTAGCGTTATTTGTTACATACAGCTTTTCCAATATTGTGCATTGTATCTTGGATGCTACCTTTGAGCAACCTGATACTCACTATAACACAGAATTTCCCGGTCAGACACATTTTCCATAGCACTATGAGAGTCCTGTGGCTCACACAATGCAGCATCCATGTTGTTTAAATAAAAAACACACTGAATTATCCAAGATATTAAGAAAGAATGGATACTGGTACTCTAATTTGTATCATACAGCACACTGCAATCAACAGTTGCAGTTTATTGTAGAAGTGCTTCAGAATGAAACATTTTGGGTCACTTGGAAGAATATTGAACTTTACTTCAACTTAAGTATATTCCACATTGGGTTCAACAAAGATAGTATTTCACCTCAATGCTTCCAATAAAAAATGAAATTTTTCCTAGTGGAAAATTTTAAGTCTGCAAAAGTTGCTTTTATATCAGGAAATGAACTAACAGTTCAATGCCCAAAAGACTTTGCAATCGACTGTTCCTGTTGGCTGTACAGGGCCCATACTGCAGAAAATATGACCTGTTGTCTTTGATCTTATTTGGGTTTCATCAGAAGGAAGGAAACATATGATCAAGACTACTCTGAACTGTAATTAAACTTTGTCATCCTGTTGACCCAGTTGTCAAAAGCTACTTCCCTGTGTGAACGGGAAAAATCAAAGTAAGGTTGATATAACACAAGTGATGCAGCTGGGTTCACAAACTAGCATGTAGTAACCATGCTATTCTAATGACCAAAAAAAAACCCTCATCGGAAATAGATTACTTGCCAGTTTGATGGTGCTTGATGGAAAAAGGTATACCAGCAAAACCAGAAAGAGTCATAATGAATTACTTTTAACTAGAACCTTCGATCTTTGGGTGTTGCTTTAATATTTCTTGAAGAGTAAATAAACAAAGAGCTAGTTAATCAGAATAGTTTTGGCTCCTATCTGAGGGACCTATCCAGTTAATCTAAGCTTGTAACAAGCCTTGTGTTACCTGGCAAAGCATGGAAGTCTTTGAGGAAAGTCATCTGGTAGCAGAAGAAAGGGAATTTTTAAAAAGGAGTTCTTTGATGATCCATTTCTGGAGAGTACGAAGGCAGAGATCTGGCCTGAAATCAGGCAGAGCAAAGCAGAAGGTGACTGTCTGGAAGGGTGAGGACTGGAGGGGTGGAATGTTGAAAAAAGCTGAGGAAAGAAATTGCATGCAGGTCTTGCTGGTTTTCCTTAGCTTTGTATAATTTCTTGATCAGTCTCTAGAGTAAAGCTTGTGTTTAGGTATTCCTCTGACGGTCTGTGAGTAACTTGCCCTACCACATCATCCATTAACAGGGAAACCAGGCACAGCCTGGGGTACTCTCAGGCTGTGCAGAAGCTGCAGGTAAGATATGAATGAGCCAGTTCTTGTTTTCTAGGTTAGGTAGCTGAACTACAACAAGTTGTTGGCTACAGAGCATTTATCTGGCATAGGAACTAAGAGCTCTGGATGCGAAGGACACAATGCTGAGGAACAGGCAGCCCTATTTGCAAAAGATATAGGAAAATCAAAGTTGGGGTCAGCATTGTAGCTTCTGCAGATGACGCTTATCCAGGGCTTTACCACTTGGATTAAAGTTTATTCATTCTGGTAAGAAACTCTGGCAGTAGATGATAAATGGAAGAAGAGACAGGAGATGGCAAAGAATTATTAAAATCTGCAAATCATTATATGGGTCCCTGTTCTGGATTTAAAAGTGTTAATATAAATTAATTATGAACTTGCAATCAACGTGAAAAGGTAAAATATTTATGGCAGGGGTACAAAGTGGTATAATCTAAAAATAAAGTAGTTTGGGCTGAATAAGAGGAAAAATGGGGCCAAAAACTTCCAGTGATCTACCTCCAGCTTCCCTGCTTTGATGATCATTTGACTGAGTTTGTTCTCCAGTGCTGCAGAATATTATGAGATCACAGAGGCTGATCCATATGGAAATTTCTGTTGGAAAATAGAACCTGATTCTGCTGCATTTCTGACACCAGTGAGATGTGATAATGCAAATCACAGAAGCATAGAAAAATGCTGCTGAAGAAAACTATTTGAGGATAACTTCTTCCTTTCCCAACATATCTTTCAAATATACGTACCCCCTTTCTGTCTGGGCACTGACACCAGGGATACAGGTCTATGGGGGAATTTATTAGGATTCCTTCTAAAAAATGTATTGACGACCCCTGTCCCAAGGAAATATGCTGATACATTTCAGTTGAAACATGCTGAAAGAAATGCAAATAAAATATCTACCACCTGCTCCTAAGTTTTAGCCTCTGAAAAGATTTAAAGCAATGCAGATATCAAATGGAAGCAAAACTTTCCTCTGCATCTAGGCCAATTAAGTGGATGTTGCATTGTATCAATATACTGCTTAGATCTTCATACACGTTAACGTGATTTAAGTTTCAGTAACACGCATAATAACACAAATGGTAGATAATCACCCTCTTTAAAGAACAACTTTCTAAAATTGCAAGGCTCAGTGGGGATTTAAAGAATCTCTAGTATGTACCTGAATAATCTGAAATAATTTTTAGATTGAAACAATTAATCCTAGGTGTCCTGTGAATGGAAATGAACATTAAAATCTTTCCTAGGCATATATTATTTGAAGAATATTTTCTCTAAATCTGTTATAGTGACACTGAGGTAAAACAGTTTATTATTTTAGCTGAGGCAATAGATTTCTCTTCTAGTAATACTAATTTCTTACAGGCCTATCTGTCAAGATGGTGCTAGTAATTATCATTCCTTATTGTAATGGAAATCATATCTCTCATTGATCAATTTACTAATACATCTTTGACATTGGCTGGGATGTGAGCTGGAGGGTAAATTAAATACTGATGCATAAAGTACTACTTTGGTTTAAGTCTTTCTTAAATTGCTTGGCATTACCTTTACAAACAATGTGAAGAAAATGACTGGGTGTACATGGAAACTCCAGACTTTAATTCACCTTATAATTTCTGTGCATTTCCTCAGTTCATATGATTTATCTATCAAATTCTGAGTTCAGTTAGTTTTGGGGGAAAAAAAAAATCTACTTCTTCCTCCTACACCTGGTTAAAGAGAGAAATGAGAGATCTGATACTGTCATCATTTTGCCATAGTGACACCTCACAAAATGTAATCCTCCACATGAAATCCTAGTCTTGCTGCAAACAATGGAAAAGCTTATGATTTCATTGGAGTGCTGATTTCAACCTCACAGAGGAGATTGTCTTGCTCGTGTTTTCTCTTATTTCTCACGTGTACAGATTTCTATTGTTCTCATGTCTCCACTCCTCCAACTTTAAGATTTTGAACTTTTTTAATTATTCAAGATATGTAGATTTCCTTTGAGGGAAAGGTAGTGTTGCTTCTGCATGTTTGATGGTCTCACTGAAACAATCAACACAAATTATTCTAACATGATTTCCCATTTCTGACTATACAGCATTTGTAAACAGTCATTCTGACTAAATAGCAGATGAACAGCTGTACTATATCAGAACAAAAGTCCATATACTCTATCTGGTATATACATCTCTACTATAGCCAGTGGCAGATAGTAAAGAAAAAGCCAGAAAACTGGGGAAATCTTAGATTCATGTTTATTCCAAGATACTCCTCCAGTCTGCAGCAATTTCTGATTTAGAAACTTTCTGATCTACAGATTGTATCTACATAATCTTGTCCAGCTGCTCTTGACAGACCTTTCTTCTATGAACCCATCTAGTAGCTTTTGGAATTTATTTATACTTCAGGCATCCAAACAAAACAGGATGCCATGTCCTGCAATGCAATTAGGCACTGCATGTGAAAGTACCTTATTTCATTTGTCTTTGACCTGCTGCCTGATGATTTCATTTAGTGCCCCGTAGTTCTTGTCTCATGAACAACAATGACTAATCATTCCCTTGCCACCTGCTCCACGTGATTTATATTTTTCTAGACCTCTATCACGTCCTCAGTAATCTCTTTCCCAAGCTGAGGAAACCAAACCTCTTCACTTTCTTCTACAGTGGAAATCGTTTCTTATTTCTGACCAATCTGACCCTCCTCGTCTGTATACTTTCTAGTTGTAAACCCTCATTTTTGGAGAGACCAGAGCTTCACAGAAGATTGGGTACACCATAGCTTTATGGAGTACCAAATGATAGTTACTATTCCCTTTGTGGTCTTTTTGATGGTTGGGGAGTAGGAAGCTTCATCTTCCAAAGAACTATCTGTAACGATGCAGGAGAATACTTTGCTTGGTGAGAAAAGCTGACATGAGAACTTGCTATTGGGAACATAAGATTAGGGTCACCCTTTATCATGTGCACTGCTTTGCATTCAGCAGTGCTGCATTTCTTCTGGCACTTTGTTAGCCACACAGTACTGGGAGATCTTTCTGTAACTCCTGGCTAGCAAGTTCAGTTCTGTCACTCTGAAGCACTAGCTGTTCTGCAAAAAAAAATCCCAACCCCCAAAATGATAGAGGTTTTTATGCCACATCTCACAGAAGGTTTCTTTCTTGTGTTTGCTTCCAGTTGTAAAGCAGCCTAGAGTAAAAGAAACAAAAATAAATAAAACAATTCTTTTTTTTCAACTTACTTTGCTGCTCAAATTGTCAGGCAAACCATTTCCTTCAATTATAAACCAAAGGCAGAAGCTACAGATAGGTTCCCTGACTGTGGAGCCTCCATGAGTAAAATTTTTAAGAACAGACTAGACAGACAGCTGTCAGGAACGGCTGAATAACTGCTGTCATGGGGAGGAGATGTATGAGAGGTCTGTCTGGGATCTCCTCCGATGCTGCGACTAGAATAGCCTTAGACGTGGGTTCAATACATTCCCAATGAGTCCTTGCTGGCTTTGGCACATTTCATTATGCTGAACGAAAAATAATTGGTCTCATTGGTATATACTTCTTTTCTACGTGTTCTTAAGGATGGGGATGCATCACATGTATATTTTAGCAGTGTTCTGTCAGTACATAGCAGCTGAACCCAGCAATGATGACAGTATTATTTAGATTAGAGTTTATATATAGAAATGCTGTGACTTTTCACTTTATTAACGGCTTTGAAGGAGACGGGCTTCTTGTTTTTTTATTTTATGCAGTATAAATAGGAAACTAAATGATGTGAAGAAGTGTAGCTTTTGTCGGACAACTTAGTATTGTCAATGGTATGGCAACAGGCAAAGCCTGGGGAAAGCAGGGAGTATAAAGGCGAATGAAGAGAGGACAAAAAGAAGAGGAATATGTAGAACAGAGTGCTACATAGCGTCAAAGGGGGATTTAAGAAAAGCAAAGCTGCTTAAGGAGCAAACAAGCAGATTTTTTCTCTCCCAGGGAACCAAATGAAGTTGCGTGGGAACTATTGACATACAAACCCATGAAGAAGAACAGAGAGTAGAGATGTAAAGCACTGATGCCTATGGCAAATAATTCTTGCAGTAGGCATGAGCTGTCCCTGCCCGCTGCTACCCGTCGTTCAGAAATGTCTGCAAATGATGCAGTGAGAAGTGCAGAAACACATCTGGAATTTACCACGAAATCCCACCTTCATCATCTAAAAGACCAAACACTCATTCTGGGCATTGTACATTTCTGCTGTCCCTGTGTGTCAGCCACGGAGCTGCTGTAGTGGTTGAGATGATGAGATGTCCTGTGGTCTGCGGAACAGGTAAATGTGGCCTTTCACATGTATTGGCAGCTCTGCAACATTCAGCATGAAGTATTGTTTAGAGAAATACTCATTTCAAACATCATTCCTAACTCAAGGAATCGACACTATTAATACAGAGCCATTCAGTGCAAACATCAGATCTCTGTGATGTGGAGAAAATGAAACAAAAGGCAGCAGAGACCTTTATCTTTAAAGGCTTTTTTAAAATTCACACTGCCAGTCAGTAGCTCACACTCCAAAGATTTAAGTATTTAGTTCTGTAGAGATTAACTGCAGTCAGAGGAAGCAGTTTAGCCATGCTAAACTAATCCTGAATTGGGACAGACTGTCAGGTTTAGGTGGGAGGGTGTTCGGGGAGCGGTGCCTCAGGCAGTGCCTCCTCCCGGATTCCCAGCATCCTGATCCTCCCTGCTCCCTGAGCCAGCCTGGCAGCTTGTGATGCTGTGCACCGAATGGGGTCAGGGAAGTGATCCACTGGGAAATTTTGGTCACCTGTAATATTTTTTTGCTTTTCTCTTTAAGCAAATTGCTCATTAAAAAGAAAATCGGGAGTCTCAGAGCAGCTAATGTAACCTCTACCTGTATTTGTTGCATCCAGTCATTACAACCACAGCTGATTAATAGCAATAGTTTAAAAGAAAATTTGCTTGACAGTAAGGTTTCTTTTCCCCTTAGGCTGCCAACAGCTTTCCCGTATACAATCTCATTTTTCAACATCAAGTTTTGTCTACCAGGCTGGCTATAATAGCCCTTTCACTTCATTTTTTTTTAGTGCATAGTCACCTAAGTAAGTTTTCTCTTGATATTTTTATTCAAACAGGAGAATCTGGAGTGCATGAAGCCCCAGACTGAAGAGAGAGCTGCACGCTGGGGCAGGCGGCTGGCTTGTCATCTCAGGCAGCTCCTTTCCTGACGTCTGTTTCCCGTGAGCATGGGAGCAGCAATGTACCGCTGGCCGTGTTTCCTGAAGGGCCGGGAAGGGAGGGCCCATTTCACTCTCTGGTCATACCCCCAGACACTGCTGACAAGGATCAGATGGCAGGCTTCCATCCCTGAAGGCTGCGCTGGGTGGACAAATCCCTGCCACCCTCCGTTCTGTCTCTGGTCTGCCCAGAACTCCCTTCTCAGCCGGTCACCGAAGTCTCACACATTTCCCATACATCTTCTGATTTTATTTTTATTTTCTTCTTATTTTCTTCTTACTGTCATATTGCCAAAGTCATCCTTCCATCCCCCTTTCTCTTTTTCTCTATTTTTCTAGTTCCCATCTGTCACAGGTGGAACAGAAAACCCAGACAATGTGATACTGCCAAGCTCAACTGATGTATCCCACCAAGCGAAGGACAGGCTGTATGAGGAAAAGCTACACACATGAGCACACACACATGCAGAATTAACTGAGACCCTCACTGTGCACAGTGAATTGGCACAGTCAAGCCCAGGGGAATGTGGCACTTGCTCTGTCCAGCCTGCCTCCGTGTTGGGCTCTGGGCAGCAGCTCAGCACCAACATGTGATGGTTCCACCTTAAGACATCTGCTTCCATGAGTTGTTGGACATCTTCAGAGCAATGACTCCCCCCAGTCTCTATTACTCTGTAATGCTGGGGGACTTAACAGCCAGATGTCAACACAGGCCACCAGCCAAATCTGTCAACAACAATACCACTTTCCCAGCAGTTTCAGATATTGCTCTTCAGTCACTTGTTGATCCATAGCCTGTCCCAAGGCTCATCACACCCAGACAGTTGCATTATCCTATCAGCCATAGATCATTACACTCAGTAACACAACCCTTGATCAAGGTAATGTCATAATGGCCCTGTAATATCATTTTTTTATACACAAGTATATAAATAAATGTGTGCCTGTGAGTGTTTAAGCCTTGTTTTATGTTTACCTAACACCAAATCTCAACTGTTTGCTGTAAAAGACAATGAAAAAGTATATTCTGCTTGCCTTTTTCTTTGTATAACCTTGAAGTGTATGCGTAAGTGTGCATCTGTTCCAGCTTTCCATGGACTGGAGTCAAAGAATGCCAGCTAATGGCCGTAGAGGTCATCCAAGAGACATGTCTCCCCTGACCATTCCTGTGAGGAATCCCTTGTTCAAAACAAGTCCCACATCCTGCTAATTCATTTTCAAAACATGTTTCTACTCTGACAGATCCCTTGCAGAGAGAATCTGTGACAAGTTTGCAAATCAACCTTCTCTTCTGCATCTAACATCAGTAAATTGCCAAATCCCTTAAAATGTAGCAGCTGCCATTTTGTCACAATATTAAAGAGAAGGAATCTCTTAAAGAAAAGTAGGGGGGGAAGGGGGTTAGTATTTAATTTTCTCCTTTTATCTGGGCACTTGTATTGTCTTCTCCATGGTGGTAATTTTTCTTATTGAAGGTGTTTCCTATTTATTCAGTTGCCTGTCAACAACAGCTTTGAGTGATCAGCAGTCAACATCAGAACAGCTGGAAGTCAGGTAGAAGCAGGAGGACAATCAGGTGTCCGAATTTATTTTCCCATAGTTGTACTGAATGCTTCAAAGTACCTTCCTTCTTTCAGGTAAGTTTGTCTCTATCTGTGTTTGCAGAGATTGTTCCATTCATATCATACAGACAAATGTGACCATAATAGCTGCCTGAGTTTTCAGACAGCCTGAACAACAAAAAGATTCATGAACTTATTAATCTTAAAAGGAATAATAAATGGTAATCATCAGGCATCAGTGTTAAATAATATAAAGATATATTACCTCTTTGCTCATCAAAGCAGGCAAGAATGAGCAGTGTGATCAGAGGCAATGTCAATAGCAGAACTGAGATGTTCTGCAGGACTGTACAAACTGGTACCACAGCTACAGTATGATCTTTATATGGACTTTGCTTGTAACTAGGTTTTCAGAAGATATTATCACTCGTGTATTCAATGTGGGACATCATGGAGCAGTTACTTTACATGTTGTCCTATATAGCTGAGTTGTTTCAGCTTTTCACAAGGCTATTTTGGGACTTACCAAGAGCTGAGCAGAAGTACAGCTCCCCTTCTTGTCAGGTCCCCTTCCATGAGCAGAATTACTCTGTCTTCCATCTTCTCCTGTACAACCCACAGTCACATTTGCCGTTCACAGGCTGTCTCTGAAGCTTTTCCATGTAGCATCTCCAGGAGCTCATGGGGGAAGCAGTAGCAGATGGGTTCCTTGCATCAAAGGAATTGCCATCTGTTATTTCTTTTCCCAATTTTGTACAATGCTGGCAACCATTTGATTGTTTCTTCTATTCTCCCTTGATCCTTTGCTGCCCAGTTGGGCAAACAAAGGTAGGCAAATAGCAGCATCCCTCTTGCCTTTTCCCCTGGTTATGCCAGGAACTCCTGTAAGCAACAGTAACATTCAGCACCCAAAGGTGGTTATACCCACACTTCACAGACTCCCCATTCCAAGGTCCATCTGCTACACTTTCAGAATCTCCTAATCATACAAGAAGGAATGAAAAAAGCCTCGGGAGACAACCTCACAGAAACTCCCAGTTAACTTTATCGCCCTCCCAAATGTACTGGGAAAGGCTCTGGCACTGTGGGATTGGTTACTCTACTCTTAGTATATAGCTAGATACAGTCATATAGCTGTTGTTAAAATACATGATACCTTTCTACATATCATCATTGACAAGACTTTCTTTTGAAAGAAAAATGCTTCAGTCCAAAATCTTACTGTTTCCCACCAGGAGAGCTCTAGGAATTCAGTCATATTTTCTGGTCTATAAGGTCAGGGTTTGCAACAGCTGCATTCTCATTATGTCTTACTAATTTGCAGGTTTAATTACAGTCCACCTCTCCTGGACTTCAAAAGTTCATTCAATAATTGTTGGGGGTTTTGTTTTGTTTTGTTCTGTTGTTAAATAAAGGTCTTGGTTGCAAGGAAAAGCTGGAACCAGATACCAGCCAATTTTGACCTGGCTCAGAAAGCATAAGGCAAATAAAAATAGCCCAAAATATTGTGGGAAAACAAACCGCAAAGAAAATATCCTTAGGATTCTTTATGGATTTCAATTTTTTTTTAAAGGGTCAGATTTGACAGTACAGATTTCACATGAAATGATTTCATGTAGTACTTCTTTCAGGTATTCCAATACTTGTCTGTGTGTTGAATCATGTGATTATTATAAGAAGAAGCATTTATAGTATAAATGCAATTATTGAAAAAAACTTCTAGAGAGGTTTTTAAGTAGTTAAGCTTGTGATACCCTGTTTTATGATAAACCAACCATTTCAGCCAAGACATACAAAGCATGAGTTGGAAATTTCATATCGAAGTCAATCTGCAGTTCAAGATCTTAATCTCCTAATTGTGCTTTGACTTCTCTCCTACCTGAGGAAAATAATTGTAGCTTTGAGCCACATGCCTTCTTTGTAAGCCTTTATTTTAGTATTTTGAATACACACCACCTGTATTAGGTATTTTGACAAGAGTCTAATGAAACCCAGTTTTATAGGATAGTGTCATAAATCTGGCACCTTTCCCAAATACCACACTCACTTAATAGAAACATAATGCAATGTTCTTTGTGTTGTGTGTTCTGCATTCATGGTAATGTGTGTTTTGCAGCTGTATTTGAGAGAAGGCCAGAACCAACCTATTCCTGAGTGCTGAAATATTAGCTTGTAGCTCTTTTTAAAAAAAGCTAAATCGTATGTCTTTTTTAGTGTCGGAATCAAATTTTCCCAATATTATCAACACATAATTATAATCAGATTCCACACAAAAATTTCAGTTTCTCTCTCAGCCACCATCTATAAATGTTTTTAGTCATTGATGCATGATAAGGAATGTAAGGCAAATGCTAACTTTAGCAGAAATAAGTGCTCTTTGAAGCTATATTTAATAGGTGCACTGCAGATACCAGGCTTTCAATTTCAAGACAAGGCACATTGTTAAATACAAATTCGTTCCTCTCCCACACTAATCACTTCTGAGGAGAAAAATCAGTATAAATGGGACCATAAGCTGCAGTTTGGTTCTTATTTCAGTCAGCTCCTATTTCAAACAGGGGATCTACCTATTAATCTGATTTTTCCAGCTGCTTTGGCCCATACTGTGGTGGTAGGAGGAAGCCCAGGAATTGGGTAGCTCTGCACTCACTCCAAAGATGGGACTTGACATAATAAAAGGAAGGAGGAGAATGGAGGAATAATGTATAGCCTCATTTCACTTCCCAGAAAGACACTAAAGGTGATTGAGCAATTGATTTGCAAGAGTCTGGAAAAAAACAAATTGGTTTTAAGATGTAGAACTGCCAAGGAAAAATGGATTGGACCTGCCCCTTTCTGCTTTAAGGGAAGCAGCTGGCTGGGTGGGTAAGCGGCAGTGGGAGGTTTGGGACACCTCTGCCAGAGCAAAAAGCTGCTGTTGTGTGGAGGGACTGGGTGTTCCAGGCAGTAAAGCCCCTGGTTAATCTGCAAGGGTACATTCCCATCTTGGGGGGTCATTACTGATGGCTTGATGGCAGCGTGACAGCTTTATGTTGGGGTGCTGGCGAGCAGTGGATGGGCTGTCTGGCAGCCATGGGGAGGGCCCCCATGCACGCAGGGCACCAGCCTGGTGCTGGGCTGGTGGGGAATGTGAGAGGGAGGTGGCCATTCCCAAGCAGGGAGAGCTAGGGGCTGTGGCCAGCAGGCAGGCTCTGAGGAGTTTGAATTGCATGCAGGTTTTGGAGTATTTCTGCTTTAAAACCCCTCAGCTGTTGTGAAGGCAAAAAAATAACATGCTGTTATCATGCTGGATTTGTGTTAAATGCGGCAAAGTCAACTGTGTGTAGTGAAGAAACTGCCTGATCTGATTCTGCTCTTTGGGAATGAAAAATTTTTGGATAAAGAGCAGCTGATCACACATTTGTATGACTTTGTTGATGCCTCTGTACAAGAAATGACCGTGGGCCTTTTGGAAGAGGATATTCAAAATGATCTTGAGCAAGGGCAAGGTGCAAAATGCAGCCAGGGAGCAGCGGAGACACTGTCCCATCACTCTGCCGAAGCTCAGAGAGGGGAAGTGGAGCTGAACTTGTCGCTGCTGGAAGGGTCCAGTCTCCCAACTACAAGCTGCCTTGCTTCTCTGCATCACCGGCCTCTCAGTGGGCACAGCAGTGGGTGTCCAAGGCTCTGGCAAAAGTAAGTTGTTTCAGGATATAGTTATTTGGTCCTCCCATCTCATAACAACCTGCTGCCCTAGATGGCTGGCTACTTTGCAGTTTGCCTGAGCCCGAGCGGTAGTGGTTTTCTGGGCAAGGGACGTTTTTGCTGATCATCTAAGATAAACCGTGTTCTCCCTTCTCCTCCCAGTTTTAAATTTGTCTGATAAGGAACAGTTTGCACCATGACACTAATTTATCTAGGCTAAATTGCTGAGAAGCTGTTTGGACAAAGTATTCTAGGTGGACAGGTCTTTATTGCGTCACAGAAAAGTGCCTAGTAGTTTAAATAGGCATAATAATCCTTTCTGTGCTTTTTTCAACCTTTTTTTTTTTGTTTGTACTGTAAGTCTCTGTATAGAGTGGCAGCGATGTGTCCTGGCTCTTGAGCCCGGGGGTAATGCTGTCAGTTAAGACTCAGCTGATGTCTGTGGACCTGAATCAAAACCCATGCACAACACTCACTGAAAGCAACACCCTTTCAGGCTGAGGTGGTATCATTCACTTTAACAGAATAATAACTCACATTCTTTGCCACAGTCTGTAGTTTTTCTGTACTGTAGGTATCAGTTTGCTGCTTAGTTTTAGTTGACTCTGTTTTCTAAATGTCCTTATACTTTATTTTTTGGTAGTTTTCTTGTAAAACTAGTTTTTGGTTCTCTAACCCCTGATTATTACACACAAAACGTCCTGCCAACAGTTTTTGTACAGTCCTTTTTTTGTGATTTCCTTGTTGAAGTGTTCTGTTTTATCCCATTCTTCCTTTAGGATTCTGTATGCTCTACCTTAGTGGTTTTGACCTTTTCAGGTTTTTGGGGCCCAAAATTATTCTGGTGGGGATATTGGATCTTATACACCAATTTTAAGTCCACCTGATAATAGGTTTTTTTAAAAAATAAGTATTTATTTACCTTTGCAGACCCTTTAAAGGTTGCTCAGAGGGCTCATGTAAGGACACTACTGTTTGAAAGCCTTTCTTCTGAATACTGACACTCATGTTAATCAGCATAACATCATTACTTTTCATTATATGCATTATTGCTTATTAGCTCCTGTGTTTAGTTTCTCCTAACATCCTCTATAAACTAATTTTCTCAAAACCTATTACCATTTCTATTGCACTAGGATCTTGAAATATCTTTTTAAATTTCATTTTCTTCTCAGTGCCTCCCTTTTATCTCTTGGCTGGTCATTCATTACAAATGTGGTGCTTATATTCAGCGCTTAAGAAAGATGAAGCTTTGGCAGTATAACAGCCACTTGTTTATTTCCAAACCAGACCCAGCACAGTTGCTGTACTGCCTTCCCTCAGTGCTTTTCTCCTCTTTTCACTTTCAGGAAATCAATCCCATTCTTACTAACAATGACAGATTGGTCCTCATAACTTTTTTTTTTTTTCCTTTGGCCACTCTAGCGAGCCTGACAAACACTACTAATTAGCAGTTGTTAGATATGGGCTCCAGTCCTCTGAGATGCTCCATACGAATGTTTCAAAGCGATTTCTGTGTATGCTGTAGGTGCAGGGATTCAGCCATCTGCAATATAGTAGAGGGTGGCTTTCATAGCAGCGCTTCTACTAAGATGTAGAACCAGTATTTCTTTTCATATAGCTTATTAAATGCTTCTTAAATGATCTGCAATTTGGATAATATTCTCTTGAGCAAGATTTGAACTGTACCATTTTGCCTGTCCTTGAATATCTGAATGTCTCAAAAAATGTGTAATCAGAACAGCATTTTTTGGTACTGGGCCCTACTATCCTTAGTTTAAGACTCCCACCAGTATGACATGCCAGGAATTTGAAGGGCAATTTCTGCCCATGAAATGGATGCAATCAGAAGGAGGCTTGTTTTATGAGTTTTATGAATGTCACTAAATGACTATAGACTGGTTTGAAATATTCATGTGAAAGGGGTGCATCAGGGCAAAATAAAGGAGAAATAACAATGCAGAGTGATATGCCAACCTTTAATAAGATCAGGGCATGTTTTTTGAGCTGGGGGAGGCAGAAAATGTGAGTATTGTAGCAGGACTTAAACCAATGTGAGGTGATGCATGCCTGGGCAGTGAAATTATTTTAAATGCCCATACCATTGTTCGTAGCTCTCTGCACTGGTAAATAGGCTCCTAAAGGTACCACATCTGTGACTGAGACCAGCACTTTGCTGGCACCACTGTACAGTCACTTGAATCCATACATTGTTATAAGCCCTCCAGAAAGCAAGAAATCTCCATCAAATGAGGTCCTGTTGCTTCAGTTACCAGATCCTCAGTAGGGAATGACCACCTTTGGGTCATGCTGCAACACTTCCTTCTTTAATTATGTCTTTTCCTATAACTAAGATGCTATTTATGGGACTATCCATCTTTTCTCGTCTCCACAGAGTCAGGAATGAGGTGAATCAGAGCTCCTTGTTCTGGGGAAAAGAGCTTGAGTATATTTCAGATTCACCTGCGACCTTAGTAGTCCATTATAAATATAGATGGAAGAGTCTCAACAGTAGAATGTAGGTGCTAGTTTTAAGGCCTAAGAAAAGACATAGATGCGAAAGGTGGGATTCATTTAATTAGATGTATATGTCTGAATGTATACATCTGTGTCTGTGCTCGCCATGCCAGGTCCTCTGTAGTCAGTGGAGAGAAACTGACAATTGGGGACTTTTAAAAGAAGATTTTTAAAGAAGCAGACTTCTAAAACAAAGACAAATATCACCAAAGGAGCCAGATTTGATAATGCGTATGTTTAGTAGGCAAGGCACCAGAATAAATTGGTACTAATTATAGCAAATCATGGGCATGCTGGGTGTTTTCAATTCAGAGTTGCTACAGGACCTCCAGTTTACGGATACTTCCCTACAGTTACTGTGAACTTCTGCACAGTGCACAGTAGTTGGACTTTACTCCTCCCTTTCTTGTGAGGTATTGCAGAAAAACTGACACATTTTAACAGGCACACTCTGGGGTGCAGATGTTCAGACATGTGGTAAGGTTGTCCTTGGGTTGTAAGTGAGATTGCCAACTCAATGATGTTAAATGGAGTGACACCAAGGCTAGATTAGCTATAGGCATCTGGTTGCTTCAACCAGTTTCCACACTGTTCTTGACCCAACCGCTCATTTTCAGTGCTGGTCTTAAGCTGTTTGTTTTCTGATCCATTCCTGAATGAGTGTTCACAAAAGGCTTGCTTGCACAGTGGCCTAGGTTGAAAGCTGAGGAAGATAGCTAAACTAGAACTTGTAAAAAACTTGAGACAATATTTTGCTCCTGCTTTGGGTTTTGGTGTTTTTCTTCTCTTCTAATTTATGGAATCTTTCATCTTCTTTTAAGAAAAGGAAGCTGAGGTTAGGCATACAGTTGGGGTACTGGTGTTTTCCTCTCTGTTTTGACACTCAGTCATTGATGAGAGCCACTCACTGCCTTTATCTATTAATATTCATACTTGTTTCTTTCCTATTAATATTCACGCTTGCTTCTACAGTAGAATCTATTAAAAATGTGCATTTCTGGAAGCTGCTTTCAAGCTACAAAATTGACAGAACATCTATTACTTTCCTTGCTTCTGCCATTTATGCTCTAGGCAGTAAGAAGAAGTGTTTACGCAGGCTAGATTACAACGTGTTAGTTATGAATGCATGCACGTGTATTTATAAAGTAGGTCTATGTCACATACTATATGTATATATTGTATAACCAGTGCCAGTGCTTCCATTTGCAGATCTCAAAGCACTTTGCTGAGGAATCTAAACATTTTTACCTCTTCCTTAGACAAGGGAAGCTGAGGCAGAAAGGAGATGTGGCTTGTTTAAAAACACATTAACAGGTCAGCAAGAAAGGGAATCCATGTCTTTGATTTTCAATACAGTGCTGCACTGGTGGGCAGCGATACCCATCTTGTACATGTAACTTCTTTTTTAAAAAAAACACACCTTCCTTTTAATGGAAATTTTAACTCAATTGTTAAACTTTAAAAACCTAATGTTGCTGTTATTTTAGAAAGAAAAAAAGAGATGTTTGTAGAGCGTGAAAACCCAGTCCTGCTAGGACCTAGAGCCAAACTTGGTTGACATCAATAGGATCAGGTCTCTGTTTGCAGGCCAGGGTTTGAAGAAATGGTAAATTTGGGCTGACTCCTAGCACCAAACAAAAAAGGCTGTGCCATAGGACATTAGGACATTGATCCAGGATGAACTCACTCTTCCAGTTCAAATATGTAAAATGCCCCTAATCCCGTATGGTAACTTTCTACTGGCAGGCTTTGTACGAGATCAGTTACTGTCTGTCTGCACCACTCTGATTTTATGCTGGACAAGTAGCATCTGTCTTTCTGCAGCCAGCATAAAGCCAGCATAAAACTGACATAATCTATGCATCAGGTCCTCCGGTTACTTTGGCAGAGAAACAATGGTGTGACAGCCTCCGATCTGCACCAGGCTGTCCCGCTGTCTAACCAGCAGCGCTGCGGTCTCGCACTAACGGTCATGCAAGTGTGGCCTTAGCTCAACGCCCCGACCCCGCTGCTGTTTCACGTCCAGGTTTCCTTGCCCATTCCCATGTGCATTCCCTGGGGACAGGGCAGGGAGCAGGGAGCTCTTCCTTCCCAGTTTCCCCAAAAGGGAACACTTGAGGCTGCCCGGCTGCTCCCGCGGTGTGCTGGGCTGCACCTCCCTGCCCGCTTTCAGCAGCGCCGCCGCTAACGCACCCAGCGCGGCAACACGCCGAGAAAAGCCGAGAGGCGCCGAAATGGCAGGGCGGCGGGCCGGCCCCCTGCTGCCGGCCGCAGGGGAGGGGGCCCGGGCGGTGCCAGGAG
>JAVJGI010000060.1:26386953-26420963 GCA_035590275.1 Ibycter americanus
CACCCCCCCCCCCTTCTTTTTTAAATTATTGTCTGGTTTCTGGGGTTGTTTGTTTATGTAACCCCAGACAGGGAAATCGATGCTCAGTGAGGTTAGATCATGCACTCAGTCCTTGGGATCAGCACTGGGAGTGGGGCTCATTACCCACACAGTGCTGCCATAGCCTCTCCATCACTCTTGCTCCCCTGAATCACCCCTAATTTGCCTCTGTGCTGTACAGCTGTGTTAAATCCATCTGCACAGCAAGTAGTTTTCCAGTGCTAGCACTAGTATATACAATACTGTGCTTAACCAAGAAGCACAAAGGCATCCTCAGTTACCAGAGTTAGTCACCTTGCACTTCAGTCAATCACTTCTGACGACATTTCAAATAAATTATATAAACTCCATCTTTCCTTCCTGTTCTTCTTCATCTGAGTTTGTTCATTTTTAATTTTGTGACCTCTCGGAGCTGACAGGTGACATGCAGTTAGCAGGGGCAATGCCATGAATTCAGTATTACCCTCTGGGAAGTTTATCCACACCAAACAGCCTTTCCTTGGTTCCCCTAAGTCCTCTGGATGGCTTTAAATGTCAGTGTACTGAGAACGAACTGTGAAGGGCTGTTTGTCATCGCTGACTAATCCATGGAGGGAAGCTGGAAGTTGTTAACAGTTGCAGCTATAACTTCTGTTTTGGATACTTAAGAGAAGGAGAACTAGCTCCTAGGAGTTGTAAAGCTCAGATAGGAAGATGGAAAAGGACCAGCAAGTCTCTAAGTATAAATATAGGAATTTGGGTCAGGCAAAGGGAACAGGTGGCTTGGTGAAATAATTCATTTATAAAAACTTGGCTGTTGGCCAAACATGAACACAGCATGATTTGGATTTAATCTTGCTCAGGACTGGAGTCTTGACTACTCACATCTGCAAGGCAAGATGCAGGATGCCAAACTGCACTGAATCCTGGCTAGCAAGACAGAGTTCTCAAACTTTTGACATTTGAGTTTTAAGAGAGCTAGAGCATTTCGTAGGGGGGTACATGAGGAGTTCACAATTGGGTTAAACTGTCTGTGTAGGCATAGGCTCTGGTTCTCAATTTGACAGCTAATCCAGGATACTTAACAACTATTGTCCAACTTGAATCTATGATTCCTCTTATTAAAAATGTGCTCTCAATAGCTTGTCGTTCGTATAATTCATAGTATTAATAAAGGCAAGTTGTGGTTTTTTAGGTGGATGGGAGAAGCTTTTTGAATATCCTGAACACCCCACAGCGTTTTTACAAAGCCTTAAAACGTTGTGCTGTTCTGGATAATTCCAGGTGTCTGCACAACAGTGGCAAACATGCAGAGTTCATCCAAGTTTAGTTGAGGGGAACATCTGCATTCAGTCCTTCCTTTCTTTGGTGTGATTCCCACCTACAAACACTTAGGAAAGGTTTTATTTAAACATCTCATGTGAAGGATGCTATCTCTAACAATATACCCTATATTCAGGATTGTGCCTCAGGGTCATTTATAGCAGGTATGACTTGAAGACTTAACGCTGAAGTCCTGGCTACGTGGGTAAGTCAAAGATTAAACGGGGCAATGATTTAATTGCCAAGTCTGTACCCACCACCTGCTGGCAAAGAGCACTGTCATCAAGAAATGTGTTATAAACTGAGAGTTCAGGTTTCTTCCCGCCAAAGAAGGGAGAACTAGCATATCTGTAATTACTGGCTCTCAAACAAGTAATCTTATTCTTGCAGCTTAATAAATTGTCATAACTCTGCTGAGCTTCAGTAACTGATCTTGTGCGTGCACTTGGCTAGCCCCAAATGTGTAAGGGCAAGGCAAAAAAACCCCAAACACAAAAGCCAGCAGAAACCTGAAGGAAAAAGTTTTCAGCTGACAGGTATCTTCCATCTGCAGTAAGCTAAAAATGTGCACTAGATCAATTACTAATCCATAAAATCTCAGACATAAATCTGGTTCCTTGGTAACAAACTTTTAAGTAAAATGTAAGGATGAAGGATACGGTAACAAGGATCCTCTGTGAAATAAAGTGTATGATATATAACTATATCTAAGAGAAATAGTAGTCAGATGGAATATAATTGTGTATACCAATATGGGAGATGGAGGCATGGTGATGTCTGTTAGGAGTACATTACTCTGGGCATTAGGTAATTCCATTTCTTGAGCATTAGGTAAGTTGGGGTTTTTTCTGCCACTTAAGGGCTAATGGTTGCCATCTGATAATAACAAAACTTTCGCTTAAGATGCTGTGAGCTCAGCTGTGTAAAAATAGTAGCAAATCTGGAACAACACAGTTGAGTGATAACATTTTTTTCCAAATGTGCTGAATTTGAAGTTACAGTGATGCTATATATTCTTAGATGCTTACTATTCCTAAAATAAAATCCATATTAAAGTGACAGAACTGAATGATCCAGTTTAGATACCTGGAAATTTGGACCTTAAAGTCTGTATTTTAGTTATCATGGAAAACTTTGGGTTTGCTTTATTAAGAAGGCTGAGCAACCTTGTATTGAAACTGATATGACTTCTTTTTGCCCACATACTTTAAAATTACAGATCACACTTGTCTGGGTGACTATATGTGGTTTTTCAGATACACATCTAGGATCCTGGCTTTAAACATTTTTGCTGTAGTGTATTTAATGCTGCTTCATGACTTGTGTTGTCAAGTATTTTCTGTTTTCTTGCTTGTGGGGAGATATTAATTCAAGAACAGAAAGTGCAGTGATGCCTTGAATACAGCTTTAGCACTTGGTGTTAGAAAAGTATTTTACTCCCTGTTCCTTGGGCTGACATAAGAGGCATTCAGTCATGCCTATGTTTTATAGCTGTTGAATTTGCTTTTGTAGCAGATTAGACTGATGAGAGAACACTTAAATCTAAAATGAGCATATAAGCCTTGTTTGGGTATAAATAACCCTTTCCCAGTGTATAACAGGAAGAGCTGCAGTTAAAGACCATGCTGTGTACCATTTTTATTCTGTGAAGATCTCTTATTTGCAAAGTTCTTCTTGAAATGTGGCCCCTGGTTTCTTTACCGGTGAACTTGAGTCAGGCGCCCACAGGCGAAGCTGGACTGCGTACTGACTTTCTTGCTGTTACCCAAGGAACCACTTGTTAATTATTCTGCTCTGAAGAAGTGGGTTTGGAAAAGGGGATCCTGAATTCTGCCCCAAACCCCTCTTCTGCCAAGTTCCTCAGCTCAACTGTTCCCTTAGGAAAGCTCTCTGGTTAAGAGCGAGAGGCCTCTATTCTAAGTCTTTTCTCATTTATTTTTTTAGCAGAAAGTAATCTACTGCTTGAAAAGGACTCCAAAATCTGATAAGCAACAATTTTAGAACTTGCAGTCCAATGCTTTGTGCTGTCTGTGGAGAAAGGAATTGCAGCTTTGCAAGTGACAGCATTATGAATAGTCAAGCACTTACCAAAGCACTGGCACTGGATGGATGTGGGGGAAAAGCCAGAGGGAGTGACTCAGCATGACCTTGGCTGCTGCCAGAGGGATGGGTCTCAGTCTAGGAGGGATCCAGCCTCAATGGGCATTGACATTGGTTGGGGTCTTTAGCGGGAAGAGCCTCTGGTGAAATAAAATTCACTTGAGTAACCACCACTGGTATGTGTATGACAGGTGTCACATGTATATAGTAGTAATGAAAGCATCAGCATAAAACAGATTGTACTTATTAAAAGCTAATTTTGTTAGTAAACAGGTCTAGTTCTTTGTTACCCTGTGAAAGAACAGACTGCACTCCATTAAAGTGAAAACATTCTGACAAATCAAAATACTGCTTATTTCATGAGCTGTTGTTTTGCCTGCTAAGTCTCAGCAGGGTGGGATAAATTGTTATTTATTGCATGACAGTAGTACCTGGAGATTCTGCGATGCCTGGCATAATGAGTTTCAGGCACATAAATAAAAGGTTAGAGAGTTTACAGTGGAAATAAGACAACCTTGTCAGGGATTTGCTATTAAGGAATAATAAAGGGTGTTTACAGATGAGTAATGGAGGCCCAGAAGCTGTGGAGGGATACGATGTTCAGCCATAATTTCATACGAAATCTGTGGGTAAATAACAAAGAAAACACAGATTTTTCTCAGATCTAATCCAGTCATTTATCTTCCAAAGATCCTTCCATTTTAAAAAGCTGGTCAACCAGAAAACCAAAGCAGTGAACTGCCTGTGCTCTCTGACCACTGCGTGCACTGGCAGTACCTCCCACTGGTGCCAGTGTGACCAGTAAGGCCATTTAGAAAAGGTGTTGCTGGTAGTTTTGCTACTGTAACGCATTCAAAACTTAAGGAAAAATGAGGATGAAAAACTTACGGACACTTCTTTTGTTTCTTAATTCATTATTTGGCATCATTTCAGTGGTGAAACCCTTGTCTTTAGAGGCCATCAGTAGCTCTTCACCTCCATCCTGCCCCCTGTAGAACTGCCCCCTTCACCTTACTGTTTGTGGTCCTTCTCCCACATACTCTGGTGATCCCAGAGCACATGGGAAGTACCTGGGATCCCAGAGCACATCGCCACCTCTCACCCCCAGCTGCCCTTTTTGCTCTGCTCTCTCCCCCTCTGGAAGCTGACCGCTTCTGGCTGCCATCCCAGTATTTGTAACAGTCTTCCTACTCCTTCCTACTTATCCCTTTCCAAACCATGACTCTTTGCTGTGACTGAGATTTTCACATCAGCATTTACTAATCCCTACAGCTGGTTGAAACACTTCATTTTTCTTTGGTCTTTCCCTACATCTAGTTCATTGGTGGGGGGAGGCTGAATTCCAGCCACCTCTCCCTGCGAAGAATGCATCTCGCCTCTTCTCGCCCGTCTCCGGGTAGCCTGGCCCCACAAAGCACCCCTTGTTCCTGTTGCTGCACAGGGAAAAGTTAAATGACACACTTTACTGTACTGGGCGCCAGCATGTGGGATGCTCTTCATGATGAGAATATGTGGGAAATCTTCATTTAAATCTGAGGCATGACTTTTGCAGTTCTTTGGGAGCTCGGGCTGGCTAAAATCTCACAGGGTGCATGGAGCACTACATCAGGCTCCTTGCGGAGCTGGCAATGGTTAGTGTGGAGCCTGGACTGGGAGTTTGTAGAAAGCGGGTTCTATGGGGCAAGGGCTGCCGTTGCCCGCCTGTTTGTACTGAACGAACACAGTGAGCCTCTATTCTTGGCTGGGACAATTAGGTTCTATGGCAATATGAGTAATTACTGATAATAATGGGGCCTCCTCTGTGGATGGGCTGTTAGAAATAATTTCCTTCTGCCAGTTGCTTCTCTAGAATGTGGTTTTGAACTTTGAGATCCCGAAAGAGATAATCGAAACACAAGCAGCTGTCACAAACCTTTAGCTTCGTTTGCATAGGCAGTGATGGAAATTCCCAAAACTAAATTGTCAGATGGCTCACTGGTTTGCGCATCTTTTCTTGCAGCCAGCTCTTATGCAATGGAACCTTGTTTGGTTAAAGACCCCTCTCACTAAGAGTGGGTTTCAACTGTCGCTATTTTTAATAAGGGGAAAATAAGCAAAATCATGCAAAGCGAACCACTGATTCCTGTTTTTCTGCACTCGGTTCACTTACGGAGCACACAGAATTAGCCGTGCTGAGCACTGCCAATGCACCGCCATCACGGTGATCCAGCTGCTGCAGCTGCAAGAGGTAAGCTCTTGTTTCCAGGTGTGGTTTATGAGATGGTGGTGACTCTGAATCCTGCCTTCACCCACACGACAGCTTGGGCCCAAAGGCAAGATGAAGCATTTGGTTGCTTTGGCCTGTCACAGCCCTTCAACAGCCGTTCTTAACCCCCTTTGCAGGAGGGGCGGCATTGGGCCTACAGGTTGCCATTTAGATGAGCCTAGTGAGCGGTGGTAGAAAAATGTAAGGAACAACGTAACACGGGTCCTCCTGTCCACGTGGTTCATCGAGGTCTGAAGGCTTCTTCTGTCCGTCTTCCCCACATGTAAGGGAAGCTGAACTGCAGAGGCCTTCAGAGACCTCTTCCACAACCTTCTTTGTAGCCTTTGTCAGAACTCTGCCAAAAAAAGCATTAATGACTTTGAAATTTAAAGTTAGGTATCCAAAAGTACTCTTTTCCTCCACGTTTTTTATGACTAATAAAAACCTTGTTCCTTCAGTGAATGCAAACCTGACTTTTTCAGGAAGCTGACAGCTGGTGACATGATGGTGACGATGAGTGTCACTGAGAATGTCACATCGTAATGCAGGGTTTTAGAGTACTGGGCTCCCAGTAAGATATGCAAGGATGCGAAGTGTCCTTGGTAGATTGCTGCTAATGAGGAGGATAGTAATGTCTGAATTACTTTTTTTCAATCCCTGTTCTGTTTCTACTCTGGTAACCATAGTAATTAAGCTACGGTTTTGTGGTTTTAAGCTATCCATGACCAAAACCTCTTCTGGTGACCAGTTTGTTATAAAGATCATGTTGTGGCCTGGAGCCAAAGGTACTGGTACTAGTACAGAATGCGATTTTAATCTGTTCTCATAAGGTATGCAGAGCCAGGTACAGCAAGTATTTTTTCAATTTTTTAAAAAAATAAAAATATTGGGCTCCATGACAACACTGTGAATTATGATCTGAATTCTCTGCAGCTGCACCTCTCCTGAAATCGACAGAATTATGCTAGCAAAGAATTTGGTCCTTCATAGCGTTGTCACACAACTCTAATAGCGACTGTCATGATGATGTTTCCAGAACTATAAAGTGTTTTGGTGGGAGGACTTGGCAGCATACTGGAGGTACTGGTGACTCAGTGGGCAGTGCTCTGCCTTTTGAGTCAGAAATGAACTGGTGCTCCAGCAATGCAGTTTGCAGTGGGTTTTTGTGTTGTTCTTATGAGATGTAAACCCATTTGTTTTCATAAAATTATTGCATATGATTTTTTCAAAAGGACAATTGGTATTCTTCCTGCTTTTTTGTAAATTTAGTATTGAGATAGCTACCCCTGACTTTTTACAGAGCTGGTAGGAGAGATTAAGCACATTTGCAGTCTTTATCCTTCAGTCAAATTTGGTCATAATTAGCCAACAGATTCCAAGTTATTAGGAAAGGTGAGACTTTGAGATCCCATAGGAAACAGGCTAAGACTTGCTGCTTGTTGTTTGCCCTGGATAGATAGGTCTGAGTTTGTGTGATAGGTCTAACTTTGGTCACCTTCCATGCTGAAAGGCATCCCACTGAGGTTTAAAAGCAAATTCCTTTCTCATTTTCAGGTTCGGCATCTGCTTGCAGAAACGAGATTTTATTCTGTGATAGCTGTGGAAAGGCTTTTGCCTCAGTGCAGTGTGGCATGAAAAGGGCAGCCGTACAAGTGTCAGCTTTTACAAACCAGGCAGATTCTTACACTGGAACAGATAAGAGCAGAATCTGGCCCTCACAGCTAACCTAGAAGTTGTACCTTTTGCAAATGTTAGCTGATCTAATATATTTTAGAATTCCCTCCAAGTGAACAAATGGTCTGCCAGCCAAATTCCTGACTTGGAGATAAGAAGGAAAGGTAGGCACATCAGTCCGCAAGTTAATCCCCTGTTAGTACGTCGCAGTACATCTTTCAGAATCTGTTCAACATAACTTGGGCTAAGGGACCACCAGAAACATTGTATAGCTAGTCTTTTTCTTGGATACTTATATTAAGAGTTATTTTGAAAATACTGAAGAAGTCTAATTTTAAGTTATGCAAGCTGGGGTCGGGGAGCTAAGGAGCTTCTATGCTACATAGTTCATGAAAGACTATTTTACGGGCTATGTCTGAAACCCACCAACTGTAGAAGCAAATGAAATAAATTGTGCACTTCAGAGATCCACTTTACCTCCAAAAGTATCAAATAGATAAGGTTCCTTTAAAAGTCTTGGAGAAGCAAGGCCTTTTAAAGCAACATTAAGTTAGGAAAGAAATGTATGGTGTTGGGCAAAGAGCTCCAGGTGGCTGTACTTGAGCAAGGGGTTGGACCAGATGACCTCCAGAGGTCCCTTCCAACCTCAACCTTCCACAGGCTGTGAGCCTGTGAGTCTAAGTAAAGGAGTTTTTAAAGCTGGCTTCAAAACTCCAGGTGTACATGTGAAATCCATGGAGGATCTTTGCTTCTCCATTTGAATTCCCCCATCACTTTCACAAAGGTGAAATAAAGTAAAGGAAGAGATCAGATTTATAAAAGGAGAATGTCACTGAAGAAGGCTGCACACTTGATTGTCCCCAGCAGAACTGGCTTTAAAAAACAGCGGAAGACCTCCTGACCTAGCTGGAACTGGGATACAGGTGTTAGATGAGTACAGTACACTAATTTAGTTTTGTTTCTATGATCACATTGCTAAAGATTTGTCTAACCATATCTTGGATGAAGTGTGCTGGGCCTGTTATTTTTCCTCTTAACTTTATACAGTAATAAGTGTAATCTAAATATGTAACTTCTACGTATGCAGGCTTCTGATCCCACAGGAACAGACATCAAGAGGGTTGATAGATGCTCATGAAACAGCAGGACACCTACAATGTACACCTTCTCCGCTGAGCTGCACAGAGTTGCATCTGCCATGTCTGTGAACCGAGATCTTCTGCGTGGTCTGACCCAGGACTGCCAGGAGCAAAGGGAGAGAAAATGGAGAATACCGGTTCTCTGTCCCTCAAAAGCAAACAACAATTGAACAGCAACTGCCCTGTCCTCTCGATTTATATAGGTATATAAATGTCAGCAAGAACTGGAATGGGATGGCATCTCAAGTGAAAGTAAAAATCTTACTATTTGCAGCAATCACTGCTATATTTGTGATCACAATAATTTTGGTAATAATGTAGAAGTTAAACTTCCATCTGTGACTAGCTGAAGTGAAACAGTTTCTAAATTAAGCTTAAACCAATTTAAAATAAGTTGCAGTATTTCAATTCCATTGGAAGCCTTTTTTATTTCCCAGGCTGTCTCTGTTTTATCTACATATCTATGTCATTCAGAGTAGGCAGGTTTTACCTTCTTTGTAACAGAGGTACAAAGTAGTTTGAGAAAGCATGGAGGGAAAATGTTTGCAGTAACTGTTCATTTCAAATTAAAATATGATGTGCATCTTCTGCAAGAGTTTTTTGTCTTTGTTTTGTCCATAATTTCCTGATTTTGGCCATAATAACATACAATATTTCTAAAATATTTCTCCTGTCTGTAAATACTTCTAGTGACTTGTGAAATTACAGTGAACTGCATTGCAAGATGTTATATTATATGATAGTCTTTGTAAGATGTGCTAGCGCTCTGTAATGTAACAGAGGACAAGAAAGCAGCAGAAAAATAGTTCTAACTTACAGTTGGTAAATTCAACTGCCTCTGTCGGAAAGCTGTGTTGTTTCATTGCTAAAGTTCTCATCCAAAATAATTTAATCAGTTATTGTAGGCTTTGTAATATTGACATTTTAGTAGGGCATTTCTATGTAAATATTACATTTCTGCGTAGTGCTGTATACCTGTAGTAATTACCCTGGTTTAAAGAAGTCTTGTTCATAATTTATGAATGACACAGACATTCCCACAAGTTCTGAGTGTTGAAGTCTTTTATTATAGGTATACGCAAACAGTCATGAAGAAGCTAATTTTAAATTCATATGGACTCAGTATTGCATAAAGTGACAGTTTTTACTGCCAAAGATGCAATGAGATGATTGGGACAATATGTCTACATGCGTACATGGTGTCTGGTGGTGGCTACTACTGCTCGCTGCATGCCTTACTGGAGGTAAAGTCATCCGTGTGCTGTTAGGGCTGGGTCCCCCATCCTCTGGATTAAGCAATATCTAAAGAGCCATTGCATTTTGATGGCATTTTTTCTAGAGAGAACACCTCAGGGTAAGATACTGGTTTGATGCATTTGAAGAAAACCAGCTGACCCAGTTTTTCTGCACAATTGGGGTTTACAGGAATGAATTTACAGCAGTCCAAAGAAAGCAGGTATTCTCACTTTTCCTGGAATCCCACCACAAGCACACAAGGATAATTAAGCCTGCAGTCATACACACTTCCTGCTGTTGTTTCTCCAGAGTAAGGGATTACTGCCTTTACCTATTGATCTTCCTTTCCTCATTCCTCACTGCGTACTACTGATTGCCTGATCGCTCCTTCATGCAATTCTGGAAAAAGCATGTGAAAAGGATGGTCTACAGCCCTTAGCCACCGAGATTTAGTGATATGTGCAAGAGAGAAATGTAGGGGATTCCTTTTTTTTGTGGGCTTGGCATAGTAACAGCATCAGGTGAGAAATAAAATAGGTCATAAAGGAGAAGGGAAAGGAGGTAGGTCTGGAGGGGTAGGGATGTCCCGTGGTTACAACAGAGAGGCCACATGGATCCTGATTAAAAAGCTATAGATTGACCCTAAACAGTATTCAAGGAACTATTCCCCTACCTTAGTTTTTCACACCAGAGTTGGTAACTACTTTTATCTGTATGTTTCCAGTGCTGTGCAAAGTAAAAGGCAGCTTGTTTTGAAGGCTGTAGGCAGTCTATCTGGTTCAGCTGTGTGTCCCTGAAGGCTGGGCCAGCTCAATACAGACCAGCTGACAGCACAGGAGCTGTGATTAAAGGCGTGCTGTGGCTCAGGGTCTGCTATGTTTGGTTTGGAGGTTTTTGATGCTTCAGGGAGGTTAAACAAATAAATAAACAAACAATCCTGCCATGTCTGCAGTAAAGAAATGAGATGGACTAACTCCCAGCTGCCTGCTCTGCTCCTCTGCTGGACTTTAACCTCCCCATGCTGAAGGGATGCTGCAATGGCAGGGAGCAGCACTCTGGAGCATTGGTTCCTATGACAGGTGAAAATAGGTTTACACTAACGCCGTGGGTTGTAAATTTTGTTGTCTCTTGGAGTGAAAGTTGTTGGGGCTGCCTGCTTTTTAGTGCTGGGCTTCTGAGGCTTTTAAGAAGGTTATACTGCTTTATTAGTACTGAAATTATAAAGACCTATTTTCTTGTAAGAGACATGGGGGTACCTAAGGAGAGTGCTGGGCTTGGTTTTGGCTTGCAGCTGGGTAAGTGCCAGAGCAGTAGGGATTAACTGGGTGGGATGCCTGTGGGGTGGTCTGGGGAGTATTTTTAGGGCTGTGGCTTGTGTTTGTCATGGGAGAAAAAAATTGCATTTTTATGGGTATGTATTTTTTTGGCTTTGTACCCGTTCCCCTGTGGTCAGAAATACTCTGCATGCAGGCTGCAGGACTGTGGGAGCTGCCTAGTCATGAATAGCACCTCTCTTTGCTACGTGTCTTTGCCTTGGCTGTGTGAAATGTGCTGCTTCTGCTGAGACATCCTGAAAGACATCAGAGTTGTCTCATACGTATTTGGGTGAATAAGGTCTTAAATAATGCTCTTTCTTCAGTTCTACAGTTCTAGTAGCTCAGCTCTGGAAATATAACTGAGGTGGTAACTGTACTTCTGGAATCCTTTTTTCTGAGGGCATGTGAGAAGTGGTGAATTCAGTGTGAATTTCATGTCTATTGGCAAGTAGGTGGGCGTGATATTTAGAAAAGTCCTATTTTTTTTCTTTTAAACTGGTAGCTCTACCATAAAATTTTAAGCACAGAACCCTAAAATGTCAGGGTTCAGCTCTTCTGAGGGGGAGAGAGGTGGCAGGGGAAGCGAGGGAGACTTGGTAACTCAGTACGAAGCTGCGCCTTTATTTTGGTTGCAGTCTTGGTTGATCCCCTGGGCTAACCAAGTGTCAGACGTGGTAGAGCTGAGACCGACTTCCCTGCTTGTTAGCTGATAATTTCGTGATGTTTCTGTGTTAGGCAGTGTATTAATTTGAACATTCATAGCCCATTCCACAAGAATGAATATATGACACTAAATATTTTGATTGATCGGTGTTTCCTTTTCGCTTTCCCTTCTGTGTTTTTCTGCCTTAATCTTATAGATGAGGCTTCTGTATTCAGTCAGGTGCTGCATGAGTTGGGCAAAGGGACTTGGGTTTAATGTTTAGTGTTATGCACCTCTCCTTGGCTGAACAAGAGTTGGATGCAGCTTTTACTTCATCGTGGATGGTCTTCAAAGAGATTTCAAATGATACCTCAGGATGAAAAGTCTGTTACAACTGCAAAGTAGCCTTGTTTCTAGGCTTCAACTTTTTATATTATGTATAGCATGATTACATTTTTTTCTGCCTACCTGTATATATTAAATATGTAAGGCTTGCCTTGAGGGCAGCAGAGGCTGTTAAGTTCATGATGGTTTTTGCAAAAGAAAGTGAGTGAATGCTTACAGTTAGTTAGAGTTAGTGCCCAACTGCAAATCTTTGTACTAGTGGCTCTGATTAAGTGGAAAATATGTTGAAAAAACTTTTCTGCGGTCAACACCTATTAAAAATTAATTGTTAATAAGAGGGTATTCTTCATAAAAATGATACTACCAGGTTACAGCTTTGTCTTGTTTTTCACTAATTAAACCTGTGTGTTAGAATAGTCCTGTCCTTACTATTTGCCTGCATGCATCATACTGCTAATAGAAACCTAAAATGCAATTGTTCTTCCAAATTATTGTTTAGATTAAAATGTCAATGGGCACTATGAAGACCAGTAAGTAATACTGGAGGTATGAATTAAATGCAAATTCATCCTGTTTTCATTTCTATTATAGCAGGTTCTGCTAAACACTAGTTAGAAGGTCATTTTTTTAATCTCAGGCTTGTTAGTATTTCATCACTGTTTACTGCATTGTCTGAATTTTTTCTGCCTCTCAAAAGGTGAGAGGAGAGTTCATCTGCTTAATGTCGACTTGTTCTTTGACAAAAAAAATACATCTGTTGCTTGACAGGACTTGAAGAAAAAGAATGGATTTTGTGTGTGTGTGATTGTGGGGGTGTGTTTTCTTCTCTTTGTTTTTTGCCTATTTTTTTTCTCCTTTTCTTCAGTTGTAGTGGGATCTGAAAGCTCAGGGGCTAGAATTAAAGGAACCCTCCCTGCATGAGTGCAGAAATGTGTCCTCAAAATTAGACATGCTATGACTGTTAACAGAACTGGGATTAACAGAGAACAGTAATTTTCAGGTTTTAGACCTTGCTTCACTTAACTTCCTCTCACTAAAAAGAGACGTCTAGCATGTCCTTTTTCAAACTTGTAATGCTCTGTATCTGTCCTTTAAAACTATCTCTAATGATCACATAAGACATGCTTCTTATTTAGTTTTAAATCACAGATGATTGTTTATGCATGTGTGTTATCTGCCTTTTTTCCCTCCCCTCCCCTGCTGTGTCACTTTGGTCTCTTTAATTTCTTGTTCTTTAGTGGCTCTGTTCTCTTTTCCAGTTACTAGGCTTTTCTCTCTCAAGTGTTTGGAATAAATTTCTGGAAAACTGCATCATGCACAGCTGTCTAGACTTTCCAAAATATTTCTTTGGCTTGTATTCAGAGACTACTTTAGTGCAAATAATTTTGTGGGATTATTTTAGAAGAGAAAACATTTATTCTTTAGCTATTTTTTACATATGTAAAGGCATATTTAAAATTCTGCATTCAGCTTTGTGAGTTCTTACAGAAATTAGTTCTTTAAGGCAAGAAATGTGATGGGGAGGGAATCACATGGCTTGTTGGATATTTTTTGGGGGGGAGGGGTATATTTAAAAAAAAATAAAAAGTCTTATCTAGCAGTTAAGCTGGAGATCTGTGCTGCAGTGATAGCCCATCAGAAAATGAGCTGTCATCTTGCAATGTTACCATAGGTTACTGCTGTGAATTTTCTTAGGAAGGAAGCACTTCAGTTCAACTGTGCTCTGCTACACATGTTAAATATTTAAATCTGTCATTGAAAAAGAAAGTCACATTGTGTGATGGTGAAGTATTATTTCTGCTTTGATAAGTAATGCCTTCTAAGATGATCTTAAAGGTCTTTTCCAACCTAAATGATTCTATGAATTCACCATGCACATTTAGGAGAGACATTCTGTACACCTCTGTGAGGAATCTCACTGTCTTCCCTTTGATTCTCTTCATGGAGCATTTCTTTGGAGTAATGCTGGTGCTGTTTGAATAGAGTCTAACGCATCGGCAGTCAGTTCTGACAAATACTGTTTGGTTGTTTCCCTTTGCTCCCCAGTGCCCCTGTGTACCTCCCTGCTAGCTTCTGTTTTAAACACTGAACCCCCTGGAGCAGAGGTCTGCCTTTCTGCTCCAAAGAACACCCAGCCTGTCGGATCCCAGTTGCTGACTAAAAGACTAGTAGGTGCAACTGCCATAAAAGTAATTCACAATAGGGGCAAAAGTTCTAGAGTCACTGAAGTCAAAGGCAAAGCTCCCCTTGACTTAAGCCAGGCTGAGATTTCATTCCCAGTGTCTGAGTAACCAATTTGACCAATTTGTGCTTTTGTCTTTAATAGTGTTACTTGCTGTCATGAAAGTTTGGATTCATCTTGCTGACCTTCTGCCACTAAATGTTAAGCATGTAGCCTTTGGGCCTCCCTTCTTGGGAGGGAGAGGGATGGACAGATAGACATTCAGACTGCAAGAGGTCACTTCTGGAAGTGTCTCCACTGTGAGGAGCTAGTGGCTTGTTTAGGGTGCAAACTTTTACATGACTTGAAGTTGGGGAAGATAAATCCCATCCAAAGTGCTTACAGCTACAGCATTCAGATTTGCTCTTGCCTGGATGGACAAATTCATAGAGTTAAGAGCAAAAAAAGTACTTACGGTTTGCGTAGTCTGACCTTGGCAGTAAGAGCTGGAATATAACTCTCCTATTAGCTCTGTGCTGAACGCTATGGTTTGCATTTGTAGTATGGGCATCTGAAAAGGCATACAGTCTGGATGTGAAGACATTAGAAGGCAGACTGTACTGTTTCCTTGGCAATTAGTTTTAGTAGCTAATGCAGTGATTAAAAAAAAAATAATTGTACCTAATCTCAGATTTCAATGTGTTTGGCTTTAAGTTTAGCTGGAAGTTCCTTTTTATGCTTTTCTCTGCTTGAATGAAAAGCCCCAAGGACATTGCCATTTCTGCCTGAGGTGGTTTTTTTATGATTTTTTTTTTTTTTTTAGATTTCATAGTCAAGTCACCCAGCCACGGCCTTTCATCTGCTAAACAGAGTGAGCTACTTAACCTCAATACCGAGGTTTCGTATAACCTTGAAACAGTATTGTAATTCTCTACATAATCTCTAAATTTTCAATGTCCTTTAAAAGAAATGAGTTATTGGAACTCTCAGTGTTGCATCTGTGTACTTGATACCATACTTGGGGAGAAAAATTGTATTCTTACTTCCTAGTTCTTTTCTATATATGATGATTGCATTTGCTCTTCTCTGACCTAGAATCATATTGAGATTTTGCTGAATTGTTCATCCTCTACTATGTTTTGTTTCTCCTCAGAGCTTTTGTAGCTGCCAACATTGTTCATAAAAAATACTGAGTAGTGCCAGACCTGGACTTTGTTAATTAGAAACAGTCTCTGCAGTCTCCACTTTTCAATAGAAAATGGTGGTGGAAGCTTAATGGAAAAACATATTTGACCCTGTGTTTTCTCTTGTATACCATATCATCTGCCTGCAGTTATGCAATTTTATCTGGATAATATTGCGAAATTAAGGAAATATGACTATTTTGACAGCTAATTTCTAGGATTTAAAAATTGCTTTTCAAAAGAAAGACGTATGAAGAAGTTAACTGCTTCATATCTTTGAGATCTAATGTGATAAGTTTGGTTGAAAAACATTTCAAATGGAATTATGAAAAATACTGATTCATTTCTTCAATTCCTTATTGCATAGCTGCAGATAATGATTTCCCCCCCACCCCGAGTTTAGCAAAAATGCTGTATGTTATAGAGAATTCTAAGATTGCAGAGTTTCTTCTATAAAGGTACATAATAAATTTGAACAAAACAAACACCACCAAAACAAAACCCAAACCAGCAGTATATTTATCTTCACAATTGTATCACTGGAAGTACAGTACTCCAGGTTGCTTAACTAAGCTAAGACAGAAACAGCTTTTTGAGTACTAATGTGCGTCTTAATCAACTCTGCTTTAAGATGGGGTTGGTGGTCTGTGTAAGTCCATGTGTTCATATAATGTATTTGGATGTCAATCCAAACATTGAGCAGGAGTTAACGAGGGCTGTTTGAAAAGAAGAATTCCATTTGGTGAATACTGTAGCTTAAATTGGAACAAATCTGATCTTGAGCAATTAAGTTTATTGGGGAGCGGGGAGAGAGAGAAGAGGTGTCAAATGAGGTAATACTGTAATGGTTATGTCACGCCCAGGTGATCTGAAGGGTCTGGAGTCAGGTACTTCAGAATTAACTGAAGTGGCAGCCTGAACAGAGTTCTCCACAAACTATGTGAGTGGCTTGGTTGGGTAACTACTTCAGGGTGAGCCCTCTGCTAGCCTCTCTTGGGTGGGAATCATTCTTTTCTGAGGAGGAGAGGAGATGGGGTGAAGTTCAAAAATGCTTCTGACAGGTCTTTAACGAGCAAGTTTGTTCACAACAGAAGTCTGTTGGTGCTCTTAAGATGCAAAGTAATTTTTTATTGGAACTGTATCTGTTTCGAATCAAGTCTGCCAAAGCTGAAAGTAATTGAATGCGCAATTTCTTAAGCAGCCGTTTTCTGTTGTTCTGAGAAGAAATGAATAGGAACGAGACTTGCATTATATTTGCCCTGAACTCCTTCAGCATGAATCCTCAGCATTTGGCTGTTAGGGCCTTAGGGAGGCGTGGCGCAGCCTTTGCTCTTCCTTAAGGACCTCAATCTGACCAGCCGGGGGTACTTCAAATTAACAGTCAGGGTAGCTAGGGTGATCAACAGGATAATACCTGGTTCTGGGTGGGAGGCACCTGAGAATGTTACTGCTATGTAATAATATGCTGTTATACCTTCACAAAGTCTGTCCTAGCGTAAAACCTCAGGGCCTCTTCTACTGTTAAGTATCACTTGGTGAAACCAAAAAAATGTGGTAGTGAGCAGGTGGTGGAAATACACCCTTTTGCTAGTGAAGGCTGTGGCCTGGGAGTGGCACCTCACATGGCAGCAGATGCTTCTGAAGCTCCTCTTGCCAGCTGATGGGGGTCCAGCATGGCTTTGGCTCCCAGCAGTGTAACGTTGTTTGGGTGGTATGAGTTGGCTGCCGAGTGATATGATCAGCACTTGCTTCCCCACAGCTTAAAGTGTTTGACAGGACACTGTGGAGAGGGTGACGTAGCTGCTCAGCCCACCGTGTTAGCTCAGTGCTCTTGGGCTCAGCATGGCCAGTCATGCAGCTTTTCTGAAGCTGGACACATTACTGCTCTAATGTTGGATTGTCACCTCACGAAGGAGATGCCATTGCTGTCTGACCTTCGCCTGACATGTACAAGCAGGATGCCATCACCACGATGGGGCTATTTCGCTGCTTTCTGTGTAGAGATTATATAATGGAGTTATGGGTTGTGTGAGTAGGAGGTCACCAGCCACCTCTGTGAGTTAGCACATCTCCTTATTTCACACCTACCACTTTCTGCTTGGGAAGGTATATGTTATCATCGCTGCCTATTATTTGTGTTACTATGGCCCATGTGATTCTTGGCATTGGAGTAGCACCTCGCTGATCTAGTGCAGTGCAGACACAGAACCAGGAGACTACTTTTTGTCCCTGAAACCTTGCAGCTCTTCAGGGTATGGATTAATGGTGAAAATGGTTGATGTAACTGGGTTTTTTTTGTATGAGAACATTAAATCTTGTTCAAAAACTTTCTGCCATATCAGAGAAAGTGCAAGATGAGAAAAATATAATTTAAAAGATAAAACTGCTTTTTATGTGGAAGCAAATTCAAATATGCATTTGACTTCAGCAACAGAATAAATATATTTGTACAGGTGAGTGCATAGATGTTAGGTGTGGAATGTTGTTGAAAAAGCTGTCTCATTTATTCAAACAGATATTTTAGTTAAAGTATTACTACTTGTTCCTCAGTGCCATCGTTTAGTTCTAGTAATACCATTTGATCCCAAGAAGTGAATGGAGGGCTGTAAGAGAATTGCATTTCCTTACAAGTGATCAGAAATAAGTTGTTGGTGGGGTTTTTTTTCTTCTTATCACAGGAACTTCATCAAAGTGTCTGTCCTATTTGAAGAAAGTTTGTATGGAGAGAGGTGTGGTGAATTTGTGGTATCTACTCTGATGTATATCAGAGAGGAAGAGAAAACTTTTTCTAAAATGAAAGGAGCTGTGTAACCCGATGCAGGAGGAAGAAAGATGGGGAGAATCTTCTGTAAGTTTAGAAGAGAGTTGTTCTAGGGTAAAAAACTTCTGGCCATCGCTAGCCAAAGCATAAGTGTACTTAGGGAGGTGGACAACAGACTTGCTTAGGCTTCAGGGAATTCCCATTTGGATATACTGAAGGCAAAACAACTCCATTGTACTTTCTGCCAAGAGACTGCACAGGAGGAAAGAAATAATCGTGCAGCTGAGGTCTGCCATTTGGCTCAAGGGAATTTGCCTGTAAGGGGCTTGGGATGGAACAATTAATTGGAAAGTGCTGAGAGTCTTCCGGGAAGATCTTTTCTAAGTGACTCTTTGCACAGGAGTAATTGCTGCCCTACCTGAGTTGCAGAACAGGGCAGAAGCACAAATAAATCTGTATTCTTTATGAACCTATGAGTGTAATTTATCCCTTTGAATACTAGCAGTTATATACTGGCATAGCTTGGGGTAGGAGTCTGGCTGGAAGCTGGCTAAGTGTTGCCACATTGAACCTTTCATTTGCGAGGGAATGTGCTAAATGTAATGGACCGTGGTGTCCTACCTACCTAGTGGGAATTATAATCCACTAAATGCAAGTGCTGTTGGTACGTCTGGGTGTTGCTACCACTGTGCATCACTTGGTGAATGGCAAGATGCGCATTCTCCCTGAAACCCCAGCTGCCTTTATTGAGCACATGTGACTAGGCTCTGGTGTTGTGATCATTGCTGTTAGAACAGCGCATTCACCTTTTCTTGATGCTTTGGTTTTTTGACTCTGACATATTACAGCTGATGTTACTGGATTTATATGCAGGTGCAATTTAGCTTGTGAGTGCAAAGATAGCTGCCTAATTTGTTCACATAGGGTGTGGAAACCCTAGTATGTTTTGACCTCTCTAGTTAATGAGCTTTGCAATTGGGCCGTAGTTTAAATCTCATAAATATGATGACTTGTGAGTATTTTGTTTGGTGGTCTGTTTTAAAATCTAACATTCAAATCTATCACTGAATTAAACATAAAACATTAATTACAGTGCTTCTTTGTATAGCCTGTTGATGGCTATTTCTGCCAAAACAAGATAAAATATTGCAATTGTTTTGCTTTAGAAAGTATGTAAACACTTTAATTTGAAACTAACTAGTTATTAGTTTCTGGCATCACACACTGCTGATCTGTTAGAAATGTAAGTGATGCATTTTGGTTCCTTAGTGAAGTCCTGGAGGTTAAGGGTAGGTGACCCAGGGCACACCTTTTCGCACCAGTAATTCTGCATGTCATCACTGTTTTTGAAATATTTTTTTACAAATGACTGCTGCATGCATTTAATTATATCTTAAGAAAATGTTAATGTTGAATTGGAAAAATACTCCTTTCATGTGTGTGCTTTTTTGTGAAGCGGTTTGATGTATAACAAAGCTTCAAAGGGTTTCACTGGTGACACAAACAGGAGACATTGATATGTTCATAACTTTTGTTGCGACAAACAAGCTGAACTGATTTAATGAACTGAGATTATCTCAAATGCAAGTAGCAAACTTCCTCTTCTAGTTTGGTTCAGCTGTAGCTAAAGGCTTTTTCACCTTGGCTGGTTCAAAAATTCAGAATATTCTGATTCAGTTTTGATTTTGAGGAGATGTAATTGTTCCCCAGTATTAACAAGACTTTCTGTAGCGCTCTTAAAATGGCATGGCTATTTCAATGATTAATAGCATTGCACAGTATATTACAGTGATATTATTCACACTGTCTAGTTGTTCCCCCCCCACCCCCCCTCAGCTTCAGCGTTTTTTGTTTATAATTCTTTTTTTATTTAGGTGATACTTTTCTTGCTAACAGTTCAACTTTGCTGAACAGAATTTTTTTTCTTGCAAAAAAGGTTTCATAAAAATTGCTGAGCGTAAATGCAGGAGTAATCTGCATCTGATCTGCATACGCGTTCAGTATGTTTTGCCTATATCATGAAGTGATTGACTGCACAGGTGAGATGCACGCCATCTCAGACTCTTGCAGAACAGCTGTCTGGGGTTTTTTTAGTTAAAAAAGAAAACACAAAAGCAAACCCCAAAGCCAATGTTCTCAACAGTTCAGTAAACTCAGGACATCCCGTCTCCATGGGCCAGAAGACCAGCAGAGAGCAAGGAACAGTAGCTACCCAGAAAAAACTATGAACTCAGAAGACCTGTTTTAGAGATTCTGAGGTGGAGGGAGCTTGTATGAGCTTTTTGTAATGTTTGCCTCTCTTGGGCACAAACTGTTTCTCCTGTGACCAGGCAGGAGCAAATCAGACTGTTACCTTGAAGACATATGCTGCTCAATGCCATGGCTGCTACTGAGAGACCCAGCTGTGCGAGGTGCAGTGTCTCTTCTGAATTTGGCTTGTTTTGACCACAGTTGACAGCTCCTCTGTGGCATGGTCCCTATGATGCCTCTGGAAAGCATTGCTATCAATTGTGTGGCCTGCATTTTTCCTTCTTAGAAGTGTTATCTGTAAAAGCATGTTCTTATTTTCAAAGGTATTGGCAGCCTCCTCTCTGGTGCAGCTTAAGATTCCTACTCAGGAGAACAAAAACCAGCAGAAAATGTGCATTCTGAGCAGGCCGGAGACTCGGTGGTAAGATCATGGCTGCCAGTCCATCCCCTCTACCTTGCCCTGCTGGCCAGCTCTCTGGGTTGCTACTCATGGGCTGTGCTAAGTTAAGGTCTGACTTGAATGGAGGATGCAAAAGCCAAAAAAGTTTGCTTTAATTTGCCTTCTCTCTAGGGTCCTGTTCCCAGTAATGATTAGTAGTAGAGCAACCAGGGCCTAACAGGTCTTGAAGAGCATGAATCAAGCAGCCCAGGCTGTGCTGAGATGTTTGGCTGACCAAGACCAAAGGGGAAGTAGGCACCTGAAGCTATAGCTGCAGACATTTTGTGGAAGAGAAAGGTTCTTCTGCAGATGAATAAAAGATGTGCTTCTTTATGTTTTGCAAGCATAGTTAGTGTTAATAATGTCGTTCATATTTTAGTTTTTCTCAGAGATGTTGATCCTGCAGCCTGGTTTGTAACAGATTGTTTATGACTTGGGAAGAGTGATTGACTTCATCTTTATACCTGAATTTCTCGATAATTAGTGCAGCTCAAGGCAAAGGATATCTAAAGTATACCGCTGCTGCAAGCAGTAATTAATTCCTTTCCAGCTGTTCTTGGATATTTTTTTATTCCATACAATGTGCAGTCATTAATTTTTCTGCATTTACTGTCCCATCAGTTTAAAGATTAAAGTCGGGGAGGGGCAGGTGACAATGAAAAATACTTTGTTATTACTTCATAAAGAAAATCTAATTATTTTTTTCTTGCGTGGAAACATTTTGCTTATTAAAGGATCCAGTGTGCTGTTAAGTATGGAACTTGATTATTTGCCAGGTTTTCATCATCATGGCTGATGTTACTAGTTACTTGTTATGCAAAAGTACCATGAGCTTATGCTTGCTACCCTGCTGTGACAAAATGCATTCAGTAGCATTGCCAAAATGTCCATGCAGAACTGCAAACTGTTGTGGTAAGCTCTGTTGGGAGTATTTATCTGCTTAAAGGTAGGCTTTTATTTAAATTGGTGATGAATATACTTGAGGCAGAATATAAACAGCTATGGAAATAAAGTATTGAAGGAACTGCATGCAGAAATGTATACTAGAAGTTATTAAAAAGATTGCAGAACAAATGGAGACTTTCCTACTGTGCAATGATGAATTGCAAAAGTCATCATGCGTAGGTGTGGTGACAGGATCTGTATTAGCAGGTTTATGCATAACTCCAGACCTTCATTCTTCAGGCTTCGGTCAAAACCAACCTTTCTAGCCCATGAGGACTGTGCTGTTGTCCTCGTTTAGGTGATAGTCTTTGTCAGTAATAGAAAAGACTCTGCTCTGTGAGGCTGGGCGGTGACTTTGTTTTGAACAGTGGTGTGTATCAAGTGGAAGATAACGTGACTGAATGATGAAGGCTTAAACTAGTGTTAAAAGAAAAATTCACACTGACATGGGTACCACTAGGCTTGCTTCAATCACAACTCAGAGTTGGGCCACCACCTCAGTGACCGGCAGAGAACAAAGGGATACAGCACAGCTTATATGCACTTACCAAATCATTAGTCAGTGTCTGATGTTCTAAAAGTTTCCTTTAGTCTTGTCAGTTCTGCGAATCCATCAACCGACCCTGTCCAAGCCAATTCCTCTATTTGGTTCCAAGGTCCTCGTGGGATCATGATCTTTTCTGCCTGCTTTAACTCACACAATGCTTCAAGCACACTTAGTCTTTGAACGAGCAATTCCTTTTCATATATACTAATTTTTTCTAGAAAAAACACCTGCATTTCTGAGAGCAGCTGTGTACACAGATTGATCATCTATTGTTTCTCTATTCTCCTACTGATTAACTTGACTGGGTTTTAAACCAGCCTTGGATTAGGGCTATACAAGGGACCAGGCCTGGTTCTGCCAGTTGGCAGCTTCAGCACTTTAAATTTCTTAATTCACAATACATTTTCTTTAATAACTAGCTTATTTTTTTTTTTCCTTAAACAAGGCAGATCATAAAGATGCCAATTTTCTTTTCTTTTCTTTTGTTGTTGTAATATTGTATCATTCCCATGCTGGAAGTCCTCGTGCATCTGTGCAGAGGAGGTGACTTGTACGGTCTACATCTCTGCCAGACACTGGCTTAATGGGTCAAGGTGGGAGTCAGAGTCCTTCAGATTTGTTATGGAAAAGGCAGAATCTGTAACAGCTGTTCTTTGAAATATATCTTGGTGGAAGGAGAAGTTATAAGAGAGATGAGGAAAACAGTATGTGGAATATAACCCCTGCCAGTTAAATACCATCTCTTATTGTTTGTTCTACATTGAGCACCTTTGAGAATGTGGATGCTTTCTTTCTGCAGCTAAGGTGAACAGGACAACTTCTCTTTGATCGGATTGTGAAGTTTTAGTAACCTGGTGAGGTGATAATGCTCTGCCTGCAGAAATACCTCTCCCGAGAGGTGGGACGTGACACTCTCAGTGGTCCTGGCCCTGGCTGAAGGCAGAGGGCTTTGATCTTTTCCAATGAATGGTTTCCTGCACTTCTAGTGCAGGAGCTGAGTAAACTCTCTGGTTCTGCCCAGCTCTGTGTTTGTCTGGGGAGACCACAATAGCTCATTGGTTATACTTGTGCATTGGAGAGGAGGTGGTTCCTCTCCCTTGAAGCGCTGATGCACACCTCATGGTGCTTACCCCAAAACCACACCCGGGTATGGTGTAATATTTGCCAGACCCTGAGGTTCTGTGTTGCTTTTCTGCTGGTGAGGCTTCTCAGTTCGGAGGTCCCGCTTCCCTCATGCTCCTCTAAAAGATGCTGCTTCCACCAGCAGGGCAGTTCATCTGTTTGTGTGGCTGTGCTTTCAGGAGGATCACAAAGATCTGATTTCACAGGTGCTTCTCAGGAAGGTATTTTCTCTGGGTGGGGTTAAGACACGGGTCTCTGAACAGCCAAAGCAGTGCTGGTAGGGGGGAAGAGATGGGCCAGAGGGGCACAGCTGCAGGCTCCTCTCCACTTTCCCATTTGCTCCCTGAGACTGTTGCTCATTCCCACTTCAGCAGGAGGAACCCTGCCTGCCTGGGTGGACTCCGTGCTTGCTCCGTCTCTTCTGTGGAAGTGTACCTGTTTCTGTCTGTGGCTGCGCAAATGATACTGGAGGGATAAACTGGAAGGAAAACCTGAATTCATGAGAGATGGGAACAAATCTGCTTACATCTCTCTTAATGAAGCTGCAGATGGTTGTGCTGATGCCTGAGCTAGTGGCTTTCTGTATCCACATGGGGCTGCAGAAATGGAGAAAGGTAAAGCAATCATGGCAGTCTACCCCATCTGTAGGTCTTCTATTTCTGTATTTCCTGGATCATTACCTAGCCCTGCCTGGATCATTTTGCTCATCATCCAAACAGCCGATTTCCTGAAAATGGTTCCTGTTCGATTCTAGCCGCCTCCAGCTCTCTTGCTTGGATGTTTCTGGAGAGGAGCCCTACCCTCAGCAAGCACTTAAGGATTAACCAAAGTGGTGGTGGCTTCCCGCCAGCACTGGAGCTCTGAGCAGTGACTCCTTGCTTCCCACACCACCTGCAAGGTTTTGCTTACTTCTGTCAGGCAAAGGGCCAGTTCCGTAACGGTGCAAACTAGATATGAGTCTTTAGTCTGGGCTAGTGCTGTTGCTCTAGTCCTGTTATGCCAGTTGAGAATGGTTGCAAAATTTCATGCAGAAATAAGTCAGCTTCTGTCTCATAGCAACAGCTTGTTCCATGAAGCATGTGCCTGCTGTTTCTTTTACAGACTGGCTTTATGGAAAGGAGGAGAATCCAGTGATAATCTCCTTGTTTCTAGCATTGACACTAGTATTCATGTATCCAGTCGTTTAAGCTATTTAGGAACAATCTGGTGAATGAACTGTTTAAAGGAGGGTGATTAATGTATGCAAACCACATAGTCCAGCTGAAATTTGTTTACCACGCTAAAATGTCAATATTATCTGCTATTATCTTGAAGTATTAGTGTTTCCATCTTTAGACAACACAGCATTGTTAGAATATCAACGAGAAGGCAGAGGACTTCTGAAGCTCATAACAATTCCTTATGTAAAGCTGTGTGTAAGATTCACTCTGTACCTGTTATTTTGGGAAATAACAAATGGGGGTTTGGTGTGTGTTTCTCAAAAGACATGATTTTCTCTTCATTATTTCAAGTGTCTTTATCAACATAAGCAGGCATAAAAAACCCCTCTGGAACTTGAAATTAGTTCTTGTGTAGTAGATACTAGAATGTGACTTACGATCTACAGGTGGGAAAAGACTCTGTTTAAAATTATGGATAGCACTTACAGTATTCAGGGTCCAAAGTGGTGTATGGGTTTTTGAATTTAAAAATAGTAAATAAAATCTTTACAGTGGCTTTAGTGACAAAATGCTACTTTGCTGCTTGAGCCTAAGCCATGAAGATACAGTGAGGAAACCAGCTGGCCAAATACTTGTCTGTAGCAATAGAGTGGGCACTTGTAGCTATCTTAAGAGCTCAGTTATTTGAAGGTCAGCCCCTGTGTGACCTGTCAACACTTTAAAACTCTGGCCAGAAGTAGCTGACCTGTTGAATGTTTGGTCACAAGGGATGATAGTAAAATCCCAGTATGCACCAAAGCAGTCGCTGCAGTAGCAATAAACTTGTCTGTCTTTGGAGGCAGGGCAGCATCTCCATCAGGATCAGCTGACTGTCAGATCCCAGGAGGAGAGATGAGGGCTGGGGACAGAGCCCCTGAGAGCCCAGAGGAGGGTGGCTGTGAGCAAAGGCTGTGTGCTACTTCGTAGCCCAGGTCTGTGCATTAATATGCGTGGCAAGAAGCTCACCTGAAGAGGCAGAGGCTTTTGCGTTCTAGTTTTCACGTAGGTGTAAAAAAAAGAAAACACCAACAACCAACCAAAACCCAAAGTGTAAAGGAGTATTTTCGTAGGATGGGTGGTGGATCCTTGCTGCTCATTACCAAATAGTAGAGGCCAAGAGACAAATGTGCCAAGCACTTATGAAACAGACACACAGGGAGACGAAAGGAACAGTGAGCACCTTGAACTGATTTGAAATGATGTTTTGGGAGCTTGGTGAGCTTGGGAGGAGTGAATGGGAACAGGTGGGTAGAGAGGAAGCATCTGAATTGGGGTTTTCAGTCCAGTGGCTTTGGCCATTCCACAGTGCTGGATACTTTTCCAAGATCATCCATTACAATAAAGTATTCCTTACTGTGTTGTATTTTAGGAGACTTTTAAACAATAGCAGAAATTAACAGGAGATATTAATGGCTCATCATCACTGCTAGTTTATATTCTCTACAAAAGCCTGTCATACTAGATATTTTGAATGCCAGTGTCACCTTCTAACATGCTTTATTGTATATCTGATCTGAAGGACAGATAATTATTTGTGCCCACAGTTCTTATCTCCTGGCCTGATCTGGAAATGAGAATCAAAGTTGATTGGAAGTAACACCTGGTTGCTGCAGGAACTTTGTGATAAGGATTTTTGAGAAAGAAAACCAAACCTCGATATCTGAAGGCTGTGAGCTGAAAGGCTGAGCCCAGGATCACCAGCTCTGGTGCAAAAGTCTGCGCAAGGCCTTTAAGTGTTTGGTCCTCTGCCTCCAACTCCTGTACTAGGGCTGTGGTGTAAACCCTCTGCCAGCTGGTAATAGCAAACACCTGCAAATGAAGCAAACAGTTAGAGAAAACACCAGCCTCAAAATCCCACAGACAGTGTGGCTCCTGAATTATGTGGAAATTTCCAGGTACTTCTATTACACGAGCTCATCCTGAATTGGGGTTTCTTTGTGTGCGTGGTGCACGAGAAGAGCCTGGTGCTGGGGAGGAGATGCTGAAGTGTGGTTTGAATTGCACCAGCCACTCCTGCAGCCCTCTTCAGTTCAGTCTGCTCCTTGACAATCTCTCTGAGGTGCCAAAATAGGCTCTGTAGCCGCTGCTGAACCACCTCCAGCCAAATCCAGCAGTTAAAGCCTCTGAGGGTCTCTTGTAATGCCTGCTAGGGGTAGAGGGGTTTTTTGATTGCTTGCTGTTTTACTGCCTTCGTGTGTTTAGCCCACAAATCTCACTGAAATCACAGAGAGAAGGGCTGATATAGCTCGATCAGTGAATTCATTTTAGAAAACTCATCTTTTAGAATGCTAGCTGTCACTGAACCCTTTTGCCTTTTGGGAATATTTCTTAGCAATCTCCCGCAATTGCCACTTCAAAGTATTTCCAGGGTTTTAGCTCTAATTTTGTTCTACCCATAGTTAAACATCAGCTCTTTCAAGACAGCAGTTTGCTCTTAGGTGCTTCCATGATTGCTTTAGACAAGAACCAGTGTGTTTGAAATCAGGTGTTGCTGTATGCAGTAAGAATTGTGGACATAAGTTGTCAGAATACATCATCTTTGGTCTAAATATGAAGATTTAAAGATCCATGATGATCCTCCTTGGATGAGGTATTGCTGTTGCTTTATTCTTGCTGTCTGCCTGTATCTATCTGCCGATAACTTATATCGAAACATGGTACACTTTGTAGTCTTGTATTTCTAAACAGCATCTAGCACAGAGTGAGAGCTGCTTTGTGTTAATAGTGGTCCAGATAGCAGCAATTAATAAACTTTCTGAGCTTTCCCCTTGTTCCTCCCTGCAAACGACCTGAGACACTGAGCCTTTTAAAAACTAGCATTTATGTCTCCTTCCATTACTTTTCATACAATATGCCTTTGCAACCAGTGATTTAGTTTTGTTGAGGCTATAAAATAAACTGTTGAAACATCTTTTGAACAGGCTGTTATGGATGATGTGCACTTGCCTCTTCTTGGGTAAAAGATAGCTTTGCTGGACTGAAATATATAATATGTTCCCATCAAATACGAGGCAGAAACCATAGGGATGGTGGCACAAGGGGGTTTAGTTTGCTGTCTAAATCTGAATATCTGCAACATTTGAGAGTTTGGATTTTAAGGTATGATATACACTGGTATTTCAAACTAAAAGACAGAATATCTTATAGGGAACTAAGAGGGGAGGATCTAATTGTATGTTAAATCTGAAGCATACTGGTGTGACTGATCTGTCCAAGATGTGCAAGTTTGGATTATTGCAGAGTGACCTTTAGGGCATTCTAAGGGCAATAAATATTTGGAAACAATAAATAAAGCTTTACACTGTAAGTTGGCATACCTAATATACTTTTAGATGTGCATTGACTATTCCAGATGAGCTACCTTCTGTGTTACAAGCCAAACAAACCCTTCCGTTGTCATACTTTCTCTACTTCATCTTTCCTGTTGTCTTGCAGATGTTTCTTTGAATTAGACTAGCATCAGGCAATCTTGTGTCAGTGGTGAAGGGCTTGGTCCAAACTACTTAAGGTCTGATAGCTTTCATTCAATGTAATTGTGTATGGTAAACCCAAATGCTTGCTTGGTGGATGTATGTTAATTTGCAGCAGGTGATGTGGTCTACTTGTGTGTGATTCAATTATTCAGAATTGTAATAAGCTGAATGAAACTTTATAAAATATCTCTAATTTTCAGGAAGTGTTGAAAAGAAATTGCTACTACGAAACTAAACTTCATGAGCAGTCTTGAGGGGGTGGGGGCAGGAAGCCCACAAAAAGTAGTGCTCATGCTTCTAGGATTAGTGAAGTGTGGCATCTCCTATATCCTAACCACAGCAGTATTACTGGATTTGGAAGCTGCAGAAAAGAGTTTATAACCTTCAGTAGGTTTTTCAAAGAAGGCAATCACAGTTACAGTAACTTTAGTAAAGCTATAGTAAGTGAGACTAGGAGGGAAATGTGATAGCTCTTATTAGAGCAAATGAAGAAGTGATGAAAAGCAAACAAGCCTTTCAAGACCCAAACCTTTCCTCAAGTCTGAAACCAAAGCATTAACTTCAAGCTCAAGCAAGCTACTGACTGTGAGCAGTTGTCTTGTGTTTAATTTAACTATCACCTCTTAGCATCCATTCACAGTGCAGTAGGAGTACTGGGGGATGTGCTACCTACAGATCAAGGAAGATATTTGTAGCATCTGGCAATATTTCTTACTGGTCTGAAAAAACAAGGAGCTGTGCTGTACTCTGTATTGTAGAGTGCCTTCATGTCGCATTGAATTAGTTGACAACATTGGCTGAACAGCCACATAACTTTTTTTTAAAGTGCATTCATTTAACAAGAAAACTGTGACAATATACCTTAGAAGTTTTCAGTAGTTTGTGTTGACTTCTGTTACACTTTTTATGATGTCTGTCAATGAAGTAGATAATCTACGTTATGTCTAGACAAGTAGTTAAGTGCGGGAACCCCAGGATTGGTCTGAATAGAGACTTTTTCAAGTAAAATTTTACAATGCAATGGAAAATGCTTACAAGTATGTGATAAATCATGGGCAGAGAGCAAGTTGTAGTCCATTTTCTGGTTTTTTTGCAGAGGTGATAAGAGATCTTTAAATTCCAGAAATTTACATATTTGCCACAAATAAATTAACTTATGAAATTGAAAATTTGCCAGTAAGACTGTTCCTAGGCTTTTCAAGCTGTATCATGACAACTTGACCTCAGAAAAAATGAGTTCAGATCAACACTGGAAGCAACTTACAAAGAGAACTTTGATCCATTTGATTTAAAAAAACACCAAAAAAACCCCACCCACCATTTCTGGTACTGTGCCTGCAACGTCATGTGTGGAAAGTGTAGGTGCAACTGTAGTATGGTTGTTTCACAGGTGCAGACCATGCTCTGACATGCCAGTAGGTTAAGCAGAAGCCCCTTGAAAAACGTGGTGCAATCCTTTCATAGCCTTTGTGTTTAATGCATCATGTTAAATATATTTGTGACCATCCGTATAGCAGTGATAAATGGCTTATTGGATCAGGGTCTCAGATAAATCAATAAGGAAACTTCTCTTTCAGTATGCATGTATCCGCTAGATACCTCTAGATGTACCTAGAGGGATATTATTGAATATTGGAGATGAAGGAAAGAACTCTCTAACAACTGGCAAACTGCTGCTTTTATCAAATAAGCAGACAAGAGTCTTGGAGGAATTAAAAAAAAATTAATTCTAAGCAATTTAGATGTAAAGTAGATAAGTAATCACTTCAAGCAACACCTATCAAAGAGTAGGACCTCTTGCATGTTTCTAAAAGCAGAAGTTCAGTGTAGCTAGTGGAGACTGGAAAGCTGCTCATCCAAGCAGTTACCTGTGTCAGCACCTTTTTCTGCGCTTGGTAACATGGATAATTTAGTTCCTTAGTAATGTCAGTAAGAATTGTTTTCAAAGCTTCCTTTACATTAATTTTCTAGTCTTTATGTTTTGGCTTTCCTTGCACCCCAAAATTACATATATAGAGCTGAAATCCTTCATTAGTGACAGCACCATTGCAGTCCCGGCGCCGTGGAGGAGGAAGTGCAGTGGTAGCGGAATGAAGTCCAACTCCCATCTTATTCCCTGAAGTGCTGATGCTGGCGAAGGGGATGTGGCTTCTCATAGCAGCTCAGCTTTTGCTGTACATTGCTACTCTGAATTGCTTATGGAAGATGTGTTGCTGTATATTTTTAGGGTGGTTTTATGTTCACAGTGATGGAATGTCACTAATTCTTGGGAAAGATTCAGCATAGGGTGTTGTGGGGGATTTGGGAGTATCAGCTGCCAGGCATAAATAGGGATATTTAATCTTTCATGTTTGTGCTTTCCAGCTTCACTGAAACAGTGAAAAATCTTCCCTGAGTATACTGACAGTGTTTTACACAGATGATTAAAGTTGTGTGTCTTGGTGCAGCAAAGGGGGTGGTAGCAGGGGCAGGGGAAGGGGCTTTGTATTAAGGGATTAGAATCTTGTTCAAATTTGAATCCCTGACATTGCTTAAGGGAACAAATATGGTGGTAATCTTTCCATGGTCCCAAGCCAGATAAGCTATGTATCTCCACTGTGGTCTTCCAGCTGCAGGTAACATGATGCCTACCTCTAGCAGAGGTGCTTTACTAAGCAAACCTAGGTAGCCTGCGGAGATGATAGTTCAGCTGTCCTCGGTATTCTCCTTCCCAGCGTACCAGCTTCAAGTAATTGTGCACCTCAGAGACATAACCCAACTAGAAAGCCAGCTGAATCCAAATATGTTGCATGGTTGGAGGCCACTAAGTTTTCACTCCCCAGCATTGTTAATGAAACATGAAAAATGTAGTGAAAAGGATTATGCAGATGCAGATTTAACTAGCAGTGGTCCCCTCTCAATAAAGTACAGGCAGAAGGCCACCAAGGGAGAAATAAGTTCTCGGTTTCCTGCTCTGAGTTTCCAAAACATGGTTTATCTTTGCCTCTGAGAATGGCTCTGGGCTCTCATAGCCAAAGCTCTTCTGGGCAAAGGATGGCTGAGCTGAAGGCAAGCAGTGGAACGGAGGGGCTCGCTGACACTGCCGTTACAGGGGAGGTTCGCCTTTAGCTGAGTGATGCTGATGTTGCTGAGGGTAGGGTAGGGGAGGTGTGGCAGAGAAGCTGACTGTGGAGCGCGGCAGGGCCCGAGTATGGCAGTCCCATCTCTAAAGGCGCAGCCCTTCTCTAGCAGCAGGGGGGCACTGATGTGGTAGAGAGGAAACTGGGTGTAAAGAGTCCCTCTCCTTGTAACGTCCCACTGCACTGAACATATCTTCCCAGGCCTTTTGAAATAGGAGGAGATATTAAACTACGAGGAATACGTTAAAAATGGGTTCTGTTATTCAAAAAGGGGTTACCTGCTGACTTTCTTGTAGGGTATTGGGGTGATGGGCGTCACAAGGTGTCCCTACAGGTTCCTAGGAAGGGGACGAGAGGACCCAGTGGTCAAGGTCTCTTGCCTGTATCCTTGCACAGTGAATCCAGAAGTTATGGAAACAAAACTTGGGCAGTAACTCCTCTGCTGTGCTCTCTAAGTCCTCTTTTGTCCCTTAGCAGTAATTAGATAGGAAATAAAGGGAAGAGTGGAACTGAGGAGAGTGCTGCTTAAATATGCAGAGGAAAATAAAACCAAAACATGGTATACGTATTTCTGCACTAATACCGTAAATCTAAGTAGTAAAATGTGGAAGTAAATGCTTGTCTTTAAAAGAGGATATTGACATAATATGCATCTTAAATGTGGTAGGAGGATGACAAATGCTGGGATAATGCAGTGTCAGTGTACAGAGGAAGACAGGGTAGGCTGAGCTGATGGAGAAACTGTGCTGGATGCTAAAGCTTAAAGTCAAGTCAGATCAGCAGGCTGCCATAAGTACCATAAAATTCTAGTGAGTTTAGGCATAGGAAAGAAAAATGTAGCAGTAGGACTGTATTATTGCCATCAGTGTGGCTACACCAACAGTGCTATGGGGGAAAATGGGAGAGAGCATAGAGGGATGAAGTGCCACAGCAGTGTTGTGCCTCATCCCATGTGTCTTTAATGTCTGTCTCAACTGGGATGAGATATTGAAACTAAGTTTTAGACACTGTCAGGGGCAGCTTCATTGGCCAGCTGGTGAGGGGATTCATAAGGGGACAGGCAGCATCTGGTTCCTGAGCATGCAGGGCAGTTTCAAACATTACTGTAGAGAAGCTGCTCTGTGGTAGTAACTATAGCTTGCGTAAATTCAGCATCTCTGCAGGGGCAACAAAAGCCAGAAGACTCCCTCCCAGAAGCTAAAGACAACACTACTGAGAGGGCAGAAAAGGAGTGTATTTGTTTGGGTTTGTGTTGTGGTTTTGGGGTTGGGAGTTTTGTTTTTTCAAATGTTGAAAGGCATAGTTAAGGGTCAAACCGTAACTTTAAAGGCCTTGTATGGGAGACTAAAGAAGAGAGTATGTTCTGTTAGGAAGTAAAGGAAAAGTCAAACCAACGTTGTTATAGGAAAAAGAGGATATTGCAACAAAACCAAACACCCAACAAAACTAACCCCGAAGATTCCTTTGAAAAGTGAAAGCTGGATCCAAATGGGGAATGTAAGAAGCAACAGAAACCTGGCAAGTCAGATTGTAAACTTGTAAAAAGGGTAAGTAAATACACAGTATTTTCTTTGCAAATACATTGGAAATAGAAATACTGTCACCGATTTCCCTGCGCCTCCCCCCACCCAACCAGGGCTAACAGACCACCATAGTGGAGGTGTGGAGGTGTGTGTGTTTTTCTTTTTTAAAAAGCATGCAGAGAACATAGTCACATCAGTAAAATAAAATTATTTTTTACTTTTGCCTTCACAGTGGAGAATGTTGGAGATTTACATGCCACAATCCTCCTCTATAAGGGAGAGGGGGTACCAAAGGACTTGTCTCTGTGTCTGTAGAAGTGACTGGAGGAACAAATAAGTAAAATAGATGATAACAAGCCATCACTATGATATGGTACGCATCAAAGAACAGAAAAGCTACCTGTGATCAGTAACTGCTCACTTTAATATGGTTCTGCACCAGAAAACTGAAAGGATGGTAAAGGGCAGGAGGGAGGCAGAGTTTCCAGGGAAGACCAAAAAACCCATTGTGTGTGTTGGGGAGATTAATTAAGGTTACTTTCAATAACAGAATTAACCTTTGGATAAACATGATCTGTAGCTGAACAGTCAGTATGGCTTTTGCAAGAACAAGTTTTGCCTTATTTATTTGCGTTCTTTGAAGCACATGATGAACATGTGAACAGAGATGACTTCCAGGTGATGTGGTATACTGGAATTTTGCATAGGTAGTTGACAAAATCCCTCACCATGCTTTATTTAAAAACAAAAATAAATAAATATACTTCAACACTGCAATAGACCGGAAAGGTAAGTCTTCATATGAATTAATAATGGATGAAAAATTGCAAAGTGCAGGTGTCAGTAGAGTGTCACACTGAAGATAAAGTACCAGTAAACTATTGCAGAGGTCTCTGCTGGAGCCTGTGCTGTTTGATACATTGATGAATAACTTGGAAAAGATAGTGAACAGTAAAGTGACCAAGTTGCTGATGATATTTAAGCATTCAGGGTAGTCAAATTGAGACAACTGAAAAATAGCAGACAGGCTTTATGGGTTTGAGCAACTGGGCAATGGAAGGGCAAATGAAAATCAATGTATTGATTTGAGCTGCCAGTTTCCCTTCAGAAGTGATGTCTTGAGGTTATAAAAGACATTCTTATGAAAACAGGCTCTCAGTAGTGGTCACCTGGGGGGGGCGGGGGGGGGGGGGGGGGGGGGCGGGGGGGGGGGGGCGGGGGGGGGGGGGGGGGGGGGGGGGGGGGGGG
>JAVJGI010000060.1:26425665-26487237 GCA_035590275.1 Ibycter americanus
CAACAAACAACACACACCCCTGAAACTTCCCTGTGATAACACAACATTCATGTCCTATATATGTTAAAGCTTGACTGCACTTGACTGTTAATCTTAAATTATTTTTCTGCAGGAATATTTCTGAAGAAAATAAGATTGCTTATGAATCGCATAGTTTTATTTACATATAATTTCCAGTAGCACTACATTTGCACAGTTAACTTCCGTCATAAGTGAAATGTATTTAACCCACTGCATCCTTCATTTTGGCCATCTGGCAGAGGTGCATGCACTGACAAATAATGATTACTTTTTTTTTCCTCCAGGCTTTTACCTTTTTGCAGCTGTATAGAGTGCAAACAAAACAAAGCAATCCCTAGTTGTAATGAGGCATCATCCAAAAATAGAACATTCTGATCCAGAGAACAAGGCCAGTTACTATTTCAGAAAAGATACAGATCTGGCAAGAGGGCTTTATCTGAAAGAAAGTTGTGTAGTTTCCATATAAAGTTCCCAGCTTTGTGAACCTGACAGATGGGGGTGTCATTTGTCAGGATTATGACTCATCTCGTATATTCTAACTATAGTTATAACACTTTTTGAGAGGCATTTCATAACTTATTCACTGACAGGAGTTCTCGCAGCTGTCTGCAGGATGAAGATTTTTCTCAGCGCTTCAAAAGTGGGGCAACTACTTCTCTAAGTGGGATCCTGCTGGGGGCCAGCTCTGTGTTTGGAGAAAAGGGGTAGATGGACCAAAGGTGCATTGTTACAGCTTTTCTCATCGTGTTAGCTTTCCAAACCTGCTGAGGTCTCCGCTGTAGCTTTCCAAACCTGCCGAGGTCTCTGCTGTTTGCAGGGGAAGTCAATGAGAGGGGTAGCGTATATCAAACATGAGGGAAGAAGAGGGGAATAGCCTCAAATACATCATACTGAGGTGTATGAGATTATTCACCGTGCTTTCTGCTTAACGAGCTCATCTGCCTGCAGTTACAGTATCAAAAGCAAAGATTTTGAATAACCATGAATGTTGCAATTTTCAAAACTGGACAAAAGGCAGTTCTTCAGACACCTGGTAGGGTTGCAACGAAAAAAAAAAATAATGCTTTTTACTTCTCTTCCTTATCAAAAACATGACTTTATTAATCATGATGGTATAAAAAGCTGTGAGATGGCGAATGAGAGCTGGCTGTCAATTCAAGGGAGGGAAGGAGTGGGACCAGAGTTTTAACCTGTCCTACAGGGGATGGGGGAGAATAGAGAGCAAGAAGAGGTGTGGGGTTCAGTGAAGGAGTCTAATAGCAAGCTCTTTTGCCACCAGGATTTCCCCGAACACTCTAATCAGTTCTGAGTTTTCTGTGACTGCAGCTTGGTAACAGAAGAGCTGTATTATTTCTGAAATCAGTGTGAACTGGTGAATGTTCAGCCTATAATTTAAAGCAGGCAATCTTGACGCTTAAATATGGTGGGCATACTATTAGGCATTTTGTGTGTGTGAAGTTGCATTTGACTCACATGATGAGAAGAGATGGGGGAAAAGAAGCAAAACCTCTGACCACACGAGCCTTTCAAATGAGCACTGAGCTGTTGGTTTAGTGCTGCAGCACCTTGTTCTGTAACTCCTGCAGCTCTGCCAGCCTTGCCTGCTTGCTTAAGACATGTCTACTATATTGGGGTGTCTTCTTAGATGATGTAAGACACAATGACTGGAATTAGGCATGACCTGTTTTCCTCTTAGTGCTAATAATGTTAGTGACTGCCTTTGAATACGGAGATTTTAAATGCCTTTTTTGTTTGGAAAAACCCAAACCCCTTCATAATGATATTGGCTGTTGTACTGCATGACCCTGAGTATAGTTTACTGTATAACAAAGAGGTATTTTGCTTCCAGATGACAGCATGGAGGAACATTAGCAGAATCAATATCGCATTAAAGTTTCAGGCTCTATTAGGTTGATATGACAGATAATTTTCTGAGTGCTGACATCATGCTTGTTTATGTCCATTCCTGGATCTTCACAAGGTAGCAATAGAGCTGACTCAGCCCTACTGAGAACTTTGGTTTCTCAGGAGATCCTCCCTCGTGCCTCCTCCCACGGCGCTGTCCCTACGGGTGCGGTCGCCTGGTTATCTTCACAGAGAATGCAGCGAGTGCTGCAGCCATCGGGATGTCCTAGCACTGCGGTCTGTCCTGGGCTTGGTGCTGGCTGGGATGCTCAAGGCAGTCCTTGCAGGCCTTGCCAGATGACTGAGTTATCCAAAAGGGGAAGGTAGGTTGGAAGTGGTCTGTAAAAAGCCACCAAAAGAAGGATGATGTTTGGGAGGTCAACAGGAGAGCGGATTTCTTCACTGTCGTTTCTGAAATGATTTATATGATAAGGTGCGGTGCAGTAGCAGGGTGATGGAGTGGGACTAAAGAGCCTCAGCTTTGCTCCTAAGTTATGTCTCTGGCTTACTCTGTGGCCTGGAGCAATTTGCTCTCAACTTTCCCCATAGGTAAATCAAGAAAATAATGCTTATTTATCTTTTTATAGTACTTTGAGATGCCCAACGGGAAGGTGGTAAGTATTATTATTCATAACTTCCTTCTTTTTCCCACTTCTCTTATTAATTTTTGAACATTAAAATTAAATATTTACATCTCTTAATCTAGGAAGATTAATTCCTCACTTAAAGACGATGTTGTTTCATGCTTGCTAAATTATTGCTTTAATGACAATTATGCCAGTGTGCTGCTGGAGGGGATACATTGATGTGAAATGACAAAATGGTTTGAATTTCAAGGTCACAATGTCCACTGCATTATGTGCAGTGGCTAGTAGGAAGGGACTTCCCTGAGTATTCAGCTGTGTTTCTAGGAAATTGTTGGTCTCCATTAACACAGTTCCTTCAAAGCCCAGGAGTAAAAATTTGCAATGTCATTTACGCAATTAAAGAGTTTTCATAATTACATTAGCAGGTCTTGTCAAGCTTTATCAAGTAGGAGAGGTAAGGCGCCAGTTTGTAAAAGCAGCTGCATAACTCATTCATCTGCAGATAAGATCAGTGATTTAAGCTTCTAACTATAGATTTAGATTCTTTATACTCTTGCTATTTAATTTTGGATATGTAATTAGAAAACTTCACTTTAAAATGTGATTTTAAAATGTCTAATCAGCTATTCCTTCTTCAATTTGATTCTCCATCAATGCAGAATTACATCTTCCCTTTGCTAATAAAGTAAATAAATCGATACAAATGACTTGCAGTCATAAAGTCTGAGTTAGAAGCTGATGCAACACCATGAAGTCCACAACTGCATCATTTTAATACCTCGGCTCTGGTTTCTGAAGCAGTGAGTTGGCAGGGGAGGGATTAAGTCTGGTGGGAAAGTCAACAAGGTAAAAATTCCCTTCTGGAATGGTCCATTTTGGACTCTTTCCTGCTGTTCTGCTTGGAACATGGTCTCTAGGCTTCCCAGCTGCTCCCATCCTCCTCCACTGGGAAGTGCGTGAGCCCAGGCTCCCGGGTCCGGTGGCTGTACCCATGCGGGCTTCCCAGCGCTCTGCGCTTCAGGCCCCTGCTCCCGCTGCCCGTGTCCTGAGACACTGGTGCTGCTGGGAAGTGGGATCAGTGTCCATGTTTCTCTTCTCTTCTTTTCGGCTTTTCCATCACTTTCTACTTCTGATAGCCTCGGTGTTCTTCCCTTTGGAAAAGAATTGCTGCTTTACAGGGAAATGGATTCAACAGTCAGGAGGAAGCAGGTGACCAGTCACCATTATATACTATAAAATATATATGAAGTATATGTAAATTTTATAAGTTATAATATACCTATTTATAAAATTATAGATTATAAATTTAAAATATGCATATTGAGTGTATAGATATGTACATGTATATATGTATATGCACACACCATTTATATGTATATAAATAAATTAAAGGTTTAAATCCTGTACAGAAGAGGTTTAAAAACTGCTCAGATGAAGACATGTTCTGAATATGATATAACTTGTCATGTTGTTACTGACGTGTTTATTTTTTGTTGGAGCCTGGAGGCTCTACACAAAATCATGGCACTGTATAAAATACGTAGTAATCTCTTCAAGACAGAAACTGAATAAACAAGGTGAACTGAAGGTAGAGGGCAAACAGGCATGGAAGAGATCCCTGGACTCTGCTGGCCTTTTGCTTTTACCGACACATTTGTGTAGGTAAGAGCATTAGCTTCCCCAAAATCAGGATATAACATAATTATTATGTGATGTTATGAGCTAAAGTTTGATGATGTCTAGTTGATTTTTTTGTGTTTAGGTTTATTAAAATTGTTTGCTAAAATCTTTGTTGTAATGAAAAAAATCAGGTTTTGGTTTTTTTAATTCAAATTGTCTGTCAGTAAAGGAAAACCTAATGTTGTGGTTTTGGATAGCAGTATCTTTATTGATACTTCTGGCTTTAAAAATTAAATCAATGGTAATTATACAGTGCTCTAGGGAACTTGTAGCTGGTAGAGACTTAAAACCTCCCCAAGAAATTGCGCACCTGTGTAAGGAGGTGGTGCAGTGCTGGAGGCGGAGCGTGGCTGTGGCAGTACACACTTGGTCTGCTAATTGCTCATGGTCTGATGGCTTTCAATTTATGTCTGGATCAGATCAGCAGCAAAGCTGGGAAGGAAACTGAATTTTCAGTCTCATTCACTTAGGAACCTTCAGCTTGATGAATACTAGAAATAGTGGGGAGCTCAGTTTGTCTCAAGGTGCTGTGATTCGAAAAATTATTTGATAGACTTGTCTGAAGGCAATTTCTCATTGCATTTAGTATGATGTGTGCCTAGCAGAGCTTGCGCTGTGACCGCTGAACTGCAGCAGCCCCACTCAGTCTGTCTGCCGATAAGCTCTTGCCTCTTCTGATTTAAATTACAGATTTTGTTTCCTAAACTGGATGCTCCATGACTTCCTAGGGCATGGCTCTATTTTTGAAGGAGTTGGTAAGAGATACTCGTGTTTTGACTACCCTTCGAGTTTCTTCGGCAGTTCAACCCAGTTCACAGTACAGACAGCCATTTCCATGGCCTTCTGTACCCTGCCACAAGAACCAAACCAAAAAATAAATCAGAAAGAAACGCCAATTTACCAAACACTGATCAGGAAGAGGAAAGCAAACGTGATTCAAAGGCACCCACTGGCCACCTCCCACTAGCAGACCAACAATGAGCAATAGCTACCTTGGGCAGACTGTCCTCCAGTTTTATCACAGAGCCAGATGTTACGGGGTCTGGGATATCCCTTTGGCCCATTGGGGTCAGCTGTCCCAGCTGTGTCCCCTCCTAGCCCCTTGCCCACCCCCTTCGCTGTGGAGGGGCAGAGTGGGAAGCAGAGGAGGCCCTGGCACGGTGCAAGCGCTGCTCAGCAATCGCTAGAAGTCGTCGGCGCTGGTTTAGCCGCAGGTCCAAAACCCAGCACTATGTGGGCTGCTGTGAAGAAAGTTAACTTCATCCCAGCTGCACCGAGTGTACTATGATACAATTAATTTGACGGTACAAATTGCATCATCATTGTTAAGCTACTATTTAAATGAGGGCAATTTTTAACATTCTCTAACTTCTATTGAATTTATTGTAACTGGGGGCAGTAGGTAGAAAACAAATACTTGGGTTCTTTTCTATTGCTCTCTGAAACGGGCTATGGGGGCAGGTGAAATGTAAGGAATAGAAAGAAGAAACGGTTTCTTGCAGTAAAGGCAAGCTTTATACTTTTCTTTTGCCCAGCATGCAACTTCCATAACTGGAATATTTTTCCATTTGTGTTATCTTGGTACAGGCAAACTGTTCATTGCCAGAAATGAAATGTCCATATACAGCAGATCTAACAGACTAATTTGGTTCAGGTGGCTTTGTAAATGAAGCTTATGTGGAAATCTTCAGATGAAGAAGCCCTGTAACACACCTTCTTTAACACCATATTAATTCACTAGGATGTGTTTGCCACATGTATGTGCACATAAAAAGAAACTCTTCTTGAGGTACTCTCCATTCACGGTAACGCCTAATATATTGTGTTTCGGTGCCAGCTTTAGCGGGACTCTGCACTCTTCAGTTCTCTGACTGTAGATATTACAGCTCTCTGCATGCTTTCACCAAGAAATTACAGTGCTTGGTCTGGTCTTGATCTGCTTCATTGGTTAGACATTGAATAAAGATTAATTTGGAGTTTATTGATACAAAGGATATAGTGCTGTGTTCAGCAGCTGGATAAACACCTAGCTGTAGAATTGAAGATAATGTTTTCTGGAAGATGCCAATATCTTTTTCTCCCTTTTGTTGTCCTTGGTTTTGCTGCAATAGAAAAGGGAGTTTGCGTAAGATTTCAAAAACATAACGATAGTTCAGATTTTCTAAACTGAGATGGGAGGGTGAAGATACTGACTTGCAGATTTTACCTTGTTTTCAATTTGTCTTGCTATAGATGGTCTTAAATGCAGCAAGCACTGTGTCAAAGGAAATGTACCATGCTATCTGCTCCTTATGTTATTTGTGCAATATTTTTTTTTCCTGTTTAGTCACGTCTTTTTAGGCTGCACTAAGGTGAATGGGTAATTTTATTGGGGGTGGGGTGCGGGAATTGTTTGTATTTTAAGTCCTTTAAAAGAAGGCTGTTACCTGAAGAAGCAAGAGGGGTAGTTGAAGGGGAGGAGAACAGGTATTTAACTCTCCTCCCCTGTCTAATCAGGGGAGCAGAGCAGGCTGACACTCTGATGTGGGGACCCATTTTACACATTTGTTTCTGCTTTGTGTTTCCCTGTTTTATTCCCCTTATGTGGACTCCAATATAGGCACCATGGGACTCCATTTCTTCTTCGGAAGGGCAGGGGAGGATATAATGTGTGTTATGAGCACCGCACAGGTCTCAAGAACAGTTGCAGGGGGAGGGGCCAATATACATTTGGGTGAGATCTGTACCTTGGTGGCTGGCCCTACAGGTTGACTGAGGCAGGGAATCTATAACTGAGTAGTCTAGCGTTTAGCAGACTTGTTACCACTTCCTCTGTTGAAATAGTACAGAATAGAAATGATATAGGAAATACAACACTAATCTAATAATTCTATTGCTGATTTTCTTTTATCAGCAAAAAAGTAACATGATGCAAGATGAGGGGAAACAAATGGCAGGGCTACTGGAGATCTGGGTTTACCATTCTAATACGTATTGGGAAGATGTACTATGAATGTCTGCATTCTTCTAGATGGTACTGCAAATCATGTAAGAAAAATTGATTGGCTTTCTTTAGCGCTATGTCTGTAACTGGCTCAACGTAATGAAGTAAGAGATCCCATCAAATAAGGGCTGGTCCTGCATCTACTAAAGCAAATGGTGAATGAATGTCATAAACAAAATCTTACCTTATTTACACCTTAACTTTTTTATTCTTGGCTTTTATTGGTAATTGATTTTAATAAGCATATGCAAGAAGCAAGTCATGATGAAATCAATACCTTCACGTATTATCAGAAACTGTTTATGATACATCCAGGTGTCTTAAACAATTATTTTGAGCCCTGTGGGAAGATGGGAAGGTATAATCACACAATTAGTGGGTGAGGTAGAATGAGAAATTTGACCTAAGTATCTGTATAAGTCTTGCTGGTGAGATATGACTACTTGTTTCTCTGCCATCTATGGTATAATTACTGTGCTTTACCATGTGGTTGGAGAAGTTCCATTTTTTTGTTTCAGCTTCATGAAGACAATCCATTGCTACTTCAAATCTGATATCCTCAGTTAAACACAAGGAGCTGTTCTTCCTGCAATTGCAACCTTTAAAATGTTTATCTTTGTTTTCCTTTTCTTTCCTCTGTGATCAAGTTCATTGCCATCATTCTTGGCAATTAACTGTTTTATTAGTAAGCTCAATGCATGCCCTTAAGTCACTTCTAAGCAGCAGCAGTCTTTGATTTAAAGCTGCAATGACAAATAATAAAAACCAGTTGGAAGTCATTCCTTCTACCTGAAGTTATATGTTAGATTTGCTTGGATTTATATCAAGTTTGGAATGGTTTAATCTTTTGGGACATCCAATAACAATGCTGTCCCATGCTTTCAAGTAAGTTTGAGATGGTCAAGTAAGGAAACATTAAAAAAAAAAAAAAATATCCTGCCTGCCTTCCTCTCTCTACTGTAAAGCTACGGGAATGCAAGGCTGGACTCGAGCAACCCAGCAGCCTCCCATCCCTCACTGGCTGTACCTGGCAGGACAGCTTCAGATGACATGACTGAGGAACTGCCTGCCTTTCTGTCTTTAGTGGTTTCACAGTTATTTTAGGCTTAAAATGCAAATTTGACTTTAGACTTTATTTTTTCTTACATATGTGGCAATGTTTTCATGCTGAAGAGATGTAATCAAACCAGTCTTTGATCTCAGACATTGTTAAAACAGACGGAAATTATTCTTTCAGGGAAAGTTGGAAAATACAGAATATGGCTGTAGGTGAATACAGATTTTGCAGGTGGTTATTCTTTAAACATAATAAATTCCACTAGTGAGATCAATTTTAGCATATTCTGAACAGATTTTATTTATTTATTTTTTTAATCAACCAGAACTCCATTTTGGGCTCACTTGCTGGCTGGGGGCAGCAGGCAGGGATGGTTGCAAGTGGGGACAACACTGAGGCCTCAGTCAAGATCCTCTGAAGTCAATCAGGGGGCTCCTGCTGGCATCCACGATCTCTTGATCAGGGTGTATGCAAGTGGTGGTGATACATGATGTGCTGCAGATTTAAGTGAAATTAGTGTGTTCACTGACTTCAGTGGTATTTTGGAGTATACCTTATTCTGTATGGATGAAATTTGGGTTTTAGTGTATATATGTGTATATATGTACACAGATACTGTTGCATGTCTGAATACCATCTAAACTGAACAATCTGTGACTGGTTAAAAATATTTTTAACCTGAATAAGCAAGCTCCACAGCTCAGCCTCTATTTCAGATTTTAGTAGTATTTTCCAAATGGCTAAAAGAAAGAGGAAACATTTTCACTACCTTGAAGGGAAAAAAATTAATCTCTTAATCTAAAGAGAAACAGATAGATTATTGTAAAAATCTCACTATCGGGCTGAAGCAGACTCGAGTGAGCACAAGAAGCTGGTTTTCATCTCTCCTGACTTTTTAAACCAAAATTACTTTTGCCCGAGTTCTGTCACAGACACTTCTATAAAGGAAAGGACAAAGTGTCAGGGCTGAGACTGCTGTGGGGAGCCATAGCTGAAACAGCAGAAGCACTTGAGGTGTCCTTGCAACGAGAGAGAAGTCCTGAGGACTGGTAAGCTTGCTGGTCAGGGTTCAAATCCAGGCGCAAACTTAATACAGATTTGCCAACAGCGTAAACAAGAAATATTGGCAGCTTCAGGAAGGGTAAAGGTGAGGAAAGCCCTGAGCAGCTTCGACTGTAAGGACCCAAGGGATGCTTGTGTCCTTCTATCCAGGGATGCTTGGAGCAGCATAGCTAATGTTACCCAGGACTGCTACCTCAGATCTAATGTCTTGAAACCATACCATGCCTGGATTACGTTGTCAGAAACCATCACTGTAGAGTCTTAGGAACTAAAATTGGATTGGCATTTTGTCTTTAGTGATATTGCAGAGCTGCATTCATTATGAAGGTGAGGTTGTCTGGTATTTTGAGTGTAGAAAATGGTGCAGAGGACTGTTGCTCAAGAAATAAAAACAAAACACTCCTAAATAATGAAATGGCAGAATTTTAGGCTGGGCTTCAAGATGATTTTCCATGATAGTGTTAGTAACTAATTAACCTTGTTAGCTGAGGGATCAGCAAAGAGCCAGGTGGAAGCCTGCCCATGTCATTGAGCAGTCCTTGGCAAGGCATTTTGACTTTCCTTAGTCTGATTTTTATAAGCTGTAGAGGGAAGGATTGCCAGTACAGTAAGAATTTGGGAGAAGGGAGAAGTGACTTAAAAAAAAAAAAAAAAAGTAGGCTTCTAAGTGCCAAGTCTATCATCTGCTTTATTAGTATGTCATTTGCTATGTTTACTGAAAACTCCAGTCATGCTGGGAGTTATCCATCCAATATGATGCATGTGTTCTGACTATTTCTCCTAATCAGAGCTGATAAAATCAGATTTATTGCAATATGAAAAATCATGCAGCTTACACTAAAGCCTTTACTTTGAAAGAATGTCACTGTTAAGGTATACACTGGAAATATCAGTTCTAAGAAGATCTTAAGGATGAAAAGGAAATACAAATTTCATTCTCTGAGAGGAAAACAAAGTCATCAGAGTTGCAGCTAGTATAACTTCATGCATTTCTGTCAGTTAATTTAACTGAGACATAAAATGTAAGAGAAGGGGCTTCATCTTCAACAAACAGACTGGAAAGTCATTAATACCGCAGTGGAAAAGATCATTTTAAGGAAGCACCAGGCTAGGAGTAACTTCTGATATATTCTGTTGCCCTGAGCCCCTGAAGCATGTGGCAGAAGAGGGGAGAAAAGAATATGCAGCTCCTCATCCATAAACTAAGTGAAATGGCAACTCTGGAAGGATTTTTGTACAAGAAAGCCCTAGTATTGTTTTATTTTTATGTCTACATTACTCCAAGTTTAAGTATTCAGGGACAGTCTTTCAACTTCAAGACAGAGGTTGCAGCCCAATATGTAAGGCAGAAGTTATTTAAGACAATGTGTGCAATTAGCCCATCGGTGCTGTAATTACAGAACTGAATCCCCTATTGATCAGCCCTTCCACCAGCCACTGCAGATCTGTCCCTTGCACAGAGGCTGCAGGGTTCTTCCTTGTGTGCTCAGTTTTGTGCTAGTTCAGGTTAACCCAAGGATCTTCACGTGTTCTATATAACCTTTACTGCACTGCTTCCCTCTTGTTTGATATCTGTGAGTTTGTTGGATGTGTTTGTTAAATATGTAATGGAGCAATAACTGTAGCAATCTAACCATCAAAACCTAGGCAATGGAAAGGCTCATTATTCAGTCTTTTATCTCCTTTTCTTCCAGACAAAAGCACCGCCTAGGAGTTCCTCATTTCGTGCCTGTGTACTTCTCCTGATGGCTTCTTGAATCTTCCACTTACGCCCTTAAATAACCTTAAATAAAGGTTTATGCCTAAATCTGGTAACAGGACTGTGTGTACTGTAATCAAAACCTTTTCACATGAATTTTTCCATCCTTATTTTTGTGTAGTGCTCAGACTTGCCATAGAAAATAGTCGACAGGCAGAGGGCACTTTGCTGCTGTTCTTTATAGGTGTAATTAAATTCTTTCGTTATGGAGTAACTGTGATAAAAAGGAATCTCTGTTCCTTGTGATCAACAGAGGCCATACTAAGTATACCTCATGCATGGTATTTCCACAAACAGAATGGAGTTGCTTTTTTTTTTTTATTGTCTCATGTTACTACATCTTACTATACAAGTTTCTCTCGCTTTTCAAACAGACTGTTAATACAGATGTAGATCAAGTACAGAAGATTTTTAGTTCCGTAAAAATGCACAAAACATTAATATAAAAATTAGCCTTCTTCACTTTGAAGTTAACTTCTGCCCCCTCCCCCCCTCCAACACCCCCCACCCCCACCCCCAGCTTATATTCTGTTTACTAGCAAAAGGTAAGATCTCAGTTGCTTGCATGTTATCTCAAGAATTCCATCCTACGGTATTTAGTTGTGGTCAGTCTTGGGGGCCAACCCAATGCCTTTGCTGGAGCTGACTGACTGTAACCTTAGGTCAGAATTCAAAAAATGGACTAAAACCAATCTAAGTATAGATTTCCATTCCCTTCCACAAGCCATAGCAGCAATGCTACATGCATATTAGTTTCATTAATAATAACTGAATAAAACATTTTACATAGATTCATCTGATTTTGGTGAATTGGAATGGTGAAGCATACAAGAATATTTGAAATATAATAGGATGCTCTTGGAAAGCATGTTAATTCTAATTGGGTGGAACTACATGCACAGGCAGCAACTGCAACTCTCCTGTTACTTGCTTTAGACTCCTGAATTAAAGATGCAAAGTAATCTGCACATGCCCCCTTGGAAATACTAAGGGGCAATGATTCATTAAATGATTTCTGAAGAGAAAGCTTTTTGGATCAGGCCATGTTAATTCTATCCTGAAGGAGTTAGCAAGAATTCGCTTTCACTTGTATATTCTGTCGCATTTTTAACAAAGGAAGGAGAAGGGAAAATGTAGACATGTGCCAAAAGTATGCAAGTTGAGAGATACATCCTGCCAGCTGGCCAAAGGCTTCCTCTGATTCTGCTGAATATGTATTAGTAAAATCTCTGCAAATATTTCTCATGCAATTCTATCTCGTAGCCTCAAGTTCTGTAATTTAGCTCTAACACCAGAGAAACTGCAGTGGAATAAATCAACTTGGGGGAAAAAAGCTCTCATCACAGGCAGGTGTTGGATAACTGAGAGGTACAGCAGAAAGAATCCCTGGACTGTGATCTCCAGGCAGTGGCTGTCCTTTTCCTCCTCTCTGCACTTTTAATACCCTTATTGATTTATAGAGCTATTACGTTTTCCACTTTGATCACTTTGAATCTGTGGTAGTTTGGCCTGTATGAGCGGTAAATAGATGATTGTACCAAAATGAGGAGCTTCTGTATCTTATTACAGGAGAAGTGAACTTGTCACTTGGGATATATACAGAAAACAGGAAGCTTCACAGAGATAAATAAGCTTGGATTACATTAGAAATACGAAATATTCGTAGCCGTGTTGGTGCAGATTTTATTCCAGGGATTTATTCTGGATCTGCTCAGTAATGACGTAACACACATATTAAGTGCTTTTCTTTTTAAAGACAGTATGGTTGGAATTGTTTCTGTCAAATACAGTGCTTCAAAGTCCTTTTTTGCTTTATTAATGTACCTTATGAAAGTATTTTTATGTGGTTTGTTTTCACTGGAAGAAGCCAAAGAGGAACTCCTAAGCTCTTCTCTCAGCTATTGAGAGCAAAGTATAGAGGTCAAAGTAACCTTTTGTGTGTCTGAAGAGGAAAGCTGTTCTAGAGTTTGGTTATAAAACAACTCTCTTCAGGAAAAAGGATGCTCTCTAAGTTTATTTTCCTGGATCAACAGTTAAAGATAGAAGGATGATGACAACCTGGGATCATGTATCTCAGACCGAAGCAATGCCTAGTTGTGAGTTATGCTGTGGAGGAAAGTGTGGGGATGCACCATGTTCTGCCAGCCCCCGTTCCTGATTCGGGGGGCTTTTGCCAGCAGGGCTGTAACCAGCCTGCCTAATGCGTCTGAATGCAACTTGTCAGGTAAGAGGGATGCTCTGTGGTGGGCGTCTGTCTATTCACTCTTAATTCCATCTTGCCTATCTACTCTTAGGTAGTTTGTAGAAGAGGACTGCATGAGGACAGCTTTTCAGGACTGCTTGAAAGAATGAAGACCCTGAAATAGTACTTGGCTTTGGCTGTGATGGCACAGTAGGACAGACTGAGTAGAAACTTGAGTGCGTGTTTTGCTCAGGATTATATGTTTCCTAAATTTGCTGCTGAAGCAAAACAAGTTAATTTGTTTTGAATTTTTATGTTTACATGACTTTAAGTTTTCTCTTTCAATTGAGCTGGACTGTTATGCAGGTGGAATATAGAACTCAATTAGCCAAAAAACAAGATACTGTAATCTTATGAGATCATCTAGTATTTCAGTGATGTTATTAAGCTTAATTCTAACGAGCATTGCAGTTGCAGAACCACAAAAACCAGCTGAAGTTACCTGGCAAATGTGCACTTTGAATATGTTGCTGTGTGATGCCAGTGATTCAGCATATCTTTACAGGGGTGAGTTTGGTAGAAAAGTGTGGAAAAATCAGCCTTGGCAATGGATACATGGCTGGCTGGGAGAGATTCCAGTGTTTGTGAGAAATAAATTTGTGGAGCAGGGATAGACTTGTGATTCAGATTCCCATTTCAATGGGCACAGCTGCCCACTCGGAAGAGTATTTATTCTCCCTGCTTTACTAATAGCATGGAGTTCTGTTAAAAAGCAGGTGTGCATCAATCTTTCTGTAAAACTGAACGCTAAGCCTCATTGGGGGAAACAGACCAAGAACCCATTTCTTCTGTGAAATATTCATTATGGTATATTACTGTCTCTAAAATGTAGTTGGAAGATTGGCTGTTTTGAAATAAGTTAATTATCTGATCCTTCCAAAATACTATCAAGGGGAGACTAAATATAATAAAAGTACTCAGAATTGTGTTAAATCACCTCATATTTAATGACTTTGGAGAGGTCATTTATAGATGATACTTATTGTATTACTCATATTGCATATTTAGAGTTTATGAAAGTTTCCCTGAAAATTTAATAAATGAGAAATCTTCAATTTTAGGATTGCAAGATACACCCAGGATAATATATTGGTTGGTATATCTCACTGGTCATTTTTTCAGGTAATAGTGAATCTGTCTGTGAATAGCCTAGACCTTATTCAGCCTGAAATAACTACCTGAGTAGCTGCAAGGAGAAAATCAGGAGTTCTGTTCTTATCCAATGAAACAACTCCTTTGTTATTAGTGCCATAGAAACCTGGAGGCCTATTTACATGCTAAGGTTATCACGTGTTTAAGTGCTTTGCTGGATTGACATCTTTTTTGCATCTTTATTGAAAATCCACTTAAAAAATTACTAAATCAATCTTGTTGCCATTCTGGCTCCTAAAACAGGGTTTGCAGCGCTGCTGTTCTTCCTTTACTAATGCTGAGTCTCTTTTGCACTGCTTTTACTCTTTTTCATGACTTGAAGTGAACCCACTTCTGATTTTCATGCCTTTTAGGGTGAAATGCCTCCCTTACATTTAAAGGACAATTATATTGATGAAAGTGTCAGTGCAGGGAGCTTGGTAACTAGTTTTTAGATGTTTAAATTCATCTTGTAGGCTGAATAAAGAGTAAATCGCCAGCACTTCATATGACCATTAAGTGCGTATATCTTTTAAGTTAGGAGAGCAAATCTGCATCTTAAAATGTCTGCTGAGATGTCTCAGTCTTCCATTTGAGTGTGATAGGGCTGAAACTTCTAAAATCCAGTTTAGTCCTGAGTATGAGATGCTTCAGTGTTGTTGTCGTTCTCCAGGTCCAGATTAAGATAATAATCATGTTTTGCTGAAACATTAGGTATATTTGGAGACAAACCCAGCAACAAATAAACCCAAAAACAAGAGGGGGGTGGGAGATGAAAAGGAAGATGCTAGTTTTCTAACAGGCAAAGTGTCCTGAAGAAGCAAAATTATCATCTACATACTTATTCCTACATCTTGAGCAGCTGTTTCACTGTGAAATTCAAAGCATAAGTAGAGTTACCAGTCAAGATTTCTGAAAGTGAGTATGACCTAGCCTGTGATTAACATAGGCCTAAGCCAGTGGGATGAGTCCAGCTCCCCCTAAAGACTTTGATCAATGTATTTATATGAGTATAGTAATTGCTACATCTGACTTTCTTTTGAAATGAGGTCTCTGTATCCATGAAAAATTTTATCTGTGTATCACGTCTATACAGTGGGGAGGAGTAGCTGTTTCTGTAGTAGAAAAGGAACACCTTTAATGGAAAGTTATCTGATGTGTGGGTGGTTTTTGTTTATGTTTGTGGCTGGTCAGTGGGGTTTTTTTGGGTGGTGGTGGTATTCCCTTCTGCTGGTAGACCATACCTCTGGAAAAGTATTAATCATACTTTAAATTGTGTCACCTGATCTTAGCGATTGTTCATAGTCAAACTTCTTTCATGACTTAACAGAAAACAGCAAGACAAAAATCTGTGGAGCCCAGTAACTTAAAAAAAAAATACTGCATATTAATGTTTCATGTAATCCAGCTGCTTAAATGAGAGCTTGTGAGTGGTGTTCGATACATGATCTAGTGATGCTTAGCATATTTGAAATTACTTCTCTTAAGGACTGAATGAGTAACTAACCTAAATGTAGACTTAATGTCAGTAGTTTTAAATTCACTTTACAGCAAAGTTGTTTGAGGGATCTGGAATAAGATAAAGGCAGAACATCACTTACCTAGATTGATTCTCAGAAATCTCCAAAACCTAAGGGTAAATCTTCTATTCCAAGACAGTAATATATAGGGGATAGTAAAACCAGTTTTGAATAAGCAATGAAGATATTTAAAACATGAGCAGATGTTCTATTTTCTTGTATTATATGAAGTTCATTTGATTATGAAATCCATTTTTGGCAGGAATATTTTCTCATATAGGAACAACAACTGCCTGGCTTAATTCTTACCTTCTGTCTTGCCTTTCTGCAAGTAGTTGGAAAAGATTTGCTTGAAACACCGTTAGGAATTCTCTTTTCTTTCTTTGCCACTACTTTCAAATGCTCAGTAGCACCGATTACTTCAGATGGGCAGATGTGTTTCCTTTTCTCAGGGGAGGCATCTTGCAGACCATATACCATGCAGTCCTTACCCTGAGCCCTGTAAGAATGTGAGCTTAGACAGCAAAAACTGTACAATTTACTGAATCATTCACTCAAACTACCCAAGAACCTGGAAACATCTGTGAGTATGAAGGGGAACAATATACCAAGCAAAGCTGAAAGTAGGTTATATCCCTATTTTCTTTAGCAGGATAAATGAAGGTGGCTTCAGGTGTACCCATCTTCAGTGACTGGTGGTTGTACCTTGCCAGAACTGACTTGTTAGCTGAGTTATTCAGGGCAACCTGCTTTGCTTAAAAAGGTCCAAATGGAACAAAAGCTTTTATGAGATCCCTAGAGACTGAACAAAGGTCTGGATTTTGTTCATATTGCTTTCCTTGATGTTGTCCACTGGTGAAAACCGAATCATTTGTACATCAGCCTTTCTGAATCCACACCAGCTCTCTGGGAGACTTTTCTATGATACGTGCTCATGTAATGATTTAAGATAGTGACTGCAACAGCGTGGTGAAAATGGCTGTTTTCATAAGCAGTCTCTCTCTGTGCCAAGTTACGTGCCCTCAGCTCTTAAGTACATGGATGATGAACATGCTTTTGAACATCCTTGGAGGTGACTCCCCACAGCAGTTGGAAGAGGTTGTCCATGGGGAACTGTAGGTACATCTGCACAACAAAGTGGCGTGTAGAAAGATTCACATTGACTGAAAGACTGTCATGGATCCTGGAAGCAGCATAGTACACTAAGTGGCACTCCGCCAGGCAGCTGATTCATAGTGAGCTCTTGATTGTGACTGACCCAAGCTGTGCACCATGCCAGCACGCTCACACTGGTGCTAGTGCCTGAGCTAGCTCATTCACGACTAGCTGGGTGCATCTATATGGCACTGGACAGTGTTTGATTTCTGAATCTGTTGTGTGCTGTCGGACTGATGTTCCCGTTGACCCCATCCTGCTGGTGGAGGCTGATACAAGTGCGTTCTGCCTCTTTGAGCTATAAGGAAGGCTTTTGTGCCAGTCATGACATACTGTCTGAGGATCTCTTATCTTTGGGATAATACAAAAAATAAAAATCCCAAACCCACAAACAAACAAAAACCACAAACCAAAGCAGGAAAAACAAACCTTCTTTGACCAGTCTTCTTAGCAGAAACTATACTTTGATCATATTCATGTCATGTGCCAGGTTTTTATTTGTGGGTGGCACTTCATGCAGCTTGAAGGATGTTCTTGGTGGCTGTAGCTTTTCCCAGTGCAATAGGTCAATCAGTTCCTTGGACCGTGGGTCTCCTGTAGCCACCTGAGGAGGCACCTTATTAAGCTGCCTTCAGTTCAGTGACTTGTTCTTCGTATAAACACTGCTTTTCTTGCTTGAGACCTGAGCAGCTGAGCTAGCATCCTCTCATCTCTTTATGTGCTACTTAATTCATCCACGGTCAAGGCATCAGCTGGGAAGCTGAGGGCTAACAGATAGCATAGGCTGGCTTTCCTCTCCTGGCAGAGGTAAAGCTGTGCCCTATCTTCCCGTAGCAGGGCTAACCACACAAAGACGTGTAAAGTAGTTACTTGTAGCCTGTTTGATTCAGGACAATTGGTTTAATTTCTTAAGCTGTGCAGAGCTCCTTTTTATTGAACGACCTCATTCACTGAAGTATAAGGTTGTCTTTGCCATCTTATTTCTATAACATTTATTGGTAAGTAAAATAATTTTCTTTCTGACCTGACTTCTTTCTCGCAGTTTAGCAGGAAGGGCATTCAGTCAGATTTGGTGTTGATGGCAGCCACAATTTACATCTGCTTTTTTTTTTTTTTCTTTTTTTTTCCTTCCCTTGTTTCCCTGGAGCTGGTCTGTGTTGCTGAACAGCAGGCTGGTAATTCCCTGCTGAATTTCTGGGACTGCTGAATGAATAAATTGTGCGGGGGAGTGAGTGGGAGGGGAGACACTTCATCTCTGTGGTAGCTTTTCTTTTTTCTTTAATGAAAAATGTATTCTTTAAAATAGTGAAGCAAATCAGCTATAGAAGTGAGAAGCACCAACTATAAAATTAGCCTGAAATGTACAGGGTACAACGTCTGAGTGTGGTTGTTCTGTAGATAAGCTGTATGATTTTTTTTTTTTTTTTCCTAGATAAGTTAAAAGAAATCCATCCTTAGTATATGCATGGAAAATAATCTTTTGTATTTTGTTAGGCTACTTTGTATCACAGACTGTTAAACTGGACAAAAGCCAAGCAGAGAGGGGAGTTCTTGTAAGCAGTCCTTCCCCTCCATCTCCCTCCCCCATCTCAACAGCATACAAGATCTAATTACCCAAATGTGTTTGCATCCTCTCATTGCAGTAAATATTCCTCTTCTTTATAATTACTCCATATACATACATATCAAAACGTATTAGTATTTAGATATATTGAAAAGTATTCTTTACCGTTGTCATAAAGCAACTTTTTATGCTGCTACCAAAAAAAAATATAATCCCCAGACTCTGCAGAATTTGATGCTGTCAGTTTGATGCTGTGAAAATACAGGCTGTGCAGGCATGAAAACTCTATGGAATAATAGGACAGACTTTCTGAAGCAATACATAGAAAAGGATAGGTGATGGAAAACAGCTTGTTTAGTCAGAAAGATGAATTCAGTCCTAGACCTTTATAGAAGATACTGTCAATAAAACCAGAGGGTACCTGCAAAAGGAGATGAGATGTTTTCTGGGTGATAGAGTAAGTGGAGTAATTAGGTGTAAAAATATACTTATCACAAAGCAGCTTGAAAATATAATTGTTGGGTCTCTAATTGGCTCCTAGAAAGAAAAGAAGAAGGGACAGTAAATAGAAAGCATTTCTGAAAGATTTTTCTGGCAGAGATTTTTAAAAAAATTTCTTATTTTTAGTGTCAGAAGGACAGACTGCAGGCTCAGTTGCCCACCATGCTGACACTGTGGGCATATGTTCTTTCTGTGTGATGATTTTTCAGTTGAACCAGATATCAAATGAAGTTTTAATGTAGGGGAATATCAATCTTTGTAGGAGCTTTGCATTTTACATAATGTGCTGTGAGATTCCAGATGTAGGTTTGAACTACATATATAGTCCATGACATGCAGGGAGTTAGTGGGATTTCATAATCGAAAGCTGAAAATAAGTCAGCAGTGGTTAGAAATGCACTTAAAATTACTGAGTGGTTTTGTGTTTATTTTCCCTCTTGTACATTTTCAGAAATGTGGTTCTTCAGTTACTTTCAGTAGGCTGAAACGGGAGTCAAAACCTAAGCAGCATTGAAACTGAATTTCCTTTTAGCTGTTTGTGCCAGTATCTCAGGTACTTACAAGAAGCTGCCTAGCTCCCCATCTTCCTGAAGAGGTGAGGATGCTTTTGCGGATGAAGGAATGTGGCTTTAAATGCTTGAGCTTCACTCCTTATTCCACTTCAAAAATAATGAGAAATCTATGCTAAAGAGGGTTCTGACGCAGTCAGCATTGTTTGAACTTATTTAAAAGAAGCAGTTCCGGATGTTTTTTTACAGATGCAGTTTTTGAATGGACAGCAGCTTTGTTCAATAAAATTGATCAAGGTGTTAAGATGCACAAATATGCTGCTGCCTCTGTCATGTCAGTAGATTAATTGCTACTGCGGTGTAACGGTCGGGGGATTCTGGGTAAGCAATTTGCTCCTCTCACAAAATGGGTGTTAGGTACACTCTTAGTGAGAAAATGGGGAATGCAAATGCAAAAATGCCTTTGTAAATTCAGTGAAACTTTTCTGAAGTCAAAGCTTAATCGGGGTTCTTACAGCACCATGTATCCTGTGTACTCCAAAATTAAGATGAGTCTTGCTCAGAGTAGCTGTCACACCAGTGGGAAGGTTAAGGTTCTGGGAAGATCTCTGTCTTACAATACTGAAGTTCTTAATTTCTTCTCTTCCATCCCATCTCCCATAGCATTTCCTACCTCTTTGTCCCCCCTGCTGCCTGATATTACAACCAATACAGCTGGATCATTTCCATGGGACCAGGAGATCTGAGTTCCCTTGCCATGGATGCACAAGCTGGGAAGAAATTTGGGCTGGTGGTGTTGATCTTTGGCTATGAAAATATAGAAACCAATGGTCAAAATGTATATACTTAGACAAGTAGCCTGCTTTTAAAAGAAATAATTTATCTACAATCCTAGTGAAGAAAGCAAGGGAAGTCTATAGCAGCACCCCTAAAACTCTGTCCTGTTAATGGATTCAGGCTTTTGGCATTAACCTTCTTTTTGCCTTAGTATCCGCTTCTGTAAATGTGCTCTGTGTGTATATATATATGTTGCAGTAGAAATATCTAGTTATTAAACTAGTGAGATTTGTTTAGGCTCTGATTTTTGTGACTACTGAACATATGACAAAGGCTTGTAATATAGTATTCACGTATAAAATATAATGTTTTTTTCCCCCATTCTGCTTTCCTTGTGGCTACTCCTGAGTGAACCTCTTGAAATGAAAATAAAGCAAGCTAATACTAGAGAAATTCAGTGGAAAAAGTCAGTACGTTGCTTTACAGAATAATGCCCAAAGGTCAGTGATGGAAGCTCCACTAAGTGGTAAGTGGAGAACTCCCATAAAAAAAATAAATAGCAAAAAAGCCTACATGGAGGATGTAGCTCCTTGTACTTGTGTTAAACTGTATTTTAGGGAAACTGACTGCGTCTTCCTTAAAGATTTCTGTGTTAAGGACCTACCTGTGAACAATAGTTGTGTGAAAGCAGGTGGGACCACACTGAAAAAGCAGAAATAGCATCAGGTTTTTTTCTGACCCAGTTCAAGCTTGTGTTTGTCTTGGATCTCTATTTTGTCACCAGTTACTGATTGTGCTTGAATGACTCTTTATACAAGTTACAGGAGTTTTTGGGAAGCCTTGTAACTTCAACGCTGTCCTTCACAATAAACCCCAGCTTAAATGTCACCAGTGCTGGCTTTTAGTGCACCATCATCTGCTGATCTTTCAGTGGCCTCTGTAAAGTACTTCCAGATTGCGCTAATGCCTGCTCCTTATTACAGGTAGTGTCTTATCTTAAAACACTTCTAGTAATGCACTGTTATTAACATAAGGGTTTCTTTCTGGTTCAGCAGAAATACTAGGGCAAGCAGCCAGGCCATCACTCACTGTCAGTGTTTTAACAGCTCAAAATCTAATTAGTTTATCTCAAAACTGTTCTCTATAATAGGGATTTGCCAATTTAAATTCTGTGTACAGAAATGCACTAACCCTTGTGGTTTGAGTAATAGTCACAGTCGACATCTACGGTACTTTGGGTGAAAAACGTGGATGCCTTCTGCAAATCGGGAGGCTATTTCAGCAGCACTAAAATTGGTTGTGTAATTCTACTGTTATGATTTTGTCTACTTGGACCACAATTGTTTCAAGAGAGAATTGGAGTAGAATTTCTGTCCTTCCTGTTATGTGATTTACCTTAAAATATTTATGTGGATTTTCTGAAGCATTCTGACATGTCAGTAAAAATACAAAATTGCAGCATCAGCTGATGATTTGTACACACACAAACTACTTCTGATGTAATTTTTTTTTTTTAATCAGAGAGAAAGGGAATGTGACGTTTCTGGCTTTTTTTTTTTAGCAAAATGTTTTTGATCATTTTGCTTGTAGAGTGTAGACCTGTTCTTTAAAGTGTAAACATTTGTAACTTCCTGCCATTGCTGTTAATGATGCTTACAGCACGTGCCTATTTTAAAACAGAATGAAACCTTTTGTTTTGGGACTGCCCTCAACAGAAGTTCCATAAAAAATTAAAGCAACCAGGTTGAAGACAGTAACACTGTCAAATCGAATTTGATAATTTGAACAACAAAATCGAAGTATGATAAATAGTATCTCCTATTCTGAGAAATAAGAAAGCACTTACACAGCCTTGGATTGCCAAGATGAGTGTAAGGAAGGAAGGGATTCTGATTCTTTCCCTTTATCGGATCCTAGACTTCTTGCTCTGCAAACTGAAAGGTTGATACATTTTTCTCATTTAAAAATACAAAATGTCCTAGATCTAGAGAAGGCTTTCTTCTAAACTTTTGAGGAGAAATACTAACTAGAATGAATCTTTCCAGAAAGCTTTCAAAATAACAACAGTAATAAATTACCTATGAGTGCCCAGTTTGAAACTAGGTTACAAAGGACTCGGTATTTGGAAAGCACTGACCTCCTGCCGTTTAAGATTCAAAGGCTTTTTGAGGTATATAGATATAGATACTCAATACTCTTTGAAAAATACTGGCTAGTGTCTTCACTTTGATATTGGAAAACATCAAAATGATGTGGTGATGTTTAAAGCCACGATCATTGTGACAACTACTTAGTGTATAAAATGAACAGTGATCTATCTCCACCATCCTCCTGACCAGATGAATACAAGATTCCTGTCAGTATGTTATTACTTATTCATATTGAAGTGGTATCTCTAAGTTCTAGCTATCTAGGAGGAAAAATAATCTTTACTAGTTATGAATAATTAACTTAGTCAAGTAGTGGAGAGGTGGACTGATCATACAGAGAGGTAATGTGAAATGGGTGTGGTTACATAGGAAGTTTTCCTGAGTTTACAATAGAGTTCCTTTTTTGCCTAACTTGTAACTCCTGTTTAATTTTTAAGTCTTTTCTGTGAAACCCGTTGATGATATCTGATTTATACTCAAGAAGTATTCTTTGCTTATGAGTTATGTTAGTGTCTCAGCTAAAAGATAGGCTTTGAGGACACTGACAGCGTCAGTATAATTACAGTATTAAACCACTGCTTTCAGTTAACTGGAGTCAGTAGTTACCAGTGTAGGGTCTTCAGTGTTAAATTTATGAAAATAGAAAGGATAATGAGGCACTTTAAGATATGTTTTAAAAAGGCCAAGACTACTAAGAGAAGAATAAATCTGAAGGTTGGAAGAGACTGTTATATTAACTATCTTAATTTGCTGTTAACTACAGGCTAAGAAATTTCATAGTCATTTTTCTGTTGAGCCCAAGAACTTATGTTTGACTAATGCAGTGATTGCATCCACTTTACTACCGGTGTTCAAAGGCCAGGTGAACAGACTGACCAGACAAACATAGCCCCAGTAGTAGAAATGGATGTCCCTTGCAATGGTAACAGGACAGTACGTGCATGCATAGCAATACAGACTGGGATATCAGAGCACTGACCACATATGCAGTTCTGATGAAAAGGGGAGACCAAATGGTGGTTTTGTCTTGTATGGGCAGTCTAGAAACAGCTCTGCTTCTTCTGTCAGTGGTCAAGGTATGATGTCTTGTTTTCTTTTTCTGGATTTTCAGCCACTTCTGAATATGACTAACTGGGTGGGTATTGCTTAGTTATCTGTGTGAGTGTGACTGTAGCATGCTGGGTGGACAAAAAGCAGGGGCACAGGAAAGCCTGCAGCATGTTAATAAGACAGTACTGCTTCCCATGGCACATCAAAGGAAATTTATAGCAGTGCTATTCTACTAAATTTGCTAAATGTACTGCTGAACAGTGTTTTGTCCCTCCACCTTCTGTCATGCTTTAGCTCCAACTGGAGCTGTTTGTGGAGCTGAAGGTTTAGAGCTCGTTGTGTTGGGTTTGGTACTATTCTGTGTATTTAGGATTCAGCCTGCTGCCTGCTGCAGCACTGACCAGCCTGGAGAGCTGTGCGTAATGCAGGGCCGCCTGCTGATCTAAACTATCCCTAATAAACTGCAATCCCTCTTCTGCTTCTGTTAGATATCTATACTGGCACTGTGGGTTTGGGGCTGGACCAATAATAAGTACTTCACTTGGACATTTCCATGTTTGTTTTTCTTTTGGGCTGGGCGCTATTATTGCCCAGTATGGGTGAACCATAGAAATCCAGTTCTCGCTAACCTCATTCACAGGCACCTCTTACTAAATCAGCACCGAATTATTGTCCCTTGAAACAAGCTACCTAGTATGGCTTGCTGTGCTCCTTTGAGTCAGTCTTCACTTGAACACACAGTGATCCTTTCCCTTGCTGATTACCTTTTCTTTTTTGCCCTTAGCAGCTGTAACACCAGGCCCTTCAGATGCACTTATGATCTGCTTATGAACTGCATCTCCTGTTTACATGGTCCCTCTGATTCCCTTTGGTACTCAAGCCTGCTAAATACTACTTACTTTGGTCCTGGAGTTAGTTAACATACCGGGGTGGTTCTGGCTGGGATTTATTTATAGTTTTCCTGCCCTCCTAAAATAACAATCACTGCTATCCTAATCTGATCATAAAGGTTTTTTTGCTGTGACTGTGGTCTTCAGTACTTCATGTCCTTCATAGTTTTCCCTGAGCCTCTTCACTAAAGCAGTAGTTTCTTATCTCAGCTGTGTCTTCTCCTCAGCCCTCTAATTACTCCCTGATGTTATCCAGTGTTTCTGTTTCTTGTACCCTTTAAGGGCGTGGTCAGTCTTTCAATGCAAGTTATATCTACATCTTCTTATTTGTTTCCTTTTCATCCATGAATTTTGCTTGACACTTCAGGCCCTCACTGTAATAGATTACCACTTAAATAGTCTCTTCTTCATCCTCATTAAAAAAGCATGCAGAAGTTTATCTTGCAGTCTCTCTGTAAAACGTTTCAATCTTTCAGGAGTTATCTACAAGGTCACCCGAGCTAGCAGCTATGTGGTGGGGCAATAATCACCTTTGAGAGGTGACTTCATCCTTCATACACTGTTACTTTGAAGCTATCTTCATTATAATTGCGTTCCCTTTTGTTCTTGAGCACAAATGCAGCTGCAGCTCCCAGTAGCTGCTGCTTTGTGAAGAACAGTAAGAAAATGAGACATCTGAGGGATAGATAGCATTAAGGCAATCCTGATAATATAGCGAAGCCTTTAAAGCACTGAAAGACTAGCCCATCTTATTAGCTTATTTTTAGTTATTGGGTTAGCTTGCACTTCTGAATTGAGCACAACCCTGTCATCTACTTCTCTGGTTGCTTGAACAATTTGGTTTTGATCTATATTTTACTCTTCCATTGCAAATCAGTCACATCTCCCTGTTTAAACACCTAATATAATTTGGTATGGTTCTAACTTGATTGGCATCTAATTTCATTTCAGTAATAATTTGCTTATTCCTGCTTTGCTCATGATCCATGGCTCTCTGTGTTTAATAATGTGCTCTGTCAAAATTTTTGTGTTTGGTTTATTTCTTTTCTAATGGAATGCAGGGAGAGCATGTACTATGTTCTGTAGAACACTCAAAGCCCTGCAAAATGTGAGTTGCACTAGATGTTTCTGCTCCAGTTGTTTGAATTTCCCACAACTCTTGTGGCTGTTGCTGTACCTGTTTTCCCTGCTAACTTTCTGAAGCTGGCATTTGCTCATCACCCGGTATGTGATCAGCAGTGTCCTGATGTTCCTTCACCTCCAGCATGAATTGAATGGCAGCCTGCGCTTCACTTTTTTTTTTTATTTCCTTCTTGTGTCCCCCCTTTCAAAAAAGATGGCTACCCCTTTTTCTGCTGAAGCCTTCTTTCCCTGGACACCTCTTAACACTTGTTAAGATTCTTCACAATCTTTCTGCTATTGCGTTATATTTCTTGGCTTTGTATTCCTCTATCTACTGTTGTAACTTCTAGCTCCTGCTGTAGGGCTTCAGGTTTTTTTGTTTTTAATACTGTTTTCGGTCTTTTTTATCTTATTTTTTAGCTCCTATTTTTGGCTCTTTTTTGCATATACCACAGTGTCCAAAGGCTCTAATGCTGTCAGGTGCTCCTAATGCAATTCCCCACTTCATGTTTAATTTTGTGCTCAAAAAATAAAAAAAAAAAAATAAAAAAAAAATCGTTCTGTATTTCCTGACTGCCATTAAAAACATATCCTCCGTCCATGGATTGGGACCTCACTGAGAGCCCTGTGCTTCTAAGAATTTATTTTGCCCTGGTTTTGAGATGAGAAGACAAAGGATGGAGATCCTTTCAATCCCTTTCCTGGGTATTTCCTGAGTATTACTGGTCAGATCAACAGCCCTTGGGTAATTCTGTAGGTCTCAATCATGTAAATTACTTGGACATTTGAAACTACCTTACAGCAAAGCACTGAAAGCAAAACAACTTCCTTTCCATTAACCTCTTAGGCTGTTGCTGCTGCTGCAGACTGACAGTGAGATGGTGTTTTTTCTCCTCCCCACAGGCTTTTGGCAGTCCTTAATTGCTTTAAACTGTCCACATTCTCCATCAGTTGTTTCATCCAAGTTTTACAACTAGTCTTCAGAAGTAGGTGACCAGAGCAGCTGAGCATAAACAGCAAACTTAAGATCAAATATTTGAAATGCATTTTGCTTTTAATGGTAATAGGACGATACTTTATCAAACCATAGAATACCACGTTGGACCTCAGAGATCACCTGGTCCAACATTTCTTGGCAAAAGCACAGTCTAGACAAGATGTCCCAGCTCCCTGTCCAGCCGGATCTTAAGTATCCAATGCTGAGAAATCCACCACTTTCATGGAGAGATTATTCCAATGGCTGAATGTTCTCATTGTGAAAAATTTTCTTCTTGTGTCCCATCAGTAATCTTTGCAGGAGTAATTTGTACCCATTACCCCTTGTCTTTTCCATGTGACTCCTTGTAAAAATGGAGTCTCCATCTTCTTTGTAGCCACCCTTTAAATACTGGAACATAGTGGCAAGGTGTCCCCTAAACCTTCTTTTCTCAAGGCTGAGCAAACCCAGTTTGTATACTTCCATGTATACTGACAAGATCAGGAACAATTCTGTGGACTCAGTGCTGAAGGAAAAGAGCAATGAAGTGCTGCTTCTTGCAGTCTCTTATGAGCAGTCTAAATGTGCCATCAGGCTGGCTGATTTGTTTTGTTTTGTTTCTTAGAGATGCCTGTTTTCATCGGTTTGTTTATCTGTAGACCACTCATAACAGTGCAGGAACTTAGTGTAACAAAACTCAGTGAGACACCTAATCTGAAGATAAAGGTGATCTTTATTTCACAAAAATAACTTAATTGTTTGAATAATTAACTTGATTTGGTTAAAGGACCATAGAAGACAAGGGACGCCAGCTATTAACAAAGTCCTCATGGTGTCTGTTGGGTTCTTCATGATTGATGTAAGCAAACAGGTTTTTAGTCAGATCATTTTATTCATTTACTTACGATGTGATATTCCTTTGTTCTTTGGAGTTCTCAAATTTCTCAGGTTCCCTTGGAAATGCATGCTACATGGCAATATTAATGTGTGTGTGTATATATACAGACAGATTCTTCCTAATAACTTGCTACTAACTTCTATCTAAATACTGCTATGCTACTGGTATATTTGTCCTTTTCAGGTTATAATACAGTGACTACACTTTTAACATTGAAAAAGCTGCTGTTCTTGCTAGTGATTTGTTCTGTTGCTGTCACTTCTTAAAGTATTCATGGTGTTTCTCATTTGGACTTGTCCAGCTTAAATATCTTTCCCTTTTGATTAAATAGTTCTTGTTTCATGGTATTTTCTACCCTTGAAATAGGTTTGCTTCTTTAGGTAAAGGACATCTTTTTGTTAGGCAGAGTAGATGAGTCTCCTTGCAATTGAAATGAATTGGGAGTGGTTTAGAAGTAGTTGCTTTTACCAAAGCAGAAATGTGTTCCCCTTTGGTTCTTTGTTCTTCCTGTCATCCCCTCTTTAACATAGTGGTAGTAACTGCAGTTGAAAAGAGGCCACAGGAAGAAAGTCTGGGTTTCCTCCAGAGGTGTGATGGACAAAGGAGGTGGCCAGTGACAGGACCTGAGTGGTCTCCTCAGCCCCTTGGAAGAGGCTTGGCCAGGTCCCTGCTGAAACGAGCTGGTAGCTCATGTGCAGTGCTGTTGCTGCTTAGAGATATCAAGTGGGTAACGTGTTTCCAGGTATGTAGTACTTCAACAGCAAGAGATCAGTGTTCCTAAAATCAGGATGTCTGTTGTAGCTGATCCCTCTACAAGGCAGCCAATAAATGACTCTTCGATGAAAAGATTTTCATTAGACATGCACTTCTCCCTGCCACCATTTGAAAGATTTTGTGGGAAACGTCTCCAGCAACACAAGTTACAAGTAAGAACCATCTAGTCTTTAGTGGTTGTTACAACAATCTGGTCTAGTTTCCTGGATAATGCAGGACAGAAACCCTCACTCTATGCTGAGCACATAATCTCAGTCCGAATAGTAGCACATCTTATGGTGGTATCATAAGATGAAATCTGGCTGCTTTTTCTGTGTTTACTTCCAGTGCTTTTTGTCCTGAGAAGCCTAGCCCATCAGGGCTTTCAATAAATGGCATTCTTCTTCTTCTTCTACAGAAAATACATTGTCGTCTTACCCCGACCTTGCCAAAACGCCAGACTTTCTTCTATGGTATTTCACTAAGTTAGAAGCCAAAGTCCCTGTTTTTATTTCCAAACATACCTATTCTTTGTCACCAAGGGTTGCTATGTGCTGTCATTCTAATATTATTTGTATTATGTGCTGTGTTGCCAGGGTCAGCAATGAAACATGATTATCTTGGGATCTAATGAAATAGTTTCCTGCCTCCTGTAATTCTCACAGTGGCTCAGACATTTAACCTTTTGACCCATTGGGACTAGCCTACTAATAAATATACTGCTATGACAGCAAAGCTGTCTCAATTTTTTGCTGTATTTCCGAGAAGCTAAATATTTTAAACATTTTAACGTTTAGCACTTCTTCCACATGACGCTTTTTTTCAACACTGCTCAATAAACCTGGAATGTGTTTAATTTGAGTCTTACATAGTATCTATGTGAATTTTATAGTGATAAATTAAAGCATGCTGGGTAATGTTTGGAAGACATTTTAAAGACAATAATTCAATTATTTTCTCTTATATACTACATTATTTATGTTTTTTTTTCTTTTCCATTTTTCTTTTATCACCTCTGTCATTGGCACCTGTATTTAATCAGGACAATACAAGCAGTGGACCTTATGCTAGGTATGACTATGATGAGGTTCCCGATACTTGATTCCTCTCACTTTTTTACTGTTGCTGTGATCTCTCTGGGCAGAGTTTCAGCATGTGCCTGTGCTTCTCAGCTGCAAGATGCCGTGCCACACATGGCTGGTCCAGCTGAGCTGCAGTGCTGCCCCTGCTGAACAGACCTTCATAAAATTGCTCAGAGCGTGTTAGCAAAAATGGATTGAGTAGCCCTGAAAAAAAAACCTATGGGTTGCTATTTCCAAAGCAGCCTAAGGGTTTTGGACAGCATTTTAAATAAAAAAATCCATCTCCATTTCCTGGAGTGTTCTGAAATCATCAGCACTGGTTTGCAATTAGGTGTCTGTGCATGTAAATACGCAATACAGTGTCTTGGTGTTATTTGTGTAATAAACAGCAGAGTCACAATGAGTTAAGCTGATCTTTTTTTTTCACTTTGAGCTCTGTCCTAATCGATTTCTTTTTAGAGATACAGCATTATGAATCTGTGGGTTCTGTATATTGCCAGCGTTTTCTAATTTGCATTGAGGAGGAGATGTATAGTAGCACAATCCTAGAAACTTACTAAAAATACTTAATTCTGTTCTCCTTTCCGTGATTTTTCCTTCCAAGCTATGCTTTATGAAATGTTGTCACACTTCCCAGTGATGTGTTAGCAGTTTTTGCAGGTTTGCAATTCATCCTTTAAAGGGAAACCAATGCTTGAGAAACTCCTGGAGGTGCCTTGGATTCACTGACTCTGACAGCCTTTTGTGCAAAAGGGGCAACTTCTGCCGCGTGGGGCAGCTCGGAAACCAGTACTGTGTGACAACGTGGTACAGAGATGGCTCATTAGCTTTCTACAGAGGTAGCCTGGGTTGGCTTGGCCAGTGTTGGATTGGGTGAAGAAAATCCTGCTGGCTCTTGCAGATCCTTTTGACTGTACTGTGCCATTTGAGGGCATCCGTCACCTCGAGTGCAAGACCATGCTTCCTGGAGCTTTGGAACCCAGCCGTTGTTTACCTAGCAAGCCTGTGGGAAACCTGAAGTGCTGAGAAATGTAAAGCAGAGTGGTCTGGCTGGAACTGCAGTGGTCAGGCCAGGTCTGGCAGGGCTCATTCATTCTGGTTCACTGCTGCCCACATCCTGTCCTGGCTGATGGTGCTGAGCCCTGTGGGAATGTCTTCCCTGCCTTCCTAGGGATCCTGGTTAATGAGGCACTGCACAGCTGCATAGAGGGTGTCAGTGTTGCTATACACACAACTGTACTTAGAGGATTTCCAAAAGTGTGTTGAGAAGCACACATCCTTCCAGTTTCCTAGGGTCATCTAGGCGAGGTGGCTTTTGTTTGTTCTGTGACATCCCTCTTTTAGGCACACAGAGACTTGAAAGTGGTGAAGTCTGGCTTAAACATCATCTGCATAGACTTTATATGGAGTCACCGCTGTCTTTAAAAGGCTGGCTTGCAGTATTCCCAACAGTAAAGGCAGCTATAACTATGTTTTGGCCCAAAGGAATATCTATGAATTCACTGTGAAAGAAATGTGTTGTTTGATGACACTATCTTTTTCACTTTGTGTATCTTTTCCTGTTGGTGTGTTTCCTACAAATGCACTCCTAGATGTGGGGCAGTTCAGGGGTTCTGTGGATATGCAGGCTTAAAAAAAAAAAAAAGAAAAGAAAAAAAGAAAAGAAACCATGAACCCTTTCAGGAGTTGCCTCAAAGCGGGAGTCAATGGGGAGCTCTCTGTCCCCTTCTGATGTTAAAATACTTCAATTAACTGATGTATCTTCCTGATGTGGATTTGTCTGATGCTCTCCAAAGGCTCCTTGTCTGTAAAGCAATGAATGGAAAACGAGCATCCCTATAGGCAGCTTCATCATATCTGTCAGATGTCATGTTGTGATAGTATTTTTTTCTTTACCTAATGAATAATCAAATGTAGACTAGAAATGCTCTTCTAGTAATGGAAATGTTTCATAACACAGAGTATGAGAGGGTGACAATAAATGGAAACTACTTATGACAACTTGTTTTGCACTGAGGAAGTCCTGGTTCTTTTGGGATCTTGGTAAGAAAGGCACCCAATGCTTGAAGCTGGTTAATTAAGGTATTCAGTAAAGGATGGAAATTATAGGGAGAGTGATAGCAATCTTGCATCCTCTGGATACTGGGACCTCACCTGCTGTGGCATTGGATGAGCCTTGGGTGGCCTACAGCACACATTGTCATTTCCATCCATGGTGAGTGTCGCCAGCCTTTTCTGTTCAGCTGGTACTCCTATAGGGTCTTTATCATAATACGTTTGTCAATCACTGATAGCAGTCAAGTTTGGAAGGTGGACGTTTGAAAAGTCCCTCGGCTAATATACTCTGCTGTCTTATAGCAATAAAATTATAGTTCTTGTACAGGTGCACATAATACTTCAAGGACACGACAATGCTCTATACATATACTTAGAAATGAGTATACGTTGTATATATAAACATTGATTATCTATGCATTGATCATGTGTACACAGATTAATTATACTGTTGTGTACAGCAGTCGTGTGGTATCTGTGATATGGAAGCATGTGCTGGAGGAGTAGTTGTGGCTACTCTGTCAGGGCTGGTTGGTATCGCAGGCTACCCAGAGCACACCTGCTTATGCGAGAAGGAAGCAAGGGTGTTGGTCACAGAATCCCTGTACCACAGTCTTCCAGCTGCACCACTGGGACTTTGAAGGATGAATAGAAACTCGGGTTTTGCAAGGTATGCCTTTAGGCAAAATTCCAGCTGTGTTAGATTCATTTGCCCAGCGATGCCAGTGTAGCTCAGGTAATATGAAGAGATATTGTAATGAGTTGTTAATGTTGGAGAGGTATACTTTAAAAAAAAAAAAAGGCATCTCCAAAATGTGGCAAACTCAGTGCTTCTGGAGACCTTATGGAGGGAGTAGGTGATACTCGTTTTACAGAGTCACTAAGATGCCTGACATCTACCTATCTGCACTCATTCTGTTATAGATTTCATTCCCTCACGCTCTCATACGCACATACTTTCAGGAACCGAGACATGTATGTATGCACAAGTAGTTGTGTCAGGATCATTTGTGTGACATAGGATGGGGGATATTAGGTGTTCATTATGTGTCTGGAGTTCTTATTGACTGGCAATGACAAACTGGTTTTTGATTGTATGCATTTGCAGTGGGTGATGGTTTTGATATTGTGCCTCACGTTTTATTTCATTCTTCCACAAAAATCCTGAATTTCACAGTTCTCTTTTTCCTTATGTGGATATATTATGGCTCCAGTCCTGTCGTTCATTATCTTGACATCTTATCTTTAGGTCAGTGTGATCAGCCTTTTCTTTTTACATGAAATGTAAAACTTGTAGGCAGGTGGGTGTAGGTCTCTTCTCCCAAATAATAAGCAACAGGACAAGAGGAAACGGCCTGAAGTTACACCAGGCAGGTGGTGGAATCACCATCCCTGGTGGTGTTTAAAAAAAAAACACCAAAAGGCGTAGATGCGGTGCTTAGGGACATGGCTTAGCAATGGATTTGACAGTTCTGGGTTAACGGTTAGACTTGCTCTCAAAGGTCTTTTCCAGCCTAAATGGTTCTATGATTCTATGATATGTGGCACTCTGTAGCAAGTAACTGCTAACTTTCCTTTTAACCCCTATTCTGCTGTTTCTTATGGTGTGCATGTGAGCACACATAAACATACATTTCCTTTTGTACTTCATTCATACAGATTTTAACTTTTGTTTTAAACCTCTTCAGAAGAGTAGGAAATCATTCATCTTAATCATTTGTGGAAGGCATTGATATTTGCGTTCTGATGTTGCAACTGTGCAAATGGCCATCTGACTCATGGAAATACATTCCTTTACAGTTTGCTAAGTATTAAGTTCAGAGATGTGTGAAAGCTTCCTTTCTGGAAAAGACAAGGAAAGCTCCGACATCCGGTGCTGCGACAGATTTAGCTTGCTAGCTAAGCACTCCCTCGCTGGCTGCTGACTGGGGTGTTCTCATGTCTGTGTCGCTGACCCTCTGCTCTGTGGCAGCACAGGCATCGCTCCCATGGACAGGCGTCAAGGGGGAAAAGATGACTTTCCGTTCCATGAAAACTGCTGTTGTGAGAAGGAAGACTCTAAAGGGAAGATTTTGATGATGCTGGTGAAGTAGTTTGAAAGCCTCTGTGAAAACAGGACCACCTCTGAAAGAGCTGAGTTTGACAGGTTTTGCTGATTTTCAAAAGTTAGTTGTTTAAAGTGTTTGCAATTTGCTTGCAATTTCCATATGAGCAAATACAGTGAATCAGGAGCTAGAATACACTATGTTGTCCAGAAATAAATACCCAGGGGTAAAATCGGGGCTTCACTGAAGCCAATGAAAGCTCTGGTTATTTTCTCAGTAGAACTAGATAAGTAATGGATGTTTAATTTGCATATGCTTATGCAATTATTTTATAGTCTGGAAGATGGGTCACCCTGAGACAAAGCTGCTGACAAAGCAAAAGCATATTATCCTCTTAAACTTGTTATCCTTCGCAAATTGCTTACTGGGAAACAACTTCACAAATAGGAGTTTTCATAATCAGGCAGTGTTATGTATTTAACACTGTCAGAGAACAAGGCTGAGAACTACTTAAGATTCTTACTGAGGCAAGACGGGCTCATCCTATAAACATGCCTGCAACCCTGGATGTCGCCTGCTGATTCCTGATCTCACTGGTTTGCATGTGGCTTTCAAATCACATCCTTGCTGCAGTTGCCTTTCTCTTCTGTGTTCATGCGGTAGAAAGAAAGCAGTGCTAGGGACAGCGGAGTCCTTAGGGAAAAGCGCTGGGAGAACTATGCCTGGACGAATGGCTTAGATTACAAATTTCTTGCTTATAAAGTTAAATCTTGTTTGCACTCTTGCTTTTTGCTTATGTTGGGGTGACATGTGGGACCCTGATTAATCTGGAGCCCTGCTGCCCTGAGACAAATAGGTATACAAATGCACAGCATGGGGCATGGTCTGCCGCCTTCCATTTATCATCAGGTTGGCTTGAGACAGATGTGTTTGGTGTGAATTCAGTAGTACTTGGGAGCGCCAGGCCTTCTACCTTTTCACACATCCTCATATGTCAGACAAGACCCCCGTTCTCATTAGCAGATCTGCTGGTCAGCAACATACACCAAACTCCTTTTGTCACTGTCATTGGTCGAATAAATGAGCAGGGTTTTTTTGTTGGGTATTTTGGGGGGTTTGGGTGGTTTTTTTCTTAGCCTGTACAAAATGAATTAAAACTCCCTAAGGATTACAGTGGGGACAATTTATGGCAATCCCATTCTTCAAGTCTTACTTTTTTTTTTTATTAAGTAGGCAAGCTGTTGTTGCTGTAATGTGATTATCACTACCACCATATGCCTTAAAATCTCACTTGCTCTGGAGGCATGAGATTATCTAGCACTTGCAGTAAGCATCCAGCTGCAATAGCATTGTGTGAAACAGTTGTGTGTGCTGTATTGATCAATGCTAATGGAAGCATAAAGTTCCCCATGGTAAATCAGTGGCTGGAAGCACTCTAATTAAACCTTCCTTTGAAAATAAATGAGAGGTCTGTGATTTTGGCCTCTTCTTCTGAAGGGCATGCTTTTATTTAGAGATTTTTCCAACTTAAATTTTTAGAAGGCTTTATAAATGCCCAAAGCAGCAGAAGTCTCTGAATCATCTTTCTTTCTCCTTTTAAGCCTTTGGTTTAGAAATTATTTTTCTAAAAGATAATCTGTGCCCCACCCCCTTCCCCAAAACTTAAATACTCCAGCTCTAGGGACTGGAATGCTGAGCTCTTTCCTTGCACTCTGTTGTCCAAGCTACTTGTGCTAAGCCCAACCCTGGATGCCACATGCCACTCTGACGTTGTCATGTGTGGTCACAAGGAGTCTGTTCTTACTAACCGCCTATGCAGTAGTCAGAACTGCTGTGCTGATAATTCACATAAAGAACTGCAGAGAATAGAAATATAAGTGATGACAGACATATTAAGACTATAAACGTAATAAGCACGACTACCTTAGCGGGGTATACAAGAAACATGTATTCTCTAAGTATAGTTGTTCATGAGACTTTAGCAGTTTGGAAGATCTTTCACTGCCCTGGCTGCTACAGACCTGAGCTACCTCTTGCCTAGTTACTATGACTTCGGCTCAGACTGAGCCCCTCAGGGACTGTTTTTTATGACTTGAAATCAACTCTCCTGATGTTGACATTTCCTGTCTCTATGTGTCATTTAAATAATCAGATTTGTTTATTACAGTAAAACCATAATGATCTTGCTTTTGTTTGTCTTCGTTTTTAGAGTGGTGTTGAAGATGCCTAAGAAAATGGCCAGCCATGAGTCATAGCTCTTTCAACTGCTTGGCCCATGAGAAGTGTGGTTTAGTTTGGAAGGTGTTCCTGAAGATGACCTTGTCTATCCCCTGCTTGAAGCTCAGTCAGGTGTTGCTCAGGGTCTTGTTCCAGATGAGTTTTGAAAGTCTCCAAGGATGGAGATCACCCAGCCACTCTGGGCACCTCTTTTGGTGCTGTGCTACTATCAGCATGAATTCCCCTTTGTCTTGTGACAATTTCCTTGGTTTCAGGTTGTGACTCTTGCCTCCTGCCCTTTCTCTGTGCACCTCTGAGAAGGGTTGGGCTCTGTCTTCTCTATCCCTCTTCAGGCAACAGAAAAATGCAATTAGGTCTCCCTTTCCTTAACCTTTCCCACTTGTGCTGAACAAGCCCAGTTCCTTCAGCGTCTCCTTGTATGTCATGTGCTCCAGATCCCCAAACATCTTAGCCTTTGACCTACCTTAATCCAGGCAGTAAAGCATGTACTTCAGCATGAAAAGTCTCAGGCTCCAAGCATCAGTGAATGTTGGGATTAATCCAAAAGTCAGTTCTCTCTCAGGCTGAGGTCAGTTGTAGTCATGTAGAGGTTTCTTCTCCAGGAAACCTTTCAGGCACCCCCAGCAATGAAACTCACTTTGCCTTCCGGACCGCTGCTGTTCCTGGGCTGCTCGTTTCACAGGGCTACTGACAATGAGCCTTAAATAGGGCCCATTGCTGTGCCTGTAGAGTTAGGTCCACTCCTACTCCCATGTGTTGCTTTGCATTTAACAACGTGATTTTAACTTAGTATTTGATCACTCAGGAGCGCCAGAGCCTTCTGCAACTCTTCAGTCAGCTTTGGCTCTTACTTCCCTGAACATCCTGCTGCTGGATGGCCCTGCAGCGTGAACCGCTGTGCGTGCTGGGCGTGGATCTCCTGGAAAGCCCATCTGAACGCAGTTAGCTCTGCCGGGCCACATGCTTGTGTCACATTACCGGCAGGATAATAAAGAACTAGTCACAGCCAGTTTGGTATTTTCCAAATGGAGCTGTTATGCTCAGCCTGTGGGGAGAGGGGACAGGCACCAAAAGAGATGCTGCTTTTTGAGAGACAATTAAACCCCCTCTCTGTGCCAGTTTCATTTACAAAAACTATAGAAACCTGTCTCTTAAGAGGTTCATGAAAAGGTTCAGAGAGGATTGCAATTTGTTGGGAAAAATAGCATTTATGAGGATTGGAATGTTGGTGGTTTGCCTCTGTGCATGCTGACCGTAGTCATTTCTCTTCTTCCCCTGCATTTGGGGACCCCGTCTAGCTGTGACTCGCTGAGACAGACAAGCCATAAGGGCGTATTTTCAAAAAGCTTCAGAAACACAAAGAAGGGTAGAGCAAGTCTTTATGCTTGTCACTAAATATCAGTTCAAGGATAAGATACTGCTGCTTTAATTATCTGAGACTTTCCTGTGGATCCAAAAAATACCTCAAAGGAGATAGGGGTTTTTTTTTCCTTCTCTGAAAGTGTGAAGAGCAGAAATGCCCTAAACTTTAGCTTCTAGTTCTTTTGTTTGTATGACAAAATATTCTGAGCATAACAACTTCTGCCCAAGGGTGACATTTTACAGCCTTTGAAGACAAGATTGTACCTGTAGTATTTGTTTTCTTATTCAGGAAGAGGAGTTTCCTGTTCTTAGAGAAGAAAATCTCTCATTTTGCTGCTTGGCAAAGATACTGTCACTTACCATAGAATACATAGGTTTAGATCCCTCCTTTTTTTAATTGAATGACAATAGTACAGAACATTAAAAGATTATCTAAATAAAATAGAGATGTTCTTTTGCTTCCATGATATATGTAAACACAGCTAAGCGTTTTGCAGCAGAGGAATACCATTTCCTTCTAAATTTGAGACCAAACCTCAGAATCTCTCTTAAAGCGAGGCACAGCTAGTTTAAAGCTTTCGGATGATTCAATAAGTGGGTAACCTACAGGTGTGTAAGTAGCTTTGTTCTTCAGGGATGGTGTGGGAAAATAACAATTATTTTTTAAAGTTGTATGAACATACTTGAAAGTTGGCACAAACTTAATATTATGACAATAAAATTACAGTTTTCCATTCATTTTTTGTATCTGTATTGAGACATACTCCTTGCACCTGCAGCAGACACTGATACAAGGTTTCTCTGCTGCTTTTTTACTTTAAGGTGCAAAGAGTATTATCTTCTAAGAAGCAGCTTTTTCTTTCCTTGCTCCATCCAACTTCACTGGTTGGTGTGCATCTGTATCTAGGACATGGTTGTGTCCCTATTCCTTATCTCCTCCCTTCTCTTCTAGAAGAGGCATTCTGGGCATGCAGCCTCTGCTTCCTTATATGCTGCTCTGGGATAGTCCTAATTTGTTGTGATAACAGTCTTTCCTTCCTTCCTTTTGTTGTGCTTTTGCAGCTGCAAATAATCTTTCCCTATACAATACTGACATTGAAACTTGAAGCAAAAGTAGTAGCAGCAATATAAAATGCGGTTGGTGTAATTCGTGGGTTGTCTGCATTATTCGCTAGCAACATGACTTTGCTTAGACCACTCCTAAAATGTGCTTAAATTGTGCTCTTGCTATGGAATGTGAGTTTATATATGGGGAGCCAATCTGAAATAATTAGAATGTCCTGGCAAGCCGACAACTTTTAGAGAATTGGATTTTGGCACACATTCTTCGCAGCTTTATTCAAGCAGGCACAGGAGAAGGAATTGCAATCATCTCTGCCATTTCATAGTTAGAAAAACAGAAAAAAAGAATCACTCAGAAAAGTGGGAAAAAAAAAAAAGAATAAACTATCAAGTTTTAGTTAAATACGGGATTTTGCTGTTTACTGCAAAGGTAGTAGAGCCTTCAAGGAAGACATGTTCCATCTCATACTTAGATATATTTTGCTTAAAAAAAAAAAAAAATGATCTTTGACAGTCTTCCATTTTTGTTCCACTAATGCTTCTATTGGCTTTAATTAGAATTTTGTAATAGCTGGAGGTTGGCCTGACAATAGTGTAAACTCATATAAGCACTAATTTAGACATCAGTGCAAATTTTTTAAGCCACCTTATGTTTCATTAATAATGTGTGAATTATTTTGTTTATAGAAATAATTTAATTATTGGCCATATTAATTTTGAACAAAGCTGCTTTAAAATTACCAGCACGAGCCTAATTAGTTGTGTTGCAGATAAGTGGTGCTCTTTGTTACAAGCTTCCCCTTTCTTGTGCTTTCTGTGCCTGGAGGGAATGCTCAGGATGGGGAATTTAAAGCCTCATCTAGAGTGTTGTTAAAGGCAATTAAATGGAAATTCTTATTCGCTCTCCCTCTTACTGGATTGCTGATGAACAATGGAGGTTATTATTGAACGATCGTTTTCATAGTTGTGCTTTCTTCTTTTTCTCTATAAATATTTCCAAACTGTCACATTTAGGAATATTTTTGTACCTTATTTATAAAAAAGCAGCATGGTTGCCTAAGGCCTGGCGCCGTGGCATATTGATTGAAATCAGCACAACGTGTACAGGGACTGCAGAAGCACGGCGGTGCCTGTAGCTGAGTTGAATGTAAATGCTCATTTCCCCCAATACTTTCTGAAGGCTTTGCTGATTAGCATCTGATATATGAATTTCAACAGACCTGTAGACACTGTAGAGATCTACTGAGAACAAACAGAAGATGTCCACACTGTGCACACCTTTATCCAAAGCTTCCCTGGGGAAAATACTGAATTGTTGACATCTGTCCAACTGCTTTGCATCTATAAACAGTCGTGGAATTACATTTTCCATGTATCTGATCTCCTCAGTATTTCTGGCATAGATAAAACCTCCAACATGTTGGCTTGTAAGTCTTTTTTGCAAGTTAAATCTTTCATGCAGATATTAACTTAAATGACTACCATTGTAGCAGCATTTGCATTATTATTTAATTTAGTTGATTAAGCTGATGTTTGGGAATAAAGTTAAATGCATTTTGTCTTTGGGAGGTAATAAAATAGCTTCTTCAGGTAACATTTATGGATTTATCATAGTTACCTATACTATGCTCATAACTATAGTGTATTGTATCTCAGATCATGAATGAGTGTATCATAACAGTCCTTTCCACCGTGTAACGGTTACTGTCCTCTATGTTTTTCAAATGGAAGTTGAGGAACCATTTCCTTAAGGTCATGTCTAGTGTCTGTAGCAAAGCATGAATTGAAAACAACTGTCCTTTAAAGTTCGACTTCCATCATATAAGAAAAAATAAGGAAACCCCAGTTTGTCAGCTTGCTTCAAACAACGCACAAAACATTTGAGTTTTTTCTCCAGGATGGGGCATATGAAGTAAAAGGCATGTTGTTACATTAAAAAAAGAAAAAACCCAAACACACACAAACACAAAATCCTATTCATGTTGTGTGGCACAAAGCATAAAACTGATCATCTTGAGTCTAGAAATTATGAAATGACCAGTGCTTAGACAGTTGCTTGGGTACAACTGAATTTTAATCAGTTATCTCATATACCTTTTGATGGGGGACCAGTTAAGTCTAGGAACCTTGTTTGCTGTTCTGAGCTGAAAAAGGAATTAGCAATGGGACTGAACAACTTTTATCATTTGCCTCTCTGTAGGAGAGTTCAGCATCCTGCTTTCTCAAACACAGGAGGCATCAGACAAATGGGACACTTCTGTAGCTGTAAAACCACAAGCTGTTTTCAGCTACCCTGTCAACCCAAAAATTCATGGTCTCGTTTTCTTGCCGGTGTGCCCATGCTGATTCAGGCTGTGTTCTCAATCTGGTTTTGAGTTTTCAGTCTGCTTGCCTGTGTGGGCTGTCCTTCTTGCATGCACTATCCACACAGTACCTATTAATTTTTTTCTTCTGTCATCATTAAGCATGCATCTGTCTGTATTTTGGTTGCAATATGCCTATTATTTGCATTTGAAGACTTTAATCACTTAAGTACCAGGTTCCAAAAGGTAACCTATTGACCTCTCTCAGCTGTTTTAAATGAACATCAGGAGGTCATGTCAACTACATAAAGATTTAGTCTAAATTATACGTTAATTTTAGAGGCATAAAACTTTCCCACTTTGTGAGAAAACAGATATGACTGGACCCTACCAGTCACTTCTGCAAGGGCGTTTTGTTTGCTGTTGCACTGCAGTGCTGCCAGGAAACACCGGCTGAGTTTAGGCTCGGTGCCACCTCCTGTGTGCTTCAAGAATAAACCACGGTCTTTGTCCAAGACCCTGGACGATCTGTGTGCTCCAAGTGTGAGGGAGCAGGGAATGGCAAACAGCCAAGTGATCAGAACTGAGCCCTACATCTGTAAGGAAGGCCATGGAGAGAGAGATTCCCAGTTAGGCTGAATGCTGGCTCGGATTTACTAGCGAAGAGACTGCTACGTGCAGGTTGGTTTCAACAGCGTTCAGGTGAGCTGGGTGTGAAAGACTGGAAGTAAGTTAAGCAAATAATGTGTCTAAATGGAGCCACATCACATCTTAGGGGAGGGGGAGCAGTTTGGTACCGGCTGGTTTTGAGAGAAGGGCTAGAGCCTGCTCAGCTGCTCAGCCTTGCCTACAGGGGATTTCTTCACAGACCTGTGCCTGCCACTGATTGCTCCTTAGCAGAAAAATGTCAGAGAATCCTGAGCCTTGGTTAATGAATTGTGAAAGGGGAAAAAAATTAAAGAAGTAAGCTTTAAAAAAACCAAACACCTACCTCTTATCTGAAAGAGAGAGACAGATTTGCGAGTGGCTGAGGGAATACTCCGTGCTCAGTGGGCATTCAAGTTGTGCCACAAAATAAAACCTGTCCCTGACATTAACTCCAGTTAGGCATCTCTAGCGCAGGTTTCTCTCTGTGGTGCCATAACGACAATTGCCTGGGAAATACACTACCCTCTTGGATAATCCCAAACTGGTTTCCCAGCTTTTGTGTTAGGTATGTGGAGGTAACTAATACATAATACATTCTGCTTTGCAGCAACTTAGCAGCTGAAATAGATACTCATTTCAACAGGTTCAATGCTGTCGCATTATGCATCAGAAAAACTATATTAAGTGTCAAAGCCATAAAAGTAGGCTGCCTGCTCATCCTGACAGCAGTCAGGTCATGTTTTATTGCCTATTAATCATCACAGACTAGAAGACTGGATTTCTGTGCAAATGCTTGAGAATTTCTGCCCCAGGAGGTGGATAGTAACAATAAAACTCAAACACAGAAATAGTATCCTTCATTACCTACTTATGTTTTCAGTTGATCTTTTGCATTTGTGCTGCTACTACACCTAAATTAGATATCTAACTTCTCATTTTTCTTTTTTTTTTCCTTTTAAGTGCTAAATACAATTTTAATTTTACAGATATCATTTCATGTCACTTGCACATTAGCTTGCTATTGCTGTTTATACTTGTCATATAAATGTTCTTGCATATGTTGTTTGGAACAGTCATATTTTTCTATTTTTTTTTACAAATCTGTGCCAGTTGTATTAACTGCATTATTTCTTTCATACTGGTTTGCTTCTGACACTGGAATTTCTGTCTGGGGTTCTTTAGAGTGGCAAATGGCCTTTTCCTCAAAAGTTATGCCTTTCTCCATGATCAGACTGACCTTGTGTGCCCACTGTTGCCATCCTTTATCATGCACTTAAACAAGTACTCATCATTATTTTATCATTCTCAAAGTTCGGGTTTTAAGACACACTTAAGAAGTCATGATACTGTTATACAATTCTCAGGTCTTAGAATATATACAACATATAATGGCATCTTGTTACTCAGCCTTTATGACAAACAAAAGAAGAATCTCCTAACTCAGTCAAGAGCATCCTTTCAAGCAAAGTCTTGAGAGAAGTGATGGGACTAGTATAAGGTGAAATTCAAACTGGTCACTGTTAGGACAGTCTTTGTCAAAACAGTAAATGTGTCTCAGTTTTTGTAGCTGATTTAAGGTATTGTGCTTAGCCTAGGAGGGTTTTTTTCAAGGCAGTAGAAGCCATAAAGGGCTATATAGCCCCCTCTGAGTCCCAACTTGAATTTTGAAGATGATGCATTTTGTCAGAAAAGTTCTGCAATGTGATTGCTGAAACTAAGAGCTGCCAAGGGACCAGTAGTAATTTCTACATGATTTTAATGAGTAGCCACACCAAGCAAGGCAGCACCATACTGCAAAGAACTGTGGTAACTAGCTAATACATCTGCAAGATATGCTACGGCACCCATCCAAAATATTATCGTAGAAACAACACAAGTGAGTGAATTGGGTACTGTTCCCACCATTACAACCACAGTGCTTTGCTTCTGCAGTTACTTCTTCATGGCTAGGTCAGAGAACTCCATAGCATGTGTTGAGGTACTTGTCCTAATCTAGTTGAAAAGATGGAATATCATGGGAGAGCCTAGCCCTGCTTTTGCCATCCTGGCATCACCTGTGGTTTGGGGAGAAGCTGGTTTGGTACTAATATAGGTGACACAGTACTTTTAGGCAGCAACAGCATCTCTCCAGGAGCCAAACTATACATCTTCACTATAAATATCTGACCACAATATCAGTACCCTCTTAGATGGTGAACACAGCACATCTGCTCTGCATTGGTGTGGTACTTCTTCCTCTCCCTTGGTGTCATGCGATGGCAAAGGAAAACTATTTGCCCCATCAGACTTCCACAGCAGGCTGGTGTTTTTCCATTTACAATACCATAAGATATGTTCAGCAAACCAGTTTGTATCCAACATCTGACCCAAATACAAGTGAACTTTCTTTGGCTTGTGATCCAGGTTGCCGCCTTCTCACGTTTTGAGCTTCATTTGCTTTTTCCTTCCATACCCAATGCCAATGCCAGCTGCATCCAGTTCTCACATGGGAATGCCTCTGTGCCAAATGCTCCTCCAGTTTGTATCTCATCCATTGCTGGCTTTCACTAATAAGGATTTCTCAGTTCCTGGGGACCTTTTGACTCTTTACTGTCCAACACGTTCAGGAGGTAATTGTGAAGGTTGAAGTGGGCTGTTCCATCTCTACCAGGCTGCAGCCCGTTCATGCTGTTGGCTGAGCGTGGTGTTTGTGTGAAGCAGTGGTGTGAGGCATATTGTCACATCCAGGCCTGGAGTCTGGTAATCGTTGGAAGATAACTGTTGCACCTGTTACAGTTAGTTGACCTGAAAAGTTTTTCAGGGTCTAACTTTTGCCACTCTAGGGATGGCTTCAGTGAAGTCAGTGAGCACAGTTAATTGAAATATTTACGTATCACAGCAAGGTTATAAGGTTTTATAAATAAGTTAACATATTAAACAAATTATTAAAACATATCAAAATAGAACAAATATCTGGCTACCAGCTGAAAAATATTGATGTATGGCTTAATCTAAAAGTGATTCATCTCTTAGAAGACATCTAAGTGGATGTGTCTGGAAGGTTTAAGATTTTTTGTGTTCTATACAGACCATGAAATATAGAAGGACTTTGGGCTTGCTTTTTAATTAAAAGACATCTTGTGTTCCTCTCCTTGTTTTATGGATCTGCATAATTTCCATCGATATAGAAAGAGAACTATGCTTCCTTTCTATTATTCCCCTGATTTTTAACATATTGATAGTAGTTTAGGAAAGAAGTTGAATAAGGTTTGAATTGAATACAGTAACATTCAAATTTGATTTCATAGGAAAAAATGTTTAAATTATTTTCTCTGACATTTTCTGTAGTCATAGTTACAGGAAAATGTTCTGTATACAGAAACTTTCTGTTATACTATGCATCCTCCCCAAATTTTGTATTCATGGCTGTTCTCAAACATCATGCATGCCAAAATGCACCTTCAAAGTACATGTGAGAAAAATATAGTATGCACCTGGACGGTCATCGACACTGCGTACTGGTATTTACCCATAGCGCTTGAACTATTGTTCTCTAGCAGAGAGCGCTCCAGCTCCCATGTCTTCATGAGCTTCTGTAGCGCTGGCAGTCTGACCTGCTGTTCTGCTGTGTGCTGATTTTTTTTCCCCAGAATACACAGTGGTTTACATTTGTAGGGTCTTTATTAGACTGGCGCTTTTTGCTCAGTCTCAATTTAGGAAGAGTGAGCCATTGGATATAAGTATGTAGAGTAAGATAGTATTTATTAGCAGTGTTCCTGAAACAGTTGTCTTAGATTGACAGATATAGTGACTGAATCAGTGCTTAACAGTTTCATTAAATTGAATTTCTTGTTATTTGGAAAATCCTATTTGGCAAGTTGCTGATGCTTGCTATTTCAGTAACTCATGGTCTTTTAAGAAGACAGCTGGGTTAATACATTATTGAATATTTTTAGAATCCTTTAATGCTGAGTTCACAGGATTCTCTAAGTGAAGTAGACTTAAAAGCTAAAAAGTTTTTGAACAGGGTTTTACTTTGAAGTTTCTAAGGGACTGCTTCAGTTCTAATGCCAGTAAAACCTCGAATGTGTTCTGAAAGTCTATAAATAGTGGCAGTAAAACAATGGATTTCATTTGGTAAGTAGTTATTACCGGTGAGAAGGTAAAGGAGGCCACTGCTTACAGTGGGTACAAATGTATACTCTGTTTTGGTTTCATAGAACTGCGTAGAGATTAGGCTTTTGGGGAGGATTTCCCACTGAAAGAACATATATTACCATGACTTACATCTTTCTCTCCTATGTTGAGGGAAAAAAAATTAAAAATCATGGTCTTTCAAACACTTTCTTTGAATTAGGATATATGAGAGACCTTTTGCCTGTGTTAGGCTAAATATTCTCAATATTAAAGGCCTTCTTTCGGCTTTTTCCAGAATTAGACCGTGTCATTTTCAACCAAATGTCTGATTTTAAAGGTAATAATAATAAAAAAACCCCACAAAAACAAAAAAACAAGCTTTGCTTTTTATTTTACTTTGTATATTTTATTTCTCTTTTTATTTATATGTTATTTTGTGTTATTATTTTTATGTAATTATATTATTGCAGGCTTTTCTCTGTCTTTTATAGCTAAATGATACCTCCATTACTTTTACTGTCGTGGCTTGTACTTTGCTTTCTTCCAGGTTGCTTCAGAGCTGTCCAGAATAACACCAGAAATTGCCACTGAGAAATACTGCCTTATTAAACTGACCGCTCTAAGCTAGTAACAAGAGGAAGAGAATCACTGAAAATTTACCTATATATTTAGAAACTTATTGAATTACATAAATGTTGTTTCTTTTCAGCAGAAGCAGAAAACACTGAGTACAAATGAAATGAAGGGGCTGTCAAACTCCGTTTAGCTCACTAGCACTGTAGGTGGCCACTGCTTGTACTTGGCTCGTTTATCTTTTTCTCAAGTTATAGGAGTTTTTTCCATACCATAATATCAGCTCCTGTAATAAAAGATTCTTGTAAATAGAAGGCAATTTGGAATGATTTGTCAGCTATTTATGCTCTTTAAAAGAAACCACACAATTATTTTGTAGAACTAAAGAAGAAAGGAATTGACGAATTATCAACCGGCCTCATGTAGGAGAGTTAAATACTGGTGCTAATTAATGGCTAGTTAGCAGAGCACCATCTTGATCTCAGTGGAGATCGCCTGGATAGGGGCCATAAATCCATACTGCAAATGAGAACAGCTTCAAGATGCTTCATTTCAGCTAAATGAGATGGTGGCCCTCAGCTGTTAAGGCAGTATTTATTGGGTCAAAATTTGGGACTCACAGATCTATTTAATTCCCGCTGGCTATGCAGCTGCTCATTATTGTTGATAATTTTTCTAGGGCTTCAGTAGTTTTATACTGTGCACTGTTTTCCTCTTGCAGGCATTTGGACAGTCCTTCTCGATTCACCGCAAAGTGGCTGAAGATGGTGAAACACGTGAAGAGACCCTCCTGCAGGAATCTGCATCAAAGGAAGCTTATTACCTCGGGAAGATTTTGGAGATGCAGAACGAGCTGAAGCAGAGCAGGGCGGTGGTCACCAATGTTCAGGCAGAGAACGAGAGACTCACGGCTATTGTTCAAGACCTGAAAGAGGTAAATGGGGGGTGTTCAGGGAGCAAAGGGCTGAATTGTCTTGGAGTATCATGGATGGCATGGTTCTGAGTCATAAAAATAATACAAGAAGTAAAAATGCTCACCTACCAGTCTGTGACTATCCCAGAAACCACCTGGCCTGAGAGGGCTGCAATTTAGAAAGGAAAAAAATGTAACTTTAAAAATTATGTTTGAGCAACAACAAAAAACCCTACAGATATAATAAAACCTAATTCAGGAAGCTATAATTTCTGAAGCACTCAGCAGTTTGCATTGTATTTTATAACACCTATGTATAAGTGGATTTTACATAAACACATTTTCTGCACACTTCAGATATTCATGCAACTCTTCTCTTTCTCAACATTCACGTGATTTCTCAGGTATTCTGGATTAGCTGGGATTAGATGAAGCTTTCACCAGTTTTCTTCTACTCTAAAACAAAATTAAAACGCATGCTCATATTTAGAAAACGGTCAATAGGAAGGAAGCCAAATGCAGTTACTGGCCATATGGGACACAGTGGTTATTGATTGATCTAAATGGAGAATTTAGTAATATTTTAGAACTTGTCTTTTTTTCCCTGAAATCCGGTAAAAAACCTTTAGATAGAAGGGTTTTTTACTTACTATTGTTTCTATATCCCAATTAGTTGACAACTGGTATAATTTTCCTAGTTTATTCTTTCCATATCATTGGTTAGTTTGCACAAGTCACGTAACAAAGCTCAACACAAGACCATACACAAGAGGAAGGTGAGTGTTTCCTTCAGCTTTGCTAGCAAATTTTGTCTTGCTCGCTTTCTTAGACTCTTAGACACAAACACCTTAGACTCCCGAAGGTGTGTGTGTCCCACCATGCTGGCCAGCATTAATTATGGTGAAATGGAGGATAAGGAATACTGACTATCAAGTTCTCATCACCTGTCCTGGGTTTCTCATAGATTTGTGACCCTGTGCTCATTTTAGATGTGCCTTTTTTGTCCTTAAGGAGATGATGGTTATTGAAAACTTCTGTCTTTTCTGCTCATCCTGCTCCTGTGTGTCCCTGTGCGATGCTGCTGTTCTATTCATTGCTCTCTAGTCTCCTTTCCTAGGTGTAGGCTGTTTTTGCAGTCTGGGTGTCTGAGAAGTTGCACATGGGTCTGCTGTGATCTTGATGGCCTGTTCATCGAGGTGCCTTCAATGCACATTTGTCTTTTATCCTTCTACCATTTCTTCTAGTGCTTTCACACACACATTTGTACCAGTCTTACTCTGTCATACCAGTCTTCTCTTACAAAAAAAACAATCTCCATGGATTCAGTTTTCTAAGCAGAGCAACTATATGCAGTACGGCAGCACTTGGAAATAACCCCACATCTTCCCTATTTCCCTACTGTCCAGTTGCGGGAAGAGGTGATTCTGGAAAGTGATTCTTTCATGTGACTTTAACAAATTAACAAAGAATATTATGTTTTCTGTAGCTGAGTGGAATGGCTTCCTTTTAACCTACAGAAAGCCCTGGGGACAGGGTCTCCCTGGGACTGGGCTGTTTACTTCCATTGAACATTCTTATTTAATTGTTGCACTGGACTTGCCCATAATACAAATCAGATTGCAGTAAGAAGTAAATATATGCTATTTATTCACAAGTTCTAATTAAAATATGTGATTGTAACTGCTGTCGTGGTGGTTAAAAAAAAAAAGACCCCCAAAACCCCCAAGTTTATATACATTCATCCTAAAATCTTTTAAAATCTTTACAAATCTTTGGTTAAAGCTTGCAGGTCCTGATGACCTGGGGTTCAGTCACAAATGAACAACCAGGTTAGAAAATACATGTTTGTCTTTGTACTAGATTCCTTCCTCTGGGGTCTCCTTGGGATTTCTTCAAATGGAAATCTCCCTTCCATTGCCTGTTGTGATTATTGATCTGTAAGTTATTCAGGAGGCAGTTTCAGTACCTGTCCTCCCTACAATATTGATTGTCCTCATTTCTTTGAAGATAATAGTAACCCCTAGTGTAAGACCAGCTGCAATTATTTCCTATTCTAATGCTAAATAGAAACAAGCCCTAGTACTTAAAGTGCAATGAAAGGATTTACTTGAATAAAAATAAGGCTAGTAAACTGATTGTTATTATTAAGATGATGGTGGACCCTCAGTATAAAGTCCTTGACTATGTTGAACTTTTATTTTGTGGAACTACAATTGATGTATTTAAACATAAATGGGATTAGTGCAGGCAGTTCATTACCAAGCTTACACCACACACTATTATGATTAATTACTTGAGTATAATAAGAGGTAGAGGTAATTGACACCTACCTCGGGCTCTTATGGATCTTATCACATTGAATTACACTGGTTTTTCACCTTGAGCTCAAAGAAGTCTGACCCTTGTACCCAGCTCAGTATACCTTGGTCCAAACACATAAATCCCATGGCTGCAACGTCCAAGTGCCTGCAGAAGTGAGATGTCCTTCTACTGTAAGTGTTTATGAACTTTGCTTGGTTCTGGGTACTGCTAATAGAAAAATGCAGGCATAGCTTACTCCAAATCTTGACAATCATTAAGGTGGGGAAAAAAAAAAAAGAAATGTCTGGTACATTTTGGGGTAAAGACAATCGTTAGAAGCTGCCACAGGTAGATCTCACTGAAAAATGCAGTAAGAATGTAATTTGTCTCTTTAAGCAGTATATTTGAAAATCTAGTTAGAGAAAAAAGGAAGAAACAAGGATGGTCTTCATGTGAGCAACTGTAATGAGTGATGTAGATTCCGAATGTAGGTTACCTGGCTGTATCTTGTCTCTTCCCCTCCCTGCCCACCCCCTCCCACTCCTGCAAGATAATATGCTTTACTGTTGTTTTTTAAACCTAACTAAGACATCTTATAAACTAAGCCAAAAAAAATACCACTTCTTTCACCTTTAGACTTAATATAAAACATTAGTATGGTTCTGGAAATAGCATTTTTGCATAGGTGACAGAAATTTATGGTACTTTATCCACACACACAGTCCCTGATGATAGCTGAAGACTGATAGCTAAGGTTTCAAAAAGTGAGCCCTGTTGGCACCACATCCCTAAATAACACAGTTGGTGCTTCTCCATTCTCTAGTCTGTCATGGGAGTTCTCTTCCAAATACATTCTGCTTTCTGAATTTGCACAGAAATCCATAGTCATATGAATGTGTATGTGCATTTTGTGAACCATCAGAAGACATGCGCATGAATACTGATGGCTTTTAGGAATCTTGGGTATTCTATAGCCCCAAAGTTTAAAAATTCATGCCTTTTTGCAAGTACCTGCCATACAGTCACAGCTGGTGTCTGCAGGGCAGGTTGAATTGGATCCCTCTTGCTATAAAAGGCTCAGGTCTCTGGAGATTATGCCTCAGTCTAGGAAAGCAAACAAACCAATTTCAATGCTCATCACTAGAAAAAGACATATTTTTGAAGCACTTGAGTATTTGTTTCACCCTGATGCTGAAGGATGAACCAGGAATATCTGTACACAGATGGCCACCTGGATTCATGTTAAAATGAGCAAAAGACTAAAACATCAGCAGCATATTTTTGATGTAATAAAAATCCCTAGAGTTTTGGATAGGAATGTTACTAATTATCACTAACTAAATAAAATATACATTTTTGGAAGGTAGGAAGCTCTTTTCATTCTTTTCTCCCACCTTAGACAGGGATATAGAAGGTTATTTGGTGATTTTTAAAACTGTTGTAATCTGAACAAAAAAGTACACTGATTTTAAAACTGAGGCCAGAGATACCTCTTTTAGCAGTCAGAGATCAGATTTACAAAATCTGTATGTTATGCAACACACAGTTTGTGGCATATGGCCTCTCTATGTGGAGAGATCAGTATGGTTACTAGCTCATTTAACTTTTTCCAACCACTTATGAATTGCCTGCCTTTATTATAAATGCTAAAGAAATACTCTTTTTAAAACATATTTAAAAATTACAGTCTTCCGTAACTTTCTAATTCTCTGGTGTTTGTTGTTTCCCATTGAAAAACACTGTTTACTTACAACTGGGAGATGGGTGACTGGTTCTTCTACTTGTGCCACTGAAAAATCTTTTTGTATGGTAACCATACGCACTTTATAGATGGATAAAGAAAATGAAATCACTGCCTTGAGAGGTTGACAACTGATAGAAGTGGTAAGGCAAGCACAGATGACTCAGCTCAGAAGTTGGAGCAGAAAGTTCTTGTGATGAGATCGTACTCCTCCTTCAGGAGGAGGATGGATGCCTTGGGGCTGGGCATCTGATTCAAACCAATTGGGAGCTGGAGGGGAAAGAGCACCAAGCAAAGAAAGGAAGCAGGTGAAACTGTAGAAAATGGAGATGAAAGATGATGGCACAGTTTGAGTTTTGTAGGTGTTATAAGACTAGGATTAGGAGTTGTGTGAGGTGGGTAGATGAGTGCTTCTGTATCTGAGGGGCTGGCAGGTATGGCTGTCTCTTTCTTCTGAACAAGACTAGTGAAAAGGAGAAGGGACAACTTAAAGTCAGGAAGCAAAGCGTTAAAATCTATGCTAGCCAATGCTACTAAATGTCACTGCAGCAGCTGCTGGGATTGCAGAAAGAAATCAGCACCTGGGTACCTGCAGTCCGGGAGATAACAGATGAACAGGGAGGTTTATGTGATGGGATTGTTAATGGGCCATGGCAACAGCACGCACCTGGGCTTCTGGAGGGCAAAAGCAGGGATGGGGGCAGAAAAATACAGATTGGTGAGGCATTATGTGCTGAAACCAGGTGAAAAAAAAATATCTGAGTTGAAGTTGCGCAGCCCTGCTGCTCTTGAAATAAATAGCTAAATTTTTATTCATTTCAGTAGTACAAAGATCCTGTACTTCACGCTAATCAGGAAACATATGGGTGTGATAGCTTGGATTTTTTTTGAGGGGAGCATATGTATGATGCAAAGCGTGAGCACTTGTGCTGGGTGAATAATTAGAAGTTGTTTTTTTGCTAGCTATGGCCATTTCAGAAACATAACCTCATGCTAAGTGACCACATCTACATTCTGAAAATACATGAGAAATGGAAAAAATTTACAGGCATCGTGTTCAAGTTGACTTTTATCTAAAAAAAAAATATTAAGAACTGGTATTTCTATACTAAATATACCTTCAAAAAATTCCTAACTGTCTGTTTCCTATTTAAAAATCATAATTATTTAGTGTGAAGATTTAGGATAAGAGTAAATCCTAAAACATTTAAATTGGAACACATATCTAGTTAATACCCTGTCGTGGCTTAACCAGTACATGCTCACACCAATTTCAGGTTATTGTTTCGTTGCTCTGGAGTTAGACTGTGACAGGATTTGGGTACATAGTGCTTCATGTTTAATGTAGCATGTAGTTAGGCCCAAAACTGAGATCCTTAATACATTCAGTTGTCATCTACTCCTGGAAGCTCATACAGTCGTTAGATGCCCAAGTTACCACCTGTAAAACTTTCTGCCTTTTTTAAAATGTCTGTTTCCAGGCACATTCTGAAACACCTCTGGCTTGGGCTGAGGTCTGTTACTGCACTGCTGCTGGATGTTGAGCACTGCTGTAGGTTCTACTGGGATCCTCCAAGGAGAGATGTTTCCCTAGCTGATCTCATCACCTAGTGATGTCCTTCCACTCTCTGGTTCTGTGATTGTGGCAAGGTTTGGGGTTCCAAGTTCTTCTCTGCCTGAGGGGTCATGAACCCCTCTCTCCATCTGAAGAAAGTACCCTAGCAGTCAGTTGGCAGCCTCTTCATTCCTTCAGATGAAGCTGCTCACTTTGAGGGATAGTTAGTGTTTTGTGGGTCAGGAAGAGCGAGAGTGAGCAAGCTTACAGGAATGGCTGTAGCCTAAAGGCTAAGCCACTCAGCTGGGAATAGGGAACTAGTTCTAGTCCCTATTTCAATTAATGTTTAATAAGAAATACTTAAATATTAATTGGGGCAGAGACCAGAACCCCAGTCTCTCCTCTGTGAGGTGACAGCCCTCAGCAAAAACTGCCTCCATTCCTCAGAGAGAGCGTGGTCTTTTGCCTGGATCTCTCATGGCTAGTGGTTTGGCTACTGAGCTCGTTGGAGAGGTAGCTCCAGGTTACCGAGTGAGGCAGCTTCCTCCAATTCTGTGTTGAAGAAACATGGAAAAGGTAAGTTTGGGAGAGGAATCACTGCTGTGAACCGTGTACTGCAGGAAGCACCTTTTAGTGGCCTGGCCATAGTGACAAAGCTCTCTTAGGTGTTGCTAGCTTGCTCTCCCTTGTAGTTGTCTAATTTTCTTCATGCATAGAATAGGGAACCTGTGATCGTGCTTTGACAATTATCCTAGACAGTGAAGTGATTTAAGCAACTGTAGTGTTGACTGTGACAAAGCATGCAGCATCCTTCCATGATCTTGCCTGCTCCCTCATGGTGGTGTTCTGTGCTTCCCAGTGGTTGCATCAACAGGCTTATCCCACTCAATCTACTGAACAATGGAAATTTCTTCTGGTATTTATGCTAATTAAATAAAGCCTGCATTATAAATGTATTTATCTTCTTACTAATATTATGCTGGTACTTGCACCAATGGCTTCATTTCTAGAGGGAGAATGAGTAAGGAAATATGGTGCAGTGTTCAGTGCAGCCATTGGTGATGCTGACTTCATCTTAATGTACCTTCCTGCAAGCTCTGCTTTTTGAAAAGGAGCTGTAGGAAAATGATGCCAGAGCAGCCCAATGAGATGACTGTGGGGGTCAGAGCTGCCTGAGAAACAAAGGCGTGATAGAGAGAGAGCAGAACTGTTCCTCCTGTCAGGAGAGTTCTCTCATCACAATTTATAGCAGTATTAGCATAGTCAGTCTAACTGGCTATATTTACATTCCTTTGTTTTAGAAATTTCCTTCAACTGGCTAGAACCGGCTCTAAATTAGGCTTAGAATATAAATATGTTACTTTGCTCACTGGGAGGTGTTTTTCTTCTCTCTCTTCTGTTTTTAGAAAAGCTTGCCGCAGGGAGGTTTTCCAGCTTGCTAATGTCTAGCCACCCTCCCAAATTTTTCCCCCCTATTTTGCTGACAGTGTTAATGGGTGGGGGGTTTTTGTCTTGAGAGGCTGAAAAGTTTGCTAGAAATCTATTGCTTCCTTTTGCTTTCAGGAAAAGTTTTCAGATTGACCCTAATCCTAATTATCATATAATAGCATAATGTTCTGTAACATGGGAATTTTGTTAGATGTTGCTGACTTGCTTCAAGCCAAACTCCAGTATATATTTGTGTCTTATCTGGACCTCTTTAAAAGCATGTTAATGGTTAACAGTGTTTTTCCTGGGAAGCTGCTTGCTTGTCTGTGTTCTATCTAGACTGGAGAGAGCTGCAGGACCTCTGGGGACTTTAGGCTGAACAGGGTGGAGAGTGACCCTGTCCTTGCTCTGAATTACTGTCCTCTTGACACAGGCTCTGGAAAATCAGCAGTGCGTGTTTGTAAGTGAAGGCCACCGGCGGCCGTCACTGGATTGACTGCAAGTGGTGCCCTTCACTATCACTGCAAGGCTGTTCCTTTAACCCTTGGTCTGTTTTTGATTTCTGACACTCACACACACATTTCCATCCATACTGTGTTCATATTAATCTCACTATTTCTTTTACAAGCGCTTACATCTGCTCGCTTCAGACTGATGTGAAGCAAGGTGTAGTCCCTGTAGAAGAGGTCTGTCATGTTAAAAGTCTGATGAGTGGCTGGGGGCAGGGGGGGAAGCCCTCCCATTGAGTCATGAGGTTCAAAAAGGATCCCCTTGCTTCCTAAACTCCTTCTCAGAGAGGAGTCTAGGTGTGCCTAGATCCAATCCTAGTCTCAGACTTGGTCAACGGTTTTAACTCTAAAGGATTATATGTACAGCCACTCATCAGAGTCAACATTTTCCTGTCAGAGCCCAGTTTAAGGAATTTCACTGAAACAGTTTCACAAAGTTGAAAAAAATAGATGATTTATACAGGCAATGGATATAACAAGTTTGGAATTGCTGTTGATAAATGCACTTACTGGAAAAATCGAGCTCGAGTTAAGGGTTCAGCGCTTTTGTTAACAAGACTATCCTGGGTAACATCCAGTGTAGCCAGAGGCACGAGTCTTACCAAAGAGGGATCCCTGCTTGGGGAGGAGAGAGGTCCAGGCTGTTGACCCATCCAGCAGTTAGAGTTCTCATTGTAAAAATAAAATAAAATAAATAAATATCTAAAATGCTGGATTTTTAGATTCACGGCGAGGTGGGACTAAGTCAATTATTGTGTGCTGATTGACCCTTAACAAGGTATCCATTCTGGAAGGTCAGCTGGGCCCAACGGTTCAGTGTGGAGCGGGGAGAATTTATTACAGATTTATGATACGGATTCACGGGTAGAGTCGTGCAGGGGTCTTCCTGACCTTCACTGAAGCAACGCCAGGCTGTGAGGCCCCTGCCTCCCCCTGGGCATCACTCAGTCTGCTCGCTTGTTAGATCGCATCCATTATCTGTTTTATGAGATAGACGTGCTGCTCCAGTCAAACCCCCAAATCCACTTTGAGCTGAAATACGTTCATTGTTAGGTCAGGATGGTGCAGGGGGCACACACCGCCCCAAGGTCCCCTGCAGAGTGTCTCCTGACAGGAGCGAAGGCAGTGTGCAGATGGGTCTGGTGGCTGTGGCTGCCGCAGGCTGCAATGGGAAAAAACAGCAGCAGACCACACTGAAGTGTAAAGCCTGGCTTTGCGGCATGAGGCAGTCTGAACGGTACAGAACTGTGCAGGTTGTTATCAGCGGGTGTTTGCTGACACAATTTTTTACCAATTTTCACATGGTTTTTCCAGTGGTTTTGGGAGGGTGTTATTTTGTAGTCAGATGCTGGTGCTTGTTTAATGGTTTTCACTGCTCTGTGTGTTTACTTTCCCCTGTTCACAGAACTTTCCTTCTGAAAAGCAACAAAATGGCTTTCTTTGTCTTGGAGACAGAAAAATAAAGCAAGCCGTGATTTGTAATCCTACCAAATCTCTCCTCATGCTGTGAAAGGGATAGATATACTGGTAGCCTGATACTGTCTGTCAAAGGAGGAGCTTTGCGTATAGGCAGCAAGACCTGGCTGCGTAGACTGATTCTGAGTACCCTTATTGACAGATAAAGCTTTAATTATAAATCTGCCATTCAACCTGATCTACTACTTAGTTACCACCAAACACTTTCTTGTGGTTGTTGTTTCATGCATTGACCAACAAACTGCTCCCTCCTGCACGTGAAACCAGAGGTGGCTATGGAAAGATTTACTCTTTTATTTCCTGTAATATGGTTTATAACCCTAAATTGCTATAATTCTGTAGTTGCTCATAAAATTATTGTTTCCAAGCTCATACTCCTTATAAGCACTAACTGGAATAGAATGGGAAGGCCAAGAGTGCAGGATAACTACATTTTGTTGTGGCGCTCTTTTCTCAGGGTAATCTTCACCTCCTTGTTCTGCTGTTCTTGCCCTGGAATATACCTGCAAGCTAGCCAAAGCAGCTTTGACTGGTTATGTTTCCTGTTAATGAGCCAGGGACAATGACTTAGGATGCAAACTTGTGATCTGACACATGCATGACAGTTTTCTTTGGCAAGGTTCAGGCATTTAGCTGTGCTGCGAATAACGGCCAAACAATGGACAGTAGGGAGGTCAAAAAAAGGCCAGGTGGGATAATGGAGCATAACAAGGGACTATTGCATACAGAGCGCTGCCTTGTAAATACTCAAATTCTCAGCTCCTTCTTTCAAAAAGGGTCCTTTGCAGGGCCTCGAATAGAAAATGAAAGAGGGTGTCCTTTCAGCTGCACTTTGTAATCTCTGGGCAGTAATTAATCAAATCGGATCTGGCAGTGCTTGTTCTTATGTAAGATCTGTGAAATAATGACCCCTTATTTGTGCCGAGCTAGTGTTTCAAAGCCCTTTACGTACCCCTCTGTGCCAGGTATTGAGTGAGAATGTGCTGAGAGGACAGCTGTGGAGCCCAGAGGTATACCTGGGTTTAAAGAAGAGTGAGGTGAATTTCATGGAGGATGGGGCCATCAGTGCTGCTTATACTTGAAGATCCAGACCCAGGGCCCAGCTCAGAAAGTTCCTCAACCCCCTGATGCAGGCGGCCAGGAGGGGATGCCAGGGAAAGCATCGTCATATCACATCCCTGTTTCTGAGGTATCATGCACCTGTGAGTGGCTGCTTGGAGGCTGGGCTAACAGCTCTCTGAACTTGAGAAGATATTGGGTTTGTGCAGCCTCTACTTTTTTAAAATGCATAACTTTGCCGGCGTGTTTTTGTTTCTAGAAGAGGAAGCCCTCTTAAGAACTGCTGTGCTGACTCACCCTTTTCAGTATTAATTTGCTGGTTAAGAATAACTTGAGCTTTTGTCTATTCAAGTGGTGTGGAGTAATACAGTTTTTGGCAGTGACGGGATTAGCTGTGTTGCCAGTTTTTAAAGAATCCTTGCAATGTGATCTGGACTCTCAGGAGCAAGAGCCCAGGAGCTGTGTTGATTTGTACCTTGTGACTTCATTCATTTGCCTGAGATTAAGCGGGAAAGGAAGAAAACCCTGGGTGCCAGACTTTCTGAAGCTTGAGTCCAAAAGCTTAAGCTCTCTTCCAGATAAAGTAAAGACACAACAAGGAGGAGAAACTTTTTCTGGAAGTCCTCACTGCCTCAGTGCATAAACAAATAAATCATAAGTTTCAGTGACATGTGCCACTGTTAAAGAATACGAAACAAACGAAGGTAAGTTTGTTGTCCCTGTTCCAGTTAATTCCCTTTGATTTTTTTAAAATATCCTGAGCAGTTTCCAATTTCAAAAAGAAAAAAAAAGAGTTAAAACTTCTCTGAGAGACTGATGCTGTTCTTACCAGTCATTCAGTGTTAGAATGTGCCTGGCAATTGCTGAATGTTTTATGCCTTCAGGACTCAGGGTTAGAGAACAGTAATCTTGATGTATTCCCAGTGGTCAGTGCGCAGGCGGTGCAGCCGTATTTCTCTTCTCCTGGGAGTCCCTGCGTGCGTTGCAGCTCTGCCTGACTTTACCTTCTCTTGCTGACTTTCTCCTGTTCTCTGCATACGGATGCATCGCGGCCTGTTTTCCTAACCTGCTTCCTCCTGAACTTTTGATGTTGCTCATGATTAAGCAGTGCAGAACTGAAGTCATTGATTGAGAGACGAGACTCACCAAACAAATCTGAAAAACCTAATGATCTCTTCTGGTGCTGTGATTAGTACTTGGACCCTGAGTGACTGTCTCTCAGGGTCAGTCACGCGTGCCAATCACATGTGGACAGCAATTACCAGCCAAGGTGCTTGAGCTTCTGCTCTGCTCTCATTTGTTCAAAAGCCATGTTTATTTTCAGTGTATTTTTTCTTGTTCTTTTCAATACTGATTAATTTGTAAGAGTTTCTCCTAGGATTTACTAGGTAATTTTGGGAAATGGGATTTACCTTTTCCTATGAATGTGTCTTAGATACCAGGGTACAGAGCTTGTGTCATTGCTGGTGATCTGACCCCAGAAGTGGGTTATTTGTGAGGTATAGTCATAGTGAGACTGAGTATGACATGTCTAATACATGCCTTTGGATAGTTAGCAAGTAGTAAAAATCTCCTTGGCAAAAAAAACCATCAAACAAATAAAAAGAAAGAAGCCGCATAGAAAAAAAACCTATGAAACCCTGAAAGCAATGAGAAAAGTGAGCATCTTTGGGGTTTATATTTTTGTGCTCTGTGTATTGGTATCTTCTCATTTGGATTCATTCAGCCTACATCTTAAAAACTGATGCCTGCTCTGTATGGCGATGTGATGACAACCTTAAGTGTGGTCCTCTGTGGAGAGGTTCTCCAGTTCAGTTCCCACTTCTGCCCCAAAACCTCAATCTCATTACCAGTTTGGCACTGGTATGAAAGCATTAATAAGTTCTTGGCTCCCACCATCCATGCTAATTGTGCTTTCTGCAACAAACTCTGTTCTCAAGGGAAAAAATATAAAAGGAAGATGACAGGAGGGTGAACAGCAAGAAACTCAAATATGCCACCTCTTTTTCTCCCTTTGCCCTTAGTACAATATGTGAGACAAGCTGGTTATTTTTAGTTATTCTCAACAGTCAGTGCCAGTCAGCATCCAGGAGGAGGGCAGCAAGTCAGGCAGAGGTCAGACAGTGTTATCACCCTTTCATTGTGATGGTCAAATCCACTTTTAAGCCTCAGGATTGAAAGAAATGCACTTTTGCTGGCAAATGTTTTAGATGTGTACGTGCAGATGCTCATACATAATCAAAGCTTGTCTGCTTCTGTGACGTTATTGTTCCCAAAACCCCATCAAATAGGTAGGACTAGATATGAATACAATTTTTGTCTTCACTGCTCATTCATTCTGCCTGCATAGCCTTTCCTTCCCTTCTGAAGCACAGTATTTTGGCTCTTTTAGCCAAATGTGCCTTGAAGGCATCATCATAGATACGTGATTTTCACTTCAGTGAGATGGTCAGGATGTCTGTTCTGATGCTGGCTGTGAAGTATATGTGAAGAATGGCTGTGGCATTACCGTGTCAGCTTTGGAGTGAAGCGGATTAAAACTGGGCCACTTCCTCTCAGTCCTTCATACCTAGTCACGAAAATGGGATGCAAAGGCAATACTGTTCACAAATGCGATACTGTGAGTTTTGACTAACGATACAGGGTAGTTTACATTTGTTGCTCGTATTTCCTCCTGTCTCACTTTCCCAAGGAAAGTGGCAACACAACAGCAGTGAGAAGACACCAGATTCTGGTTCTGTGCTTAGTTGCTGTAGGTGATTAAAAAGGCAAGGGCAAAATTCTGGTCAGTGTGGAGAAAAGGAAAGTGATTCTTTCCCAAACAACTTCTCTCAAGTGGTATTCCATGTGCAGTGACTATCTGCCCCTCTCGAATGAGGCATGCAGAGAGCTCAAGATGGATAAGAAAAACAGGGAAGGAAAAGTAAAAAAATCTGAAGAATAGGTATAGATAAGGGGTTGGTTATCGAGTAATTAGGAATAAATTCAAGAAAGAAATTAAATATTTTGGCCTATACCAAGTCAGCAACAAGGTTTCATAAGCTCACTCTGCCTTGGCTTGCTTGGAAAATCTGAGAGGAGGAGGATGGCCTTGGTTTGTTCAAAACTTCAAATGCGATGAAGGACTGAATCTGCAGACCCTTTTGCAAGATGTCAGAAAAGAAGTTCCAATTCACAAAGACATCTAAGCGTGTTTTGAAGCAGCAGCATAAAAGGTATCCCAGAAAGCCTATGCATAGTCTTACTGATGATACTTTCAGACATGCTCATAGGCACTTTGCAGCACTGGCACTCATCTTGTTTTGGCATCAATTCTCATAAGCATTTTACTGGGCAGTATGTTATTAAGCAGGTAAGAAATAGCTATAGATGTAGATTTATGCAATTAGTGTGTTTTTGGCATTCATTTTATTGCAGATCTTTGAGTCATCATCAGAATATTTTTGGTTTGGAGGCTAGGAGATACAGCTGGGTTTTATACAACTTTGTTTGCCCATGCTCTATAAATGTCAGTGGTGATTTAAAGTTAGTCCCTGGACAGCTTTCATGTATTGGATTTTTGCATTGTTTTGTGTTTTTATCCGTTGAAAATGCTTTAAAAAAGCCAGTTATGAGTTTCCATTACCACTTTTCTTGCCCTTTAAAAGTTGTGAATGTCTCTTCCTCCTGACCTGACTACATAATTTTTTCTCACCATATCTGTTATGAGGTAGAGTTACACACCAGAGCAATAACTCTGTTTTAAGATAAATGGCTTTATAGGCTATAAATGAAATGGAACTTTAAATTGCTAATAGAGTTTAAAAATACTACTGTATTGTTAATCCACTTGAAATTGTATTAATGTCTTCAAGGGAAAGAAATAAAGGCAGTGCATGTTCTGAAGTTTAAAAAGTGAAAAATTTTTAGAGCATTGGGAAGGAAAAGAAAAACCCTACGTGGGTCTGGAAACTTAAAATAAGAAATGTACAACCCTGCTTGTGTTTCTGTTTAAGAAATCCTTCTCCTCTTAGCATGTCATTCAATAGTAAGAAACCCTTCTTGTATGGTCAGCTCTGACACAGGGCAGTGACACCACCTGCCTCCTGCTGAATTCAGGCTGTGAATTGCCTGGGTGAGCTAAGGACCAGTTTTCAGGAATTCAGTGAATACTATTACCTAGCTTCTCACTGCAGCAATCAGAAAGGCAAGGTGAACCAACTACCAGCTCAGATTCAGAAACATTTATGTAGATTAATCACTCTTTGATACCCATTTACTTTGGGGAACCGTATTTCCTTTTCAGACCCAATAAATGCATGTTACAAACTGAAACTCTGAAGTTCCGCAACACAGTCTACAGTCTTAACAGTTCTTAGCTGAGCTCAGAAATGTTGGAGATTCTTTGCATAGTCAGAATAACCAGTGCTACAGCCTCTGTAATTTTGTGCCTTGAGGTAGAAAGAGCCATGATCATGTATATAAAGGCAGGATAGTTAGCAAAAATTTTGTTCTTTGACTAAAACTGGAAAGCTCCTTGCTTCCAAAGGCAGCAGATTTATTGGAAATTTTCTGCTCTGTTGTGATTTCATTAAAAATCATGGCAATAACTTAGAGTGAATTGGAGATACAATACTTCTTTCCATCTAGAATCACATGCAAAGACTGGATTATAATTTTTTTTTTTCATATCATATGGCACTGACCTTTTCCCCAGGGGTTGTAAGCAAGCCCAGGACATTAAAAACAAAATAGGCTGGTGCCGCAAAGCGGACTCAGTCAGAGATCAATGTGATCAGACAAAAGCCATTTTATTGTTCTAAAGAAGCCTTTTT
>JAVJGI010000060.1:26487337-26501598 GCA_035590275.1 Ibycter americanus
ATACACAGGTATCTATTCAAGGCTAATATTAACAAGCTTGCATTCCGATCTCTCGGAGCAGCCGTGTTTTCCCACAGGCTGGTTTCTTCTTTATTAGATGTTGCGAGTTAAGGAAATTTAGCCATGACTCTTTCCTGTCCACCACAGCAGCAACATTCTGATATGAGATACACCATCTTGCAATGTTTGAAATATTGAAGCATGTCTTATTACTGAAATCTAAAACCACAGTCAGTTTTTGCTTTGTTTAACAGGGTTTTTTTATGCTGTACTCTGCAAAGAAACTCCCTGTCTTAGTTGTGCCTTGAAGTAGCCAAGGCAGCTTTAAGCATCATTTCCATCCCAGGTCTAGAAGGTCAAGTTATTTTTAAAGCTAGTGCTGCAGCTGAAACACAGTTCAGGCCCTATAATGGTGTCATTCAATGGTGTGGTAAAATGGGTTGTGAAAACAACAGCAAAGTAAAATAAACACGTCACTTCCTCCACTGAAGCACATAACTCAGGAGCTGTTGGGGTACGGAGCCATGTGTCTTCTCCTCCTCTGGCTTTCTGCTTTTCATCTCCTGTCTGTACTCCATTAGAAACTTTCATTATTTTAGCATGATTGGGGTTAACTTCTAAACATGATTTATTGCTGCTTTCTCTCACGAATACACAGATGGAACCTGTGTTTTCAGCTATCCTGTTCTCCAATTAGATTCAGGTTTTTTTCTTGCTGTAATTTTCACTTTATAGTGTGGGGTTTTATTGCACGGCCTTGATAGCCTATTACTGCTCAGCCAAGGGTAGGGAAAAATAATTTGGTCTGAGAATGATTATATATGAAGTAGATGCTTTGCTTTCAGTTGTTTTGGGAACAACTTTCATGTTCTTCAGAAGACAGATTTAAAAAAATTATTTATTTAGTGTTTTCCTAGAGTTTTCACTACTTTTCTTTTAGAAAATAACAACAAGCACCGAAGTACTAATTTAGCTTTTCAGCAAAGTGCACCTGTTACATGAAGTGTCTCTCTCACCCTTCTCCCCTGCCATCCCGCTTTCCCTCCCTGTGTTGCAGCTTCTGCTGGTGTGTTGGTGGCACCATGTCCTTGCTGTTGGCCAGCTGAACAGAACAGCAAGTTCATGCAGTACTAGTGCCTTGCATTTTAACATGTCTTGGCGTGAAAAGCTTCAATGAAAAATGAAAACGTCATTTATTTGAAAAACTTATGTTATGCAGAATAGATAAAGACTAGACAAATTCTTTTAATAGTAGAGACAGTTTACCCAAGGTGAACATTTTTCTATATTTATGTACTTAAATTTTTTTTCCAAAGAGGCCTCAGACTTCCTTTAAAACAAATTATTTGTCCCAGATTATTGTCACACAGTCCAAGCCACATCCTACCCCTTCTCTTAAATCCAGCCAGATTTAAGATGTAGCTGTACTTGGAGGTTTAAAAGCAGTGATGGAGATGTGTCTGGGCGCGTGCTGAGCTCCCTTGTGCACAGCTGGGCTTTCAGAGGGCACCGACCTCAATAAATGTGGTCCTAGTGGAGGTTTCCCCTGCTGCCAGGTAGCTGGCTGGCAGCTAGCAATAGCACTCTGGGCTTATTTGAAGAGGATTTTTCTCCCAGAGGAGACGGATGGATTTCCTGTGGCTCCAGCATGGCTTTTCTGGGAGCAGATAAGTAGGACAGCAGTCGAGTTATGAGAGGACGTGGATATGAAAGAACAACCAAAGCACTAATAAAGCATCTTCCCTGATGAAGATAATGAACATTAAGAGGTTGTAGATGGGCCTTGTACAAGTGTGCTTGTCTCTGGATTGATGTGTGGTAGGCTTTTGTTTGCAGTGATCACTGCGGTGTAAGGTAAGCAGGATTGGTGTTTGTGTTTTAAGAAGAACTAATAAGGAAAAAAACACTCAGACCTGATACCACCAGATTTTTTTTCAGACTGGAAATGGCTCTTGCAGATCTCACTTGCTGTTGTCCTGAGTAAAGGGCAAACTGCAGATATGTCTTCTCTTGTGTACTCAAACATGTTTTCCGTGCATCACCTCCCAGGAGGACTGTATCCCTTTCTTACCAGTGCTTTATTGACTTCCAGTTTATTTTGTAGCCTTATACTTTTAATAATTTTGTACCTTATCCAGGCCAGACACATGCATTTCGACTATCCTCAGTGTAACTATAGCCTGAAGGCAAACTCAGGAATGTATTGCATCTTCAACGAAGTTAAGAAATCCCTTACAAGATTCAGGTAATGCAGGGGTTATACCCTCCAGCACTGTGCCATCACGGAAAAGTCACCATCCCTCAGCTTTCTGCACTTGCCCTTATTCAAGGACATTAAAGCTCATACTTACTGTGAAAAACTGAATGCAAGATTTGCATTGGAATAAAGTTCTGCAGCACAGAGAACATTTCCAACCTCCTTACACTGCAAGAGTTACCCTGGGAGTCTTTTTGTCTGTAAGGTACAGACAGCTGGCTACAAGAAGCATCTTACTTGGTGCAAGACCAGACTTTAGAAACTCTGCTCCAGTCTGTGGCCTTAATTTGACTTGCTCTTTTCAATTGCTTATGTGAAGAACAAGTTTGTGAGACCTTAAGTGTTGCGTGCTTTTTTTCCCCATTCTTTCTTTCTCCCCATTCTTTCTTTTTTCCCCTTGCCCTTTTTTTTTTTTTTTTCTTCTTGTTGGAGCTGGTCTCATCTAGATATCAAGTGGCATCAAAGACCTGTTTGTCTGCATAGCATATTTATAGACCTTGGCCAGAGTTAATCCCTGATGCATCACTGTTGACTTCAGCTGGACTGTATCTAGTATGTATTTGCCTCATTGTTTGCAAATTGCTGCTAAAAATTGCAGAATATTGCTGTTTAACTATTTGCATACTGGCATGCTAAGACAAAGGAAAAAAAAACAGACAAACCCTAAACACAGACTCCACACTGCTCTCTTCCATTCAGTACAACTGAGTTAATTTTCTTGGCCTCACTGTGCACAGCTACACTTAAACTCATTTGTGCGCTCCAGCTGTTAACGAAAATAGTGACAAAACCAATTCTTTTTCTGAAAAGGCTCTGCTGTGCTCTGTAGGCAGGAAAGTACTCCAGTAACTCCTGTAATCAAGACCTTTCTCCTTTGTTTTGGAACATACGGCAGGATGGGATAAATAAGCAGGAAAAAAGAAGCTTTGTTTCTTTCTAAAACCAAGGTATTTTTTTCCCGTGTGTTTCATACGACTATAAATTCAAAAGTGCCCCAAACCAACCATGGTTTGCCTTCTGTTTGTAAGGGATTGGCTCCCTATGAATGCTGTCATGCATGTTTTGGCTGAACACACTAATTTTCCTCTAAACCAGCCTTCTTTATGGGCAAGATAAAGGTGTAAGTGCAGTTCAAGATAATCTTACCCGAAATCCTCTCTTCCTACAGAGAAACAAAATAACCCGTGGTAGCTACCAGCAGACCGCACGTAGTTCACATACATTCTGAATTAAATGTTCTTTGTCAAATTAGTGGTCTTTAAAAAGCCCACAAATTAGCAGAAATGGGGTATCTCTGTATGTGATTTCCTTTTAGAACTACTAACGTTATCATGCTGGTGTCTAGACAGTCCATAATCTTCTATTCCAGGGAAAAAAAAGAAAGCTTTCTGCCTCATCCTCAGAACTTTGTATTTCATAGGTGAGTCACTTTCTAATGTTACGGAAATGATAAAGTTCATATGGATAAGCAAGGACTAGTGATTCCCGTTGCTACCTCAGTGGTGCTGCCATCTGTTCAGCTCCCTGCCTATTTGGTGGGATAATTTAACCAGTCTGTTCTTATAGCACACGTTGGTTTTACTCATATGAGAGACAAAATACCATGGAAAGAAATTCGGTTTGCAATAAGATTTTTTTGTTTTTTTTTAAAACCAAGATGTGTTTTACAAATTTCTACCTCTTCTATATAAATGCATGTATTGTTTCACCTGGTAATCAAATTTTTGCACTGTGTTTTAATGGTGGTCTAATTTCTTAAGGTATATAATTTGTACAAATTTCCTATAATTAGATGAGGGTTTTTTCCCCTAATGGGGGAGTTGAGGCACAGAGGCTGAGATCCCAGTTTCTCATAACTGGCTGCCCTCTTGCATTTGGTGGTTACTCTAACATTTGGTGATTGACGCTTAGTGATATATATGAGATGATAGAGGAAGTTTGTGTTGCATCCTAAAGCTCAGAAATTGCTGGGATTCTCATATCCACAACATTAACTGAAACATACTGTTTTCCCTACCCAAGGTTCAAATATTGTAATCTTTTTTCCAGTGCCCTTGATATTCAAGAGCTTTTAACAATGCTAGTGTGAATCTATTGAGTTCTTTATATCCTGCAAAAGAACACCCAGACTCCGTCACGTAGCAGCTGTCTTTCACATCTATTTTGTGTGCTTAAACAGATATAATACTAGCAACATTTTGCAGATTCCCTGATGGATTATTTAAAGAGCCTACCATTCTTTTTGCTTTGCTATTAAATTATATGGTATTAACAACTGGCTTTCTCTTTAAAAAAGGGGGTTTTTTTCACTTTCAGAAATCCCTTCTTCTGCATCAACTCTTCTCTCCCATTTCCAAGTTACTCTCAAAGCTGTGTACTGGTGCTAAATCCAAGTTTCTAATTGAGATTCTAAGCAGGAAAAATCACATCATTGGCTTTTGTTCTCCCATGAAAGCCCATATTAATGGAGACTGCCTTATATAAAGCAATCCCCTTTCACCTTTGAAAACAAAGAAGAGTTCCTGTCTGAAACAAGTACTGTGGCATTTCAGTGTTTTCAAAGAGCCGGACTGAGCTTTATCCGGAGCCTTGACTGTCCTCCTTATCAGTGCAACGCACAGTCAGCATCAGTTCTGGGGTGATGAAATACATGGTACGGTCAGAAGGAGTGCCACCTACCTCCGAGCCGTTTCCCAGGACTGGGAGAAGGGGAGCCTTTGGTCTTTGCTCAGAGCCTGGCAGAGAGCTGGTGCTTGACCTCAAGGCCACTGCAAGAAAATAGCTGTGCCACGGGCTGGTGTATGCTTTGCAGTCGGCTGCTGTCTTACCTATCCCTTCCAGTCCCACACGTGCCAGAGATGTGGGATCCTATTCAAAGCTCAGCAGACTGACAGTGTTTTAAAGTTTCCTATTTGTATCCTTCCCCTGATTACCTGGATTTGGATCAGAGTTCAGATTTCTGTGGAAGAGAAAGGGGCTGATGCTAAAGCTTGTTGCATGGGGTATCTCTTACCACAGTCTGTTACACGTAAGTAAAATGTGCGAAGGTAGTTGTGCAGTAGGAGAAAAATAAGGTTCAGGTGTGATTAGTCAAGCTCTGACTAACCTTGACTTACTACCCTTCATTTCAAGCAAACATTTAGCGTCTTGTCAAACACAAACAAAAGAAAAGACTTCCCCCTGCCTACTTCCCCAGGTATTAGCTGATCAGTGTTAAAATCCTCATGCTAACGTGTTACATTAGTAACACCTGATGAGGCTGAACTCACCCATGTAACACACAAGGATATTATGACCAACTTTCTTCATTGTATGCTTTTAATATGGGCTAAATAACACACACTAGCTAATCTATGCTAAAATATGCATTTTCACCTAGGGGGGTCTGCACTGTGGAGACAAAAATTTGTGTCCACAGTGGTTCCCCAGCCTCTCCTTCTGCCAAGATGAGAGCCAAGAATATCACAACTATGTTACTGACAGCTGGGTTTTCTTTTTCAAAATGAGTTGGCTTGGTTTTGTTGGTTTGGTTTTGTTTTTCTTAACTAAGTTTTCCCCATGAATATGAGGATATGGTCTTAAAATGAAGGGGGAACTTGGGAGAAAATTTTGATTAAAAAAATAAAAAAATACTTTGATTGCCAGAAGGTATCCTCAGGTTCATAAAGCTTCAGGGGAAAACATTATTAGAGACCAGTCTGCTGTCTTGAGGACAGAGGGGCAGAGTGGCATAGGCTGCTGCATTCGCTTCTGTTTATGATTTTTGTCATCGGGGTATGATACTTTCTTCTTTTTTAGCAAATAAATAAGCAGCTTAAAACATCTGTCATCACTGGGATACTAATGCACTTTGTTGATGAAATCTGGCAAATAAGCAGCCTGCAAGATTAGCAGTCTTATTTTCTTACCACTTTGAATTTAGCTATTCTACATCGGTTGTATGTCTTTCATTAACCCCTGTTTAACCCAAATGACAGACATTTGAGAGAAATTAGTATTTGTTGCAAGTTCAGTATACTCATGCCTCTTGTTGAAGAAATAGGGAATAAGAAGTAACGGTTGGAGGGGCAGAAGAAAGAAACATCTTCATAATCTTCAGTAAGGAGAAAAAGGAGAACAAATGGTAGAGGAGAGAAAAAATGTACTTATTGGTAGTGCTAGGCAGGGCGGGATGCTTTTATGGCTGAGTTTAGAGCAAGTCAGGGCAGGAAAAGCTTTCAGTACAGTGTTTACATTTGAGGAAAATGGTTTGAAAAGATTCAGTGGGCTCTCCCTGGGTAACCCAAACACTTCCCCAAGGGAATGAGAAGAAAGAAAATAAAAGTCTATTTGGTACAAGAATGTTTAGTTTTGCTTGAAATCGGTCTCCTCTGTTGGGAAACTAGAATGCCTGCCCTTACATATGTAGTTTACTGAGTAAAGGAGTTCCTAAATAAACCACCAGCTCAGTCAGGGTCAAACAGTGGCCTGTCAGAACAGCGCTAAAGCAACTCCAGGCCCTTAACGAGACTGACTGAGAAAAATCTTTAGACTTTATGCTACATTTATTTGTGAAAGCAAGCAAAAAAAGGCCCTATTAGAAGAAGCAGTTGTGACACTGTAGTGTGCTAGGCTAGTAACCAAGAGCACACCTGAATTCTGTCTAGATGCTCCTGAAATTCAGCTAACGTGATCTCAGAGGGGCTCAGGACTGCGGGGGAAAAAACATTTAGGATTCAGAGAATGTCATCTCACTCATCCTTTTGTTGCTATGTGAGAGCTGTCTCCAAAAGCTTCCCATTTAGTGGTGATAACTGGAAAGGTCCACAGGGAAAGCAATGCTGCTTAGTTTCTCAGGACCAAGGCCAGAAATGGATTTTTAACTTAAACTTGAGGCTTTGAGTTGCACATAGAAAGAAATCCTGCTTTGTGGAAACCCAGGGATTTTGACTTAGTATCTCTCACACAATTAATATTTCTGATTTGCAATGGGGATGTTCTTTTCCTAAAGCAGCTCAGCTTTCTTCCCTGTGCTTGCTGCAGCAGACACCAAACTGCTGCAAAGTACTGCCTGCCATACTCTGGAACATGAAAATGGGTAGCACTTTAATTTTGTACACTGGGTTCACATACTAGGGCAGTTTGGCCACTTGTCCATAAGAAGGCTCCATCAATCGAGGATGGGGCATAGAACAGATGCACGTGGCTGCAAGGCTATTTTTTTCTGTTCATGGTTTCAGTCTTTCACAAGAGCTACTTGCGCTCTGTACAGGCTGAAGAAAAATTACCTGTGCCACAGAAATTTCCATGTGATCAAAGGTAGAGGCCATTAAATAAGTGTGCAGTCTCTAACAGGGTTTATGCCTTGCCAAAATTTGTGATTACACCAGAGGTTCTGTTTGCGGGATTTTTCTCATTCTGCCCTTGTATTTGGCAATGTCCTGCATTACACTGCACAGAGAGTGCGGTACAGGTGTGATGCATATCCCATGTCCCAGATATGTGTTCGTATGTAAGCACACAAGATCAGGAAGCTGATTCTGTGGTTGAGATGCTGGGTAAACTGAACCTCAGCATAATAATTAAGAGCCCAAGGAATTGTTAGCAGCCTGGGTAGTCTTCCCTGTAGACACTGGTAGCAATATTTCAGTGATGAAAGACCTGGTAATGGTCCACAACTGTGTAGGTATGACATGGAATATATTGAGCAATTAATGAAGGGGAGTTCATAAATCTCATCTTATTCCTGTTGCTTGTCTGAATTCTGACCTAGTTCAAGCGTGATGTTGTTTTTCCTCCCTGAGGACGGCTGTCATTTTACTAGATTGATTATTCTGCTGCACTTTTTTTGCAGTGTACAGCTGAGTTCAGTTGTGCTGTATCAAAACTGAATTCAATTGCGCTGTATCAAGCCATTGGGCATACAACAGAGTAAGAACTGAAAAACTTGCATTTAAGTAGTTATTTGCTGGAACTGATATTGGATTTCATTAGTAAGGATGTTACGACAAGATCTTGGTTGAGTATTTTCAAAACTCAGAAGAAATTTAAGAACACTGTAATGAACTTGAAGCCATCCTCTAATGTTTTCTTATATTTTATATTAAAAATCAGTTAGAAAAAAACAAAGGGGGCATGAACTATCAATCAGCAGTGGCCTGCTGGGAGGTTAGAAAGCAGAGGGAGCAATTAGGCCTTTGGACTGCAATCCTTCACTGCTATGGAAGTTTCTTATCAGTATCTGGAGATTTACAGTCCAGCACTCCAACGTTATACGCTATACATGGGTGCCCTTGCACCTCAGGGGCCATCGCTGCCGAGAGCAAGATGGGGAGGCTGTAACGCCGCCCGCATCTGCCCCGGGCAACAAAGCCTGTCAGGGCCAGGCATGGTGGCCAGTCTGGCACCCCTGTTTCGCCCAGCTATCACTGGCAGGCTTGAAGGCTTGAGCGAAGAATGAGTTTGAAATTTGGAAACACTGATATTGAGGTAGATAAAGCTTAGGTGAATGTGTCTGTCACCTAAGAAGGGGTGGTTTCCTCGAACCCTTTGTATTTGATCAGCCTGTCAGTTTCCCAAGAAAGGCAAGACCTTTGATTAGAAGTCCTTTCATTCATCAATTTTAACAGCTTTAGAGGGTGGGTCAGCTTGACCTAAACTTTGTGCACAGAAATGTTTAACATATAGTTAAACACTAAATGAGAGTTTGATAATTTGGTAGTTTGGACAACAATTCCCCCTTTTTTGACTTATTTCAGTGTAAAACCAGTTCATTTTCTTTACCTTTAGGTGGACCTTGAGTGACTGTAGTCATACATATTTTTGTTACTGGTTTGTATCGCATGCCCAGTGAGGTGTGGTCATACCTTGGAGGCAGGTAACTTTGGGATGGAGGTGTGCATTAGTATTACAATGAGATTATCTCATCCACGGGAAGCAATTTTGCCACAATTGTTGGCCCATCAGCAGACGTCTTCTCATCTTATCAGCTTGTGGTACCATCAAGTTCCTATTCCTGCAGGGAGTAAAACAGAGCCTGGCCAGGGGGTCTCTGGTCCACCCTCCGTTACTCCTATCAGTATGTGCTAAGATGGCAGGGTGTGTCATGCTTAAGGAACCCTGGTAGAGTAGGTTTCATGCATGTCAACCATGCTGAAAGCAATCACTGTATTTTACCCTTAAAAAGTGTCCTGGTTTCAGCTGGGATAGAGTTGATTTTCTTCTTAGTAGCTGGTGCAGTGGCATGTGGGTTTGGTGTGAGAACGATGTCGATAGTGTGCTGATGGTTTTGGTTGTTGCTGGGTGATATTCATACTAAGTCAAAGACTTTTCAGTTTCTTTGGCCCTGCCAGCAAGAGGGCTGGAGGGGCATGGGAAATTGGGGACACAGCCAGGACAGCTGACCCGAACTAGCCAAAAGGATATTCCATACCATATGATAGAAGTATATAAGCTGGGGGAAGAAGAAGGAGGGGGGGGGATATTCAGCATTACAGTGTTTGTCTTCCCAAGTAACCATTACGCATGACAGAGCCCTGCTTTCCTGGTGATGGCTGAACACCTGCCTGCCGATGGGAAACGGTGAACGAATTCCTTGTTTTGCTTTGCTTGTGTGCACAGCCTTTGTTTTGCCTATTAAACTGTCTTTATCTCAACCCACAGGTTTTCTCACTTTCACTCTTCCAATCCTCTCCCCCGTCCCACTGTGGGGGCAGTGAGTGGGCGGCCGTGTGGGGGGCTTGGTTGCCAGCCAGGGTTAAACCATGACAAAAAACTTTCTGTAATACTATGCTTCCATTAGGTCCCAGTTTTCTCTAATTCTCCCCCAATGTCTTTGAAATAAAATGTTTTCCTCTCTACTTCTCACATGGGCATGTTTTTCTAGATTTCCATAAATGTGGACAAAGGCTGTTCTTCGTTTATCACGGTCCTTGAGCCCAGCTTCTGCGAGGACAAGGAAACTGCTTCCCTCTCTTGCTGAACTTGGGACTTTGCAGCCCAGCTCCAAGGGCTGCCATGTATGTCCCTTTTGCTCACATGTGCTTTAACAATCACTGCAATCGCTCAGTATTTGCTGCGACATGCTGTCCTCCTCATGCTACAACGTGTTTGTGGAAAATAATCAATGCTTTAATGAATATTATCTTTAGGTCACCAAAGGGCTGGTTTAAGTTCTTTGTGGGTGTTCCCAGTTCAGTTCTTTTAACCATATCTTACTAATAAGTCAATAATCCATTTCAGCAGAAGGCTCCGGTTATCAGACCCAACACACATCATTATCTGGATGCAAGTCCAGTGGAAACAAATGGTGTGAAAGGAAAACAGCAGTGGGTTTAAAGGGGAATGCAGAAGAATAGAAAAAAATCGATGTAAACATCATTCAAATATCCAAATTTGAGCAATCCCATAACTTGACTGATACCTTACTCCCTGAGTAAATATGGCATTTTATGGCATTTTTCCTGGTTTGATGCATTGCAGGCAGTGAATAATATTCAGTGCTTATTGAATTTCCAAAAGAATAATTTAATTCTAAGGCTGTGCTGCCATGAGCAACATGCTTGAATAATCTCTGTGAGAGTTACAGCATCAATAGTCAGCCCTTGCATTGTGTTCTTATGGCCCATCTGACATTTGTATTTCTGTCCTGTGTGCCAGGCAGCAAGAATCTTGTTTGCTCAGACTTTTAAGGATGAGATAGAAAACTGTCTATGTAAAAATTACTACAGTTGACTGTAATATATATATATATATATATGAAGGTTAATCTGTGAAATTTGCAGTCAGTATTAAAATAAACAAAGGGCAGATTATAAAAGCCAAGATCAAGTTTCAAACCAATTTATATAGAACAGTCAAGAGTACTACAGTGTTAGAGACACTTGCTGAAGACAAGTATTTTCATTGTTCATATCAATAAATTCAAGGAACCTTTAGTGCAGTTTACTTTATCCAAATCTTCTACATAGGCATTTGTATTCATGAATCACCATGTCCACTGTAATGAATAAAAATTACATGTAAAATTCAGTCTTAAAAGATGTAGTTTACAGACAGATGAGGTACTTATTTTCAGCTATATTTGCCACCTTCGTCACTCAAATATTTTACCTAAAATAAAAATGCTAAGTCTTTGAGGAAAAAAAGGCATTAGTCATCAAGCCATTTTCATCTTTTTAATATTAATCAACTCCTGTTTCTGAATTGATGTTTCTGCTCATGCCACAGAAGAATAAGTGTGGTGGGGGTGTTGGGTGGGGTGGGGTGTGGGTGTTCTGCACACAAGGTCAAATAAGCTGCAGAATGCTGTGCTGCTTTTTGCAGCAGATGGGTAACGTTATATGGATTTTAATTATTGAAATTACTCCTGACTTTGAGGAAATACTTCCTCTCAATAATGACAGAATTGGCCACATGGTAACATTTGAGTTTTGTAGCACAGATATGTTTATTTAAATGTACCATGTCTTTGTCCTTTGAGAAAAGAAGGAGAATTACTGAAGTTTAGCTTTCTTGCTCCTCCTTTTGTAGCAACCTTTTAGACCGTATTGATGTTTTTCAAGGGGAACTGGAACTAGTCTGTTGCTATTGGGAGGGCGGTGGGTGCAGATTCACAAAGAGCTTTTAAAACACCTCTGCAACTGTTTTAATCTGCAAGAATAATTTTGATGAGGGAAGCTCCATTATGAGCATGGGCTTATAAAGCTCCTTTGATGCTGAGCTCTTGCAGCTCCTCTGCAGCACAATAGAGGATGCAGCAGCAGAGGACTGCTTGAAATAGATTTGTACCTGTGAATAGTTCCTTTGTATCCTTTAGCTATATACTTACACTACTTTCTAAAAAGTATTAATGGTTTCTTCTTTGTTTCTTTCAATATATTTCTCCTCTCCCAATCCACTGTGAGGAATCAAGTACAAGAAGGAATGCAGAGTGTTAATTGGGGTCTCCTATTCTTTTTGCCCCCAACATCTAGTTACCGTTGTCATCATTGCCCATCTCCCTGTCTTTCTGATGTATGTCATGCAGGGACGTTTAATAAGTTTACTCTGTGGCAGGAGCTACATTTCTCACATGCTCTTCTGTTTGTAGAGGAGAGGTGGCTGAAGATGAGTACAGTGGGTAAATGGAAGACTCCCACAGAGAGGAACAGATACGTTTATTTTCCCTTTTTTGTGGGTAGGAGAAGAAATACTGTTTTCCTCTTGCAGTGTGAAAAACCCAGGTTCAGATTAGACGTTCAGAAGAGATTGCTGACTAAGGTAAAAGCAAAGTCAGGAACCAGGTTTCTGGGAAGGGTGATGGGTTCTGTCATTGTAAGTATTTAAGAGATTTAACAGATACTGGGAATGACATAGCTGTAGTTGCTGCTATCCTGGGAAAGATGAATGGACTAGATGCTGTTCAGGGCCCCCTTTGAGATCCATTTTCCTATGATTTTTATGATCTTCTGTGACCTGAGGATCAGGATTAATTACATGTCTGATTAATTTGAACTCGGCCGCCTACTAATTTAACTGTGCTGTCCCAGGGACCAGATTTATTAGTACTGCTGCCTAGCCCTGTGTCTGTGCATCAACACACTCTGCTTCCTGAGTCCTGACACAGTGATGCAGCACAGCAGGAGAAGTCAGAGGCACTTGCTCACAGACATTGGTAGTGCTATGTCTGGCTAGTGTTTATAAGACCAAAGATTGGCTTGGCATGCAAATTGAAAGAAGCAGAGCTTGGATAGTATTGTAATGCAGTGCAGGATGGGGAGGCTGAGCTGAGAGCCCTGGCCCGGCACGTGCATCCCTCGGCAGTGCGGCTTGATTACTGGTGTAAGGAATGTAAGGAAGGTAGGATTGAGCTAGCAGCGAGCTGTAATTAAAATAGCTCCGAGTCCTAAGGAGGGGAGGCAGTTGCCATGGGGAATGGAAAGCTTACAAGGAGCCTAGCTCTGTGCCTGAAACATGGGAGAATGGGGTCACTGCCCGGCACACTCAGAGGTGGGTTACCACAGGGACCTCTGAAACTATCCTGACATCAAAAATTAGAGTAAGACAGCAGAAAGCAATGCAAAAGCAAGCAGTCAGTAAACGGGGACATATTTTTCCACACCAACCAAACATAACAGGTCTTTAAACAGTCATGCTCACCCACCTTATTTAGGTGTTTTGGTGTCTTTTCTCTTTCCTTCTTTCCATCCTCAGGAATTTTTACTGCTCCCTGCTCCTTAACACTTCAGCGCATACAGTGAAATCCTAGTCCTACTGGGGGCTATATAAACTTAACAGTTTATGTTGATGGGGCTGGGTTTCCACGTCTGGAACTTGGAATAGATCATACAGTTGCTGCTGAGCAGCAAGCGTATCCAAAATAGAAATGGCATGTTTTCCAATTCCCTGCCTCCTGCTAGCACCAGTGTCTGTGTGTCCACCCTGTCAGCAGTGTCAGGGAGTATAAATACCGTTAAAACTAACTGTTTGTTTTCTGGGGTGTCTTGCTGCCCTGATTTGGCTGATGATGTGAAAGGCAGCACTGACCCAAGGGAGGTTCAGGACATGGGAGCAGCAGCTGTGGGACTGCTGAGCTTAAACTGATGGCAGCCCCACACCCTGCTAGCACAACTTCTCTGTTGTTGGTTAGCTGGTGCCCCTGGGGTCTGGAAGGAAATTTGGCACTTTGCACCTGACAGATGGCCTCTCAAAGAGATATGTGTAACTGGCAGATGCCTCTCCCAAGTGATCAGTTAGGCTTTCAAACCAGCTCTTAGTTTCTTGATGAGCTTGAAAAGGCCTGTGTGGCTCCTCCATCAAAAAGCCTGCCTTAAGGCATTGTCACACTGCCGTTGGCTTCTGAAATTGTGGGTAGAAAGCAACAACCTTCATAACAAAGTTTGTAATTGAGGGGGGAAGAAATTTCTGTTCAGTCCAAAACACCCCAGCATGCCCTCCTCCTTCTTTTTTTTTCTTGGGGGGGGGGGGGGGGGGGGGGGGGGGCGGGGGGGGGGGGGGGGGGGGGGGGGGGGGGGGGGGGGGGTGG
>JAVJGI010000060.1:26501611-26550345 GCA_035590275.1 Ibycter americanus
AGAATGGGCAACAGCCCTGCTTCAGAGAGTGTGATCTCGAGTGTTTCTTACTCAGGCACTATTCAGTGCAGCGGGAGTAGTGAGGATGCTGCAATGTAATTCAGCTAACGTGTGACATTAAGAGGAAGTGCCCTGTCCACCCCTGGCTGCACGCTCCAACCCTGTGCTTTTCACTGCAACCAAAGCGCAGGGCTCCTGGGGGAGAGCATCCTGCTCCCGCAGCAATGGGGCTGGGCAGGTGGCAGCGGTGACACAGCATGGAGGAGGCTGAAGGGTCTGGAGCACCAGCCTTGTGAGGAGCAGCTGAGGGAACTGGGCTTGTTTAGCCTGAAGAAAAGGAGGCTGAGGGGACACCTTATCACTTTCTATGACTGTTACCAAAAGATCAGTCAAATGAACTTTCTAAGGCTTGTTTTGAAGTTTAGAAAGCAGGCATTCTTTATTACGGCACCAGGAGCACTGGGGATATCTCCACCTAAGGTGCTCACCTTGTCTTTGAATACACACCCCTTGTAATCTGCATAATCATGCATATGCATTACATTTCACCGAAATCCCATACATATTTGATTATTTCCCGGAATTCATTTACATTAGTCCCTCCTTCTTTTGCACATGCGTGGTTTCTTCTCATTTGAGTTGGAGGGCTGCTTTTGCAACTACCGAGATGTTGATTTCTGAATACTTCATGACCTGGTCATCTTAGTCCTTTTACAATGTTTTCTTGGCAGACTTGCTAGGTCTCCATGAGATTCAGTCAGATCTTTTCTTTCATCCTAGATGTTCCTTTCAAGATTCAATTAGTTGTTCTTTTTCATCCTAGATGTTCCTTTCAAGTTAGATCATAAATCTTATCTATACAAGGTCTTCTTGATTACGATCTAATAATTATACTAAGGTTATACATTAAACTTCTGGCATCACAGCTACTTAAAAGGAGGGTGTAGTGAGGTGGGTGTTGGTCTCTTCTCCCAAGTAAAAAGAGACAGGACAAGAGGAAACAGCCTCAAGTTGCACCAGGGGAGGTTTAGATTGGATATTAGGAAAAATTTCTTCACTGAAAGGGTTGTCAAGCATTGGAACAGGCTGCCCAGGAAGGTGGTTTGAGTCTTCATCCCTGGAGGTGTCTAAAAGACATGTAGATGTGGTGCTTTGGGACATGGTTTAGTGGTGGACTTAGCAGCGTTAGGTTTATGTTTAGACTCTATGATCTTAAGGGTATTTTCCAACCTAAATGATTCTACGATTCCATAAGTGGGAGTGGGACTAGCCTGTGGCTGGCTCCTGGGTGGACATGTTTTTGCCCATTGGTACCTGGAGAAATTTGAAAGCCAGTTTAGTCATGAATGGTCTGTGGGAATACTCCATGGAGAGTGCTGCGTTTGTAAGATGTCGTTACCGGCCTGCTCCAAGGCACAGATGTGTCATCATCTTTCTTTTACCCAGCCAGTGCGGTATTTAGAAATAAATCCTTTCACCTAGAAAATTTTAATGCCACTAGAGCTGCAGGAGAGAGATGAGTAGTAGAGTTTTAAGTTTAAACAAAATGACTGCCACAATGTCCTTCTCATGGCCAAACATTTTCCAGCCAATTGATATTTTTCTATTTGCAATGATCATATGTTAATGTATAGCGTCATTCTGCAGATATGCAGAAAGATTGTAACTGAACTGTGCTGTAACCCTGGAGTCTCAATTTCCTCTCACGCTGCTTTAATACAGTTTAGTTCGGTAAAGTTTTCCTTCCTTTGATGGAATTAGTTAGGAGTATTATAGCAGTGTTTGTTGCAGGGTGCTGGTATTAATTATAATTAATTATAATTAAAATATTAATATATACAACATTAATACTAATGTATTAATTGCTATAAATGCAGTCAAATCAAACCATTATTTTTCAGATGAATATGTATGATTAGAGATTTGTAGTTTATTTCATTTTATGAAGTCATTATAATATTATGCGACCAGATATTCAGCAGTTAAATTAAATACTTAAACAACCAGAACATTCCTTAATTCAGTCTTTTTATATATGAAAGTCAATAAAATAGATACTTTATAAGGATTTATATGTAGCAGGATTTACAATGTTAAATATTATGGGTTTCAAACTCTGTGATAACTACATAAATGGGCCATTTAATTGCCCTTGATAGAAATTCACCTTACTCCTTTAGAGTTAGCGATTCCAATTAAATGTGTTGAGCATTTCAGAGGATTAAATTATTAGATGTATTGTAAATGCTTTAATTAAAAGCCATTGTTGGTGAAGGAACTTGAAACATGCATTATCTTGATCTGGCTTCTATTCAATATGCTATAGCTAACAAATATATGGCTTTTTTTATCCTTGGCTTTGTTAGTGCTGTCATTTTGTGAGTAAATCCATGGAAGGGAAATATAGCTACTTATGCTATTCTACAGATGTATTTTTAAAAATATCTGTGCACAATAGCACGTCTGCTTTTTTTTCTGGTTTTGAGACAATGAATGATATATCAAAAGCTAAAGAATGTCAGAATCGTACATAATTTCAAAAGTCAGTAGTTTCTGGGTTTAGATAATAGAAGCTGTATTCATGCTCTGAAAGTAGTATGTCAATACAGTGCTTAGATCAGATACAATATCATGAACTCTAATAATGCCACCTGAATGATGCTTTTTGAAGGTTGAGATCAGATAAATTCAGATTAAAAAGGGGGATGCAGACCTCTAACAATGAAGAAAAAGAATATTTGACAATTTATTTTGGGATATAGAGATATCTGTGTATTGAAACGGAAGCAAAAATGGTTCTGCAAGACATGCTCCATCCCTGCTCAGCTAGGCATCTACATCTATGAATCAGGGTGATCGGGCTGTGAATTCTGCTAAAGGGTCAGAACAGGTCACACTAGGTCATCCACAAAATCCCATTATGGTTTTAAATATATCTGGAAGCATGGAAAATGTCATTCTTTCAGTTCAAGGTGAGTATTCCTGCAAATGAGAAAGGGAAACTTTAAGGTTAGCCTAGAGGATCTTCTTTGGGGACTTAAAACAATTGATGGTAAATAAAAGAAAACGGTCCTTGCTCTTCTATTCCCCCTTTCGTCCTCTCTTCTCTCAACTTCCCTTGTCCCTTCAGGATGAAAAGTCAGGACCTGCCAAGGCAAGCTGGGTATCTCTGCAGACCAGCTGATTCTTCCTGGCTGCCTCCTCCCTGATGTGACAAATCTCTTTCTGGGTCTTTACTTTGTACTATTTTCCTCTCTGGATTCTTCTATCAGTAGAAAGGAAGAGGGGTGGCTTTCCAGTGGTGTCCTGCTACATCGTGCTGGTGAGAAGAATTCTCTGTGTGATGCAGAACTAGGTTTTCCATTGTTTATGGAAAACAAAAAATATACCCATAAATCACATTAGAGACTTCTAAAGAGGAGATATAATTGGGCTTTAAAGTTTCTAAGGGTATATCTATATATTCTAAAAGTAATGAATCAAAGGTACTTTGGGGTATGGTTATTGTTTCCTCATTAATTTCTCATGGATTTGTTTATGCTTGCATGTTGACAAGTAGATACAAACAATGCACTTAAAAAGAACCCAAAATAATTTCTAAGTGGGGTTAATTTTGTGAAGGAATGATCCTGAAGGAAGTCCCAAACCTGGTTTTGGCCAAAATTGTGCTGGTAGTGCTTCCTCATGTGAAGTTAGCATGTTTGTAATTAAATTCAAACCCCAGTAAAATTGTATTTTCTATGATATGCCTATTATTATTCTTCGTAAAAAATGTACCTTTTATTTTCCTCTGCAGAGTAAAGTAAACATGACATACAAATTTACAGGGAGACTTGTCAACAAATACATGAGATCCTGGATATTATTCTGAGCATAAACTTTCTATTACATTCAATTTACTGCTACTGCAAAACCTGTCATTGGATCAAATGGGATTTCATATTGCATCAGCTATAATACAATGGCATTAAATTGGAAATATATAAATTTTCCATTGTTCTCTTACTTATGAGTTATGAAAATTAGAAAGTTATGCACAACATCATGCTATGACTTGCATATTCCAACAGATAAGTACTGATTTAGGGTAGTTTGGGGTGTATAATTAATTTCTGATTATAAGGCTGCTTTGCAGTGCGAAAAATAGTATGTGTCACTGCAGTAAGGACCTGAAATCTTTTCATGAAAATTTGTATGAAAAAAAATTTAGGGAAAAACCCCAAACACTGGTTCCCCAAATTTGGTTGGAATAAAACCCCGTAGACAAAAACCAGAAACAAAAAAAGTCCTTTATGCACTCCAAGATGGGGGAGAACCAAAATAGTTAACGGAGCTGCATTCACTTTAAAAAGAAGGCTTCAAACCACCACCAGTTTCCAAGAAGTTCAGTTTATGGGTCCACAGTTCAGGAAATCAAAAGCCAGTAGAGCTCACTTCTCACCTTGGAGATGAGAATACTCAGCTTCAGGTCACTACCCCTTGCCCTGTTTGCTCTCCTTCGATATATTGATAGGAGACAAGAGTGTAACAGGTGGCTTCCTTGGGCAGAACTGGGGGTGTTCTGACATAAAAATGACCCTGGAAGAATCATATATTTCTTCATAGTTCTTTCTCATCATTTTCAACATTAGACATTTCCATTCTTTCATTTTAAAGTACCTTCTCACTTGCAATTATTTGATATTACACAATGTATTACAGTGTATCAACACACACAATTAATACAGCGTGCTCTGTATGTCGCATATGGACTACAGCATTTTAAAAGTCTATGCTGAATCAAAAATGAATAATATATTCATATATATTGCATTTAATTTTGGTAAGAAGTACAAAAGTTTATTATCTAATATTTGTATTCCAGTGATGCTCAGAGACCTGCCAGGGTTGAAGTGATGGTTGTACTAAAGAGATGTGGTCATTGCCCCTGTAAAACCTAGAGATGTCTTTCACCTTTCATATATGGCAAGTCTGAAAAATATATCTAAGTACTAGTGAATAGGTGACCTGAACAGACTTGATCTCAGCTGAGCCTTTGGTTTTTAATTTCTCATGGTCTGTTTCGTTATGTGTAGGTTCATTAGACGTGCTATGTGACTGACATCTTCCACAATTAGCGCTCACGTATAATGAGATGCAATGCTGACAAGGACTTTGTTGTTTCCTATAGTTTCACAGAAAGGCCTTTTCCTTCTTCTTTGGCACCGATCCACCAAAACCATTGCACCATGTTCAGCTGGTAACTGGGACTGAAAATAATTTACAGCCATTAAAGCATTGCTCGTGTATCATTAGCTCCACCTCTTGGATTAATTTGGTTTTTACTGATCCAGTAGTTCATAGGGGAATCCTCTCTGGAAATGTAAGAAGTCCTGAGGCAGCGCCGTAATAAAAGCATCTGGCTTGATTGCTCTATCCTGCAGGTTTAATGTTCACTGCTTGATAACCAGTAAAGTTTAATTACGAATTATTTTACTAACAGTTTGGGTTACATTGGCCTCTAGTGGCTCATATAGATAACTGCCCTGATGACAGACTCCTTTTGCCTTGTGCTTTTAAATCCTCTTATACTTTTCTCATTACAAGTCCACATCACCTCGCAAGAGGACTGATGCAATGGCCAAATAAAAAGTTTGCATCTTACTGCCACTGTGTCAGTACAGATAGGCCTATCCTCTATAACTCTATATATTCTACTGAAGAAATACATATTTAAAATAGTTCAAAATAACAATAGAGAGACGTGAGGAGTTACTGCATTTAATCAGACCATTTGATGGAAACAAATAATATCCTTACTGACAATAACAAAGAATAAACTCAGCATGAATTTTTTTTAATAGGCTGAAGACTATTTCGCTTCCACAAAATACATAGAGATCTCATATGAAGGAAAACAGAACAGCCCTCCAGCAGGTCCTGTGGCTACTCACTCGTAAACCTTGCTAGCGCCGGGCTTTTGCCCTGTAACGTGGAAGCACTGCCTCTCGTAGGAAGCCGTGACAGCACCAGAGCGCTTTGCAGCTGGATGTTTGCCAGCACAATGCAGATGTTTGCAAATAGGAGGAGGGATCTGGGAGCACGGAGGGTAATGCTAGGGTGTTTTCAGTAACCAAACGCATGTTTTACGTTACTTTGAAAAGGTGATACTGTATTCTGTGCTGTGCTGAGTTTGTTTTACCCGTGTGGCAGAGCAGCAGGATTGCTTCCAGCGGAGGCCTTGGCCCCGGTCGGGGGAAGCACGGCAGGCAGCCCTGTGCCAGGCACGGCAGACGGGATGCTCCGGCTGGCGCGTTTTTCCTTTTCATACAGTTTCTTCCTTGACCAAATGCCATGGGTAATGACAAATAGAGGTAGCTCTGCAGAGAGCATTTCTCTGTGTGTAAGAAGAGGAGGAGAGCTATAAATGGTTCTGTTTATACCTCCAGGATGATATAGGAGAAGCAGCAGTTGCAAGTGGTGAAGGAATGTGGTTTCTCTCTTCTATAAGAAATGGTGGTGCATTCCAGCAAGATGATAGCTCATGTTTTCTGTTGCTGTTTGCAATAATAAGAACGACAAAGGAGTGCTCTGACCTTACAGAGTTAATTTTTGAGGCTTTTTCAAAGCAGTATGCCTTGTACTCTATCAGGGAAATAATATATCAGGATTCTGTAAAAATTCTTTGCTCAGGTCTGCCATCTCTGGCCACCTTTTTTATTCCTTTTTATTCCTTTTTTTGGAGAGGCCTTCCTTTCAATCTGCAGCGTTGAACAGCAGTGCCAGTTTGGACCATGAGCTGACCCTCGGCAGCCGCCTGTCCCACGTGGCGGTGGTGGCGGTGGTGGTGGTGAGCTCACCCCAGCGAGGTGCAGCCTGAGCCGGTGGGAATGGCCGGCTGCCGCCATGCCGGGAGCCGAGCAGGCAGAGCTCCTCTGCACCGCATCGTGCTCCCGGGGCTCCTGTCAGTGTTGGATGGATGTCAGCCGGTTGCTATTCGTTCCCTGGGCTGATCATCCTCCAAACACCAGGAGAGTTGCAGAGATGCTTAATTATACTTGACACAGCGGAGTGGTGTGTTTGGCGTTGTCCACACACTGCCTCAGACTTGCACGTATACCCGCAGCTAGCCAGCGTAAATTACTGCCACAGCTGAGAACGTGCTGGCAGAAACAAAATGTATAAAGGCAGCCCTGAGGTATAAAATGCCTTCACCTCATAAAATCATCTGCAGTACTAGTCTTACAGTTCACTCAGAGGTTTATTAGGCAGTGATGGATGCAGGAATATTTGCAGTTACTTTTATCTAGTGCTCTGTGACTCTTCTGCCACCGGGGATCTTTTCAGTTGCCTTCAGTTAAGGAATTAGGTGGTTTCTTCATTTCTTCTTAATTAGCTGTTAGGAGGAGGGTGATGGTTTTTATTTTTCTTGAAGAAAAAGGCTTCATTTTAAAAAGTGCTTTTGTAACTCTTGCATCAACATCACCATTTTTTTTTTCATGCTTTGCAATGTTATTTTCCAGGGGCTTATAATTGCTTATTTAACCTAGGTGCTAAGCAAAGATCCTTTTGTCCTCAATTCACAACATGGGGTTTTATCCTTTACATACCAAAAGGTGAATTGTACAGATTGATGTATTTAGAACTCCCTGACTACAATTTCTGCTGTAATGATTTCTTAAACATTTGGTTATTTTCAGGTAGGTATGAGGCCAGTGGCTGCCCTCCTTCCACACTGGAATCTTTTACAGAAACCCTTCACTGCTGCTCAGGTGTGCTCTTTTTGACACCCCAGCAGTGATGGGGCTCTGCCCAATCATTAAGGTTGCAGTAGTGCTCCCCTCCACCACCTGCTGTGGCAATGCACAGATTCCTCCAGCAGGCAAGGAGAAGATGTGACCCAATACGCCTGTTCCTATTAATCAGGCAAATGTGGGCTTCTCTTCAAAGCTGAGGGGGAGGTGGCTCCTACCAACCATGTCGGTCACTGTACTCTTCCAGCTGTGTGTTAACTCTATCTTCCCATAGCACAATTTACATCAGGGTTATGCCAGCAGAGTCTTTGCAGAATAACCTGACCCTTGATGTCAAACTCATTCAGAGCTGGAATCAGTTGGAAACAATTTTTGGTGAAACTGATCCCTCGCGAGCTCTCTCATAAGGCTGCCTGGGAGCTGTATGCGCTAATGGGAAAAATAAAGTGGTGACCTTGTGTGTTCTCAAGACTCCTGGGTGTAATCCTGCTCAGCACAGCAATGCATTTGTCAGGTTTTTGAGGAGTGCTTTACAGCCATCTGCCTGGCAGGTCCCCCCCACCTACCTGTGTGCCTCTCTGATGCCTGCAGATACCAGCCTGTGAGTGCATCTTGCTCAGTAACAGATGCCTTCACAGAACAGATGCTGTTACTCATTGCTTTTCTGTATAAAAGTAGAGAGCATCCTTCAGTGGAAAGCAGGTGGTAATTTTATTTAAATCAAGTTGTATCGTAAAGCAATAAAATTAATGAGATGATAAAGCTTTGCCAGGTTTTCCAATTCAATAAGCATCTAATTTTGAAACTGTTTTAATCAAGCTTCCTTATCAGATGTTCTCATTTCTGCATTGCCAGCACACACCTGAAATTACTGCTTGGCCTCACTTTAAAAGGTGATGCTGTCTTGATTTTCACTGTTAAATCATTTTTATTTGACAATTTTTTCTTTGGCCTTTTCTAAAGGCAGTGTTTGTCATTAAAGTGGCTCTGCATGAATGGTAACGTACTTGCCTTTTCTCTCATCAGAATAACGAAATGGTGGAACTACAGAGGATACGAATGAAAGATGAAATTAGAGAGTACAAGTTTCGAGAGGCGAGACTCCTACAGGACTACACTGAGCTTGAAGAAGAAAACATCACTTTACAGAAATTAGTGTCCACACTGAAGCAGAATCAAGTAAGCATCGAAAGATTCAAGGCGCTATGCTGAAAAAAGACACCTTTTCCTCCAATATCCCATAATGTGATCCCGCAGAGCACTTTGATAGCAGTTTCTGTGTACATTTTTTTTCAGTTGGGTTTTTGCTGAACGCTTACTCTGAAACAGTGTTATTGGCCTTTTTTGATGTATGGGGAGGCACTTACCACAGTTTTAGGAAAATCCTGGTGGAATATTTCACTGCAGAACTTTGTGAAAGCAGAGGAATCATTAAAATAGATAGAATCGCATCTTTTTGCTTCCTGCTTCTCCTGTCCTTGCTCCCTGCAGGCTGAACTCAGTGCCTGGTGGCAGAGTTCAGCCCTCCCTTTCCTCTCCTTTGGTTTCCTGCACATCCTGTCCTCTCCTGAAGGAGAGAAAAGAGGAAATAATCTTCTCCCTGTTCTCTGGGTTTTTTTCCTGCTCCTCAGGTTTTCCTGTATTGGTGTTGCTCTCTTCTTAGCCATGCTAACCCACAAGTTTAGCAAGATTCAAAAACAGGTGATGTCAGGTGTTCCTAGTTTTTCCTTTGTTTTCCTCATTACAGCAATTTGCAGCTGATGGCAAACCAACCCACAGCAATTCTCACTGCAGTGCAGAACGCACCCCGAGGAACCCCCATAAACAACACGCCCTTTGCGTCCAGATGTGAGGAGTCGTGGAGTCTGTTCTCTCCCCCTTACAAAAAGCACAGCTGCCTTTGCTGTGGGACACACATACCGCTAAGGAAGCAATCCAGAACACAGCTGTCCTTTAAATAGGACAAAAGAGATTTGTTTGCACGTCAGATGAGTTAACGTGCCATGATCGATATTTAAGTATCTGAGTTGGATGATGTAACACCTTCTGCCTTTTAGACACTGTCCAGCTCAGCATATCGTTGCACTTCGTAACACCATTTCCTCAGCTGCCAGCAGATAGTAATAGCACTGCGTTGCAGCCCCTGGTTTACGTCCTAACCTACTGCCGGGTTCAGTTAAGGTTTTTAGCAAATAGCCAGGACTGTCACAGTTTCTAACGGCAGCCTGGTAACAAAGCTGCCTTATTCCTGCAGGAATATGCAGTGCTATTTCAGCTATCTTTTACTGCTATTTTAGGGCTCTAGCACAAATGCGATTGAAACATTTAAAACAATGGAGCTATGTGGCATGGAATATGCAGGTAGTAGAAACGGGTACGTTGTTTCCTTATTTATGAAGATACTTAGACGTTCACACTCCTGAAATTGAACTTATAGCAGATCACCTTTGTGTCAGTTATTTACCAAGCCAACAAATTCCTCCTTTGAGGCACGGATTTTTTTCCTCAGCAACCTGACAGGAGACATTTTCACACTATCGGGAAATTAAAGACCTCTCCATGGACTGTCCTAGTTTCCTCCACAAGAAAAATCTGTTTGCATGTGTTTATATTTGTCGTAATGTTTCATTCTTAATGAAACCAAATGGCAGCAGTCTATGGAGAGATAAAGCATTTCTATATTTTGAATGGCTTTAATAATCAGTCATTTTGCATCACATATCCATGCACTTGTGATTCCTAAAATAACTTTGATATACAAGATAAAATTTCAAGGGCGTTTTATACTTTAATGCTTTAATTTTCAAAACTATGTTACATGTCTTAGTGCTAAACTGTCATTACCTGGGTTGGGGTGGGGGTTTTTTTTGCAACTTTTGTAATTAAGAATTTATGTGATGGTAACCAGATAGACAATACAGACCTTTGGTTTTCATACGGATTTAAAATTGTAAAAGGGTTGGGGATTTTGTTTTGGGTTTTTTGGGGTTTTTTTTTCATGTCTTTATGTTACAAACATAGCTACTTGGTTGGATTTCATAATTTTTCAGATGGACCTGTCCCTCCATTCAGAAAAGATACAAACTTCCTAAAAGTAGATTTGAAAATCTCATGGATTTTCCTTTTCTACTTAAGAATTCCCAATACGACTTTGGAACTTACTTTGTTGTTTGATATATTTCCATTTTCTGGGTTTGAAGATTAGTGCTTTGGTTTTTAAAAAAACGTTGCCTTTCCAACGGTTTGAGTATGAGACTTTTGACAGGTTGATCAATATTCTGCTCCAATAGGAACGGTGGCTATTTCTGTCTTCACGCAAACCTTTTTAGAGTTTCTTTAAATATCTATATATGTAAAATGAAAAAATATTCTGGACAATGCCTTAAAATTGCAGATAGTAATGCATTTGAATTATAAAAGCCTCAGCTGCAAGAAGTATTTTTATGGAAACATGAAAATTCAGTATTTCTTTTTCTCTTTCACTGAGCTATTAAATTATTTCACCTGATACAGGGAATTTCTTGCATTTAGAAATGAAAAGGTAGATGAGTAACATGATCAGAATTAAATTAAAAAAATCAAAGGGTGCTAATTTTTACTAGGAGAGTTGGTCAAGCATGGACATAGATTAGGTTTTTTTACAAACAGCTTTACAAACAAAGCTCTTCCTTTTCATTGCTGTGGGATTTTCCAACAGTGAAAAGGAAGATGAGGAGGGCCAGCAAGGTAAAGCATTCTGCAGTGGGGATCTGCCGCACCGTCTAGATATTGCTGAGCAACTGGTTTTGAGCTAGATTGGGTTTTCCTAGGCTTTACTTCTTGTTGGGAACAATAGAGAGGACTGTGTAAACATGGCACCTGTATTTAAAACAGAGACAAGCAGCTAATGTTTTCCTCAGCCCACAGTGCCTATAAATACCTTGATAAAATACTGCACCTCAGTGTGAGGCAGAGAGCCTGCCCTCTGAGAAGGAGCAAGTCCCTCCAAGCCTGGTGAGGCTGCATCAGGTTGCTGGGGCACACTTCAGGCAGCACTGTTGGAGCAACAGCTTGCCAAGTGCTCCAAAACAGCATAAGGATGCTTGTTCATCGTGCAGTTCAAGGACTGTGTGGCTGAATGAGCTGTTTACTACATTTTTCTGGTAGTTTAAAAATCTCTAACAACATGGAGCATCATAGAGTTTAAACTGATTGTGTGAATAGTTTGCTGTTTAATTTTTAAAAATAAATGCTGCTTGGATAATGGACAGTCTTGTGTGACACAAAGAAGAGAGTTGAGGCTCTTCTACTGTTTTTGTACCTTCCATCTGTATTTTTGAAAACTACTCAGAAACCAAGATACTTGAGAGTATCTGTGCCGAAGTGACTTTACATCTGGCAAGAATTTAGATAGGAAGTCATTTTTAGAATACTTGCAATTATTAAATTAGACAATATTAACCTAAGATCTGTACATACCATGGCATACCAACATTGCTTATGGCAATTCATAATAAATCTATGGTTACCAGGATATCTTCTACTAAACAACCCTCTTTCCATGAAATACATTGTTTGTCCTCATAAGTTACTCAGAAAAAGGTGTTGTATTTCTTGATTCTCACATGCTGAAGAAGTGAGCCACGGAGTATTTAACAGAGCGAGCTCCACTTGCATTTTCTGTGCAGCCAGTTTTTTGCAGCTGCAGGCAGTGTCTGGTATTTCAAACTGTAGTTTCTGTAACACCGATTTCAATAAGGCTGATAAATGGCAGGTTTTCATGACTCAAGTTTTAGTATTATGAATGTTCTTTGTCTTGTCTAATTCAGGTTGAATACGAAGGCTTAAAGCATGAGATTAAACGTTTTGAGGAGGAAACAGTGTTGCTTAATAGTCAGCTAGAAGATGCCATCCGGCTGAAGGAGATTGCTGAGCACCAGCTGGAGGAAGCCCTGGAAACTTTAAAAAATGAAAGAGAACAAAAGAACAATCTGAGGAAGGAACTCTCCCAGTATATCAACCTCAATGATAGCATGTATAATAACCATATTAATATATCAGTAGATGGATTGAAGTTTGCAGAGGATGGGGGTGAGCCCAATAATGATGACAAAATGAACGGACATATCCATGGGCCTCTCGTGAAACTCAACAGTGACTACAGAACTCCCACAGGTAGGAAAGGAGAATCTCTGCACCCCGTCTCTGACCTCTTCAGTGAGCTCAATATATCAGAAATACAGAAACTGAAGCAGCAACTCATGCAGGTAAGAGCTGAATGTTATGTCCTGAAGTGTCTAGACGTAGATCCTATGGACCCTAGGGCCAGCTTTTGCAATGATTTCTCCCAGTGACGTTCTTGACCATGTGTGTTCTGTTCTCAGACTTCTGCTTTGGTTTCTTCATATCCAGGTTTTGCTAGAAGTATCCCTAGTAAACAGCGTATGTCTGCAAAAAGTCAGTGTGATCTGAGCAGATGTTTAGTGCAAAGAGGAGAAAGGGACTTAGTTGCTGTGGTTGCAGGTGGTTAGATTCTTTTTTTCCTGCTTTGATAATGGGAAATGTCCCTGAAATTGCAAATAGAATAGAGTACTCTTCAGTATGACCAAAATCTGGAAAAAAACCCTGCTGAAATACAGACAGACTTGATTCTGCTCCTTTGCAAGTCAGAGGGAGTTTTTGCCATTAAGTTCAGTTTGAACAAGATTTGGCATACCATCAAGAGAAAACAAAAGGAGAGGAGCGCTCCTCTTAATAACCGTGCACTGGGAGAGCATGTGGCGTGTGAGATGTCACAGAGTGCCCTTGTCCACACTGGCAGTCCTGGCGGATGCGCAGGCTGCAGGGGGTGCCTTGGGGACCGTACAGCGAGCGTTTGTTCTCTATTCATCCAAGCCCAGCCCAGGCATAACCAGAATAGGAGTCTGGGATGGCAGCCAGATAAAAAGTCAATCTGCCAGCCCCGATGCCGACATCATCTTAGAAGGGGTACAGTGCCACACAGAGAAAGGGTCCCGCTGCCCAAGCTGTTGAGCATCAGCTCTGCCACAAGAGCTTTGAAAGCTTTTGGCACCATCAAGGAAACATCCAGCATTTTCTAGCTGCAGGCTTCCAAATAGTGCTTCTTCTGAAGAAAGTAAATGTAAATCCTTTACTGCTTAAAACCTAAAAGGTGATTTGGAAGTAAGGTAGAGCAAACTCAATTTTCAGTGCTTGCTAGTGTACAATAAATCCCTGCGTGGTCTGTCCTATATTTGCTGAAAAGTTAATTGTTTTATTTACTTCATTGCCAAACTCACCATGGGAAGTTTTGATCTGAGCTGTGACATGGCAAACACTGATGACATCTAGTGCTTTGCAGAAATAACTTTGATGCAAGACATACATAATTTAAGTGGGAAAGCTTAACATTTAGAATTTTATTTATGTGAAAAATTTGTCAAACTCCTCCAGTATTAAAATGTAAATAGCATGTGTATTTTGTGTATATATGCATGCATAAAAATATGCATGTCTATGTACATATAAATTTATGTATATAATACATGCACATATATAGTGCAGCTTTTGATTTCATTCAAAAATGCAATGTTAAAAATTAAAAAAACACAGCTTCAGAAGAAATGCTTTGAAATGTTCACATTTTAAAATACAGCGTAAAAATTTTCAAGCATAATTTACAATGAAGTTTATGCAATATAAATTTGAGTGAAAGTTGCTTGGAAATAATAAAAAAGATTGTTTTGGGTATGTTTTGTCTTGATTTTATTAGATTAAATATTGAACTTGATGAATCAGCAAACTTCTACTTGGAAGATACTGCAACTGTTCTTATCGTCTCTGACTTGAAAACTTACTGATTTTATACCTCTTAAACAAGGAGGCAGCCTTCTGACAGTCACTAACCACAAACTTAGGACCCTACAAAATAAATAGAACCATTTCTCAGTCACATTTTTCAGGGCTGGGCCCCAGCACCCTCACGCCAATAGTTGATACCATTGCTCAGCATTTTAATCCTGTTACAAGGTTTATGGCTTAAAAAGAAAGACTGGACCTAGCTGTAAACCCGATTTCTTTAGATACTGAAAAGGATTACTGCAAAATACTGATGTACACTTTTTATAAAGTGATCATCTTCCCTGTTGATTTGTCTCTGCTCACCTTGGGTCACAAAAATTAAATGTGAAAAATTCCTCTGAAAATTTTCTCATAGTAGATGGGAGATTTAATCAGGTTCAAGCTGACAAAAGGTAATTCTTCAGCAAAATTGGAATTTTTTTTTCTCCTCTTTGTGTCTTTGCCATGTGGTGTTCATTCAGCCATATCTCAATATTTAGTATGTGTTAGAATCATAGAATCAGAATTATTTAGGTTGGAAAAGACCTTTAAGATCATCAAGTCCAACCATTAACCCAGGACTGCCAAGTCCATCACTAAACCCTGTCCCAAAGCACGGCATCTACACGTTTTTTAAATGCCTCCAGGGATGGTGATTCCACTGCCTCCCTAGGCAGCCTGTTCCAATGCTTGACCATCCATTTCAGTGAAGAAATTTTTCCTAATATCCAACCTAAAGCTACCCCGGCGCAACTTGTGGCCGTTTCCTCTTGTCCTGTCGCTTGTTACCTGGGAGAAGAGACCGACACCCACCTGCCTACAGCCTCCTGTCAGGCAGCTGTAGAGTGATAAAGTCCCCGCCGAGTCTCCTCCTCTCCAGGCTAAACAATCCCAGTTCCCTCAGCTGCTCCTTGTAACGCTTGTGCTCCAGACCCTTCACCAGCTTCGTTGCCCTTCTCTGGACACGCTCCAGCAGCTCAATGTCTTTCTTGTAGTGAGGAGCCCAAACCTGAACTCAGCATTCCAGGTGTGGCTTCACCAGTGCAGAGTACGGGGGGGACAATCACTTCCTGCTGGCCACACTGTTTCTGATACAAGCCAGGATGCTATTTGCCTTCTTGGCCACCTGGTCACACTGCTGGCTCGTGTTCAGCTGGCTGTTGACGCGTAACCCCAGGTCCTTTTCTGCCCAGCAGAAAATTGTTCCTCTTGTTTTCTCTGAAGAGGCTGTTGGAGTTGCTGAAGGAACTGACCCTCTCTTGGGAACTATTTTTATGTCTATAGGACAGCAGGCTTCTTCTCTGAGAGAAGCAGACTTCAGATTTGCCATTTTGTATGTGTGCGGCAAATTTTTTCACTCATCAGTTTCAAAAAGAAGCCTTCACTGAAAGAGTGAGTATGACAGATATAATTCCTTCTGCAGCTTTAGGCTGCTGATGCTGCTCCATGATCTGTGCTCACACCTAGGAGAGATTTAACCGTAATTGTTCCCTTTCCATCAATTAAATCCATTGAGGAACTTGCTGAAAATTCTGGTATTCTGAGATTTTCTTGGAAAAGCTCAAGGCTTTCTGCTCTTTCTTCATGTTTATTGTCTAGTGGAAAAAAATCTGTATGTCATCTTTAAAGCATAGGACTTCTTTCTTACGTGGTGATGCTTTCCCTATTTCTGAGGTCAACATCCTGTTTGAAAACTTCAGTTAAACTCTCTTAAAAAAAAAAAAAGAAGAGAACAACAAAAAAAAAAAGTCATGCAGTCCAGTTTCTGACCCTCTTCTCCAGCTGCCTGGTACTCTCTGACAAATTTGATACAACTGAGATTCAGGGTTCTTGAGCTGAGTTTTCCTGTTAATTTGTTCCAATCTCCATTAGGAATTGTTGACTGATTCTCCGATGTTATTAAAAAAAAAGGGGAAAAATTAGTTTCTATAATTGCCAAATGGGGAAGGAAATCTCCTCAAACTGAAATCTCTGAAGGGAAAGATGCATTGCAAAATAGGTACAGCTACTTTTGAATTGTTTTTACTTTCATTTTAAGATGATAAAAATTCTTACTGCAACTACTACTTTCAATGTCAACAGAAAGCCTCCACCAACTGGACTGGAAAATAACTGCAATTCCTGGAAGTTTGCTGTGGGTGGAAATAAAGAGTATAGTATTGTTTAGAACAAGACATATAATTGCCGTACTTGGAAACAGCAGAGTCATTAATATGCAGAAGGTGTGCTTAGGGCTGAGTTGGAGCTTTGGATTTTTTTCCCTTGGAAATAGGAGCATGTATGTATAACTTCAAACAGATGTGGATTAGCTTAATCCATAATTACTGGACCAGAATGAATAAAATTTAGTAGATCCACATATTTCACTTTATGTACTATCTGAGTTGGTATATGGGTTTTTTAAGTTGCATGTTTTCTTTGGAGAGAATATTTTCTATTTGAAAGAAATATTTGTTTCCATAACACATTTATGTTCAGAAGAGCAATTATCATAGAGAGACCAATTAACTCTGTTATAATTTTCCTTCATGATAGAGTATGACAACTGAGATCAGTAATCCAGCAGGATCAATTCAGTCTGATTAATTTAAGTGGACACTGAAACACTGTGTTGCTTGAACACCGAGTTGTTTTCTTGAAGGAAAGGTGCTCTGACTGTAAGCTCTATATTTATTCTTACACTAGCGCAATGGTTAATCACCTACTTTGGTGTGAACATACAGTGGACCCATACACCTTAAAAAGCCAACTGCCTTTGGTCTGTAATGTATGGATTTTTATTACCCATACGACTTCTCACCATAAGGTGACATGGTCCTTTAAATTAATCAAAACTCAGATTTTTCATGCACACATGTAGCTCACCTTACCAACCTGAAGGAATAAATACCTTCATTATCTGATAAGGGTAATATAATTAAAGCCTAAGCTGGCTTATACCAGGTGGTAACAACTAGAGTTCAGCTGAAAATTTCTGGGGAGAGCAGACCCGGGGCAGATCACTTGATGGAAAAAGCAGAGGAAAGCTAATGAAGAGGCTTCTACTGAGTGGATCTCTGAGGCTCCCCAGGCCAGTCTGACTGAGAGATCTGTGAAAAGCAGTCACCTTTTAAGCAGATGCTCTTGGCAAAGGGGAAGGTTGCCTGTTTTGGATTTTTTCAGTGACAGTGGGCTGACATGGGGGGTGAGCAGCAGCCAGGGTGGCGAGCAGAGGCAGCAATGGAGGAACAGCATCAATTGGAGAAAGGTACCAATCACTGGTGGTACTTGGCTGTCCTCTTCTGCACAGACTAAAACGGAGCGCCCTATATCTAAGGAGACAGACTCTTCCTGGATCATAAAATAATGATGAGGTTTCACCCTGTTTTTTAAATTCTTAAGCCATCAGTCCCCTGTACACAAGAAAACTAGGTTGATTTTTTTAGATGTTTTTAACATGGCTTCTATTTTTATTCTTGCAGTTTCTGCCTGCAGTTGATTGCAGGTTCTAACAGAGGCTGTGTTTTGAAAGTCTCTCTGTAAAACCAGGGGACCATCATATGCTTTAGTGCCTTAATACTTCTGAGCAGCAGTCACTGCTCAAAAGCCTTGTTATGAGAAAATAGGAGTCTGAAGCACTGCTTGGAACATTTTGTGAGATGGTAGTAATACCCTCTCGGTCCCTAAAAGGCTTTTCTTTTCCTTCAGTAAGATGCATGGTGGCCAATTTGACTCTCTTCCAAATACTACCTGGGGGGATACTGATAGGGAAGGAAAGTCTGGGTTTTCTTAAAGGGTTTTTCAGAGCTGAAAGCTTCACGTTCTCAGAATTAGTAATTCAGCCACTCATAAAGGGAACATGGAGCATGCCATTTTCACTGCATGTGTAAACACAAGGCTGAGATCCTGCAGCCATAGGAGGGAAAGAGCAGCAGGGCTGGTAGACTCAGGGTCCTATTACAAAAGCCCTGAAAGCAAGAAGGATCCCATGTCAGTGTACTCTGCTTCCAATTCACAACTTGGAACAGGACAAAGGCACAGAAGAAAAGTTGGAGCATTACACTTAAAACTTGAAATAGGAGTCTCGGGGGTGTTATCATGAGTAGCAAATACTTGAGCAGATCAAACTTTGTCTTGTTCACTTGCTTTAAGATGCTGTGCATTAAAACCTCAAAGGAGTCCTCCATGACCTCTTCTGCTGTTCAACATCCACATTTCTCTGTGGATAGTCAGAAAGGAACTTACTAGGTCAGAACCAGTGGTTTGTTAGTTAGTTATACCACAGATACTGCTTTTTTTGCCTTCTCCTTGGAAGGATGGATTTTGCTTCCAGTCAAGTGCTGGGGATGGGGAGTCCTGGGAGTGGCATGTGCTCACTCTCCTGATCTGTGTTACACTTCCACACAGCAGGTTATTTAATCTGTGGAAATGTACACAACCATTTGTTTACTGTATTTGCATTCAGTAATCAAACCTTAAGGAAAGCTTGCAACAGTCCAAAGATACAACAAAATATTGTGAAGGGTTGGTAGAGCTATTCACAGGAAATGTAAATTCAGAATCCATTGAGAAATCTGTATGTACCAATGGAATGGCTTATAGTTGACAGTGATGCAGTTCCTATGTTCAAGGAACTCATGTCATAATAAATCCCATATTATTGCTCTAGCTGACTAGGCACTTAGTGCTTGGGTGCTAAGTGATTCTTTGGTGGTCAGTGTGTAAAATCACGACCTGGTGATATTGCAAATTGTAACAGAGACTGGGACTTTATAACCCTCTGAGAGTTATATCCATCTCTCTGACTTAATTTTATGGTTTAGGTGTATGTGGCTAAAACATCTTGGAAGCCCTCAAGTTGTGTACGCAAGAGTGAAGGAGATGAAAGTGATTGCAGAGTTTGGTGTGCAGCAGAGGTAGGACGAGGTCCTGGGTTTCTTACTTTGACTCTGTTGCAGGTGGAGAGAGAGAAGGCCATTCTCCTGGCCAACCTTCAGGAGTCTCAGACGCAGCTGGAGCACACCAAGGGAGCCTTGACTGAGCAACACGAGCGAGTTCACAGACTCACAGAGCATGTCAACGCCATGAGGGGGCTGCAGAGCAACAAAGAGCTGAAAGCTGATCTTGACTGTGAGAAGGGCCGAGACCCCGGCGAAGAAGCACATGATTATGAAGTGGACATCAATGGCTTGGAGATCCTAGAATGTAAATACAAAGTAGCTGTTACGGAGGTGATAGACCTTAAAGCAGAAATCAAAGCCTTAAAGGAGAAGTACAATAAGTATGTGGAAAACTATACTGAAGAGAAGGCCAAGTATGAGAGCAGAATCCAGACATATGATGAGCAGGTGACAAGCCTGGAAAAATCGACCAAGGAAAGCCAGGAAAAAATGGTCCACATGGAAAAGGAATTGCAAAGGATGACAAGCATAGCAAATGAAAACCATAATACCCTCAACACCGCCCAGGACGAGCTGGTGACGTTTAGTGAGGAGCTGGCTCAGCTCTACCATCACGTCTGCCTGTGCAACAACGAGACACCAAACAGGGTTATGTTGGACTATTACAGGCAAAGCAGAGTCACCCGCAGTGGGAGCCTGAAGGGACCAGATGACCCTCGAGGCCTCCTTTCCCCGCGGCTCGCCAGAAGGGGGGTGGCATCACCTGTAGAAGCCAGGACCCCAACCGAGCAGGTGACGAAAGAGGCCACGGAGCCTGGCAAAGAGCAGAGCCCGACAAAAACACCGACCATTTCTCCTGTCATCACCGCCCCTCCTTCCTCTCCTGTCTCCGATACCAGTGACATCCGCAAAGAGCCCATGAACATCTACAACCTCAATGCCATAATAAGGGACCAAATCAAGCACTTGCAGAAGGCTGTTGATCGGTCGCTGCAGCTGTCGCGCCAGCGTGCTGCAGCTCGGGAGCTGGCGCCTATGATCGATAAAGACAAGGAGGCCTTAATGGAAGAGATACTGAAACTGAAATCGCTCCTGAGTACGAAGCGAGAGCAGATCGCAACCCTAAGAGCAGTGCTGAAAGCCAACAAGCAGGTAAGATGCTAATAAAGCAGTCAGTTGGGAATGCCTGTTATTTATACATGTCACTTGCAAGCAGGAGTATTTCAGAAGAGAGATTTTATTCACAGGTTATTTAGCTTCTCTCTCAGTCACGGTGAGGGCAGACCTTTCTTCCCTCCCTCCTTGCCTCCTCTTTAAGCTCTTCAGCGCTGCCTTTCTCAGCACCTGCCATTCACTGAGGGCACAGGCAGAGGAGCCTTTGCTGTGGGGTGAGAGAAAAGCAGAGGGGCAGGGAGGGATCAGCTGCCTCCCAGTACGATGCATGTACATGCTGCTGGTATTATTGCAAAATGATAAGATTGCCAACATTGGAAAAGAAAATGGAGCATGCATGGAGAGGCTCCCAGGGGCGTGCTGACCCCTTGCCAGCGCAGGTACTGCTGGAGCGGTGGGGAGGGCAAGCGCAGGGGAGACCACCTGGGCCAGCACCTCAGCAGCTGCAGGTGGCCCTGCTAGTGGGGTTTAGCGGAGCTGGTGGTGCCAACAACCCATTGCATTTTGCTTGGCTCTTGGTAATACTCCACAGGCTGCAAAACTTGAATGCCCCCCAGCAATTTAAGGGGATGAAAGCTAAATGCCATAAAAGCTAAGGCGTGCCTCAGGAAGAGAACGGCAGGTGTAAGAGTGTGACCAGTGGCTTTGGACCATACAGAAACTGAGCATTTCTTTGATGAGACAGAAGACGAAATGCTAAGTTATTTTCATTACAGGTAGTTGGAATTGTTTTAAATTATTTTTCCTTTTTAGTCAGAAATAATGTCTCCTGCTGTTGTCACTTTTTTAAACCTTTGAGAAATAAAATCAGCATTTTCTTTTTTTTTGTATGAAAAAGGACATCACTACATGATAAAGCTGAATGAAACAGTAACTGTGATTTTTTATTTTGAGAAGGATTTGTTATAAAGTTATATTTTAAGAGAATAGATAATTTCAAATTATTATTTTGAAAAGGTTTCCATCTTAAAAAAGTAATGAAATCTCTTTGTTTTTGATGTTTCATCAATGCAAATAAGCTTAGAATTATAGCATTTTATATCAAATGCCAAAAGAGGACCATGTAATGGTGTGTTTTTCAAAAGTACTGTCGATTTTTTTGGCAAAATATATCCTCCCAAGCTCTTTGTATCCATTAGATTCCAGGTCTGCAAATACTTAAAAAGAAGTTGAATTTAAGCAAACCGTTTTATTTACTTCAGTGCCTCTCCTTATGCTCAGAATTTAGCCTGAACGCAAGAGCATGCAGCTGCAGAGTCATTGTTCCAGGTGGTTTGGGACTTTTTCAACTAAAACCAGTGCAGTGATCACCACGTGGGGGCACGAATCCTGAATTAACAGCTTGGGATACTATTAGCTGATGACAGTGATGGGATTTCAGTGGTAAAATTCCCAACAGTCAAGTAGTCTGAAGTTACAGTTTCAAGTTTAATTGATTGTTGAATCTGCAACTGCATTTCTAGAGTAATGGGGATTTTTAAATCGCAGCAATATTTCAATATATATCAAGTCTTTTATAACATTTCCCCTCTCCAATACAACACGTTAAATATTAATTCAAGTATTAAAGACCATCTCTAGCTAAGCAATAATAATAGCTCTGAGCAATTAGACATGGATTTTCCATGTAATTAAAATGTAATTAAGATGTAATTGAGGTATACAGGTTTAGATTCCAAATTAAAGATTTTTTTCCATTAGCATAGAGCTGTCATTTATTTTTTGATACTACCAGAGAATCTAACTCAGTCTTGGTCTTTTATTGCTATCAGAAATAGATCATCATCCTTAAGTGTGCTCACTGAAATGGATAAATAGCTTTGCTGAGTAAGGAGGTGCTATTAACTAAACTTCTATTTATTTGGTAGCAACATAGATATTGGTAACTGTACAACTGGGTATAGAATCTTGCAATACTGTTCATGCAAACCAAATATCAACATCCTCAACCTTTCAAGTTAAAAGACATAATAATATAAAAGGGAAGGAGAAATTTAAAGTTACAGAGAGGGAGGTGAGTTTTATTATGTGCTAGCAGTACTGCTAGCCTGAAGCGATAGGTGTATCTCAGGAACCAAAGCACATCTCATGTTCAAAAAACAGGAGTCAAGATTCATTCCCCTGACTTCTTCCACTCCAAAATAATATGTTTTTAAGCAGCAATAAGCTGGGAATAATTTTTTTTCCCTTGTGGGTTTCAGTTTAGACGAGCCTAAAGAGGACATCTGATTCAGTTTTTCATGTTTGCTCCGCAACCACAAAAGCTAGAATTTTGTTGTTTGTTAGTTTGTTTTTTTACAAAAAGCCTTCCCCGAGCCCTAATGAAGCTGACATTAATATGAAACTATGCGTTTTCATCCCTTATGTAGCACAGTGAGACACTGCTGGTGCCCAGGGTAGCAGGGGAGAGCTGCAGGAGGCCCCCTGGAGAGGGAAGCCCGCAGCTGGCGGGGGGCTGGATGCCCCAGCCCCCATCCTCAGCTCCAGGTGGGCCACATCACATCTCATCGTGCTTCGTAGCAATATTGTTACAGAACACCGGTATTTATTAGCACTCCAGAGACACTTTAGGTGAAGCTTTTTTGGTTGGAATAATATGGGAAAGCAAGATGAACACAACAAACACACTAAAAAGAGCAAGACCTGGCCTTCCGAGAGCATCTCACCATTCAGATCCGGGGGCGAAGACCAGCAGCAAGTCCCTGCGTCTGGTATTTTGGGCTGTACTTAAGTAGTGAAATTGCACCCTTAACCAGGGAAGCATGGGTGCTATTTAGTGACCACCAGAGGCATTGCAACATCAGACTAAAACCAGAATCGTACAGTTTTCCTGGTAATACGCTTGGGCGCAGTGTGCTGACGTACTGTGAAGTACACAGGGGCAAATGGTTCATCAGAAGTGAAAAAGTGCAAATGGAATTTCTGCCTCCTAACTTGAATTGTTTCCAGTTCTCTTCACAGTGACTTGCTCGACTGCAGGAGAGCCCTGAAGGTGTCTCTGTTTCTGTCTCTTCTTGCTGCAGTGGGCCTGGCACTCCAGCAGTGCAGCTACACCTTTTAATTCTTTAGCGGCGTACAATAAGTTTCTGTTTGAACCTGACAAGCTGTTGCCTAGTTCAAAGCATTTGACAATATCTGATATTTCTTTTTAGTCTATCTGTGTTTTCTTTAGTAATATTTTCATATAAACATTTTAGTGTTAGGCTGGGCTGCGGACAGACTACACAAAACTCTGTAACGCAAAAAAGAGCAAGATTTGCTGTAAGAAGCTGCAAACCTAATCCTGGGAAAATGGATTATTAAATCAATTGCTCAGGATAGCAAGGCACATATATCTTGCTAGCTTGCTTGTTTACCTCATCTTGATTTATGTATCCATTTTGCCATAGCCATAATTACTGTGTCAGCACCAGTCTTGTGGAGCAAACCCAAGTAGCATTAGCATTAACAAGTAGCGTAAATTGTAAAGTAGTATCAAATTAATGATACAATAACTTTTAGGACCAGTTCAATAATGGTTTTGATTTTGATTTCTAATAACATACAGAAAGCAAAGCTGCCTGTGAGGGAAATTTAATATCCTAAAGTTCTGATTGAAAAATGATTGGTTGTTCTCATAGGTAGATAGTTCGATGGGAAGGAGTTGAGTCAGCAAGACCTTCACATCTCCATTGGCAGTAACTATGGTGTCTCTAGCTCTCATAACTGAGATACCCATAAAAGTCCTTCAGAAAAAAACACTTGATAACCCCAGACATACAGTGCCTTATCTATAAACAAGTGCCCTGCTATTATATAGACAGAATACAGTAGAATGTCTGCTGGGAAAGTGAGACTGAGTGGAAAGATCCAGCACCACATACAATTTCTGCACTAAAATAACAGACTAGCGTTATGTTTTCTTGTGTAAAAAAAAATACTTACCACTGTAAGACTTAATATTCTTTCATCAAATATTTTTTTACTTGGTGTGCTGCTCACGCTGCTAATGTAAAGTAAATGGGATATGAAGTCATCATAGAATATGAATATAGAGAGAAAATTAGATTTGTTCATGGATTTCAGGATTAAGGTGGCAACCTCTAGGCAGCTGGATTTGGGCAAACATCTCTTCTGTAAAGATGAAGAGAGGGATGGAAAGGATGGCATAAGTTCTGGCAGAGCCTGGGGCGCTGGGGCTTGGGTGTGCGCTTGCCTCAGCCTGTGTAGCTCTATGGCTGGGTTTTGGGGTAGGGGGTGCTGAGCTCTGTGTGCCCCAGCTCTCTTTTCCTTGCTAGTGTTTCACACCCCACAGAAGTCCAGGTGCTGGAGCTCTGTGCTCCCTCCTGGCCTTGCTGTCAGCTCCAGGTGACTTCTTCTGCATAACAAATGCTACATGCTCTGCAAGCCGTTAATCCCATGCCTTCTGGTGGCTTGCTGAGCAGCTGGGTATTTTGTTTGCCCAGTTCCTTGGCATGACTGGTCTGACAGGAGTGTCGTTAGCCCCTCTCCTGTCTTACTGCATTATTTATTTCACTGAAGAGTATTCACACATTTTTCTGAGTTTTCATTTTTTTCTTGTGCTCGCCATTTCCAAGCGTGTTGATCAGAGGTTGCATTTTTACGTGGATCAAAGTTCTTTAATTTCTCTAACACAATTCTGTAGTTAACCATAGTTTAAAAACAAATGCTTCAGAAAAAGCTGTTAAAAACAAAGCCAGGTCCTAGGCATCTGCTTCCTTCTGGTACCTACTGCTTAGAGATGCAGACTTTTATTTGCCCCATCCTTCCTTTCAGAGCACTCTCTGAATGCACCGTTCGCCCCAGGTCTTTAAAATCTAGATTATCCCACAGAACCGGTTTCAGGCACAACCACACACAGAGCTCAGTGGGTACGATTTTGGAGACTGGCTGAGAAGGGGAACAAATAGAAGTAATTTAGACTAGAGCTGGTGCTGGAGGAAGAATAAGATGAAGCTAGGTACCTCTGAAAGATGGAGTCCAAGTTCCCCTTCTCCCCTCAGCCCCACTCCACATTACACATTCTGGCTTCAGGGTGCTTCAGGCAAGTTTTCTGCCTCTTCAAACTCCCCAAACTGGCTCCAGTAGGCACAGAAGAAAACCACCAGGTGTGCAAAGGGTAGTAATGGGGAAAGGCTGGGTAATTAATCTTTTGGTGGCAGCTAACCAATATAAATTGACTTAGCTGCACTGTAAAATGGCAGCCTCTGAGCTGAGGAGTCTGACAGCAATCAGCTTCAGTCAGCATCCAGGTCCCAAAGCTGTAGGTAAGCTGAACATCTGCACCGTCCAGTGCCCACCAGCTCTTACAAGGACCTCCTGAGTGTGCAGTGCCTTATGCTAACGTGATGCACTGCTATTTCGCTGTCCCTGGCTGCCTGGCTGCAGGTTTCCAACAGCAGCTCTCATAGCTTGCTTCCCCCTTCTTTCTTCTCTTGCCTGTTAAAAACATGTTTGTTAGTTTTGTTTGCCTCTGTAGTGAAGCACTTGTGCCCATTCATTATTAGATTAGGAGACTTTCAGAAGGGAGACCCTCGACAACCTGCAAAGGGGTGTGTTCAAAAGCTTGTTTGTTGCATGGAGAGCAACTGGGCACTTCCAATAGGTTTTGCAATTTATGCTTCATTTTCTATATATTATTATATGGAAAACTCTTAACAGGAAGAAAAAAAAAAGGTTTGAAGATTTGACACAGTCCTTCCTCTGTTACCTTTATTCAACAAGTAAATTATATTTCTAAGTTATTTTTCATCCTGTAGTGTTACAAGTCCATTTAACTTACCCTGACATCCAGACCAAAATGTATGTCTGATCATTGTGCACAGTTCAGTGATGTGCAAATTGTTGGGTTGACAGGGAATACATAATTCCACCGCTCAAACAATTTAACATTCTTTTTTTAAAAAGTCTAGCATTAGGTAGCACATATCTTTAAGTCGTTTTCACTCCTAAACAAAGGAAAATCTTTATATGAATTCTGTATTTGAAGATGAGGTAGGATAGGTTAAGGGACACGGGGCTGTATTTCTCTTGCAAAGCAAAGAGATCTGAGTTCCTGCCTTAGGGGTAAAGCAGAACTCAGTTTGCACTATAGAGTCTACCTGTGCTCTCATAAATCACTTCTGCCTCATTAGTCACCTGAAAATTCTTAAATAAATCTGATTTAATCATATCTGTTAAATAGGAATTTGTCCTTTCATGCACTGTTTCCTAGATTTCCCTTCAGAAATGTAGTTTTATTAAACATGGTTAATTCTTTTCCATGCTAATTTATGATAGTACATTTTTGCTCACAGCTGAAAACAGATAGAAAGCTGAGGATTTCAGCTTTAGCTTGCCAAGGCGTAGGGTGGTGTCTACCATCCTATGTTATACCAAAGCATTTGTCAGCAAGGTTGAGAAAAGCTGCATTTATTTGAATATATCCCTAAATGGTTGATTTTTTTAACATGTATTGCTGATGCTTTCAAATTTGGCACGGAAAAAGCCATCTACTTAAAATGACGGGTAGTTACTAGTGATTTTTAAAAATCTTTTCCCTTAATGTAAACTAGTGTGAAAGCAGAGAAAACATTTTTGGTGAGTATACAATCTGAAAAAAAATGGAATTATTTTAACGCTTCCATTTCTAACTCTGCTGTTACCCAGACCTAAATAAACAGAGTTGTATTTTAGTAGGAGATGTTAATATGCACTTTTGTTAAGAGACGTTGTTAGTGGGAAATATATTGAGTTTCAGAAAACTGAGTTTAAAATAGGTTTCCAACTGTTTGGCCATTACCACCTTTTGTCATGTCCCCTTGCTGGTTGCTTTAACCTGATGTTCTTCGACACTTCTCTCCCTTGGTGATGGCTCAAGAACCCACAAGATCAAGAGGGGAAACTGATTGCCTATATGAAACGCTGCAAATTTTTATGCACTAAATGAAGTAAAAAAACCGCCATAACCTCCACAGAGTAAATGTAAAAGGAAACATTTTTTCTTCACCTCATTCAATGGCAATAATTTTAAATGTCTCATAGCAGCAGTAGATATAAAACCTCTACAAAACTGTGTATTTTGAATAACTTCAAAATGATACTACAGAAAGTTCAAATCTTGCAAAAATAAGACAAATGGAACTATTAAAAGTAGTAAGGCAGTAGATTAATTTACTGGATGAAATTGAAAAAAGAAAAGAGGGAGCAGAAAAAATGAATGGATTGGATGACTACAAAGCCTTGCTTTCCTCTTAAGGGAAAACTGTAATTTCCAATTGTTTTGTTCTTTTTTTTTTTTTTTTTTTTTTTTTTTTTTTTTTTTAGTATTTGAAACTGCCAAAATAATGCTGATTTGCACAACAGTAGGCATTGCCAGTGCTCAGACAAAAGCAAGCTGTCAGGTCCTGGCAGCCACCTGGCCCAAGGAAAGCCTCAGCTGGCAGGAAGCATGAGCACAAACACCTTGGTTCACACCTTGGCTACAGAGGCCAAGTCTCACGTGCCGTGCATCCTCCTTCCGTGCATCCTCCTTCCGTGCATCCTCCTTCCAGTGTGGTCAGTGGGCACACCTGGTTGTTCACTGCAGCTCATACAACACGGTAGCAGCTCCTTAAGCTGTAGTAACTTACTTGCCTGAGTCCTCAACACAGCTGCACAGTTTTGAAGAGACATTTAAGGTGTCAGCTTGCTGCCAGTGCGTTGAAATTGGCGTTGTCCTTTGAACTGCTTACTCCTTTTCCTGGTTTCATGGAGTTGAACTTAAAAGCAGATATTAAAGTGTGCAGTGCAATGAAGCTCAGGACTAACTTCTTTTACTGTGTGAATGAAGAAGGAAATCAAAATTAACATCAAACAGGGCATCTTAGCTGTTATCAGATATCTGTCTCATAAGTATATGTCCTTTTGTGTCTTTTCAGACAGCTGAAGTGGCACTAGCCAATTTGAAGAATAAATACGAAAATGAAAAAGCAATGGTGACTGAAACCATGACCAAACTACGGAATGAATTAAAGGCTTTGAAGGAAGACGCAGCCACCTTCTCATCCTTGAGAGCAATGTTTGCAACCAGGTAGGGGAAATGGTGTCACCGTCTGGCTCAGCACTGTGAAAGTAAACACGTGTGTGCAAAGTGAGAACAGACTTAGCCCTGTATGTTGGGTGTTTAGAGAGGAGAGACAGAAATTATTTTCTGCAAGGTCAGAGGTTTGCTGGATGAAGGTGAACAAGTCTTAGAGTGCACACTGTGCAAAACCTGCAAGCTTTCAAGTGCTACTGAGATGCGTGTCTTGGAAAATAAACCTGGAGAATAGCAATGTCAATACAACCTTGAGCAAAGTGTAAATGCCAATATATGCCTCCAGTATATTTGCATTTATAGGACTTTTTAAAGTGGAAATCAAAAAGTAGATTTATGTGACTGATCTTTGCATTCAGAAGTACGTAGCGATTCTGTCATGTAAAGCTATCACATGGTTAATGATGATCTTCAGAATCCCATGTTTTCATTATTGTGAGATTTATTACTTACCACTAGTAAAATCTATTTCATCAACCAGCCCATGCTGTAATCCAGCACTAATAATTGTGAGGCCGTTGCAATTTCCCATTCCAGCATGAATTCTTATTTTCTCCCACTGTGAGATTCAATTTATTATCTTCTCTTTCACAGGATAAAAGTTTCACTTATCTTCTGTAACATAGTTCCTCCTGGCAGAACAGTAATTAATTATCTCTCATCTTTCCTTCTCCCACACCTTCTTCAGAAGAGCTTTTGGGTTTAGCTGTGTTTTAAAAGATTACCTAAAAATAATTTCTTTAAAGATCCAACACTTTCATCAATAAATTCTTAAATCCCAAATATGCAAGGAAATTAGTATCCTCAGGAAATTTTTCTGTTATATCAAGGCGTTTCCCCCCCCCCCCGCCTTATAGTCAAACACAATGCAGATTTCTTGCTTGTGCTTTAGTCCATAAGTGATAAGATAACTTTGTGCTTCATGCCAACATCTCTCCAGTGCTCACTGCAATATATAGGTGCCATCTCAACCTCTTCCAGCCTTCTAATGCCCTTTGTTGCTTAATGACAGTGGCAGCAGTAGCTGGGAGAGGTGGGAAGGAAGGAGAAAGGACATTTACATGCCGTGACATTGGTGCTGTGTACAAATTCATCACAGGTTCATCGTCAGGAGAGTACGTGTAGTGCCATAATGGAAATGAAGAACCAACTCAGCAGGTGGTGTGAACCAAGGTAGCTCCATTGATTTCACTGGTATCTAAAGACTTTCTTCAAGAAAGGAAAGTTGTGTGTGTGTATTAGAAATGCATGTGTCGAACTTTATTTGCAAGCTAATTACTCTAAGAGATACATGAATGTACTAACTCTATAAGACTATCTAGAAGGCTACTAACTCCAGATGAGAGGAGTGGCATCATGAGCATAAAGCAAACAAGGGTCTTGCGTGGAGCATAAATCATCAACCTATAAGGTAAAAGCAGTTTGTAAATATTTAGAAGTTGTTCCTTAAAGGGAATGCTGGGTTTTCTGTGTATTGAATGCTCCTTATCCTATTTGGGCATCTGGAGTGCACCCTTTGGTTGAGTATAAGGCATGTCCTAAACCTGGTGGGAGACAGCAGCATCTTGTCTTTGAGAATTAGGCTTAAATAAGGACATTCATCTAGGTATCTTTTCTAGATGTCTTGTGTGTAGGTTGCAATGAAGCTTCTGTTTCTCTTCTATGAGCTATAAAGGGAATCAGTGTGACTTGCTGAGTTACAGATTTCCACTTTGTAAATGTCTAATGTTAGTAGAGATAAACTCCACTGTTGCAAATGAGTGGTTTAGGGTCACTTAAAGAATTACCATCAAAGGTATTAGTGAAAATAGTTTTAATATGAATTTGTGGGAGTGCAACTTCAAAGTCTGATGGCAATGTTCACTTATTATATGGATGGAACACAAAAAGAAAAATCAAATTAAAATCAAGTTAGAATTGGGCTGCAATGCTTTACACAGGGACCAAAGATGTAAAAGGGTAAGGGAGACCCTCCCATTGAGTCACGAGGTTCAGAGCGGAGCCCTTTGCTTTCTAAACTCTTGATAGAGCTCAGGAGCAGCTGGGTCCAAACCTAGTCTCAGCCTTGGACAACATATATAGAGATATATGTATATAGAGAATGAAGGTTTCTTCGCAGTTTAAGGTTGATCAGAAGATTTTAGAAGCACTTATCAATTAATTTAACATTTACAAAGTGAATCAACAGGATTTACTGCAAATATAACAGTGATTTAATTATGGATCCAAAATGTAACACTTATACTGTATTGGTTATGAGCTATCTAAATCAATTCACACACACACACAAGCACACAAACGGACAGGTGTATAGATATATGTGTACAAACGTACGAAGGTGCATACCTATTAAAAGTTCCCCTCGAATTTAGTGAAATACTCATGCTGAATGCCTTTGCATTTCTCAGCAGGTGAAGGGTTGAGCCTTGAGGAGCAGGGGTATCAGCACAGGCTCTGTCATCAGCTTTGGGCAATGGTCCCCTTAGTATCGCAAACTTGGCAGTTTGTGTGCTCTGCACGGTGTCCTACTCAGAGGGAGATACTGATGGCAGCCTGCTGTGGTCCAGGAGAACTCAAGGGATCTCACTTAAGACCACTGTTTATAGGATTGGAGATGATTGACTTTAGTCATCTGCAAAATTCCATCCTGGCCGTAATCTGAGTTGGTCATTTTTCAGAGACAATGGTACCATTTCACACAGGCTACAATTCAGGTCATGAATGTCCCAAGGCTGTCAGAGGATGACTGATCATCACTTTTGTTCTCACCTTTGCTGGGCAACACGAGTTCCTGGTACAGGTAGTACCATTCCCCACCTTAGTCATGCAAGAATTGCTGGTACAGTGAAGGGGTGCTTAACCACCCAACTCATTACTCAAACACCAAGGCCTAATAGGGATTCCTGAGATCGTAAAGCAGTCCAGAGAAGGGGGTAAGATGCATCATCACACCCACCCAAAGCATCTACTGTTGTTGGTAAACTCCATGCGGTAGTGATTAAAAACTCAGCGCATGGACTATGGAATGCATTTCTGCCCTTGAGGTCATAAGTTTTGCCTAGTATTATCTGAGCACAGTTATAAAACGTCATTCACCACAAGGTCTTGCATGTCAGTGTGCTCCTATCGATTTTTCTGTTGTAAAATATTCCTTTTCCTTCCTTCCCTGAAATATAATGGCCTTTATAATTAAATCAATCTTCCTGAATGTTCAAATCATTGACTCATTCTGAATAGTCCGTTTGGAATAGCAGTTATTTAAATGACAGAGAGCTGATATACTCTAGATGTCTGTTGAAGAAGAGAAATCCATTTGAAAATACAAGACTGTAATATTCTCCATGCAGTAACATTAGATGCAATAGCAACCTTCAGCATAAAAAAGCAATTGCTTAGTCTTCTGTTGAATAAAAGGATGGTTTCCATGGTTATCCTGCATCACATGGTACTTACTCCTGAATTTGTACTGTAGGGAGGACATCCTGCTGATAGTAGAGCTATATTATAGATCTGAAAATTATTTCATATACTGTTTGATAGAGCAATATGCTTTCTTTTTCATAAACCATCCTTTTCTGTTCATTTGTTCCCCAAATGGATGTTCATTCTGGTGCTGAACTGTACAGTTTCTTCCTCAAATGCACTGGATAAAGGTCGTACCATGTTATAAGGAGAGCACAGCACACCTGTTTCTGGTCTGAATGGCAAAGACACTTTTCTCCAAAGCTCCCCTATGCAGAAAGCAGGAGCCATCCTTTTTCTGTGTTTTTCCCTTACATTTGTGTATCTTGCCATTCCTTAAGTTCTTTCTTCACTTCTCTCCTCCCCCTCAAAAGTCCGTCCGTCCTGCTTGCATCTCTACTTTTGCTCTTTTTCCTTCTGGGACTGGTTTTTTTCCCAATCCAAAATCTCTGTGGTTCTGATCTCTACAGCTTTTTTCTTACATCTTCATTAGCCTTGTGATCCATTTCTGAATTTACTTCAGACCTGCCAAGGATATGTCCTCAATACAGTTCAAACTCCCTTTTCCTCAAGCATCTCTCTTCAAAAAAGAAAGCAGCAGCATATACAACCTTCTTTTCTGTGGGATGCATGGTGTTGGCAGAGCAGATTTGAAGTTCCTGTTTGATGCCAGGGCCATGTGCTGTCCATCAGATTTGCAGCTCCTTCCTTTAGCCTGTTTATTTTGCCCTGGGCTGTTTCTGGTAGTCCTAAACCATGGGCTTAGGAAAAAAAATGATGAGAGCCTTTTCTGTTCTGCCTGTCATTGCCCCTCCAACCCTGAGCTGCTGACCCACGGTGGGAGCTGTGGGAGTGTGAGGCAGTGAGACAGGTGGCCAGGACTCATCTAGAGGGCAAATGAAAAATAAATTCTTTAAAATATTAGTTTTCCAGTCTAGAATAGGGGTTGCCCTGGGACAGGAAGGGAAGAGAAGTCTAGTGCTAAAGGAGAGAAGGAACTACTTTTAAAGCAGGATCCTAAAGGGATTCAGGGAGCTAATTTCACTGAGTCCCTCTACATGCTTGCTTTCCCAGCCTAAATAGAGACACTCAAAAGGAGAGAGCAAGAAATATTACTAGTGATATTGCCACAGTCCTGACACTGCATGCATTGATTTTATTCTCCATCCATCAAAACGTTTTCTTATGATTAATATTTAATGAAAAAAGTGTGCTGAAGAGATGGACTAGGAAGTGCAGACAGGTCCTGGAGCTATCCTAGATGAGAAAACGTTTATGAGCAGAAGAGAATTATGTTTATATAGTTACAGCAGGAGCCTGTCACTGCCAGCATGACTGGGGTTTAGCTCAAGCTCAGCTATGATTTATGGTATCTAAATTACGCATAAGCCTGCCTTGGTATTTGGTCTGCATTCCTAGATAAGAGAGATAGATGGAACTAGAATTCCCTTAAACTCCTATATAAGCTTCTTGGATCAGTTAATACAAAATAAGTGGGCTTGTGTGTCTATCTGCTTCCTTATTGAGACAAGAGAAATGAGAAAGAGATGAAGTCTTGACTTTTGCTCTGGCAATAAGTAGACCAGCAGACAGCAAGATAACAGTGCTGTTTATTTAATAGTCACTTGCAGCTTACAGCTGTCCTGGGGCAAGGGACAAACTGGGAAAGAGCTCAGACTTCAGAGGACATAACCTAACTTCTGTTGTTCACTACTATTTGAGTATTTCTGAAAGACCATCTCGGAGCCCTGATGCATCCTGGAGCCCTGCTCAGTCCGCAACTTTCTGTGCTGTGTCAGGTCATCTCTCTTAGAAGGTCTTAACCTTTTTCTTCCTTGGCATGCTGTGAGCCTTCACCAATGCTTGTAAAATGTGTAGACAAAAGGCAATTTAGATGTGTGTAATGCTTTTTTCTTTTTTAATTGGCAACACTTGCCTCTTAGTCCCACACTTGCACGTAGCAGGGAATATTTCAGTGAAGGGAAACACCATGGCTGCAAGCAGTAGCTACCTCCCACTACATGGAATAACCTTCACTGCTGCAGATTCAAGGAGATCTGAGGCTGTTAATTCAGCAGTTTCTAAAGTTAATTATGGCCTTTACTTGACTGATTTAGGTTTAACCTTTCTGAATGCTATTTCTCAAAAAAACCCAAACCACCATGCTTGAGCAGCAAAACACTGAGACAATAGACCATGTGTTTGCAAAAATTAATGGGAAACTTCGAGTCATGGTGGAGGTCAGATGACTGGAACCACCGAAATGCTGCAGTGAACTGCCAAAAATGTGGGTTAGCAGTTATGGGGAGGCTTTTAGGAAGGGCATATAATTAACCAGAACAGTAAGAAAATGTTGTATTAACAAGATTGGGTTTTGTCTCGAGTATAAGGCCAGCTAACAGCACGTAGTATATCCAGGTTTCTAGGGCCAGCTTTGTTATAGTTTGTAGCAGGTAGCGGAAAGCAGTTTTGTCTAGGTCTGCTTTAGTAACATTCATCTTCATGGAGCTTATGTTTCTTAAATGCTCAGTTATGCTGTTTTACAAATGCATCCTGGGGCCCGAGGAAAACCAGTCTTTTTCCAAAACCAGAGTTGGTTTACTGGCATACTGAAGCAAGTCTGTTCATTCCTGTAGCGGCACTGTCCTACAGGTGTTGCTGCAGGTGTTACTGTTTAAAATTTTTAACAGAAAACTTATTTGGGAAAAGAAAAAGTCTCCTAGACAAAGAGGAAAGCAGGAGAGAATAAGAGAGTTGGATACAGGATCCATCTGGTTGCAAGAATGAGTCTTTAAAACTCTCATAGCATAGACATTATACTAATTCCTGTTTCAAATTGATTTAATTTAATCTCCAGAATGCTGATTTCATTCTAATGTCTCTGTCAAAGAAACTGGCTAAAGCATCAATAGACATCTCATGGCTTGGAGCAGAAATAGGTGCACAAGTTGGCTTTAAGCCAGCCAGTGTTTCAGAAATATCCCTCTTCCTCAAGGCTTGAATAGACAGTCATGCTTATTAAGGTCCTGTAGAAGAAAGATAATACTGAAACTGTAGATGAAACTATGTCTGACTTAGTAATTTTTCTTCAAGCGCCTGAATTATTCAAAAGGAGAGTGCAATATATATATATGAGTGTTTGTGTGTGAAGAATAACTACGAATTTTGAAGTATTTCTGTTTCCCAAAGAGAAAATTAGTTTCAGAGAAATTAGTTTCATCCCTCAGTTTGCAATTATGCAAAAGTTCATTGCGTCACGTATTACAGGAAGGAAAACTAAAATTATTTTCTACGCTTGTTTTCTGTGAGTGATACTGATAAAGTTAAATCCTCATCCATTACCGTGTTGTAATTACACAACAAAGCTATATAGATTTATTCAGATGGGGAGGAGATTTGGTGAAAGCTGCATCATTTAACATGAAAAAGGCTTGGATGTTGCCACAAATGTCCAATGCTTAGACAGTACTGCTATCTGTGAATCATTTCACTACCAGTATGCATTTATCACTCTTGGTTCTTACTGAGTAGATGGTCTATTGTTAACAAACTGAAGCTATTTCACTTAAGCAATGAAGACCATTCTGAAATGCCTTGCTCTTCCTGCTCACTTTAGGAATCGTTGTTTAAAGCAGAACTAGATTGAATTCAGTCTTAAATGCTAATAAAATCATGAGAAAGGTGGTTTTATTTCAAAATATATCTGAGAGATCTAAAGCAAGTGAAAAAGATACAGTTTTCCTTGCAGATAGAAGAGGTTGAGGGTTAAAAAGGAGTAAGTGACTGTAGCAATGGATACCTGAGCACACCTCCAAGAGATTTAACAGTAAATGTGAAATAACTTCCAGGTGTGGAGTTTCCAGAATGGTACCTCTTTAAGCAGTTAACAATAGCAAACAACTGAGGGATTCTCATTTCACAAAATCTGATGGTTCAAGTGTTCAGAGTACTTGCAGTCTTTTTAATCATCACTTTTTGTAATGTTTTGGTGAAGTCGATATTACTGTCTATGGCAAATAGTATTATCGAATTAGTACATTCTTATCCATGGTGAGTTACTAGCAGAACCAGCACCCAGAATTGTTATTTGTGGTCTAGCGTGGAGATACTCCCACACCTCCTCTTTGGTTGCTTATCTGTATTAGAAGCCTATTACGTTGTCATAGACTACTCTGATATTATAGATACAGGTTCTCCTGCTGAATGGGAAGTGTTGGCATTCAGATCCAAGTCCAAATGTATTCAAAGTGGGAAAGGAGAAATTCAGGCTGTCTGCTTCCAGGATTATGTTCAGCAAAAATTTGGACCTGAATCTGCCCCTGTAATGTAACTGCAGCCCAGGAATGTGATCACCAGTAGGGTTGGTTCTTGGATCAGTTCCCCAGATTTCTGCCTTGTTTGTTTTCCCAGGTGTGATGAGTATGTCACACAGCTGGATGAGATGCAGAGGCAGCTTGCAGCTGCAGAGGATGAGAAGAAGACCCTGAACTCTCTGTTGCGTATGGCTATCCAGCAAAAACTTGCCCTTACCCAGCGACTGGAGGATTTAGAGTTCGACCATGAGCAGTCCCGACGCAGCAAAGGCAAGCTTGGAAAGAGCAAGATCGGCAGCCCTAAAGTAAGTGAGGAGGCATCAGCCACCGTGCCAAGCATAGACACTTTCCTCCTGCATAGTCAGGGCCCACAGCAACCAAACTTACTGGTCAGCAGTGGCACTCAGAGGAAAAGGTATGCATGCAGTGATCTTTACAGTACAGTGCAGTGGCCAGACTTTAATTAAAGTTGTTCACTGAATTGTAAACATTATAATTATTTTCTTTTTTTTATTTTTTGTTTTCCTCCGTACTTTGACTGGGGAGAAGGAGGTGGGGAGGATATGAATATGAAATTCAAAGCCTGGCAACATGTGGTTCTGATCCACCTACTCACTGTTATTTCCTCCTCCTTAATGCAGTGTTTTGAACTATATTCTGTCAGTGTCTCAGTGCATCTTGTATGTCTTTAATATCAGTGTGAATGTATTTTCTTTATGAAGTTTTCCTTAAGTTTTCCTGAAGGTTTTCCATAACGAGCATCTGAAATAAAAAAAGGGTTGTGCTCTATGAGCATTTCAGCGCTTAACACAAAAGAATCTGCATCTCTCTGTTAAGCTCTGATGCTCACTTTTTCTTCATCAGTGTGAAAAGAATATGGGACGTGTTCACTCAGATCAATTTTTCTACATGGGAGCAAGCAATCTTTTGAAGGGGAATGGCTGCCATTCATAACCTGATGCAAATATTTTGCTGTTCAAGCAGCGAGTTCTCATCTTGTCTTGTGACTGCCCTGCCAAAGCTCTATAGGTGTGGGGATCTCCACGGTTCTGAAGATGAAGGGGACTCTCTGTTAGAGAAGTCCTAGATAATCATTCCCTTTTCTTGTATGCTCTAGTCACAATGCAAAAACAAGAGAACGTTCAGGGAGCCTTGTACATGTCGACTGCAGAATGCTGAGATATAACTCAACCTCATTTCCTCCTCCCCTATACGCACCAGGATTTCCAATGCAGGCAAGGTGCCCTGCTGTGGAAATGACGTGGGGTGGCAACGCTAGTTGGTTTTTACCTGTTAAGCACATTAACATGATGTTGTCATTCATGAGGCTTTGAAAGGTAATTAAAGTAAAACTCTTTTGTTTCCATATGTATTTTTCTTGGATCTCCTGCAAGACTATTCTCACCTTCCCTTTGTGATCAGAGCCATCCCAGGACTTCAGGGACCTACCTCCAGAAATTATTAAGAGCCCCCCCTCATCCTGCCTCCACAGAATCATATCTTCTGAGGGGCCCCCCCTCCATGAGTGAATTCATCCATGGGCACCGTCTCAGCAAGGAAAAAAGGTTAACCGTGGCCACACCAGGTAAACATTTTTTCCTTGGGTGCATGTGGTGCTGAGTGTTTAGCAGAGCAGGGAACCCTCCCAGCACTGCAAATGCAATCTAATTTGGGCATCTTCTTGAGACCTGAAAAGCAAAATGTCTCCTCCTGTGTCACCTGTGGCAGGAGATGACGTTCTGCTGGCAGCAGCCCAAACTGGTTCCAGATGCAGTGGGGGAAAGTCCTGCTGTGGTATAGGTGGGTGCAGTCCCGTTGGCATCCACAGAAGCTGCACCCCTGTGCCTGGGTGGTGCTTAGTCTGGTGGTTGTGTTGGTGATCCCCATGGAAGTCACGAACCCAATGGGACAGAGGAGTCAGATGTGTGAGGACCAGCAAGGGAGTGATTGGTGTTGTGCAGGAGCTTATGCAGCATCCATCTTCTGCTCACCCTGGAGCATTCAATCAGGTTTTTCTAAAGGTTACTGTTAAACTCACAGAGATTTAGTTTATATAGATTGAGTCATGAAGTTTATCTTTGCAGGAAGCATTTGCTTTTCGTTTCCTGCCAAAATGTAGCATCTGCTTCAAACAAGAAATAAAAAGGAAATGCAAACTGGAATGCAATTTCAAAGGTTGTGACATCTTTCATCTGCTGACAGACAAGCTAATAATGACTTTTTTTCTGCACCTGAGCAGAACCTTTAGCCTTTAAATGAGCACACTCTTGTCTGGTGGTAATTTTTTTCATTCTTTGTTTTGAAATTTATTAAACACAACAATTGTAAGTAGAAAATATAAAAGCTAAAACCTATCAAGTGGTTTCGGCTGGAGTAAATGTTTGTTCTGGAAAGCTGAGCAATACCCTATAGTATGCTATATCTCTCACTCAGTGCCAGCAATACCGCAGCCGCCTTTGGGTAGTGCCATGCAAATAACACCCACTCAGAGGACAAATGTAAAACTGCAGAGAGTCTAAACAAGACATTTTCCTAAGAAATGTTGCAGTAAAATCAAAGAGCTGTCTCCTGGGGAGAAAAAGGCAGGAAGGGGGAAAGAAGCAAAGACTTTAAAAAGTGTAAAGTAAATGGTACTGAACTTTCAGCAGTTCCTTTGTTTTTTGTTGGCAATGGAAGACCACGTGCTCATTTTCTACCCTATCAACAGGAGTCTTTTTCCTAAACACTGGCAATGTCTCTTGTATTCTTTCCTCTTCATCCTACAACAGAATAAGGATCATTTTCTTTCTGATGGACACTTACATTTCTTTAAAGAACTGGATTTTCCATTTGCTGTATAGCCAAACTCCCCTCCCCAGTTTGGAAATGTGAGGATCCAGGCCCAAAAATGGCAATCTTGTAACATACAATTTGCAAGACTCTTCTAATTGTAATTGTACTTGCCATGTACAATTTACAAAAGTGCCAGGCCTGGATGACCTTTCTGTGAGGCACCCTGACTGTATATTGTAAATGCAGTTTATTGGTTGGAAGAAGTAATGATTTAAAAAAGAACTGTGCTCAACAGATAGGTAAACACAACTTACTGTATTGTAAAATTGTTAGTAAATGGTACAATAGATGATCTTTGGATTTGGAGCTCTGTATCCTGACTGTCTTCATGCATTAATTTTTTTTTCCCCCACAATTTTCATGGACCAGCATCTGATATCTCATGAGGTATCATCATTCTCAACACAGACTGAGAAACTCTGACTCAGTCTCTCACTTTTTCCAGCAACAGAGGCCAAAGGATGAAGTAGCCTGAAAAGTAGAATTGGCCAGCAAATAATGTTTGCCTGCAGTCTTATCTGGCACTTTAGGTACATCGCTGCATATTCAGAATGTAACGGTCTTGAGACAGTATTAATGATTTATGTTACAGTTGTCCTTATGAATCTACGACAGTCCCAACTTTCTGAATGCATTTGTCAGAATTTTATGCTATCATGCAGCCTTAGCCTCAGCCTGTGAGACTGACCAGCTCAAACCAGAGATGTTTCTGAGCACTCAGATTCCAGTATTAGCAGGGCCCGTGTTAGAACCAGATTGAGAATTAGGTAGGGAATTTTTCAGCTTTGTTCTTACCAGTTTCTGGAAGATTTCTTACTGTTGTTAACAGATCAAAGGAACGATGTACCAACTAGGATTTTTACCATCTGTCTAATTATCTGTTTCCTGAAAGTAAGGAACAGTGAAGGGTTTTGTAGGGAATGTTTAAAAGCCTTGTATCAGAGTTTCTGTTCTCAGATGATTTAGGCAGCCAAGCAAGCCAGCAAGAAATGCAGCCACCCACACCTGCTTCTTCACCAGAGGGGTTGCAAAAGAGCAGCACACAAACTCAAACACCGTGGAGCAGAGCATAGCTTGGCTTGAGCCTGTGTCCTCAGAAGTGGAGTAAGAATGATTAAGCCTAAATTAAGTGGAATCAGGTTTTGGCTTTGTTTTTCTTTTAAATTTTGTGAACTATTTCCTTTATCTGAATATTTCATCCATATGGTGCGTGGGTTTTGCTGTCCTTTCATTGGCTACCAGTGTGGTGGGGACTGGGAGGCTGGTAACGCATTTCATAGAGGCCAAGAGCCAAAATAACAAAAGTTGATGGAGAAACCATGCAAGCTCCCTTGCCTTATGCAGAGGCAGGCTGTGCCTGTCTTTCTCTTGCACTTTCTTCTGGACTTGGTGCTTGGCAGAAGAGTCTGCCTTCACTGTGCTCTGGCTCCAGCTTTGACGGCTGCTGGCTACCTGACAGAGGGAAAGCTGGGACTGCTTTTGGCTGCCTTCTTCAGAGGAAGACCTCTGGTGAAGATTCAGGGGTGAAGACCAGCTGAACTGAAGACCTCTCAAGAAAGAGATTGTCGTTTCCTGCTTGGTCTCCCTTTGACTGCCCTCAGCTTTAAATCAGCACACATGTCCCTCTGACATCAAACTGTGGCAGCACGACTTTATCTGGGCTTTCTAATTGAACTAATAACTCCTAACTGCAGTGGCTAAAAATGCCACTCAGTCCATTTCTCCTAGGTAATAGTATGCTTAACTTTCCTGTGTTTTTCTTCTTTCCTTCTGTTATTAACATTTATTTTTACACTTTAAAGTCTTTATTCTTCTGATAGACAGAAGCAGCCAGTATGTGCCCAGCGCAGTTCCAGCCCACTTTTGCACCTGCCTCTTTTCATAAGTACATGAAAATTCAGGGCACGTAGAAAGCCTAAGGCTGGATTTGACAGTGTGTAACACCGTGTATTAGAAATGACATTTCCTTTGCAGTTGCATTCAAACTCCTTGAATATGAAGTCAATAGATGCCTCTTAATATCCCACAGTCCCAAATATGAAATATGCTTATCTTGACTTCTTCAGGGAAAGAACAAGATAGAAAAAGTCTGCTGTAGGTGCCCTGATACCACTTTTTTCTCTGTGTTTATTTTAGCATGGAAATTCTAAAAGTTGAATTTAAAGTTCTGTGATTTTAGCTTAAAATTAAATCAATTAAGATCCTTGTGGGGGTGATGCACCTGAAGAAAAAGGTTTCCCAACAGGCTTATGAGATGGAGAATAATTAATGGCTGCAGCATTCTCCCTTAAAGAGGGTCAACAACAGTCTACCTGAGAGTCTCTCCATTATTGGAGTGCACCCCAAACAAACTGTGGTAGATGCTTCTTTTCCCTATTGTTTATGCTTGAAAAGTACCACCAGGCAGATTTCAGTATTTAAAATCCTACACAGGAAAACACTTTGAATAGTGAAGTATTTCATATTTCCAAGGAAATCAGATCATAAGATCATAATAAGCAATCCTTTCCCTTCTAGAGACTTCTGTGCAGTCATATATTTTACTTTATTAAAATAGAAAAAGGAAAGTAGCCTTAAAATGTGATACATTTCTCCCAAATTCAAAGCCCAGCTGAGGTTGGATGTTTAGTTGACATAACCCAGGCTAGCCCCACAGGTTTCAGCAGAATTATGCTAGTTAACTGCAGTCCCAAGATTTTGTTTTGTAGGGTTTAGATTTTATTGTTCTTCATTGTTACAAGTCCATTTCATAAAATGGTGTTTCTAAAACTTGTAAAAATGAAGAGCGTAGCAAAATCAGGTAATTCTGTGGAGTTGCTCATTTCTGAAAACACATTAAACCTGAAAGTTTGCTTGCTTTTCAGGTGTCTTTCAAGGCTGATTTACAGAATGGCGTTTAATTCTCACAAGGAGAGACTGATGTGTAAAGACAGGACAAAACATGCCATATAATAGTACAACAACTGCTCAAGCACTAAGCTCACCACCTATCACACATAATTAAGAGTATGTAGTAAATACTCTCAATATAGAAGTAATCCAAGATTAATTTCTGCTGTAGCTCTATGCTTACAGGCAAATCAAATATGAATAACAATATGATACCAACAACTAGCTTTTGTTTTTTGGCTTGCATTCTTACCATAAAATTTAACTTAATTTACAGAAATTCTATCCCAAAGGAAATTTCTATAGAGTGACCCTAATAGTGTCTCCAAGAGCTAATTTACAGCATCTGTTAAGTAGAAGCTAACAAGGAAAACGATAATGAAAAAAAGTCATTCACACAAATGTAGAGGTCCTAAGAAGTCTTCCAATTAAGTCTTTAAGCTGGCACTCAAGGTGAATTGCTTAAGAGTTGTCTTTACTAATTGCCCTTTACACTGGAAGTGGTTTCAACTGTAAAGAATAGGTTAGAAACCTGGGAATGCATTGATCTATTGGATGTAGTACAAACACAATTTAACACAAGGAGCAGAGGTGTTCCTTAGTGTTACAGGGAGTTAAGAACTTTTGGTAGGCCATGTGAGGTGTTGAGTAACCTCACTTGGCTCAAGGGATGAGGAACACCAATCTACTGCTAGTTTAGTTTTTTCTTTCTGGATTTTGAACTTTTTCAAGGGGTAGTGTTTAGGATATAATTTTCAGAATTATTCTGTAAAAGGTTGTTCTCTGTGTAATCAGAAGCTCATGTTCCTTGTAGGTTTTTCTTAAAATAATGTTAAAGTGGAATTTATCATGTGGGGCAAGATTCTTGGCTTTGGCTCCTCTTCCTTGCTTCTTCATCTTATTTAGGAAGCATGAAGGTATGGGAAAGTATGGTCAAAAGCAATATTATGGGTAGAAGCTCTTGACAGGAAATGAAGCTGTCTTTACCCTCCCCTTTTGGATGATGGGGTTGGGAAAATGATTGAGGGAGGCTCAGGCTGACACTACGCTCCACAGCAGAGGCTGGCTGCAGAGGTGAGCCTGCATATCTTACAGCATTGGAAAAGTAGGGGGAATAAATTTTTGATAACAGGTTTGTGTCTTCTTTCATTATGTGGTGAAAAGGCTTTATGTGCAAGGTCTTCAGCTGAGCACATTTTTTGTTTCTTTAAGAATATTTTGCCCAAAACAGTTCTAGCTTTGCTTTTGAGCTTAAGTACCAATGTCAGAAAGCTGCTTGTGAATTTCTAAGCCTTGCTGCTATAAATATTGCTTCAGTACCTCAACTTTGCTTTTTTTATGCACTTCTCAATTTTGAAACAGCAGGACTGTTAGAAATCTGAATATGGAGGAAAGCAGAGCTTCTTTTGAAAATTATTGTGGAAGAAGTCCTTTGAGGAACCCTATCAGCTCAAACCTGAATTTTGCTGGGAGGGTGCTTTGTAGATCTTTGATTGCTCAGGTCACCCAGTGAACAGTTTTAAATATTTCTTTCTTCTCCTTCATTAAGGAATTTTATAGATTAATGAAAAGGAAAATCAACATGACTAAAATCTAGATACCTCTTTCTATGCTGATTTTGTGCTAAAGAATCTTATTCTGAATGCTAGTTTGTGAACAATATGGATTTATCTGTACATTAAGTGAAAGTTTATTCTTAAAAAGTAGTGTAGATGGTTAACTGAGCCACCACTATTAAATAAGATATGCAGCCATATAATATTTAACTAGTCAGACTAGTCTGCTCTGAATTGTTCAGTCATGTAAGTTTGATTTGCTTCATCCAAGCAATGCAAAGCAGCTGGAGCATGCAAGTTCTTCAGAACCATTATTTTAAAAAAAAAAACCCACAACTTTATTCTGACAACTCAAATTTACAGTTTGAGTGTGGATTTCCCTTTGCCTCATTAGAGATCTGTGGATGATTCTTCTGAGTCCTCAGCTATAAATATGTTGTATTTATATCTACTGAGAATGTATTTGTGTTGATGGTGATCCTGTACCTGCAAGATGTGTCTGAGCTTGTGTAATCGGGCAAGCTACTGGCTATTGCAAGACTCATGTGGTATTGATCTAATCTGTCTGCTCTCTGTGAAAAATAGATTTTATTTCTTTTTAGCAGAATTTTTTAAAATCAGGTGTAGTTTGGTTTTGATTTGTTTTGGTTTTTTTTACCGGAATGTGATGCTCTTCACAAAAAGGATAATTCAGTCATTATTAATTTATTATCTGTGTTCACTTTTTTGTTCTGCATTGTTCTATTTTCTGTGGGGTTTGTAAACATGCCATATTTGTGTATATATGTGTTCATTGTTTAATGAGCAGTATTAGTGCATATATACAGATATATGTATATATCTTCCTGCTCTTAGGGCCACGTCCTGCATCTGATATGCTCATTTAACTAAGCTTAATGAGCATTGCATATTTATACCATTTCAAGCATGGTACGTTGTCCTTGTGGAGGCCATTTTGAATTTGAAGAACAGTATCCTTGCCAAGGACATTAGTTGGCTGTAACTGATGAAGGAGTCAGCTGGCTTAATGTACTTTTACCTCTTGGTGCCACTGTGAATAGGACCTTTTTGTTCTATGCTTTTTCTCTCTTGCATTTAGCTTTCCAGTTATCACTGATGAGATCAAAACCATGCATTTCATGCTGATCAATATAATTTAGCTACTTCAATATAATTTAGCTATTATGGCATGAATTCACTGCAGTTTTACAAGTTTCATTTGATTTCTATTTGTATTTTTCACTGTATAAATAAAGCAGTTCTGAAATAAACCCCACTTTTAATAGAAGCCCCGATCAGTTTGTTAAAACTCTAAAAAAAACCCCAAAAAACAAAAGTGCAGTGAAATCCATGCCTTGCTGGTGTATATTTTCATTAAATGGTTACTGACAGTTTTCTCTCTGTATCTAAGTTATGATGTCATTGCTGGATGGAATGGTTAATAATAGCATCATTTGTTGAAGTTCTCCAGTAAAATCTTATTAGACTTCTGGTTGTTTCTAGCTAAACAGGTATGCAGGTGACACATCATATCTTTAAGGGGTGTTACGAGATATTTGTTGCTTTCTATGAAAATTTTGGGCTTTGGAATCCAGTCTTATCAATTAACTGAAACAGTTATTGAAATACCTTAACAAAACAAAATTTACAAATTTTGGTAAGAAAAATTATCCATCTTCATCTTCTTTTATGACAAGGTTTAATGTGGTTTCATGACTTACCGATTTTTACCATCAAATATACTGGAATGTTCAATACTGTGCTTCTCATCTCAGAAAATAGGCAAAGCTGAAGTGAGTCTCTGTTTAAATTAGACATGCTGATATTTTAGCTCTCTAATAGAGCAGTTCCTTGGGATGTTGTGATGTATGGAGTAAGCTCACCAGCAATTCTTTAATCAAGACTAGTATCCCTGATTGTAAGTATCTCCCTGTCTGTGTTTCTTAGGGCTATGAAACCTTGCAGTTGTACCGTATGTTGTTTCTTCCAAAGCCTGCTAAAGTTACTACTCCCACTGACTTCAACTTTTGGATCAGGCCCTTCTTCACACACAAAATAGCACAAATATTTTTGGTTTGGTTTTTTTTCTGGCCATCTGAAATGTATCAGAGACACTTACATTTCCGTGAAAGATGAGTAACCAACAAGACAGAAGTGTGATGATATCTGTATTTTTAAGACCTGTCTTTTCCTCTTTTGAAATGTTTAAAATGTGTGTGTCTTTTAGTGAGTAAGTATTTCTTGAATCATCAGACCTTTCTAAATGTGCTTTTCATGAACTGTATATGAAAGATAGGAACTGAATATATATTTTCAGCTTCTACCATTTCCATTTCTGCTATTTTACTAACCCATTACTTAGCTTCTCAGTAGATTTAATGAGGAATTATTTAAAGCATTCACAGAAACCATTTGAGAAATAATATAAACATATCATGATAGAGAAAGTGTGAAAAAACCTACAGAGCTGACAAGAAATCTCTTAATGTTCTTAGTCTGTAACTGGAGAAAAATGCATTTCACTAATTTTGTTGATGACTAGGTATTATTTATTTTTTAAAAATTATTCTTCATATAAGCTACAGCAAAAGGCAAGGCTAGGTTTATAACTTTATTACTATACTTTGAACCAGCAGTTATGTTACCACTGAAGCACATGGACTGATGGCGAAACAGCTCTCTAGGTTGGGGGTAATTCAGGTCTAAAAAGAAAGCAGAAATCAAGTCATGCAGAATAAGAAAATGAGGAGAAAACCCACTTCATATATTGTAGCTGTTGTATAGATGAAAGGACTCACTAGAACATAGCCAGGAAACCTGTCACATTCTGGAAAACCACTGAATCAGTGACCTACTAAACCATGTCTGTCTGTGTTATGTGCCAGGTAGCGCGTGAAGTTGTTAGTGAAGCTCCACGAGTTGGTTTGTGGATCGCCAAGACAGATAGCGTTTCTCTAAATGCTATAAAGAAATAGCAATTAAATCCCCTACCTGTTCCAATAAGCTCAATCACCTGCTCTTATTCTTGAGAAGCATTTAATGGAAGGCTCTCTGTTCCGTTTACTCTGTCTGGCCTTGTCCTGAAGGTAAAGAGCTGAGAGGAAGAGGAGCAGAAGGAGGCCTGTATCAAGAGCCTGCAGAAACAGTGGGACATTCATGGGTCACCTTTGGAAGAAAAAGAATGGACATGTGGAGGTGACAGGAGATGAGGATTTTAGATGCATCCTACTGCTGGCCTGTTGCATCTTCGTGCAATATATAGATACTGCTGATACCTCCAGCTCTGTGTGCAAATAGGAGTTCCACAGCGTGCTTGCATCTCTTAACCTTTATTCTTCAAATAAGTTTTGAGAAGACTAAGAAATAAGCAGTGGAAGAATTCATTGCTGTTGAAACTTCTCCAACCAATGGTAATCTAAGACACCAAGTTTCTCTGAATAGCAAGCTTAAGATTTGAGTTACCTGGCTATTTGCAAGACTTGACATAGAAATTTTACGGTAGATCAGCTTTACTGTGAAGTAAGCCAAAATTTAGTTGGTACTTGGTTGATAAATTTGTCTATCCACAATCAACGATCCATTATTCAGTTTAATGGGAATGGAGGTAAAACTCAGACAGTGGGAAAACCCAGACCATCCGGGTACTGGAAAATGTCTGTGCCGGGGCTACCCTGCAACTGGTAAAGTTTATTAGGCTGCCTGTGTGCTACCTGTGCCAGAACAGGGCTGGCTGTCATGGAGCTCTATGATGGCTCTAGAGCATGGCTTAGCCCCCCAGCGCTGCTCACTTTGCTCCCAGGCCAGGACAACCCGAGTCAATCCTGCTTTTGAGAGCTGGAGTTAATAAGGCTGGCCAGGCTCCGCATGGAACCCATGTGGTTGCTCCACCATAGTCCTCTCCTTCCAGGGACAGCCCACAGAAATGCAGAGCTGCACCCAGTTGGCAGCTGGCAGACTGACCAGCTGGGGCCGCCCATAGGGCAGAGGTAACTGTGTTATTTCCAGACCCAAGCTGACCCTGGAAGCAGAAGGGAGAGACTCTTCTAATCTTTGACCTCTACCATTGTTTGTGCTTTTTTCCCAAGGTAAGCCACAGCTGTCCTCTCACCAGATGTTCTTTGTGATAACCATTACCACTTAAAGTTCCTCTTGGCCTTGAGGAAGGTCAAAGTTTTCTTGGCATCCTTTAGAAAAACAGAGAAAAATTATACTATTTTCTGACTAGCTGGTTTCACTATTAAACTTCTGTGCCTGTCACCGCTGGATATAAACGGGTTTGGGACTTTTCTCATCCTGTCAGATTACAGTTTGAAAACATCTCCACAAATCTCAGTGCGGTGAGGTTGGTGAGTGTTTTAGTACTCTCTGCCCTGTTCTTCTTGACATCTCGCATTTGTCTTTTGCGTTTGGAAATTTTCCTTGTTCCCCACCTTTGAGCAGAGAGGGTTGATTTATTGTCTTTATAGGACTTGCTGTATGATGTAACGTGTTTCTGCCTCTGCACAGTCATAAGACTACTGATTTGTTCTTTGCCCAATACTTTTGACTCATGCTATTAACCATTTATTTTTTCCAATTAAATTGACATTTTGGGGAAAAAAACAATTCATTACCATATAAATGGAGACAACTTCTCATTTCAAGTAAATTGTCAATAACATCTTCATAGACATGTTATCAAATTCCTCAAACATTATGGGGCAAGTTCGATTGACATTGGGTAGCATGACACAAAGCAAGAGAACTTGAAAACTTTTAGGTAGGAAAGAAGAACTTTCTGTTGGCCTGGAGTGGTCAATGGGATGGTAAGGAGAGTTTGTTTTAAAAGACCGAAAAAGCCTCAGTCTCGTATTTTGTTATAAGCATTTCTTGACAGCTCTTCTACCACCAAGAACAGATATATTTTTTTCCCCAATGTTTTTCACATCAAAAATACCAAATATGTGGCACTAACTGTAAAAAAAAAAAAAAAAAAAAAAAAAAAAAAAATTTTTCTTGGTTGGTTGGGTGTTTGTCAATTT